>CM068384.1:60537661-61235161 GCA_034770075.1 Aralia elata | reverse complement strand
TATGTTTCTGTGTGTATTTTTATGTTTGTTATTACCTTCAAATATTGTTTCAATTTTTTTGATTATAATCTCTGGTATTATTTTGTGAGTCTTTATGTCGGGTTTATGATTCATATAAAACTTAGGAAGCTAGTTTTCTTTTCTTTCCCTTTCTTTTAAATGCCAGAGCACCGTCAATAGAACACACACCCACCCACCCACCAAAAAACTAGCAGACTTGTGTGTTGCATTCACCTGCAAAAAGGACAGAATGGATCTATTTTGACACTGAAGTCCATCTTGTTTTGAGCGCTCTCCTACCTGTAGCCTTATTTGGTTTCCATTGTAAGATGAGTGTAACAGGTTATATCACTTTTGAACCATCCTTTTGAAATCAAAGCAATTCTAGCTGGTCCAAAATCAAATCAATGAGGGATTAGAGGGGAAGAATTTAATACTCTGTTGTTGGTGGTCAAATCTGATGGGAGAGATCTAGTCTTGCACAAGGGGTATAAAATCAATGACATTTAATTTCTCAAGGCAATTTAATAAATAATTGTGTTAACTGAAACTAAGTAGAGAACAATAAGTCAAAATGGAATATGTTTAAGATATAGTAGAGAACATAAAATTGTTACACAAATCTTTGCACATGGCTTGTGAATCAAATTGTGGAAGTTGTCTAAGAGGCTAAGACAGTTGGTGATGGGATTTGATATTTGTCCGTTTGACCACACAAGAGGGTTTATCTTAATTAATTATAATCTCTCACTTACACATCAACAAAATATTAATCATCATTAAGAAATTAAAGCTATACGCCTTAACACAATCAAGGAAACTCATGAGTACTGAATATTGATATAGATTTCCTCATAAAGAAATTGGATTCCCTTCATTTTCCTCAAAGTTTCACATGGTAACCGTCTGATCTAGCTTTTCAAAATAGTCTGAATTAAGAGTATGGATATGCTGCAAGATTTGAGTCAAAATGGAGTATTATGTTGCTCATCAAGTTTAACTAACCTTTTTGACTCATTTTACAGCTACAGAAGAGAGGCTACAACAATTGTATACCAATAATATATTAATATACTCCTATACAATATATCCATTATCACAATGTGTTTATCTTTTCTATCAGTAGAAAAAACAAAGCTTGCCTATCATGTCATAGCATTATATATTGATGCCATCAGAACAATAAATGGGTTGAAAGTGCACAAGAATTATTGTAATAAAGTATCGTTAAATACTTTGTTTTCTCCTTTATGATGATTAATTGTATTTTTATTTACTTTTATTTGAACTGAGCAGGTGGGAAAGGCAGTGGTAAGGGTACCCAGTGCACAAATATTGTTCAGAATTACGGATACACTCATCTCAGTGCTGGTGATCTTCTACGAGCCGAAAAGGATTCTGGTTCTGAAAATGGGTACGTTGTATCATCTTTTAGCTGGATAAAGTTTGCAAATATTGCTCCTTGAAAGAAAAGAAGGAGAGTCCACAAATTTAATAGATCCTTGTTTGGTAATACAATAATTATATATATATATATATATATATATGTACGGTCATTAAACTAATTGGCAGTCATTAAACTAATTTATAGCATTGAACCAATACAGCATTTGGCAGTCATTATTTCCATATGGCTTCACTATCATATATGATGGTTATTTGAAAATGATGAATGGTTTATCCAACATTCGCATATGACTAGCATATGCTTTATAAATCATACTTTTTTTTACTGTTATATGTTAAATTCCTTATATCATAACGTGCTCTCTGCTCTCAAGCAGCTGGTTCGTGTAGAAGCAAAATAGGCACGTATTTATTCATATTTTGACAAATAATAATAATAATCCTATGTTAGTGCTCTCTATCTGTCTCTCCTTGCATATATATATATATATATATATATATATATATATATATATATATATATATATATTAATACAACTATGTCATGTAGTCAACTTATTTTGAAAGTTTTTGGAGGAAATGTTTGATCATGTTTGGGACATACTTTAATTTTTAGTATTACCAATCTGTCTATATGATTTTTAATTATTTGAATCTGTTTTGTGTGCCTATTTTCTATTTAGTTATACAAGTGTCTATAGGAATACAACACTCATGCTTGTGTAACTAGAAATGTAGAAATCGTTTAAGCAATAGAAATGTAGAAATCGTTTAAGCAATAAGACTCCATTGTAAAACTGCCTCTGAATTTATTTAATTTTTTTTTTGAAATTTTAGGTTGTAATTTGGAAGTCATTTGACCTCTTAATTTTATGTTTTTGTCAGTTTGAAAACTCGGAAGTATCTGCACAATTTTATAAGAGATGTAACTTGTCATGTACTAGTTTGGCAGTGGTATTACAAATATGTTAATACATTTTTGTGATGTATTTGACGGTGTCCAAAAAAAGCAATTACGGGATAAGCCGTGCATGTTTATGCCAAATTAATGTTATGGATCTTGATGCTTCAGTTGGCAAAATGGGATCAAATGGTTGTTTGTCAAGTTGTGCTTGCATTTAGAATGAAAGATGGCATGAAACAAATAGTTAAGCTGTTTTCTAGAGCAGTGGCAACTTTTATACATCACATATGCACAAAGCACTAGTACAAACTGAGGGAGGTTCAAGATTTTCTTGCTGTAGTTTGGCCCGAGAATGATGATATCTAGCCAAGGTGTACTTGTGATGATAGCATCTAAGTACAGCATGGCATAACTGCAATATTAAATACAATTAAATAAGGAAGTCATATCATTGAGAAAATCTCAAGAAAATCAAGAGTATTATTCTGCTTTCCCCAAACACCCCACCAACATGTTTTTATGTTTTGTGAGTGTATGTTAAATTATTAATTTAAGGGAATAATTCTAACTTGCAAGCATGAAAAACAGGTGCATGAACCAATGACCGAATTTATATAAGCTTAAGAAATAATTGCCTCATAGAATATATTTGACATTGTTTCTATTAAGTAATTGATAAAACTCCAATTTGTACTTGTTATTTTTTTTCTTTTCTATCAGGAGTCAAATTTACTGTTTAGACTTTAGAATTGTCAAAATTTCTTGAGAGTATTTATTTCACTAAAACAAATTCTGATGCTTGGTCAATATTCAGCAAGTTGAAACATCGAAAGCATTATAATAACCTTTGATGATATAATAACCTTTGATGCTAACCATAATGACGCTTCACAATGTTGAAAAGGAAATCTGTGATTTTTTAAATACATTATTTCCCTTCCAATATGTGAAGTGTACTACCATTCAAGGTTTAGTCTTGTCTATGGTATTTGTTTTCACCGAGGAAGTTTAAAACTTCCATGTGACCCTTTTGTCTTGAAAGAACATTTGATTTTATTAGTCCTCTAATGTTCTTCATCTTTCAAGTCTGATTGATGCCTTTTTGTCTTGTTATTGCTTTCTGTTTAATCCTTTTGAGTTTATCACATTCACATCAGTGAATACAGAGTCACTGAATCGGCCAAAATGAACGGTGATGATAAGATTTCAGTCAAATTGACGTGGCGTAAGCCAGATGAGTTACTGTCTTCTATTGATGATTAATCTGCCCAAGTAACATATTTCTCTTGAAAAAAAAGTATGATTTACAAAGCATATGCTAGTCATATGCGAATGTTGGATAAACCATTCATCATTTTCAAAGAACCATCATATATGATAGTGAAACCATATGGAAATAATGTGATAGAAAGGAAATTGATCTTGTTTAAGCAATGCTCAATTTTTAAAAGGTGATCCTTTGATAATAAAGCACCCGAACTAACTTATACTATTACTAGCCTAAGATATATTTGAAGGATTGATGTGAGATCTTTGATTTCCAAGTCCACTGGTTCGATATAAAAAGGAAAGTTATACAAATGTTGTATATAAAGAAGAAATTGCAAAATCATACTTTTTTTGACTGTTATAACTATCATATGCTTTGTAAATCATACTTTTTTTGCCCAAGTAACATATGTCCCTTGATTAGTAAGAAAATAACACAACATTGTTGTCTTTGTGTATTGATTTTGGCATTAAGTGCCTCTGGTGACCTATTTGCTTCATTTTTCTGACTTGCTATTATTTTTAAATATGTGCAGGAAGACTGCTTCTACGACCTGCCTTACAATACTAGGTATTAAATTTCTGTGCTACGTTTATGGAAGATAAGGGACAAAATTATGAAGTGTACTCTCTCTATATATGTAGATATATACTTTGATTGAAGAACTGTAGTAGTTTTAGATGATTAATTGTAAAGATAATGAATGATTATGTAGTGGATGATTTTATTAAGTTAATAATATTTTAGTTTTTTGTATTTTTGTCATTATTTGCTATGTGGACATTGAATTTGGCAACAATATAATTCGTTACCAAAGTAGTGAACAAGTTTTAATAATAGCAACAATTTTTTTATACATTTAGCAATAAATTTTCGTTGCTAATGCATTAAAAATATAATATTTGGCAACAAAAAATTAACTTAATAACAACGGAGAGGATATTGTTGCTAATACTAAAATAAAAGGTAACATTTTTTATCGTTGCAAATCATATCAACTTTCGTTGCACACATAAAGAAATGGCAACATATAATGTCGTTGCTAATCGACGACTTTTGTTGCTATTAAAAAATAACCAGCAACAAATATTTCCGTTGCTAATTCAGCATAATATCGTTGCCAAATAATATAATCAGCAACGAAAATCGTTGCTAAAAAGTTTACATTCCGCAACGAAAGCAAGTTTAGGCAACAATTTTCATAATTTACTACAACGAAAAATGTCGTTGCAAAATGGTGTCAATTGCAACGAAAATACATGGTCGTTGCAAAAAAAAAGAGTTCATTTCGTTGCCAATTAGCAGGCTTTTGCAACAAAATGAGGTTTTGAGCAGCAAAATTTTAATTATTCTGCAACAATACATTTTGTTGCTAAAGGATCGATGTCTCTGTACGAAAGCCAAATTTCGTTGCAAAATGTATTAGTTTTGGCAACGAAAAAAATATGTTCGTTGCGGAACAATTAGCAACGCTCATTGCGCAACGAAAGACGCAACGATAGTAAAGTCGTTGCCAAAACCCTTTAGCAACGAAATTTGACACCTTTAGCAACAAAAATTGGTTGTTGTTGAAGCCCCATTTTTTTGTAGTGGATGGAAGATATTAATAGTCAAAACCCGTTGACCGTTCACGCATGCTGAATTTTTGGCAACCTAGAAAATTCTAAGTAAATCTGACAACCGTGTTATAAGATTTGACCGACTTTAATCTTGCTTATATGATGTTTGTAAAGGTTATTTCTTGGATTAAACATGTTATATGCCATGTATACTACAACCTTGAATCATTTAAACACATAAATAATAACGACCACGCAAGTTATTAATGGTCAAACATGGTTGACCGACCATGACCAGAATGTTTCTGGGCAACCCAGAAACATCATGAATAGTATGAACATGCTAGTTTGACCATGATTTATCTAGCATCATATGATGTTGTATAGGCTAAGTTAATACAAGTCGTTATACTTTGCCATGTTGGCTACAACAAGAAACAAAAATCAAACAAAAATCATTTAACTTAGATTAAAACCCTAATTGAAAGATTTAAACCCTAATCTAAAAATTAAGAAACCCTAACCCTAATTTGGAAACCCTAACCTTAATTCGGAAACACTAACCCTAATTAGTAAACCTTAATTATAAAATTACGAGTTTCTAAATCTTAATAATGAAACTTAAGCTTAATTAAGTTATTACTAACCTAATTAAGTTACCCTAATCATTAATTATCAAACCCGCCCTAATCAATATTAAGATGAATTAAACCTAAGTTACTAATCTAACCAATTGGAAAATTTGAAAGAGTGTGCTAGCATGTGTCCAACACACTTTGACACACTCCAGCACAAGCATGAAGCCAAGATATGATTGCAAGCAACACAAGTAATAATGCCAAGATAATTGTGGAGGCAAAATGTGGAAAAATGACCAAAAAATCCTAATATGCAAGTTCTATAAATAGGCAACCATTCTGATCATGTGAGCCACAAAATTTTGAAACCTAAAC
Source organism: Aralia elata (assembly GCA_034770075.1). Lineage (NCBI taxonomy): Eukaryota > Viridiplantae > Streptophyta > Magnoliopsida > Apiales > Araliaceae > Aralia > Aralia elata. The sequence continues at coordinate 61,229,068 of CM068384.1, read as the reverse complement.
ACTTATATTACCAGCCATAATAAGCCTCAATAGCTGCAAGAACAGAATCAAAGATCAGAAATCAAAAGTAGGTCAAAAAGGTGCAAAAACCCTAATTTTATACTAGATCTTTAAAGCTTTGTTAGATGTTATGTTTAAATATTTAAGGATATGTAATAACATGTTATTTAGTGATATGGGTTGGTTAAACAAGGATCCACAACATTTAAATGGTCAAAATTGATGAAAAACATGAACTGACTTTGGCAGCCTAGAATGGTCTGACAGGCTACTTTGTCAGACATTTTGATCGGCTTAAATTGGTTGTTTGATCTGTTTTAAAGTTTATATGTGTAGTATGCTATGTTGTTAACAATATCCAATTGCTAGAATAGTAAACAAATATATAGGATGGAAGATATTAATGGTCAAAACCCATTGACCGTTCACGCATGCTGAATTTTGGGCAACCTAGAAAATTCTAAGTAAATCTGACAGCCGTGTGATAAGATTTGACCGACTTTAATCTTGCTTATATGATGTTTGTAAAGGTTATTTCTTGGATTAAACATGTTATATGCCATGTATACTACAACCTTGAATCATTTAAACACATAAATAATAACGACCACGCAAGTTATTAATGGTCAAACATGGTTGACCGACCATGACCAGAATGTTTCTGGGCAACCCAGAAACATCATGAATAGTATGAACATGCTAGTTTGACCATGATTTATCTAGCATCATATGATGTTGTATAGGCTAAGTTAATACAAGTCGTTATAATCTGCCATGTTGGCTACAACAAGAAACAAAAATCAAACAAAAATCATTTAACTTAGATTAAAACCCTAATTGAAAGATTTAAACCCTAATCTAAAAATTAAGAAACCCTAACCCTAATTTGGAAACCCTAACCCTAATTAGGAAACACTAACCCTAATTAGTAAACCTTAATTATAAAATTACGAGTTTCTAAATCTTAATAATGAAACTTAAGCTTACTTAAGTTATTACTAACCTAATTAAGTTACCCTAATCATTAATTATCAAACCCGCCCTAATCAAAATTAAGATGAATTAAACCTAGGTTACTAATCTAACCAATTGAAAAATTTGAAAGAGTGTGCTAGCATGTGTCCAACACACTTTGACACACTCCAACACAAGCATGAAGCCAAGATATGATTGCAAGCAACACAAGTAACAATGCCAAGATAATTATAGAGGCAAAATGTGGAAAAATAACCTAAAAATCCTAATATGCAAGTTCTATAAATAGGCAACCATTCTGATCATGTGAGCCACAAAATTTTGAAACCTAAATACTTATATTAGCCATAATAAGCCTCAATAGCTGCAAGAATAGAATCAAAGATCAGAAATCAAAAGTAGGTCAAAAAGGTGCAAAAACCCTAATTTTATACTAGATCTTTAAAGCTTTGTTAGATGTTATGTTTAAATATTTAAGGATATGTAATAACATGTTATTTAGTGATCTGGGTTGGTTAAACAAGGATCCATAACATTTAAATGGTCAAAATTGATGAAAAACATAAACTGATTTTGGCAGCCTAGAATGGTCTGACATGCTACTTTGTCAAACATTTTGATCGGCTTAAATTGGTCGTTTGATCTGTTTTAAAGTTTATATGTGTAGTATGCTATGTTGTTAACAATATCCAATCGGTAGAATAGTAAACAAATATATAGGATGGAAGATATTAATGGTCAAATCCCGTTGACCGTTCACGCATGCTGAATTTTGGGCAACCCAGAAAATTCTATGTAAATCTGACAGCCGTGTGATAAAATTTGACCGACTTTAATCTTGCTTATATGTTGTTTGTAAAGGTTATTTCTTGGATTAAACATGTTATATGCCATGTATACTACAACCTTGAATCATTAAAACACATAAATAATAACGACCACGCAAGTTATTAATGGTCAAACATGCTTGACCGACCATGACCAGAATGTTTCTGGGCAACCTAGAAACATCATGTACAGTATGAACATGCTAGTTTGACCATGATTTATCTAGCATCATATGATGTTGTATAGGCTAAGTTAATACATGTCGTTATACTTTGCCATGTTGGCTACAACAAGAAACAAAAATCAAACAAAAATCATTTAACTTAGATTAAAACCCTAATTGAAAGATTTAAACCCTAATCTAAAAATTAAGAAACACTAACCCTAATTTGGAAACCCTATCCATAATTAGGAAATACTAACCCTAATTAGTAAACCCTAATTATAAAATTACGAGTTTCTAAATCTTAATAATGAAACTTAAGCTTAATTAAGTTATTACTAACCTAATTAAGTTACCCTAATCATTAATTATCAAACCCGCCCTAATCAAAATTAAGATGAATTAAACCTAGGTTACTAATCTAACCAATTGGAAAATTTGAAAGAGTGTGCTAGCATGTGTCCAACACACTTTGACACACTCCATCATAAGCATGAAGCCAAGATATGATTGCAAGCAACACAAATAACAATGCCAAGATAATTATGGAGGCAAAATGTGGGAAAATGACCTAAAAACCCTAATATGCAAGTTCTATAAATAGGCAACCATTCTGATCATGTGAGCCACGGAATTTTGAAACCTAAACACTTATATTACCAGCCATAATAAGCCTCAATAGCTGCAAGAACAAAATCAAAGATCAGAAATCAAAAGTAGCTCAAAAAGGTGCAAAAACCCTAATTTTATACTAGATCTTTAAAGTTTTATTAGATGTTATGTTTAAATGTTTAAGGATATGTAATAACATGTTATTTAGTGATCTGGGTTGGTTAAACTAGGATCCATAACATTTAAATGGTCAAAATTGATGAAAAACATGAACTGACTTTGGCAGCCTAGAATGGTCTAACAGGCTACTTTGTCAGACATTTTGATCGGCTTAAATTGGTCGTTTGATCTGTTTTAAAGTTTATATGTGTAGTATGCTATGTTGTTAACAATATCCAATTGGTATAATAGTAAACAAATATATAGGATGGAAGATATTAATGGTCAAAACCCGTTGACCGTTCACGCATGCTGAATTCTGGGCAAGCCAGAAAATTCTAAGTAAATCTGACAGCCGTGTGACAAGATTTGACCGACTTTAATCTTGCTTATATGATGTTTGTAAAGGTTATTTCTTGGATTAAACATGTTCTATGCCATGTATACTACAACCTTGAATCATTAAAACACATTGTCGACGCCGGGAAAATCGCTTCATGTGCTAATTATTACCCTTTCCAATTTTAGCCTTTTTATTAGATGAATTTTTTAGAAAAGGTCGGCATAAATGTCGACGCGATTTTTGAAAGATCGTTTGTTATGATGAGCCAATTGACCAGAGTCGCTAGTTGGTATATTTGAAATGGATGTACCAACTCATCCGAATTTCGTTTTCGTAAATCGCTGGCTCATACGTGACTCCGAATTAATTGGTCTGCAAACTGAGATTCATAGAGTTCGGGGGCTTGCTTAAGCGAGGGGAAGGTGTTAGGCACCCCCCGACTTCCATGAAACACGGTTACCGCAATCTCGATGCTTTTCCTATCCTTTAATTCTTAAAATGTGTGTGTGCGCGCGTGTGTGCGCACGTGTGTGTCTATGTGAATGTTGTGGTGAGTTTGCATGAAAAAAAACCATTTGTGTTTTTTTTATGAAGAGTCGTGTTTTATTTTGAGAATGTCTTAGAATGTCTTCCGACTTATACGAGAAAGCTTTATTTTTTTATGAGAAATGTTTGATTTTAATTGTCAAAAGCTGTGAGATTTTTCATTAGGTGTCGTTTTGGCAAAAACAAAAGTTTTTTAAACCTTCGTCAAAAATAGGAATCGAGACCTATACGTTTCTTTCGTAATTAAAATGATGGGCAACTTCTTGGATCTCTTTAACCCTATGCACAAAGATTTAATAAGACGTTATTTGTTTTTATAAAACCATTTTTTGTGATGTTTGAGAACGATTTTTTTTTCTTTAGCCTTCTCATTTAAATAGGAATCGACATTCATTAACACTTCCAATTTTAAGCCTCGTGGTGCTAATAATCTAATTTGATTGATTTTATGGAAATCTTCATCATTTAGCTTTGAAATCAGTTTTTTTGTCATAAATCAAATCAAGCATTAAAATGCGTGGGGGCTACTCATGGGCATGTGAGCCATCAAAATAACCTCAAATGCCCACAATCGCATATTTCACTATTACGAGGCCTTAAACCCGATTTTCACTTGATATCGTTTTAAGGCCCGACAATTACATATTTACAATAAAAGGTACATCGACCCTACTACATACACCCAAAAATGTCCATCATCGGATTTGGACCACGGGGTCGCGTTCCTAGGCTCACACCCAAAATTACTACACACCCACAAAATGGATACTATAAAAAAATAAACAACACTTGGTTGCCTAACACACCACAATATCCTAAAATAGTAATCTAAATACACTACGCATAATACATTACCATAACGAGCTAAGAATTACCAAATGGATATCATCGGGCCATTAGGAAGAATTTCGTTCTGTTGGAACCCTCACTAATAGTCCTTAATCCATGGCTCCTCAATAATATATAAAAAAAACTACATTTAATATAGCCCGAATGACAAAAAGTTTAACAAAATGATATAAAAAAAATGCTATAAAAAATGGCTTTTCACCTTGCAAATGACACCACGATGCGTATAAACTCGTATATTAATAGAGTAGAAAGTGTATGTGATACAATCTAACAAAAAGGGGTATAAATCCTCCCTTTTTCTCTCTTTTCTCTCTTCTCCCGCTGCTGCTTCTTCCCCTTTTTTTTCTTTCAAAAACTCCCTGTATGTTGATGAAAATGAAGAACTGCATTGATAAAGGCTGCCAGGAGCAGCCGCAGATTAATCCGCGGATTGGCCGCAGATTGATCTGCGGCTAGCCTTGGTGCGCCGAACCTCGGTTCCCCCCGCGCCGTGCTCGAGTTCCGTGCCGTCAGTTGTCCCACCATTGGCCGCAGATTGATCTGCGGCTGGCTGGGCTGATTTTCTCGATTTTTGTACCGCACCTCGATTCTCGTGTCGTACTATTGGTTTTCGCTGAAAGGCTTGTATTTTGCAGTCCGAGAACCGCTGAGAAACGTGTCATGTCATTCAGGAATGCTCGTTTCGAATGGCTGCGACATGACACAGGTTTTGTATTTGGAGCTTGGTTTCCAGGGGTGCTGCCCCCCGATCCCCCTAGCTCACCGGCGAGCAGGAAAGCGTAGTGGCCATTAGTCGATTCCTGATATCCGCTCATTGTCGTGTCGGCTTTGATCGCAAGTCGTTGTGGTGGCTTTGAGTGTTCGTACTTATGTCCACCTTTCGTTCTCGTAGGCCGGGTTAATTGATGATTTTGCCCTCTTGTCAGGGTTAGTATACGAAGTGCAAAATTTGCGTATCTACAGCTGCCCCTCTTTATCATGTTTATGAAATGTTAAATAAAATGAACATGATAAAGAATTAGACACCCGATGCATGAATGACAGTGCATAAGAATGACAGTACATACATGATGCAACACATAGTTTATGATACAACACAAGATGTAAGGTATGCAAAATATTCGTAAAGGTGTCAATGCATCATGCAATCGTAAATTTATTGTGAGTATTGATCTCAACAGGACTCAATCGCTGATCGCATCGTTGTTGTCGGGTTCCGTCTCTGACCGGTCGTTGCTATAATCATTATCGCAGATGTCGTGCTCCGTCTCATAATCGTTGTTGTCTTGGAATCATCGTCGTCTCATAACTGTCGGATCTCGTATCCGATCGTTCGTCTCGTAGATGTAGGGTCTGGTCTCCGATGGGTCGTCTTGTCTATATCGGTTCTCATCTCCGATTGGTCGACTCATCTGTATCGGTTCTCATTTCCGGTTGGTCGACTCGTCTGCACCGGGTCTCGCTTCCGGTTGATCGTCTCATCGGCACCGGGTCTTGTCTCCGGTCGATCGTCTCGTTGGCACCGGGTCTCGTCTCCGGTTAATCGTCTCGTCGGCACCGGGTCTCGTCTCCGGTTGATCGTCTCGTTGGTACCGGGTCTCATTTCCAGTTGATCGTCTCGTCGGCACCGGGTCTCGTCTCCGGTTGATCGTCTCGTCGGCACCGGGTCTCGTCTCCGGTTGACCGTCTCGTCAGCACCGGGTCTCGTCTCCGGTTGATCGTCTCGTTGGCACCGGGTCTCGTTTCCGGTTGATCGTCTTGTTGGCACCGGGTCTCGTTTCTAGTTGATCGTCTTGTCGGCACCGGGTCTTGTCACCGGTTGATCGTCTCGTTGGCACCGGGTCTCGTTTTCGGTTGGTCGTCTCGTAAATCACCTCGTTCCTGTCGGGTCCCGCCCCGGCAATTCGATTCGTCGTGTTCCATACCCGATTAGTTGAAATCTCGTATTTTATTCTCGCATAACAAGTCACATGGATTTAAAATTGATCAATTTTGCAAAGGAGAAAAAAGAGAGAAATCAGACCCAGCCGCAGATTGATCTGCGGCCAAGATCGGCTTTTTTAAACCGTTCGCCCCTTCCCAGATCTGTCGTTTTCAGCCCTTGCCCATTGTTGCTTTTCGCGATTTTTCACCCTCATACGTCCGTTTTGCCGATTTTTTCAACCTTCTCGCAAAAACCGCTCCGGTTAGATCGATCTACACGCTACGGGTAACATTTTGACCGATTGTTTTCTTATCTCGTCAATGTTTCGCTATACATTTGCTATTTTGAATGCTTAGAGATAGAAATGTATGCTCTGAAATGCTATGCCATGTGGCATGTATATGTTATGTCTCTATTCATCTTCTATGTTCATGATGCGGGTCATACATACTTGTCGTTTTTTGAAAGAAAGCATGCACTATGGTCAATTAAATGTCGTAATCAACCTTATAAAATGCAATTTTGATCTGTTGTGGCTTGGGTCAATTGAAAACATGCCTAGTTGTGCATGGGATGCTCATTTTATAGACGAAACTCTGCCGAAATTTTGAAAAAACTGGAGTCCCACTAACATCTAATTCAGGCGTATATAGTAACCATGCATCATGCTGCATTAATTCTATGATGAAGATAGGCAGATAAAATGTTTGTGATACAATTCGAAATATAATGTACCTCCCTCTTTGACTGTGTCGTTCGAGCTATGGATCCTGACGCTCCCAGCAGCTCCACTGCACCTCGTGCCTCGGGTGTTCGCTGTCGTAGGGCTGTACCTGCCCCGGTTTTGACTCGGACTCGCCAGGCTCGTTGACTGGCGGAGGCTGTCGTCCGGCCTGATCATCCTGAGGTTAATGAGGCCGCTCTTCCGGACATTAAGGCAGAGGGGCCGCCCTCTGGCACACCAGCTCCCTCTACTCGTCGCGTTCTACCCGATGCCTCTGTCCAGGTGCCCGATCTGTTGGGTTAAGATCTCAGTCGTCACCCCTCAGAGTTTCTCGTCGCTAATGAGGTATACTCATTACTCCTCTGAATTCTTTCCCAATCTCTATTCGTATCTGGACTGATCCATTAGTGATTGCCACAGGTGCCCGAGTTCACTCAACCGAGGGGCAACTGGTTTAACATCTATTCTCTCTACACAGCACTGCACGCCGATTACCGCACTGTGGTGGACTCTTGGGGTTTCCGTTCTTTCTTCACCATCATTCCCCGTTAGTGCCCATGGGGTTATGTGAGGGCTTTGTCTGAACGATAGTTCCACCAGACCCAGTCCCTTCATCTCTTGGACTGCGAGGTTGTGCTGACTCCTTGGGATTGGAGGTACATCATCGGCATTGAGTTCACCGGAGTCCGTGTTCCCCTAGATCTCGATATTACTCCAGCGGAGGTCCGATCTCTATTGGGTTTCGCCGCTGAGGACCGGGTCTTCAAGGCCCGCAACATTCGATCCGGAGCATTGGCTGTTGATGCTGTTGGAGGTATCTATGCGATACCCCTCCCTGCAGACCGAGCTACTCATGACATTCTGCTCTGACGTCTGTTCCTGACTATTATGAGGGGTTGTTTCCTAGGGAACAACTCTTCTACCATTCACTTCAGCGTTGTTGGAGCCATCAGGGATGTGGATCGGATCGGTGATTATGACTGGGGGTCCTTCACTTTCGCCTATTTCCTCCATGGTCTCCGTCTTCGCTCAGAGGGACAGACAGACGCTTGGCTGGGGTTTTACCCCTTTCTGCTAGTAAGCCTTCTTTTATTACTGCACTTCCTATCATTTCGTTTCCCTTCTCTGCATCTGTCAGTTACTCATGTCGTTTCTTGTCTCTATTCACAGTTCTGGGCGTACGAGCGACTCCCATGCCTGAGGCCCGTCACGACTCTCGGTCTGGATACCTATCCCCGGGGTCGGTAGTGGCACCACAATACTTTGGAGGAGGTCCCGGTGTCTGGCAGCTTCGCCTACTGCCGTATTCAGTTGGAGTTGATCACCACTGCTGAGGTCATCTAGATTCCTTATCTCTCTGAGCATCTGACTGTGGGTTTTACAGACGGATATCCCTTCGGCCCAGAGTTCGCACTTTCCACCCGTCGCCTTACTTTGCAGAGTGTTGGAGGATGGGTGATGTATTTGGGAGAGCGCGCATTCAGATGCGTAACTGGAGAGATCCGTATTCCGCACTCCCTCCCCTTCACTACATTCTGGCCGATGGACTCCCAGCCCTCAGAGATTATGCTAGAGGGAGAGGATGGCCTGACACTTTCTTCAGGTCCCAGCACGAGTGAGGCCTTCCGTACCTGGTGGGTGCCCCGCACTATCGGTCCTCATACTCGGGCCACATTTTTCCTTGGAGATATGGTCTCTGGATCGATGATGATGATGACCGATTGGGCTACCTGTGTTCGGGCTCCTACCCATGCTGAGCAGATTGCTACTCTGACCCGCTAGGTGGACTAGCTATCCTTATATCTTTGGGTGTTAGGCCGGACCCCAGAGGATGCTTATGCGTATGACCCTGACAGTGCGGGTTTCGATGCAGGCCCGAGTTCATCTGATGTCCCAGTGCAGCCATATATCCCCGATATTAACTTCGGGGCTTCGACTTCAACTTCTACTCCGGGGGATCAGTTTGAGAACCCCGATTTCATAGATGATATCTCTTTTGATTAGATCATGATAGGATAGGGCCTTTTTTGTACTTAAACCTGTTCAATTTCTTTTTCCATTTCATGCACTATGTATTGAACTCCTTTATTTATTTATGCACAGTTTTATTATTATGACAATTCAAATACCCCATTATTAACTGTATGGTGCATGCTTTTTTATTCATGGATGGATAATGACCCCTGTACAGTCTTTTTGATACTGTTTTTTACAAATGTCGTCACCAGAAGCCGTGGTACGTTTGGATCTCGGTCCTCCCACAGGGTTGATTGGCAGGCTTTTCCGTTGGTTGGACAGTTTGTCGCCGGGCGACAAGGTTATTGTAGATGGTCTTCTGGGACATTCCTGGTCCTTATTATCCTTTCAGGTGCCGGCGGGCTTTGTGGAAGGTATTCTGAGGTATTGGGCCCCTGCCCGTCAGGTGTTCAGATTAGGGACAGTGGAGCTGACCCCTACTCTCGAGGAGTATGCTCGCTTTACCGGCTTGTCTTTGGATGGTCCTTGTGCCAGGGTCACAGCTGGTCCCATGCACCGTCAGTTCTTGCCTTTTACTAGGTTTCGGAGGACAGTTCTGTTATCGGTGATCACATCAGACCATCTAGTTCCCCTTCATTTCCTAATTGACCGATTCGGCTCAACCGACAGTTTTCATCTATTATCTGGTGATTTTTCTGAATCTAAGGAGCGCTGGGGCGCTTTGAGAGTAGATGTTTTGATGGCTTGTGTTATCTCAGTTTTGTATCTGCTAGCCGGATCCGATCTATTGGATATGCGAGTTATTGCGGCCACTAGAGCCCTTCAAGAGGATCACACTATTATTCCCATGATACTAGCAGACACCTATATGTCAGCCTCATATTGTCAGTCTTTCCGAGGCAGGGTATTCAGAGAGAGCTCTGTTTTGTTGTATGTATGGTTTATGAGCCATCTCAGCTCCATCGGTCATTTCCGTCGCCATGGGTTTTGCTTCAGCCACGACATATCCATGCAATTTTCGTTCCGTCCCGTGAGCTGTATTGATGCGGCTTCCTGGATAGAATTCTTATCGGCTATTGAGGAGCCCTTTCATCTCTTGATCTATTCGGGTTATTGCTCCTTCATGAGCTTCTCGTCTCATGTGCCCACCTTGGATTTCATCCCTATCTCTGGCCTGAGGGGCGTGACGACTTATCATCCCTTGGCGGTTATGGGGCAGTTTGATCAGATATAGGATTTTCACCCCTTCATGGGCGCAGCCGAATACCGATTCCTCATATCACCCTAGATAGAGAGAGATTTACTGCGGGTATATGATCTTTGGTCTCGCAGGATCTTCGCCGAGTATAGTGAGAGTTGCCCCATTCAGACATCTGCTTATGTGCAATGGTTGCACGGAGACTCTGATATGGTTGGTTTGAGTCAGACTGGAGTATTTGCCGACTCTCGAGTGATTTTCACATATGATACCACCCCAGAGGTATTCATTCCTCCTTAGTCTACAGAGATGATGTCCAGATATGATTTTGAAGACTTCTCCACTCCCGCCCGTATTCCTTATTCTATCTCAGCTGATTCTGCCCCTGGTCGGGTTACTGAGGATAGCCGGATCCGACTGGCCTTAATCACTATTGAGGCTGAGAGGGACACTGCTCTTGTTGAGAGAGATGCTGCTATTCTGGCTAGAGATGCTGCCCTCACTGACAGAGACACCATTGTATTGCAGACTCGGGCAGTTATAGATGCTCACTCTGAGACTGTTATCCAAGCCATTGCTTTATTGGATCGCATCGACATGATGAGGCAGCAGATTGCAGGGGATGCCGGTGCTTCAGATCTATCCACCACCTTATCCATCCTGCTTCAGTTAGTTTCAGATTTGTAGATCATTTTATTTCCTGCATTGACTATGTCAGTTTCATTGGTTATCGAAAGAGAAATCTTGTAACAAAATAACTTATATATATAGACATGCATTTAAATTTAGTCATTTTCCCTTTTTTGTCGTATTGTTGCCTTTCATTGGATCCTCATTTTATCCAACTAACCACGATTTTGATATTTCGCTTTCTTTCTCTTCTCAAGTCTTGATGGAGATTTGACAGATATTGTCGCACACCCTGTTGATTTCATCGGACTGAGTCTTAGATTTTGGCTAACTGTTTGGTTGGGTTAGGGTTATGTCATTCGAGATGAAGCTGATTAGGGGGCTGGTTTCGGGAAGGTTTCGAGGGTATAAGAAGGTTTTTTTAGCTGTTGGGAATCAGTTTTGGTTAGAGAAAGTATTATTTTGTAAAGAAATGGACCGTGCCCTGATGGCTGCCTACGTACTCCCACAGGTCCGGAGATCAGGTCCTACGTAGTTTGTTCCTTCAAAGAAAGAGGAGAAAAAGATGATTTTTTTTAGGCATAGAACTGCTTCACCAAGTCAGAAATTGATGGGCTGTGGAAACACCTCACCGTCCATCTCTTGCAATATGAGGGCTCCTCCGTACAACACTTTCTTAATCACAAAAGGACCTTCCCAGCTCGGGGAAAACTTCCCTTTGGCTTCGTCTTGACAAGGTATGACTCTCTTTAGCACTAGGTCATTTTCCTTGAACTTTCGGGGTCTTACCTTTTTGTCGTACGATCAAGAGATTCTTTGCTGATATAACTGACCGTGCAAAATCGCAGCCACCCTCCTTTCATCAATTAGGGCTAATTGGTCGTACCGACTTTGCATCCAATCCTCCTCGTTTGTCTAAGCATCAATCAGGATTCTGAGGGACGCCATCTCAACCTCAACTGGCAGAACAACCTCCATTCCGTATACCAAAGCGTACGGGGTTGCCCCTGTAGAAGTACGCACCAATGTTCTGTATGCCAGCAAGGTGAGAGGTAGCAGATCCAGCCATCCCCGATGATTAGCAGACATTCTCGCCATGATCTTCTTCATATTCTAATTTGCCGCCTCCACTGCCCCATTCATCTTAGGACGGTAAATGACAGAATTGAGGTGTTTGATCTTAAACTAGTCACATAATTCCTTCATGAGGGCATTGTTTAAATTCTTGGCATTGTCGGAGACTAAGACCTCAGGTTGCCCGTATCGGCAAATGACATTATTCCTGATGAAACGGACGATGATATCCTGAGTTACTTTGGTGAAAGAAGCTGCTTCTATCCATTTAGTGAAGTAATCGATCATGACGAAGATAAATCGGTGTCCGTTGCTTGCTTTGGGATCTACTGGTCCGATTACATCCATACCCCCACATTGAGAATGGCCAAGGGGAGGTCATATAATGCAGTTCATTGGGAGGTGCATGTATTACATTGTCGTGTGTCTGGCATTGATAACATCGTTTGACATGATCATTGCAGTCGGCTTTCAGTGTTAACCAATAATGCCCCGTTCTCAAGATCTTTTTGGCCAGCATCGGTCCACTCATGTGTGGCCCACATACTCCACCATGTATTTCGTCCATAATCTTTTGGGCCTGCGTTTCGTTTACACATCGCAACAATCCCAAACCGGCATCCCTGTTGTACAGTGAATCCCCGCTCAGATAAAACTTCATTGCCATCTTTTGGATTCTCAACCTCTCAGCTCGGCTTGCTTGGTCGGGAATGGATCTATCCCTCAGATCCTCCCTTATGTTGTGATGCCAAGGCTGCTTTGGCAGAACCACCCTCTCCGATAATACTGCCACATGCTCCTCGTATGCCAGGGCATTCTGTACCGCTATTTCAATCTGTGGAACGTCCATGCTTTTGATTATGTGGATTAAGGAAGCCAGAGTTGCCAATGCATCGGCAAATCATTCCGTCCCCGGGGGATATGTCGGAAAGCGATATCTTCAAACTCTCGCATCAATTGGATAACATATCGGTGGTATGGAAGTAACCGGAGCTCCTTAGTGCTATACACCCCGATCACCTATCTGATTACCAACTCTGAATCCCCGAACACCGCTAGTCTCTTCACTCCCATATCGGGGGAAAAACGGAGTCCCAATATACATCCCTCATACTCAGCTGTGTTATTCGAATTACTGAACTGCAATTTAGTGGCCACGGGATATTGCTCTCCGGTGATAGAGACCAGGACTGCTCCGGCTCCTGTCCCTTCCGCATTCATGGCACCATCAAAATACAACTTCCAGAACTGCCCCTCGTCATCACATCTCGTGTGTAAGACCCAGAATACATCTTCGCCCGGCAAAGGAGTTTCTAAAGGCTCCATCCCCCTACTGGCATTTCTGACAACTGATCTGCAATTCCCTGCCCTTTCATGGCTTTCTGATTTACGTATACGATGTCGAACTGTTGTAAGATTAACTGCCACCTTGACAATCGACAGTTCAACATGGGCCTTTCAAAGATATACTTTAGGGGATCCACTCTCGATATCAGGTACGTAGTGTGCCCATGGAGATAGTGCTGTAATCTCACCGCAGCCCACGCCAAAGCACAACAGGTCCTTTCGATGGGGGTGTAATTCTGTTCACATCGGCTAAATCTCTTGCTGAGGTAATAGATGGCCTGCTCTTTGCCTGATTCATTCTTCTGTCCTAGCATACATCCCATCGCAATGGCATTGACCGATATATACATAAACAGAGGGATCCCATCCTTCGGGGGTACCAGCACCGGTGCTTCTATCAGCTGCTTCTTAATGGTCTGAAAGGCTTTATGGCATTGCTTATTCCACTCTTGGTACACATCTTTCCTTAACAGCTTAAAAATCGGCTCGCATGTAGTTGTCAAGTGGGATATGAAGCGGCTGATGAAGTTTATTCTTCCTAGAAATCCTCTTATCTCCTTGTCTGTGCGAGGTGCCGGCATATCCACAATGGCCTTAATCTTCACCAGATCCAACTCAATGCCTCGATTACTAACAAGGAATCCCAAGAGCTTACCCGACTGCACTCCGAAAGCACACTTTGCCGGATTGAGCTTCAAATTATATTTTCTGAGCCGATCGAATAGCTTTTTGAGATGGGTTATATGATCAGATTCTACCCTCGATTTCACGATAATGTCATCCACGTAGACCTCTATCTCCTTGTGCATCATGTCGTGGAACAGGGCCATCATGGCTCTTTGATAAGTGGCCCCTACATTTGTGAGACCGAAGGTCAATCGTCTGTAGTAGAAGGTGCCCCAAGGGGTGATGAAAGCGGTCTTTTCCCGGTCTTCCTCCGCCACCATTATCTGATGATACCCCACAAAGCAATCAACAAAAGAGTACATCTCGTATTGGGCTGTGTTATCCACCAAGATGTGTATAAAAGGCACTAGGAAGTTGTCCTTGAGACTAGCCTTGTTCGGATCTCTATAGTCGACACATACCCTCACCTTCACTCCAGGTTTAGCCACTGGGACTATATTGGACAGCCATTCCGGGTAAGTGGACACCATAATGATTCCAGCCTTGAACTGTTTGACGATTTCCTCCTTCACCTTCAAGCTCCACTCCAGTTTTAGCTTTCTTAGTTTCTGCTTGACAGGCCTAAAACCCTCCATGATGGGCAACCGGTGTACCACAATGTCGGTGGACAATCCGATCATGTCCTCATGAGACCAGGCAAAAACATCCTGCTACTAAGGCAACCAACTTCCTCGATAGTGTTTCAAATTGTGCTGACAATGCAGAGAGTGCATTGAGTCCATCAATCCCAGTTTCCCTTGGTTGAGTCATACTCGTGTACGGCCATTGATAAGCAAATTCATCCATAGTGTACCTCGTAAAGCATCAAAACAGAAAAATGTTAAAACAAAGTGAAAACAAATTTATATATAAGTTTAAATTAAGACTAATTTGATTATGACTAATATTGAAAAAATACTAGAAAAATAACTCCCCGGCAACGGCGCCAAAAACTTGTTGTCCGATTAATATAACGACAATTTACGCGCAAGTATACGCGGTCAACAAGTAATAAAGTGTAAGTAGAGCATCGATCCCACGAGGAATTATTACTAATCTTTTCCAAGTACTAATCTTTTATCATCTCAATCTTATTTAAACAAATGATAATTGCTTGTGTTGTTTTGCATTAATAAAGATAACAATTAATCCAAGAACTATAGAAAGCATTAAGATAATGAAATCAAATATTAATATATCTAAGATCACAATTTCCCCCAACACTTTACTTGAATATCCTAACTCTCTCTTTTCAACTAGTTAAATCACAAGGATTGTTACCCGAGAAATCACAAGCATGTCTAAGCCTCTCTCGATGGTCAAATACGTATTTCCCATTACGGTGTATAGATATATCTCTATTCTACACACTAGCAAGATTCTCATATCAAGAACAATTAGTAAGGTGTATGTCACAAAACCTCATTAACTACTCCATCAATTACCAACTTCCGCAATAGAAATCATTAAGCATAGATTCTCCAATGGATACATGTGGTATTTAGGTATATGTCTATCCTAAATACAATCAAATTATCCATTCATGAGGGTAATAAATAAAACACACGTCACTTAATTTCATAAATTACCCATAGGAATATCTAATTTTCACATGATATCATAACAAGGTCTCAACCTATACTTCCTCTCTCAATTCCATATAAGTTCCCAAGGTAATTACTAGCTAGGTAATTAATACATAAAGCACAAATTATGATATCCAATCACAAATAATTAACCAACATCAAAGAGAGAGCATTCAATTCTAACTATGTATTGGGTTCCATTGAAATCTTAGAAAATTAGTTCTAGTTCATGGGAATTACAATAAACATCAAATTTGATCTATACATCATGATAGAATTTCAAATTAAGAAGAGAATACTAGAGATAGAATGATAAAACCCCTTAGGAAGATATTCAATGGTTGCTTGATGGGTTGATTCTTGTTCTCTAGCTTTCCCTCAGGATTTGATACTCCTTGCTCTTCTTGCTCCTTGAACTTTGCTGATTTTTCCTTGAATTGCAGCACTTTTGCTCTTAATTTGATGTTTATGGAAGCCTCCCTCTCTCTAGAATTGATGTTAGAAGTGTTAGATGGTGTTAGAATACCTATATGAGCCGCCCCCTAGATGTTATAAGAGTTGGGTATGTGAAACCCTAGCTTAGATGTCAAAAATTGGCCAAAAATCGTGAAATCCGAAGTGCATCCAGGGGGTTCTCGCCCCGGCGCCAAAATTGGCCTGAATTCCGTCGCCCCGACGGTGGAACTCTGTACCGCGAGACAGTTTCGACGTCTGTTGGTAAAATGGCCATAACTGTTTCGTCCGAACTCGGATTAAGGCGTTTAAGGAGGCTATGGAAAGCTAAGAAGTATCTCTACAACGTTCATAACTGGATCTAGACGAGAAAATGGCCGGATCAAGGATAAAATTGGCCCCGAATCAGCTGCTGTGTAAAATGCATGCACAATCCGATGGTAAAATGACCATAACTCTCTTATACGAATTTCAAATTGGATGATTCCGGATGTTCTGGAAAGCTAAGACAAAGATCTACAACGTTTATTCTTTGAGTTTTGAGAGATTCGGATTGCATCATGGGTAAAATGGAGAAACAAGCAGCGGGAATGCTAGATTCGAGCCAAAAACGCAACGACTCGAGGGGCCTCTATTTCAGTTCCTACAAAACAAAGTAAAAATACATAAAAGCATATAAAAACATATAAAAGTAATACAATACTATATTACACAATAATAAGATGAAAACACATAAAACCAAACGAAATAGCTAAAGACTTACAAATTATCAAGGCTAAAAGTACTCAATTTGTGTGTATAAAATACACTCATTAGTTACCTTGATGCAAGTCTTCTAACCTTGTTACATTTAAGCAAGTATTATACATCTTGCTATCTATTGATACAAAGTTATTGCTTTTTGTTCGGCATAACTTAAGAAATGAATCATTATTCATATATTGTTTATTCAAGCGTAAATTGTTGTGTCAAAGCAAATTATTTTGGTACGACATCTTATACTGAGAAATGGAACACCTTGATATAAGGTGAACTGGAAAACCTTAATATAAGGTGGCGACCGTTGAATATATATCGTCATAAAATTGTAGGATGATATGCACACTCCTAGGATATTGGTTAGGCTGATCCCCTACCAGATATCCGAAATCAAACGATTCTAAGTCATTGAAGACTGATATAACTAATTGAAATATATGGTTCATGTACAGAACCCTCAGTTATACATCTTTGACATCTTTCAACTAAAACGCATTGTGTTTACATTTTCAAATAAACTTGCTGAGCATTTGTAGCTCATTCTTGCATACAACTTTCTTTGCAGTTTTAGATGGTAATTCTGGAACTTCAAAGACGACCAAAAGGAAACGATCGTGTTAATTAGTTTTACTTTATTTAAGTCTTTTAAATGTTTTGTTGTAATAACTTAGTACTGAGAATGATGTAACTGAACTTAATGATATAAAATATATTATCATCCTTAATGATATCGAATGCGTTGTACAGTATCTATATGAACTATACATCTGAATGAGGGTATTCAAATGATATTGAGAGTTTTATAAGCTCTGGGGTTACACTTAATGAGCGCCGGTAAGGTGCCATCTTTACCGGAATGCGCCCTTCAGTTCTAAGGACAATCTTATCATTAATATTGTGAATGCCAGATAGATAGGAACTATTGATATGAAAGAGATATCCACAAGATATGAATCTATACATCCAAGTGAGGGTATCCAAACACAGATAACGTTCCGACGACAACTATTATCTGTTATGGGATACTGTGAATCTTGGATAGATAGAAGTTATATATTATGGAATATTTATAGTTAAATAGTATCACGTGAGCACCAAATCTGCTACAGGGAGTGTAGAGAATTTGGGGGAGTCACAAGTTGGTATCAAAGCTGTAGATTATAGCTCTAAGGTAGTTAGAAAATATCTTAGGATATAATCTTTGAGTCCGTAAAATACTTAATACACATAAGATAACCTTAAAAGCCTTATATTTTTGTGTAAACATGTTTAATCATAATACTAAACAAGTAAAATTATTTTGTAGAATAGCAGACCCATATTGGGGAGATATTTCAGGGGAGATAGATTCACAGGTGATAGAGCTCGAGCAGGGGAGTGATCCTGAAGGACAAAAAGTTCAATATTAATTAGAATTTCATGATGCGGTAGAGGCAGAACCTAATGAGTATACTATAGAGGTTCAAATTATAGAAGAAGGGGAAGATGAGGAAGAACCAATATGGCGGGATATATCAGAAGTTCCAAATCAATATGTAGACAAGTTAGAAGAAGGAAACCCAGAGAAGAAAAACTTACTAGAACAAGCCCAGATGAAAATACATGCCTTAAATAATAGGGTAACGTATGTGGAAGAAAGGTTGGAGAATGAAGAACGATTAAATATCCGACTTCAGACACTGTTGTCAAGAAAGGAAAGAGAAAGATATCAAATCCAAGCAAGGCTTGATATAACTAATAGAGAATTTCGTGAAACACTTGTGGGTCTGGATAAGCGAGTAGAGGATTATCCCGTAGAGAATGGAAAGACTGGATAAGACATCAATAGGTGGGTGATATCCAGTATGCTGTGTGATGAGAATCGTAAGATTAAGCTTTAGATAAACCTGGTCACCAAAGTGTGTATGTAAATAGTAGTATCGAAACTACTTTACCCAAGTTTTGGGAAATTGTTTTGGGAATGCTAGTAGTACTTATATAAACTACTAGCCGAATATGTAAACCTTCTATATGAATATACAAATTATGTTTGAACAATATGTGCATTACATACTTGTAATTATACTAGTTTTCTTAATTATATAGTTTAACGCCGCTTGGAAGAAGACCATATACATTAGTAGAGGCAGAAAATAGAGAAGTAAACCCAACCCAATAGTTAATAAATTTAGATATACCTTTTAAAACGTAAAAAATTGCAAATTGAGAGATAATTTCTGTTAAAACCATATCTAAAAAAAATTATAACGTAGAGACTAAGGAACACAAATTTCTTGTGAACCTTATTCCTATACCGTTGGGAGAATTCGATATGATCTTAGGCATGGATTAGTTGGTTAATCATAATATAATGATTGACTGCCATCGGAAACGTGTAAACCTATTAACTGCGTTGAAGTTAAAGGTAGTGTTCAACGGTGGTTGCTTAGGAAGGGTTGTACAGGTGATTTGACATATATAGTGGATACTCAAAAGGAAAGAGTAAAACTAGATCAAATACTTGTAGGTAGAGAATTTTTAGATGTGTTTCCTGATGACTTATCAGGTCTACCTCCAGATAGGGAGATCGAGTTTGTTATTGATCTTGCTGTTAGGTTTGTATATAGCGCGAACATGTAATCCAATTACATAAATAGTGCGGAAGCGCGATAAAACGGATTTTAAAATTTTTCATAAAAACCATCACCATGATCATCCTTGTGATTAATTATCAATTAAACGAAAGAGATAGAAATATAGAATTATACCCTTGTAGAACCATGCTTCCATAGGTACGAGTTCACCTCCAAATCCTTCGCGTTCTCCTTGAATTTCACCGATGAGATTCCTTCCTTTGATCAATGTTAGCCACCCAAGTGTTTGGCCTCTAGAGGTGATCCACCAAGGAATAATAGTTATTCAAGAAGATGGGTGTTGGCAAAACCCTAGTTTCTATCTCTATAGAAAATTGCAAGTACTTTCCATCCTCTCCAATTCTTATGGAAGAGTGAGTAACTGTCTAACCCTAAATCATGATAAGACTCTTCTTATTTATAGATATAGGGAACCCTCCTAAACTATTTAGGATTAGGGTTTTTATTTTAATTAAACTCCTTTAATTAATTGAACTCCTAATCCAATTAGGAATTCATGAGAGAGTACTTCTATTAATTAATTCACAATCCCTATTAGGAATTAAATAATAATAATAGTAATAATAATAATAAGACTCCTCTTATTAATTTATATTTAATATTTTCAAAATATTAAATAATAAATATTAAGCTATTTAATTTACTCTATCTCTATAGATTAAATTAAATACACTTAACTTATTATTACGATTATGCCATTTACTTCTTAAATAAATATTTTTCTTTTGCGGTGTGACCCTTTAGGTTATCCATATTAAATCGGTTGTGAATAAATCAATTAGAACAATTCTAATCTTATTTAAATAAATAAATTAAACTATTTAATTCATTTAGATAAATAATATTTATTCTACAATAAGGGTAAGCCCCTTAGCGATCAACGACTTTCCAGATAATATAGATTTCAACATTAATCACAAAAGAACTTTTCAGTGAATAGTTACCGTACAATTCAATCCTTCTACCATACAATGTCCTAATTAAATATAAGACATGAAATTACTGTCAAGTCTTATTTAATTTAATTATATGTATTTCGATTCTGAAATGCACAACTCTGATTAATGCTAATTAGAAACTCCTTTCTAATTTCATTCTGTTTTGGCCAAAGACTTCTGAGTCGTCATTTATCGAATCACATAGGACATTCTCTCCTTTTACTAGAAGTGGTAGATTCTTTGTTGATCATTCACCTATCTCCATGTATAATTTATTATACCCAATCATACCCTTTGATATACCCTCAGGGTCTTAAGGGACATGTCAAAGTATAACTCATCATACACAAGATACTATGATGATCTCAAGTCCAAGGATCACTTGTACTACTATCACTAGAGGAATTTCTATTGACAGACGAGTAAAACTCCATTAGGCATTCCTTAGCGAGCCACGTTCAGTGAACTTATTCTCTAATAAGCACCTACATACTTGCTTTAGTGTCTCCACACAAATGATTATGAGATCAATCATCCTCTTCATAAGAGCAAGCAACGTATGTACTAATCTATCCGGATTCACTAATCCCCTTTTTAGTAATCCATCGATTAGGAACGATTTTAGTTTGTGAGCTATCTAGAATTTAGATCTCATTAGCATGATCACCATCCAATGAGCGAGTTGGACATGGTGATGACCTTCGTGGATATTCAAGAGGCACCTTATTATGAGCGGGTTATATCGGGGATTGGAAGACCTTTTGCCGAGATGATAAAACACGGAGAAATGGTGGACATGGGGTTGAAATCTGACAAGATTCGGGATTTCACGGCTTTGGAAACAGCTGCGGAACAAATCCATAGTGGATACTATGGCAGCACTTCCCATAGGATCCAAAAAAAAGGAGGAAGATGTTTCCCTCATCCTGCAGGGATCATCTAGAAAGGCGGAGAACAATCTTCCAGTGCAGATACAGAGAGTGGGGCCATCCCGATAGCCTAACTTCACTGATCAGAGGACGGACGGGCGAAGAAGATTCGAGACCACGAAAAATCGAGTATTCACCCCGCTCGGGGATTCTCTTGAGCGGATTTTGGCAGTATTGATAGCCCAGAGGAAAATAGTCGATTTAGCACCCCCAAGTGACCCGAAAGGAAGAAGATTTGACCCAAGCAAGCAATGCGCATACCACTAAGGTTTCCCTGGTCATGATACGCAGGAATGTTGGACGCTGAAGCACAAAATTCAGAACTTGATTGATAGTGGGGAAATCGTGGTGGAACAGCCAGACTCCCCAAATGTTAAAGTCAATCCCCTGCCTAGGCATGATGGAGAGGGGGTCAATGTGGCGGAAGCCAGTGAAGCCGGAGGGCCGTCAAGGCTGAATTATGTAGAGAAAATTGATGGGATGATCAGCATGATAAGTGATCACGAGAGTACACGTGGAGCGCCAATTAGGTTGGCGGGTGTAAGCAGAAATATCATAGAGGGGCCTGTCAAGTTAGCGGCTCCGAAACTCCTCACCCTTAAAGCGAGACCGCAAATCCCTGTCAACAGTCTGAAAATGGTACCATGGAATTACGGGGGAGTGTCAGAGGAAGCGGCCAGTTGTGCTTCTGTAACATCAAAGGGGAATCCTTTATATCTTCCAGGACGAGTCCTTGAGATCAAAACGAAGAAGAATGAAAAGATATCCGAGGAGAAAGCCATGGAATTCTTAAGGAAGATGGATCATCCAGAAGCAAGGGGGATCCAGATATTAAGCGAGGAGTCGACCCTGACGTCGATCATGGATTTGGTGTTATCATCCAGTGATCATTGCAAAATTCTGGCCAAAGTCCTGGAGGAGGCATACATTCCCAAGGAGATTAGCAAAGAAGGTTTCGGCCATCTGGTGGACCATCTGTTGGAAAGTAATGTAATATCGTTCACAGATGATGATATCCCTAAAGAGGGAAGGGGGCATCAAAAACCGCTGCATATTGCGGTAATCTCCTCAGGTTATATTATGAATGGAGTGCTGATTGATGGGAGATCGGCGTTGAATATCTGTCCACTCAGTACATTGAAGAAGATGAACATCAATCCTAAGCGCCTACGGGCCAGTCATATAGTGGTACAAGCCTTCGACGGATCCCGGAGGGATACAATTGGGGAGATAAAATTGCCTGTGGAAATAAGACCTTGTACTTTTGATATCTCTTTCCAAGTCCTAGATATTGCGGCAAGTTATAACCTGTTATTGGGGAGGCCGTGGATACACATGGTCGGGGCAGTTCCTTCCACGCTACACCAGCAAATCAAACTTATCATCGACGGGAATCTAGTGACGATCTCGGTAAAGTGTGATGACCCTTCTCCTTACAGGAATGGCCTGCCGGTGATTAATGTGGATGAGTCGGCGGCACCTGCCAGCTTTCAGGCGCTGGAAATCAGCACTCCCCACTACAGATGCCTGGGGGCTCCAGCCGTGAAACCTAAGGTCTCTCCAGAACTTACCTTTGTTGCAAAAGAAATGATAAAAATGAAATTTCAACCTGGACAAGGGTTAGGAAAGAGCAGTCAAGGAATCACCGAGCCCATTCAACTACCCCATCAGATAGGCAAAGCAGGGTTAGGATATCATGAAGGCGTAGCACGGAGACACCGTCAAGGCGCGGTCCCGACTCGACTGGCCGGAAATCCGATGACCAAGGTCAACAATGAACGAGGGACTAGCAAGCCTATGATTGGGACAGGGGGTGAAGAATTGACCCCCACAAGTGATGAGTCGACCAAGAGGGAAAGTTTCCTACAGGAGGTCGTGCAAAAGTTTGAAACCAGGTGCTATATCCCCGGACAGTTAACGAGCAATGGAGAGGGGAAGGATGTTGCCACGCCACCGGGAGCCCAACAAAATGTGCCTGTCATCGATTGGGCAGGGCTAATTATTCCTGAAGAAGGTATGAAGAGGCACTCAGGCAATGTGGCCGTAGTCATCGGGGAAGTTTCCGATGTGAAGCCACCTTTCATCCAGCGCATTTCGTCTGATCTGACCACCGACAACTGGACAATGGAACCAGTGATATCCAAACAAGGGTAAAACACGGCATCAGGGTGGTAGACCCCAAAGGATGGGAGGATGAAGAAATATCACTTTTGTTTTGTATTTTGCATAATTATGTCATTTCGTCATGTTATCTAAAAAATGTGGTCATTGTGGAAAATAACTTATATATGACAAATATTTTGTTTCATGTCAGGTGTACCAATTTGAGTATTCCTTGCCTAACAAACGGTCTTTCAAATTTGAATGATGACTATGATTTTGATATTGAGCTGGATTTCGATTTAATGGGCATTGAGCGAGACGAGACAGATTACGATGACGCGCCTGACGAGATCAAAGGATGGGTCGAGGATAAACCCAAACCCAACTTAGACCAAACCGTTACCATAAATATCGGAACCCCTGACAAGCCCAAAGAGCTCAAGATAGGGACAGACCTGACCCCTAGCCATAAAATAGAAATAACCAAGTTGCTAAGCTAGTATGATGATGTTTTTGCCTGGTCTCATGAGGACATGATCGGATTGTCCACCGATATTGTGGTACACCGGTTGCCCATCAAGGAAGGTTTCAGTCCTGTCAAGCAGAAACTAAGAAAGTTAAAACCGGAGTGGAGCTTGAAGGTGAAGGAAGAGATCATCAAACAGTTCAGGGCTGGAATCATTATGGTGTCCACTTACCCAGAATGGCTGGCCAATGTAGTCCCAGTGGCTAAGCCTGGAGGGAAGGTGAGGGTATGTGTCGAGTATAGAGATCTGAACAAGGCCAGTCTCAAAGACAACTTCCCAGTGCCTTTTATACACATCTTGGTGGATAACACAGCCCAATACGAGATGTATTCTTTTGTTGATTGCTTTGCGGGGTATCATCAGATAATGGTGGCGGAGGAAGATCGGGAAAAGACTGCTTTCATCACCCCTTGGGGCACCTTCTGCTATAGACGATTGGCTTTCGGTCTCACAAATGCGGGGGCTACTTATTAGAGAGCCATGATGGCCCTGTTCCACGAAATGATGCACAAGGAGATAGAGGTCTACGTGGATGACATTATCGTGAAATCGAGGGTAGAATCTGATCATGTAACCCATCTCAAAAAGCTATTCGATCGGCTCAGAAAATATAATTTAAAGCTCAATCCGGCAAAGTGTGCTTTCGGAGTGCAGTCGGGCAAGCTCTTGGGATTCCTGGTTAGTGATCGGGGCATTGAGTTGGATCCGGCGAAGATTAAGGCCATTGTGGATATGCCGGCACCTCACACGGAGAAGGAGATAAGAGGATTCCTGGGAAGAATAAACTTCATCAGCCGCTTCATATCCCACTTGACGACTACATGCGAGCCGATTTTCAAACTATTAAGGAAAGATGCCTCCCAAGAGTGGAATGGGCAATGTCAGAAAGCCTTTCAGACCATTAAAAAATAGCTGACAGAGGCACCAGTGCTGGTACCCCCGAAGGATGGGATCCCTCTATTTATATATATATCGGTTAATGCCATTGCGATGGGATGTATGCTGGGACAGAAGAACGAATCAAGCAAAGAGCAGGCCATCTATTACCTCAGCAAGAGATTTAGCCGATGCGAACATAATTACACCCCCATCGAAAGGACCTGTTGTGCTTTGGCGTGGGCTGCAATGAGGTTACAACACTATCTCCATGGTCACACTACGTACTTGATATCGAGAATGGATCCCTTGAAGTACATCTTTGAAAGGCCCATGCTGAATTGTCGATTGTCAAGGTGGCAGTTAATTTTACAGCAGTTCGACATCGTATACGTAACTCAGAAAGCCATGAAAAGGCAAGGAATTGCAGATCAGTTATCAGAAATGCCAGCAGGGGGATGGAGCCTTTAGAAACTCCTTTGTCGGGCGAAGGTGTATTTTGGGTCTCACACACGAGATGTGATGATGAAGGGCAGTTCTGGAAGTTTTATTTTGATGGTGCCATGAATGCTGAGGGGGCAGGAGCCAGAGCAGTCCTGGTCTCTATCACCGGAGAGCAATACCCTGTGGCTACTAAATTGTAGTTCAGTAATTCGAACAACACAGCTGAGTACGAGGGATGTATATTGGGACTCCGTTTTGCCCGCGATATGGGAGTGAAGAGACTAGCGGTGTTCGGGGATTCAGAACTGGTAATCAGACAGGCGATCGGGGTGTACAACACAAAAGAGCTCCGGTTACTTCCATACCATCGTTGTGTTATCCAATTGATGCGAGAGTTCGAAGATATCGCTTTCTGACATATCCCCCGGGGACGGAATGATTTTGCCGATGCATTGGCAACTCTGGCTTCCTTAATCCACGTAATCAAGAGCAGGGACGTTCCACAGATTGAGATAGCAGTACAGAATGCCCCGACATACGAGGAACATGTTGTAGTATTATCGGACGAGGTGGTTCTGCCAAAGCAGCCTTGGCATCACGACATAAGGGAATATCTGAGGGATAGATCCATTCCCGACCAAGCAAACCGAGCTGAGAGGATGAGAATTCAAAAGATGGCAATGAAGTTTTACCTGAGTAGGGATTCACTCTACAAGAGGGATGCTAGTTTGGGATTATTGCAATGTGTAAATGAAACGCAGGCCCAAAAGATTATGGACGAAATACACGGTGGAGTGTGTGGGCCGCACATGAGTGGACCGATGCTGGCCAAAAAGATCTTGAGAACGGGACATTACTAGTTAACACTGAAAACTGACTGCGATGATCATGTCAAACGATGTTACCAATGCCAGGCGCACGGTAATGTAATCCATGCGCCCCCCAATGAACTGCATTGTATGACCTCCCTTTGGCCATTCTCAATGTGGGTATGGATGTAATCGGACCGATAGAGCCCAAAGCGAGCAACGGACACTGATTTATCTTCGTCATGATCGATTACTTTACTAAATGGGTAGAAGCAGGTTCTTTCCCTAAAGTAACTCAGGAGATCATCGTTGGTTTCATCAGGAATAATGTCATTTGCCGATACGGGCAATCTGAGGTCTTGGTCTCCGACAATGCCAAGAATTTGAACAACGCCCTCATGAAGGAATTATGTGACCAGTTTAAGATCAAACACCTCAATTCTGTCATTTACCGTCCTAAGATGAATGGGGCAGTGGAGGCTGCAAACATGGCGAGAATGTCCGCTAATCACCGAGGATGGCCGGATCTGCTACCTCTCACCCTGCTGGCATACAGAACGTCAGTGCGTACTTCTACATGGGCAACCCCTTACGCTTTGGTATATGGAATGGAGGTTGTTCTGCCAGTTGAGGTTGAGATGGCGTCCCTCAGAATCTTGATCGATGCTTAGATAAGCGAGGAGGATTGGATGCAAAGTCGATACGACCAATTGGCCCTAATTGATGAAAGGAGGGTGGTTGTTGTTTTGCACGGTCAGTTATATCAGCAAAGGATCTCTCAATCATACGACAAAAAGATAAGACCTCAGAAGTTCAAGGAAAATGACCTAGTGCTAAAGAGAGTCATGCCTTGTCAAGACGAAGCCAAAGGGAAGTTCGCCCCGAATTGGGAAGGACCTTTTGTGATTAAGAAAGTACTGTCTAGAGGAGCCCTCATATTGCAAGAGATGGACGGTGAGGTGTTTCCCCAACCCATCAATTCCGACTCGGTGAAGCGGTTCTACGCTTGAAAAGAAAAATCATCATTTTCTCCTCTTTCTTGGAGAAACGAACTACGTAGGACCTGATTTCCCAACCTATGGGAATACGTAGGCAGCCATCATGGCACGGTCCAATTCTTTACAAAATAATACTTTCTCTAACCAAAACCGATTCCTAACAGCCAGAATAACCTTCCTATAGCCTCGAAACCTTCCCGAAACCAGCCCCTAATCAGCTTCATCTCAAGTAACATAACCCTAGCCCAACCAAACAGTTAGCCAAAATCTAAGACTCAGTCCGATGAAATCAACAGGGGTGCGGCGGTATTTGTCAAATCTCCATCAAGACTTGAGAAGAGAAAGAAGGCAAAATGTCAAAATCATGGCCAGCTGGTTAAAATGAGGATCCAATGAAAGGCAACGATACGACAAAAAGGGAAAATGACTAAATTTAAATGCATGTCTACATATATAAGTCATTTTGTTACAAGATTTCTCTTTTGATAACCGATTAAACTGACATAGTCTATGCAGGAAATAAAATAATCTACAAATCTGAAACTAACTGAAGCAGGATGAATAAGGTGGTGGACAAATCTGAAGCATCGGTATCTCCTGTAATCTGCTGCCCCATCATGGCGATGCGATCCAATAAAGCAGTGGCTCGGCTGACAGTCTCAGAGTGAACATCTATAACTGCCCTAGTCTGTAATACAATGGCGTCTCTATCAGCAAGGGCAGCATCTCTAGCCAGAATGGCAACATCTCTCTCAACAAGAGCGGCATCCCTCTCAGCCTCAGTAGTAATCAAGGCCAGGCGGAGTCGGGTATCCTCAGTAACCCGACTAGGGGCAGAATCAGCTGAGATGGAATGATCTGTGGTATCATCTGGAAAAATCACTCCAGAGTCATCAAAAGCCCCAGTCTAACTCAAACCAACCATATCTGAATCTCCGCGCAACCATTGCACATAAGCAAATGTCTGGATGGGGCAGCTCTCACTATATTCGGCAAAGATCCTACGAGACCAAAGATCGTATACCCGCAGTAGATATCTCTCTGTCTGGGGTGATATGAGGAATCGATAGTCGGCTGCGCCCGTGAAAGGGTGAAAATCATGTGTCTGATCAAACTGCCCCATAAGCGCCAAGGGATGATAAGTCGTCACACCCCTCAAGCCAGAAATAGGGATGAAATCCAAGGTGGGCACATGAGTCGAGAAGCTCATGAAGGAGCAATAACCCGAATAGATCGAGAGATGAAAGAGCTCCTCAATAGACGATAAGAATTTTACCCAGGAAACCGCATCAACACAGCTCGCGGGATGGAACGAGAATTGCAGGGCTATGTCGTGGCTGAAGCAAAACCCATGGCGACGGAAATGACTGATGGGGCTAAGATGGCTCATAAACCATACATACAACAAAACAGAGCTCCCTTTGAATACTCTGTCTCGGAAAGACTGACAATATGATGCTGACATATAGGTATCTGCTAGTATCATGGGAATGATGGTGTGATCCTCCTGAAGAGCTCTAGTGGCTGCGACAACTCGCATATCCAACAGATCGGGTCCGACTGGCAAATACAAAACTGAGATGACAGGCCATCAAAACGTCTACTCTCAAAGCACCCCAGCGCTCCTCGGACACGGAAAAATCCCCAGAGAATAGGTGAAAACTGTCGGGAGAGCCGAATCGGTCAATCAGGAAATGAAGGGGAACTAGATGGTCTGATGTGATCACCGACAACAAAACTGCCCTCCTCAACCCAGTAAAAGTCAGGAACTGGCGGCGCATGGGACCAGCTGTGACCCTGGCACAAGGACCATTGAAAGACAAGCCGGTGAAGCGAGCATACTCCTCGAGAGTGAGGGTCAGCTCCACTGTCCCTAATCTGAACACCTGACGGGCAGAGGCCCAATAGCTCAGAATACCCTCCACAAAGCCTGCTGGCACCTGAAAGGATAATAAGGACCGAGAATGTCCTAAAAAACCATCTGCGATAACCCTGTCGGCTGGTGATAAATTGTCCAACCAGCAGAGAAGACTGCCGACCAACCCTGTGGGAGGAATGAGATCCAAACGTACCACGACGTCTGGTGACGACATCTGTAAAAAATAGTATCAAAAAGACTGTGCAGGGGTCATTCTCTATCCATGAAAAAGCATGCATCATACAGTTAATAATAAAGCAATTGAACTGTCATAATGATAAAACTGTGCATAAATAAATAAATGAGTTCAATACATAACGTCTGAAATGGAAAAAGAAATCTAACAGGTTCAGGTACAGAAGGCCTTATCTCTCTAGTAACGCATCTGAATGCGCGCTCTCCCAGGTACATCACCCATCCTCCAACACTCTACAAGGTGAGGCGACGGGTGGAAAGTGCGAACTTTGGGCCGGAGGGATATCCGTCTGTAAATCCCATGGTCAGATGCTCGGAAAGGTAGGGAACCCAGACGACATCAGCGGCAGTGATCAGCTCCAGCTGAATGCGGCAGTGTGCGAAGCTGCCAGATACTGGGACCTCCTCCAAAGTGCTATGATGCCACCGCCGACCCCGGGGATAGGTATCCAAGTGGAGGGTAGTGACAGGCCTCAAGCATGGAAGTCGCTCATAAGCCCAGAACTGTGAACAGAAACAAGAAATGGCCTGAGTGATCAGCAAATGCAGAAAAAAAAAAAAGAAATAAAATGATAGGAAGTGCAGAAAAAAAAGAAGGCTTACTAGCAAAAAGGGGTAGAACCCAAGCCAAGCGTCTGTCTGTCCCTCTGAACGAAGACGAAGACCGTGGAGGAAGTAGGCAAAGGTGAAGGACCCCCAATCATAGTCGCCGATCCGGTCTACATCCCTGACAGCTCCGACGACGCT
The DNA here is from genome assembly GCA_034770075.1 of Aralia elata. Lineage (NCBI taxonomy): Eukaryota > Viridiplantae > Streptophyta > Magnoliopsida > Apiales > Araliaceae > Aralia > Aralia elata. The sequence goes on along the minus strand of CM068384.1, from coordinate 61,199,135 downwards.
GAAATGAATGGTAGAGGAATTGTTCCCTAGGAAACAACCCCTCATGATGGTCAGGAACAGACGCCGGAGCAGAATATCACGAGTGGCTCGATCTGCAGGGAAGGGCGTCGCATATATGCCTCCAACAGCGTCAACAGCCAAAGCTCCGGACCGAATACTGCGGGCCTTGAAGACCCGGTCCTCGGCAGCGAAACCCAATAAAGCTCGGACCTCCGCTGGAGTGATGTCTAGATCCAAAGGGACGCGGACTCCGGTGAACTCAATACAGGTGATGTACCTCCAATCCCAAGGAGTCAGCACAACCTCGCAGTCCAAAAGATGAAGGGACTGGGTCTTGTGGAACCATCGCTCAGACAAAGCCCTCATGTAACCCCAGGGGCACTGACGAGGAATGATAGTGAAGAAAGAGCGAAAACCCCAGGAATCCACCACCGTGCGATAATCAGCGTGCAGTGCGGTGTAGAAGGAATAGATGTTGAACTAGTTACCCCTCGGCTGGGTGAACTCGGGCACCTGTGGCAATCACTAAGGGATCAGTCTGGATACGAATAGAGATTGAGGATGAATTCAAAGAAATAATGAGTATACCTCATTAGCGACAAGAGACGCTGAGGGGTGACGGCTGAGGTCTCGGCCTAACAGATCAGGCACCTGAACATGGGCACCGGGCAAAACGCGGCGAGTGGATAGAGCTGGTGTGCTGGAGGATGGCCCTTCTGCCTCAATATCTGGAAGAACGACCTCCTCAGCCTCAGGGTGATCGGGCCGGACGACAGCCCCTGCCAATCGACGAGCCTGGCGAGTCCGAGGCAAAGTTGGGGCGGGTGCAGCCCTACGGCGGCGAACACCCGAAGCACGAGATGCAGTAGAGCTGCTGGGAACATCAGGATCCATAACTGGAACGACACAGTCAAAAAGGGAGGTATATTATATTTCTAATTGTGTCACGAAATATTTTATCTGCCTATCTTCATCACAGAATAATGCAGCATGATGCGTGTTTACCATATATGCATGGAAAAAAAAATCGACAGAGTTTCGCCTATAAAATGGGCATCCCATGCATAGCCAAGCATGTTTTCAATTAATTCAAGCCACAACAGATCAAAATTGCATGTTATATGGATAATTGCAACATGAAAATGACCATAATGCATGCTCTCATTCAAAAGGTGACAAGTATGTATGACCCACATCATGAGCATAGAATATGACTCGAACGATTGAGACATAACATATACATGAAATAATACACGGCATAACATTTCAAAGCATACATTTATATCTCTAAACATGCAAAATAGCCAAATGTATAGCAAAACATTGACGAAATAAGAAAACAATCGGTCAAAATGTTACCCGTAGCGTGTAGATCGATCTAACCGGAGCGATTTTTGCAAAAAGGTTGAAAAAGTCGGCCAAAAGGCCGTGCAACGGTGCAAAATCGCGAAAACCAATGTGGGGTACGAGTTGAAAGTGACAGATCTGGGAAGGGGCGAGGCGCCTAAGAATCCTGATCTTGGCCGTAAATCAATCTGCGGCTGGCCGCAGATCCATCTGCGGCTGGGCCCAGTGCCTCCCCCCTTGTCCATTGCAAGCTTAATCGATTCTAAAACCCGTTTGATTCATAATAGGGTAATAAAATGCAAGATTTTGATGAATCGGGTGTCAACACGATTTCTCAATTCGGCGGAGCGACCGGATACGAGGCCCGGCATTCACAAGACGATCAACTGGATACGAGACCCGGTGACCACGAGATGAGTGACCGAATACGAGACCCGGCGCCGACAAGATAATCAACCGGATACGAGACCCGGTGATCACGAGACGAGCGACTGGATACGAAACCCGGCGCCGACAAGACAATCAACCGGATACGAGACCCGGTGATTACGAGACGAGCGACCGGATACGAGACCCGGTGCAGACAAGACGATCAACCAGATACGAGACCCGACGCCGACAAGACAATCAACCGGATACGAGACCCGGTGATTACGATCCGAGCGACCGGATATGAGACCCGACGCAGACGAGACGATTAACCGGATACGAGACCCGGTGATCACGAGACGAGCGACCGGATACGAGACCCGGCGCCGACGAGATGATCAACCGGATACGAGACCCGGTGATCACGAGACGAGCGACCGGATACGAGACCCGGCGCAGACGAGACGATCAACCGGATACGAGACCCGGTGATCACGAGATGAGCGACCGGATACGAGACCCAGCACAGACAAGACAATCAACCGGATACGAGACCCGGTGATTACGAGACGAGCGACCGAATACGAGACCCAGCGCAGACGAGACGATCAACCGGATACGAGACCCGGTGATCACGAGACGAGCGACCGGATACGAGACCCGGCGCCGACAAGACAATCAACCGGATACGAGACCTGGTGATTACGAGACGAGCGACCGGATATGAGACCCGGCGTAGGCAAGACGATCAACTGGATACGAGACCCGGTGATTACTTGACGAGCGACCGAATACGAGACCCGGCGCAGACAAGACGATCAATCGGATACGAGACCCGGTGATCACGAGATGAGCGACCGGATGCGAGACCCAGCGCAGACAAGACGATCAACCGGATACGAGACCCGACGATCACGAGGCGAGCAACCGGATACGAGACCCGGCACAGACGAGACGATCAATCGGATACGAGACCCGGTGATCACGAGACTAGCGACCGGATATGAGACCCAGGGCAGACGAGACGATCGATTAGAAGACGAAACCCGACGACTAACAATGCGGTCAGGGATTGACATTGACACATTTACGAATGTTTTGCATGCCTTACATCTTGCGTTGCATCATAAGTTGTATGTGTTGCATCATGTATGTATTGTCATTCTTGTGCACTGTCATTCATGCATCGGGTGTCTATTTCTTTATCCTGTTCATTTCATTTAATATTTCATAAACATGATAAAGAGGGGCAGCTGTAGACACCCAAATTTTGTGTTCCCTATGCTAATCGTGACAGGAGGGCAAAATCATCAATTGAACTGGCCTACGAGAGCGATGGATGGGTACAAGTATGAACACTCGGTGCCACCGCGACGATTTGCAACCAAAACCGACGTGACAACAAGGCCGTCCGAAATGGGCATTCCCGAATAATGTGGCACATCTCCCAATAATTCCCGGACTGCAAAATACAAGCCTTGCGGCGAAAACCGACGTCACGGCATGAGAATCGAGGCATGGTACGAAAACCGAGAAAGTCAAACCAGCCAGTCGCGGATTGATCTGCGGCCAATAAGTGCGCCTTTTGAAAACACGGAACTCGAAACACGGAAATCGAAACTAGGCTGAGTGGCTGGTGGGCGGCCAGCCAGCCGCAGATTGATCTGCGGCTGCCCTGGCTTCCCTTATCAGCCCAGTTTCAGTTCATTCGGAGAGACGGCAGCAGAAGAAGAAAGAAAAATAGGGAGAAACAGCAGCACTTGGGGAGCGGGAGAAGAGAGAAAAGAGAAAAAAGGAGAGGAATTATACTCTTTTGATTAGATTGTATCACATATATTTTCCACTCTATTCAATATACGAGTTTATACGAATCGTGGTATCATTTGCAAGGTGAAAAGCCCTCTTTTATAGCATTTTGATATATCATTTTGTTAAGCTTTCGGTCATTTGGGTTACATTAAATGTAATTTTTCTTGTATATTATTGAGAATACATGGATTAGGGATTATTAGTGAGGGTTCCAATGGAACAAAATTCTTCCTAATGGCCCGATGATATTCATTTGGTGATTTTTAGCTTGTTTAAATTTTTGTAATATCCATTTTGGGGGTGTGTAGAAATCGCGGATGTGAGCCTAGGAACGCGACCCCGTGGTCCAAATCCGATGATGGACAATTTTGGTATATGTAATAGGATCGATTATCCTTTATTGTAAGATGTAATTGTCGGGCCTTAAAACGATACCAAGTCGAAAGTCGGGTTTAAGGCCCCGTAATAGTGAAATACATGATTGTGGGCGTTCGGGGTTATTTTGATGGCTTACATGCCCATGAATAGCCCCAACGCATTTTAATGCTTGATTTGATTTATGACACAAAAAAATGATTTCAAAGCTAAATGATGAGATTTTCATAAAATCAATCCAATTAGGTTATTAGCACCACGAGGCTAGAAATTAGAAGTGCTAATGAATGTCAATTCCTATTTAACGAGAAGGTTAGAGAAAATCATTTTTAAACATCACAAAAAAATGGTTTTATAAAATAAATGACGTTTTATTAAACCAACGTGCATAGGGTTAAAGAGATCCTAGAAATTGCCGTCATTTTAATTATGAAAGCAACGTATAGGTCTCGATTCCTATTTTTGACAAAGGTTTAAAAAACTTTTGTTTTGCCAAAACGACATCTAATGAAAACCTTACAGTTTTGACAATTAAAATCAAACCTTTCTCATAAAGAATAAAGCTTTCTCGTATAAGCCGGAGGACATTCTAAAGCACTCTCAAAACACGATTTTCCATAAAAAACCCCAAATGATTGTTTCATACAAACTCACCACAACATTTACATAGGCACATGCATGCGCACACATACATGTTTTAAGAATTAAAAGGATAGGAAAAACATCAAGATTGCGGTAACCGTGTTTCACGGAAGTCGGGGGGTGCCTAACACCTTCCCCTCACTTAAGCAAGCCTCCGAACTCTATGAATCTCGGTTTGTAGGCCAATTAATTCAGAGTCATACATGAGCCAGTGATTTACGAAAATGAAACTCGGATGAGTTGGTACATCCATTTCAAATATACCAACTGGCGACTCTGGTCAATTGGCTCATCATAAAAAACGATCTTTCAAAACCCCGTCGACATTAGTGCCGACCTTTTCCAAAAAATCATCTAATGAGAAGGCTAAAATTGGAAAGGATAAATATCGCAACAGAAGCGATTCTTCCCGGTGTCGACACTATTGAGTTTTCGTCTTGTGATGTTGGTAGTGACCGTTTTATTCCATTGATGCGATTGCTTGATTTTGAATGTGTTAATGTCAATGGGAAGGGAAAGGTTGTGATTGTTTTGCAGATTCATGATGAGTTTATACTCATTGAGAAGAAAGGTTTAGATCGATTTGCAAATCAGTTCAAACAATGCATGGGAAGTCTAAAGGGAAGTTATTTGGGTTTTATTCTAGTAGACTTTGCCTGTGATTTTGAGTTATTTGATTTCTTTGTGATTAAGAAAAAGGAACTTGTTGATTTATTTGGTTTTGTGTTTAATTCAGGAATTCAAGAGCACTTGCTAATGCAACGTGTCGAGTTTCAAATTTTGGTATGTGACCCGAGTGCATTGGAATGGAAGTTAGTGCAAATGATCGAGATCATAAGGTTCACTTTTGATCCGGGAATTTGTCAAGGGGTTTATCTACGAATGGTCAAGATCATCAGACTGGGTTTTAATCCAGGAATTCGTGGATGGGAGATTATGCTACATGAAGAGTTCTACATGCTGATATTTGATCCAGGAGGATATAGGACTTTTCATAGTTTTATTTGCTTTTATTTTACTATATATGCATTTGATTTCTTAGGTAGAAGTTTTGATTGCGTGTTAGTTGCTTATTTAGTTTGTTTTGGTGTAGTTAATACTTTGGAAGTATCTGGAATATGTGTGGGAGGGCATCGTATTGATGTGGACAAGATTGTGCGTAAAGGAGTTCGAAAATTTGAGTTTCCAAGTTGTGTTATGAGGAGCTTGTAGGGTGTTATGCCGATTCAATCACTGCTTGGAAAGAGATGTTTACAAGATGTTCATGTCGATACGTCGGAGTTGCCAGATGTTGCTATGTTCTTTGCAGGAGTTGGAGTTTTTGATGATTATTTTCATTATTTTACTTGCATTGTTGATATTGTTTATATATTTCATTCGCAAGGTGAATTTTGGGATTTTGATTTGTTTGATACTACTAACTTAATTTGTTTTTATGTAGGATCAGATTTGTGGGTAAATCCTGTTCAAGAGGAGGGGATGTCAGATTTAAGGACAAATCCTTTTCAAGAGGAGGTGAATGATGAGATCCTGACCAGGCTCGCATCAAGCGTCATCGGCTCTACTCAAGCTTCGTGGGTTCAACAAACGAATTCAATTAATTGGGCTAGAATCTACTCAAAGATGCTTACATTAGAGCTCAATTCATAAGAACATCGAGGAGAGGATCATTTATGTGATTTGGGATTGCTAGATACAACCTATATAGTAAGACCAAATCAATGCAAGTCAAGCATTCGAAATAGTGTTCATCATGTTTGTTGGTATCGTCTAATCATTAATGAAGATATGTGTCAATTAATGCAAGGATTAACGTTCTTACGACGTTATGGATGTCCAAGAAAGCTTAAGAGGTTATGTTATATCATGGGATAACATGAGGTTGGATTTCACGGAAAACAAGCACGGAAAACAAACTCAGAAGTTGAGATTCATGGTTCTCGCCCCGGCGAGAATCGTAGGCTTATTTTTCTCGCCTCGACGAGAGCTCCTCTGGATATTTTCGCTCCGGTCCAAACTGAAGCCGCCCTGGTGAAGACCTCTCTGGCCATTCTCGCCCCGGCGAGAATTTCTAGTACAAGTTTCTCGCCCCGGCGAGAACTGCCAGATTTTATTGGCGCGTTTTTTGAGGCACGCAGTTTTTGGCAGATTTCTTTCTTTATTTTTAGGGGTTTACATATCTTTTAGATTTCTATTGTAATTAGGATATTTATTAGATATGATTTGTTTTCCATATTAATTAGTTAGGTAGAATTTGATTTCTAATTGGATTTCTATTCTTTTTAGGATTTAGGGTTTTTTTTTAAGGTTTTATTCTATTAGTATAAATAGAATACATGGCTGATGTAATGAAGACGACACTTTTTGATTAATGAAATTATTGTGAGATTCTTCTCATCTTTTGGTTCTTTATGAATTCCTAGATTAAATTCTTAGTTTTCTTTGAGATTCATATTTAACTTATCATACAACAAACCATAGTTGTGTGTGGCGTTATTCTACCGTATCATTCAATCATACGGAGATTATTGTTTGAATTAAACGAGGGTCAAAGTGTTGTTGGTGTTCCATCCATCACGCATTCAAAAATTGCTTGATCGACTATTCCAAGGTTTATCGTCTATATTCAGGCGAGGGATTAAGGATTCAAAAGAGTTCCACCTTCATAACTTGCTGGAAACGATCCGGGCGATGACCACCTCACGGAAGCATGTCGTGGAGTCTATCAAGTCATCTTACCCATGAGACAGGATTTACAAGTTGGATATGATTCGTAATCAGATAGCTCTAAAAGCCCATCTTTATGCAACTTGGTTAATCTTGTTTCATTGATATAACTGAGTCTACAGTGCCAAATAAAGGTATAATTAACATCATCTCTTTTTCTTTTCTTAGTTTGTTCAATTTGAAGTATATTTTCATGCAAGTCAAGTATGTAAAGTCCATTCAGTAGGTTCTCAACACCATATAAAACATTTTTATTATAAATAGAACATCTGTTGTTCTTTATTATAATATCAAAACCATCCATATCTAATATAGAAATTGAAATAATGTTTCTAATGAGTGTCGGAACATAATAACAATTATTTAAACTAATGAACTTGCCCAAAGGCAGTGCTAAACAATAAGTCCCTACAGTTAATGCAGCAACCTTTGCTCCATTTTTCACTCGTAGGACGACTTCATCCTTGTTCAGCTTTCTACTTCTGCTTAGTCCCTGCACATTATTACATATGTGAGAACTACAACCGGTATCCAATACCCAAGTAGAATTTTGACTTTCAGAAAAATTAATTTCAATCATGAACAAACCTAGATCGGAAGTTGAAGCTTCTCCAAGCTTCTTCTGGTCCACAAGATACTCCTTGCAGTTCCTCTTCCAGTGTCCTGACTTATTGTAATGGTAGCAAATTCCTTTACTATCTGGATTAGGTTTCTTTTTATCCTTTCTCTTCGCCTTGCCCTTAGCCTTCTTGTTTTTCTTCTTTTCAGAAGATACCTTGGGCCTCTTCCTTTTCTTGGAAGAATCATCCACTAGTAAGACTTGGTTCTTGTTGGATGAGAAGTGACCTTCAGCAGTTTTCAGCATGTTAAGTAACTCAGGCAAGCTGACATCCAACTTATTCATGTGAAAATTCACAACAAATTGTGAGAAGGTGTCCGGGAGTGACTGCAAGATCAAATCTTGACTTAACTCCCCATCCATCACGAACCCTAGCTGTCCAAGTTGTTTAATCAGATTGATCATCTTAAGGACATGAGTCTCAACAACAGTGCCCTCGGTCATACGAGATCGGAAGAGCTCCTTAGATATCTGATATCTAGCAGTCCTACTTTGCTCACCATACAACTCTTTAAGGTACAACAATATAGTAGGAGCATCCATAGTTTCATGCTAACGCTGAAGCTCGTTACTCATGGATGCGAGCATGATGCATTGAGCCAAGATTGCATCATCTTGCCACTTTCTAAAAGTAGCAATCTCTTCCTCAGAGGCTGTTTCTGCAACATTTGCAAGGACTAGCGAATTTAGGACATAAAAAATCTTTTCAGCAGTGAGAACAATTCTCAGATTCCATAACTAGTCCGTGTAATTTGGTCCGGTCAGTTTGTTAGCATCAAGTATACTACGCAGTGATAGTGAGTTTGACATTTTTAAATTCTGCATGTGAAAATAGACAACATTTTAGCATACATTCATTTAATTAATTACCAAAATAAATTAGGTCTTTATTGTAAATTGGTATCTCTCACTTTTTCATCAAACTATATTACCCTCAATATATAGTTCGGCAAATCTAATTAAAGATTTGCTAATGAGAATAAGGATCCCATTTCAAATGTATATAGCCTTGTGCGACACAACAAACTATATATAAATAAATAGGTAGACAACTATTGTCAATTACATCACTATGTAACTCCTTGTATTTTGCCTCTTAGATTATTTTGATTAAGTGTGACACATCCGAATCAAAATTATCCAAGTTAAGTCCAACCTAGCACTTCCATATATTCGAAAGAAAAACACCGTCCTTGTGTGACACAACAAAACAACATCGTTCAGTCTATGTATAAGCATCAAATGTGATAAAGTAACATCTTAAATATTTAATACTCTATCGCTTTACCATGCTAGAAAGCGACATTCGATATTCCAAATATCTTTGAACGCTTAAGACTTAATATAATTTCTTTGAGGGGTTTGTTATTATTAGTCTCATCTTGTTTAGCGCGTATGCACATATATATATAAAATACGCGTCATATTATTTAACATACGAAGCATGTTGTATAATATATAATATATAATATATATAGTAAACATGCACATATAGAATATTATATTCTACCCGGATTGATTATGGACTTTTATTCTAGTTTGGTTCACTAGAGCCACCAAGTGAACCAAAAGGTCAAACCTAGGGTGCAAGAATTAAATTTAAATATAACTATTATATTTAAACCCGGGCACCATTACAAACGGGTCTTCTAGCGCTCTTTGCTCCTTTGTCTCCAATTCTTCAAAATTAATTCTAACTAGTCCTATTACAAAAACTATTTACAATAAATAGAAACCTTGATCAGCAGTCAAGGGGAAGTACATAGGAGGGAGATAGAATTTACATTAAGAAAAAAATTAGAGAAGACAAGGTACGCAGACCCCATTTATAAAAAAAAACCCATACATTCAAGCATCCACTACAATAAATCCAATCACACATTGGTCAATAGTCCATAATCAATCTCTATTTATTATCATACATATCTCTATATGTATCAATAAATAACATTCATCCCATGAATAATAAAACCATTCCATATATTCATTGATATCAATTAATGGGCAAAAGTTTTGCTAATTTTTAGTTTTGAAACAAAATAAACTCTTTTATTTTAATCAAAAACCAAATCCAAATTAAACTCCTTTAATTTTAGCAATCTGAAATCCTATTCCAGATAAAATAAACATCTTTATTTTAAACTTTTATCAATTAAATAAACCATTTATGTTAATTGAGAAAAACAAAAAAAATTTTAAGTCTGCACACCGGCGCGGCCGCGCTCCAAATTGAACTAGGAGCGGCGCGGCCACGCCACGACGCAGATTCAGAAAATTTTTTTCCAGCCCAAAAATCCGATCGTATCGCATATCAATTCATACATGGAATCATCAAAATCAATAATTAACACAAGGATTAGGCTCTGATACCACTGTTAGGTTTGTATATAACGCAAGCATGCAATCAAATTACATAAATAGTGCGGAAGCGTGATCAAACGGATTTTAAAATTTTAATACAAACCATCACCATGATCTATCCTTGTGTTCAATTATCAATTAAATGAAAGAGAAAGAGAATAAGAATTATAACCTCGTAGATCAAAGCTTCCTCGGGTACAAGTTCAACTCCTAGTCCTTCGTGTTCTCCTTGAATTCCACCGATGAGATTCCTTCCTTTGATCAACGTTAGTCACCCAAGTGTTTGGCCTCTAGAGGTGATCCACCAAGGAAGAGTAGGTATTCAAGAAGTTGGGTATTAGCAAAACCCTAGTTTCTATCTCTATAGAAATTGCAAGTACTCTCCACAATCTAATGTAAGAGTGTGTAACCCTAATCTATGATAAGACTCCTCTTATTTATAGATGTAGGAAAACACTTCCCTAAACTATTTAGGATTAGGGTTTCTATTATAATTAAACTCCTCTAATTAATTATGCTCCTAATCCAATTAAGAATTCATGTGAGAGTACTTCTATTAATTAATTCCTAATCCCTATTAGGAATTAAATAATAGTAATAGTAATAATAATAATAAGACTCCTCTTATTAATTTATATTTAATATTTCCAAAATATTAAATAATAAATATTAAGCTATTTAATTTATTCTATCTCCATAGACTAAATTAAATACACTTAACTTATTATTACAATTATGTCATTTACTTCTTAAATAAATATTTTTCTTTTGCGGTGTGACCCTTTAGGTTCTCCATATTAAACCGGTTATGAATAAATCAATTAGAACAATTCTAATCTTATTTAAATAAATAAATTAAACTATTTAATTCATTTAAATAAATAATATTTATTCTACAATAAGGGTAAGCCCCCTTAGCGATCAACGACTTTCCAGATAATATAGATTTAAACATTAATCACAAAAGAACTTTTCAGTGCATAGTTACCGTACAATTCAATCCTTCTACCATACAATATCCCAATTAAATATAAGACATGGATTTACTGTCAAGTCTTATTTTATTTAATTATATGTATTTCGATTCCCAAATGCACAACTCTAAATAATACAAATTAGAAACTCTTTTCTAATTTCATCCTGCCTTGGCCAAGGACTACTGAGTTGTCATTTATCGAATCACATAGGACATTCACATCTTTTACTAGACGTGGTAGATTCTTTGTTGATCATTCACCTATCTCCATGCACAACTTATTATACCCAATCATACCCTTTGATATACCCCAAAGGTCTTAAGGGACATGTCAAAGTATAACTCATCATACACAAGATACTATAATGATCTCAAGTCCAAGGATCACTTGTACTACTATCATTAGAGGAATTCCTATTGACAGGCGAGTAAAACTCCATTAGGTATTCCTTAGCGAGCAACGTATGTACTAATCTATCCGGATTCACTAATCCTCTTTTTAGTAATCCAATGATTAGGAACAATTTTAGTTTGTGAGATATCTAGAATTTAGATCTCATTAGCATGATCACCATCATGATTCTAAAAGCATTGCTCAAAACTATGGGTTTATCACATTTAATATAGCAGCACTATGTGGATAATATAAAATGCCTTTTAAGAAAATCAATTCTTTTATTAATAAATGAATAAGATTACAAAAGTATATGCTACATCATATCAAATATGATTGGCTTGTGTGCATACTACTTTTAATGATAAGCCGTAGCAATCCTGTGTTTCACTCCATATTTAGCTAACAACTTGGTGAACTGCTTATTGCAAAAATGGGTACCTTCGTCACTGATTATGGCTCTTGGTGTACCGAATCGAGTAAAAATATTTTTCTGCAAGAACCGTAGAACCACTTTGGCATCATTTGTGGGTAATGCAGGTTCTTCAACCCATTTTGATACAAAATCCACAACCAAAAGTATGTATTGATTGTTGAATGACGACGGAAATGGCCCCATAAAGTCAATACCCCATACGTCGAAGAGTTCAACTTCAAGGATAGTGTTGAGAGGCATTTCATGCCGTTTCGAAATGTTGCCAACCCTTTGACATCTATCGCACTTTAGAACAAAAAGGTGGGCATCTTTGAACAACGAAGGCCAGAAAAACCTGGATTGTAGCACTTTTGTTGCAGTTCTTTCTCCCCCATAATGTCCTCCATACTCTGACAAATGGCATCGAGTCAATATGCTCTCCATTTCTTCTTGTGGCACACAACGTCGTATCATTTGATCCGCACAAGTTTTGAAGAGAAATGGTTCATCCCAGAGGTACTGCTTGATATCATGGAGAAATTTCTTTCTTTATTGAGAAGTGAAATCCGGCGGGAATATGTTATTGACTAAGTAGTTCACGTAATTAGCATACCAAGGCACTTCGGTGTTGATACTAAATAGCTGCTCATCCGAAAACGACTCATTAATTACCACATCATCCTTTTTATGAATGTCGACATTCTCTAACCTCGAAAGATGATCAGCCACCTGATTCTCCGTACCTTTCCTATCTCGAATTTCTAAGTCAAATTCTTGCAACAGGAGACCCATCGAATCAACCTTGGTTTGGCATCCTTCTTTGCAATCAAGTATTTGATGGCTGAATGATCAGTGTAGACTATCACCTTGGTTCCAATCAGATATGCTCAAAATTTATCAAAGGCAAATACTACTGCAAGTAACTCTTTTTCTGTAGTGGTGTAATTCAATTGTGCATCAGTGAGTGTCTTACTTGAGTAATAAATGGTGTGAAAAATCTTATCCCTTCGCTGACCCAACACAGCTCCCACTGCATAATCACTTGCGTCACACATCAACTCAAAAAGTAAAGTCCAATCGGGAGCAACTATGATCGGGGTTGCGACTAACTTCTTTTTCAGCACTTCAAAGGCTTCGATGCAAGATTGATCCATTTTGAAGGGAATATCTTTCTCAAGGAGTGAACACAATGGTTTTGAAATTTTTGAGAAGTCCTTGATGAATCGACGGCAGAATCCTACATGTCCGAGAAAACTTCTAATGCCTCTTACAAATGTCGGTGGAGGTAGCTTTTTAATGGTTTCGATCTTTGCTCTATCCACCTCTAAGCCTGCTTCGGACACTTTGTGCCCCAGAATAATTCCTCCTTGCACCATAAAGTGGCATTTTTCCCAGTTAAACACCAGATTTGTCTCCACACAGTGCTTCAACACTAAGATGAGATTGCTAAGACACAAATCAAAACTATCACCGAATACAGAAAAATCATCCATGAATACCTCCAAATTCTACTCAACCATATCCGAGAAGATAGCCATCATGCATCGCTGAAATGTAGCTGGTGCATTACATAACCCGAAAGACATTCTCCGAAATGCAAATGTTCCATAAGGGCATGTAAAAGTCATTTTCTCTTGGTCCTCCGGAGCTATTACTATCTGGTTATATCCTGAGTATCCGTCAAGAAGGCAGTAGAACTGATGACCAGACAACCTATCCAACATCTGATCAATAAATGGCAGTGGAAAGTGATCCTTGTGCATCACTTTGTTCAACTTGCGGTAATCCATACACACTCGCCAACCTGTAACTATTCTTGTAGGAATGAGTTCATTATTTTCGTTCTCAACCACTGTCATTCCCCCCTTTTTAGGCACACATTGTACAGGACTTACCCAAGAACTGTCTGAAATTGAATAGATAATACCAGCATCTAACCACTTGATGATTTCCTTCTTCACTGCGTCCTTCATGATCAGATTCAATCTTCTTTGTTGCTCAATAACCGGTTTTGCTCCTTCTTCAAGCAGAATTTTGTGCATGCAAAACGACGGACTGATTCCCTTGATGTATGTTATTGTCCACCCAATTGCTGTTTTATACTCACGCAAAATCCTTAACAGTTTTTCTTCTTGAGATTCATTCAAATGAGCAGAAACTATTACTGGTAGCATGTCAGAGTCTCCCAAGTAAGCATACCTTAGGTGAGATGGAAGGGGTTTGAGTTCAAGCATAGGTGGTTCTTCCACTGACGGTTTGGACCTCTTTTCTCCTTCTTTTGGTAGGTCAAGTGTATCAAATTGCCTGCTGAATTTCCGAGAAATAGGTAACGCGTCTAAAACCTTAACATAATCACACTCATCAAAATCATCAAAAGTGTCTATCCCAATCAGGGCAGCTTCTAATGGATCTTCACAATGACTTGCATTGGTTCGTTCATTCACGATTTCGTCTAGCAGGTCTATCCGTAAGCATTCCTCGCCTTCCTTAGGGAATTTCATTGATTTAAACACGTTAAAGGTGACTTCCTGATCTTGAACTCTCATTGTCAATTCACCTTTTTCTACATCTATCAACGTTCTCCCTGTTGTTAAGAATGGACGACCTAATATGATGGGGATTTCTTTATCCTCTTCGTAATCCAAAATGATGAAGTCACCCGGGAAGATGAATTTATCAACCTTAACCAAAATATCTTCCACAATACCCCTCGGATATGTCACTGACCTGTCTGCCAACTGCAAGCTGATGTTTGTCGGTTTTGGTGCCTTTAGCCCAAGTTGAGTGTAAACTGATAACGGTATTAAATTGATGCTAGCTCCTAAGTCACACAATGCCCTTCCAGAGAACTGGTTACTAATTACACATGGAATATTGAAGCTTCCTGGATCCTTTAGTTTGGGTGGCAATTTGTTCTGCAAAATTGCACTGCATTCTTCGGTTAATGCCACAGTCTCGAATTCACCCAATTTTCTCTTCTTTGGCAAAACCTCCTTCATGAATTTTGCATAACTGGGCATCTGTTCCAAGGCTTCTGCAAATGGTATGCTAATGTGTAGTTTCTTGAAAACATCTAAGAATCTGGAAAATTGCTTATCTAACTTAGCTTTCTGCAATCTTTGAGGGAATGCTACGGGAGGCACTACACTATCTGGCTTGAGTTCTTTTGACTTTGCCTCTGAACCTGTATCCTTCACCTTTTATGGTTCGTTCGCCTTACTTTTCATCGGGGTTACCTCATCCTCATTCTCCACAACTGTTTCTAGTTTAGAATTCCCTTTTACCGTATCAGGAAGCTCTTTTCCACTCCTTAAGGTGCCAGCCTTGCAATGTTCTTTTCCATCCGTTCTTGGGTTAACCTCTGTATCGCTTGGAAGTGCTCCTTGTGGTTGATTGTTTAAGACGTTAGCCAACTGTCCCAGCTGATTTTCCAAGTTCCTAATTGACACTGTCTGGCTTTTCACATTCAAATCTACCTGAGTTAACAGCTTATCTTGATCATTCATTCTTTTCTCAGACGCTGTGATGAATCTTACCAACGATTCTTCTAAACACGGTTTTCTTTCTGCATGTTGTTGAGCTTGGTTCTGTAAACCTGGGGGATTCTGTGGTCTTGGAGCTGGATTTTGAGTCTGAGTGTTATTGCTTCAAGAAAAACCAGGATGATTCTTCCACCTCGGATTATAAGCATTCTGATATGGCTGTTGCGGTCTGTTATAGCTCCCCAAGAACTGTACCGATTCCAGATTAATGGCACAATACTCCGTCGGATGTGCACCTGCACATAGCTCACACACATAGGCTACTTGCTGGACTTTCGATTCTGCCAAAGCTTCAATCTTCTTAGACATGGCTGGCATCTGAGTTGTTAGTGCCGTGACCGCATCTACTTCCAATACTCTAGCTATCTTTTGTTAATTCATTCTGGAAATCGGTCATTGATAGTTATTTGCAACCATAGTCTCTAACAAAGTGAAAGCTTCCTCAAAACTTTTATCCATAAGTTCTCCCCCCGCAGCTGCATCAATGCTTGTTCGAGTGTCACTATTCAACCCATTGTAGAATGTCTGAACTTGTAGCCACTTGGGTAGCCCATGATATGGACATTTTCGCAACAACTCCTTGAACCTTTCCCAAGCCTCGTATAGTGACTGTCCATGTTGTTGCCCAAATGTAGAAATCTCGTTTCTCAACTTAGTCGACTTAGCTGGCGGAAAGAATTTCGCTAGGAATTTCTAAGCTAGATCATCCCAAGTTATGATGGACCCTGGCGGCAGTGAGTGCAACCAACTCTTTGCTTTATCTCTAAGTGTGAACGGAAACAGACGTAATCTCACTGCATCATCTATCACATTGGGATATTTGAATGTATAACAAATCTCAAGAAAGCTAACCAAGTGTTCATTCAGATCATCGTTAGCTAATCACCCAAACTGTACCGCATTCTGAATTGTTCCCGGCTTGATCTCAAAGGAATTGGCGGTGATAGCTGGTCTCGTGATGTTAGGTTTGTATATAGCACGAACATGCAATCAAATTACATAAATAGTGCGGAAGCGCGATAAAAAACGGATTTTAAAATTTTCTTACAAACCATCACCATGATCATCCATGTGCTCAATTATCAATTAAACGAAAGAGATAAAGTATGAGAATCATACCCTTGTAGAACCATGCTTCCACAGGTACGAGTTCACCTCCAAATCCTTCGCGTTCTTCTCGAATTCCACCGATGAGATTCCTTCCTTTGATCAACGTTAGCCACCCAAGTGTTTGGCCTCTAGAGGTGATCCACCAAGGAATAATAGTTGTTCAAGAAGATGGGTGTTGGCAAAACCCTAGTTTCTATCTCTATAGAAATTGCAAGTACTCTCTCTCTCTCCAATTCTTATGGAAGAGTGTGTAACTTGTCTAACAGTCTAACCGTCTAACCCTAAATCATGATAAGACTCCTCTTATTTGTAGATATAGGGAACCCTCCTAAACAATTTAGGATTAGGGTTTTATTTTAATTAAACTCCTTTAATTAATTAAACTCCTAATCTAATTAGGAATTCATGAGAGAGTACTTCTATTAATTAATTCTCAATCCCTATTAGGAATTAAATAATAGTAATAGTAATAATAATAATAAGACTCCTCTTATTAATTTATATTTAATATTTTCAAAATATTAAATAATAAATATTAAGCTATTTAATTTATTTTATCTCCATAGATTAAATTAAATACACTTAACTTATTATTATAATGATGTCATTTACTTCTTAAATAAATATTTTCCTTTTCCGGTGTGACCCTTTAGGTTCTCCATATTAAACCGGTTGTGAATAAATCAATTAGAACAATTCTAATCTTATTTAAATAAATAAATTAAACTATTTAATTTATTTAAATAAATAATATTTATTCTACAATAAGGATAAGCCCCCTTAGCGATCAACGACTTTCCAGATAATATAGATTTCAACATTAATCACAAAAGAACCTTTCAGTGAATAGTTACCGTACAATTCAATCCTTCTACCATATAATATCCCAATTGATTCATTGTAAAATCCAGAAGGTAAATAGTAATGATAGCAGCATCTATGTTTCTTTTGTATATGGTTCTAACTCTGCTATTGATAGAAGGAATTTATGGAATGACCTCTAGTCTGTGTATACATCTGATCCTTGGTGCATTTTGGGTGACTTCAACGTCATTAAAAGCCTAACTGAAACTTGATGGACTCCACGGCACGCTTGCGTGAGGTGGTCGTCGCCCGGATCGTTTCTAACAAGTTGATAGGATGGATAGCTTGCAACACCTTAACCCCTCGCCTATATGTAGACGGTAATCTCGGTACAATTGCTTGCCAATGAAATTTGCGTAGGATGGACACCAACGACACTTCGACCCCTCGCTTATATTGAAGCGGTAATCTCGGTACAATCGACGATTGATGCGGTAGAAGACGCCACACACAACTATGAATGGTTGTATGATAAATCAATTATGAATCTCTAAAGAGAACTAAGGAACACTTAGGAATTCTTCAAAGAACCACAAGTAGAGAAACAAACTCACAATAATATTGATAATCTGAAAATTGGTGTTCAATGATGTTTACAATAACACCTATTTATACTAGGCTTAGAAACAAACTAGAAGCTTCTAGAAACACACACTTGTTGAAATACAAGCACACAAATGTTGAAATATAACATTACATAAAACATGTAATTGAAACTAAATACTGATTTCATGTTTTGGGTGAAAGAAAGTTCGAAAATCAAGAAAGTCAAAAAATGACAAATTGGATCCAGGAGGTTCTCGTCGGGGCGAGATAATTGTACTGAAATTCCTCGCCGGGGCGAGAAGTTTGGCTTGGAAATCCTCGCCGGGGCGAGCTCTCGCCGGGGCGAGAGAATTGGCTTGGAAACTCTCACCGCGGCGAGGTCAGCCTGTTCCATTCAAACTGTTTTCTTTCGCTGTTTTGTCCGTCACGTCCATTCGCAACATGTTTACGGGCCTCATACGCTTGGACTCCATCTCCATAACTTCTATACTTAATCCAACCTCGTTCCATAGTTCATGGATCATTCCGTTAAGTCCGTCTTTGAAGGTTTTAGCTCGAGCTCTAGTAACGGGTCCAAGTGGCAAATGCAATGGGCTTTCTCGGGTTGTGTCACGGGTTTTTGGATTACGGATGTCCTCATCATACCTCTCCTCTTGAAAAGGATTTGTCCTCAAATCTGACATCGCCCTCTCTCGAAAAGGATTGATCCACAAATCAGACTCTACATCAAAACAAACTAAGTTAACACCTGAAATGTAATTAATACTGCAACTTACAAAAACACATGTATATGGAGTAAGATAAACGCAAATAAAAATCTGAAAAGTTCTATTCCCTCCTAGATCAAATATCATCATATAGGTCTCCCTTCGAAGCATATACTTCCATTTACGAATTCCTGGATCAAAAGACTTTCTTGTGATCTCGATTATTCATACTAATACCCATTTCATTGCACCGAGATCAAATAACAATCTTAGAGACTTTTCACGGTGCCTTTGCCAACATACTTGAATTCCTGAATTAGACACAAATGATACCAATTGATAGTCTCCTCCTGGATCTAGTATCAGCACATAGTACTATTCACATTTCATCAATTTACATTTACGAATCCCCGGATCAAAAATTAACTTGAGGATCTCGTGCATTTGTAAATACATCATTTTCAACGATCCTGGATCAAATATTAATTGTTGGAACTCATCGCGTTGTTCACGTAAACATTATTGAATTCCTGGATTAAACACAAAATAAAACCAATCAATATGAATCTTTTGTATAATCATGGAAAACTCAAGAAACTCAAACTCATACGTATAGTCTACGAAATCAAAATTCGAATTACTTCCCTGTAGACTTTCAATGTAAGGTTCAAATGGACCTATCCAACTTTCCATGCTTTTGGAGAGTGAGATCTTATCTTGAATCTTCAAAACACAAATAATCTTTTTCTTTCCATTGACAATAGCAAATTCGAAATCAAGTAATGATATCAACAGAATTGACAGATCACAACTAACATCCCCAAACGAAAATTCACTAGCATACATACGATGATCACAAACAATCCCAACAAGTGCTAAGGAATTTTCACAAATGTCGACAAAGCTAGGAATATCATCAAATGATAGTTAGTCATGTAATAAAGTTTGTTTTGGTGAAATAATACCAAATGATGGTAGCTTATGCAATGATGATTGTTCTAACAACAAATCAAACAAAGATTGACTAGCATGAAAATCTAACTTGGCATATGGATAAGAAAGCTTAGAACTAATTTCATGCAAACTAGGGTTTTGAAAATGAGGAGAAATATCATGATCATAAACTAACTCAACAAAGTTCAAATATCCTCCATAATTTATGACAAAAACAATTCTATCTTCAAAATAGCTAATCACAAATTTACCAATGGAAGCATGCAAAACATGTTTTAGATAACTCATGAAAACACTAGATGCATCAGTTAATTTAACAGAAATAACTATCCATCTATACAAGTTACATGTTAACACATTTTTCCCTTTTTCACAACCTATCTTGCTAATTTGATTAGGCATTATCATCACACGATCATCATCAAAAGTAGATAAAATATAAGCACTATGCAATTTATCAAACATGTTATCTAAGTAAAGAAAATAACAACGATACTTATTTACCAACGTAAAATCGACAAAGATGCTCGACGCCTCATCCCACTTAGGTATTATGATCTCATCAATAGCACTTGTACTCTTGACCTCATCCACTATACCTTCCTCTATCAACTCACCAACCTGCCTCGGTGACCCCTTCGTCTCCTCAAGAACACCAATAGCTGACGGATATGGAATGATAGTGCTAGGTATATAATCCTTCACCTGTATAAGAAAAACAACAGAACTAGACAAAACAGAGTTATTTTGGTTAGTATCCAAAAGCGTCATCTTGTACGAATGTACAGTCATTGGCTTTTCAAAATACAACTCACTTTCAATTCCACTCTCTTTTTCATAGCTACTTATTTTTCTCTCTTTTTCTTTTTGCTCATTCTCTCGTTTGTTTTTCTCTCGAGTATTTTCTCTCTCATTCTTTTCACTCTTTTCTTTTTCTCTCTTTTGATTACAATCCTTTTTTACAATCATTAAATCTTCATGAACTTCATCATGTTCATTGGAACCTAACAATTTTCCTTGGACTGCATACTCGATTCCATCGTCTTCCTCATCCGGCTGATCTGCTCTTTTTGTGCCTTAAGAGTGACTTGTTGTTTCAAATGATCATTATTTAACTCATTATATGTTCTCATGATGTCCTCGAATGATATTGGTTTCACATATGCTCTAGGAGTTTCGCGTGGTTGTTTCCGATGCGACTCCTCATGCCTTTGAACCCTCTTTTCGTCCTCCCAAGTGGCTCGCCTTGAAGGTTGCTCTTTATGCCTTGGAGATACATATTCATTCCTCTTGCTAGGTTGTACTGGAGCATACCGCCTTCTCATCACGGTTTTCAACTCTTTCCATGTATCGATCGGAGGTTCTCCATATTTTCTCCTAGCACGTTCAAATTGAGCCCACCATGTACGTGCATCACCGGACAAATCTAGGACTGCAAGTTTGAACTTCCTTTGCTCGGAATACTCATAATAGTGAAACTCTCGCTCCTTTCCTTTCTCCCAACTTAAATAAGCTTCAGGATCCGCTCTACCTTGAAAAGATCCTTTTTGCCAATAATTATTTTCACATTTATATCCATATATGATTGCTGCAAAATAAAGGTTAGTACATAAAGAAAATTTTCTCACACACTCCCTCACGTGTTTCGCTCCAACAATGTTATGAAACGCTCGTGTATCACACAAATGGCTTTTACCCTCTAGTAATCTCACTACTCTTGCCTTTTTCCGCTCGTAGTTCTCTCTAATAGGTTCTTTTTGAATTCAAACAAATATTACCTCAATTTTACAATTACAATCTAATAAGAACTTATCAAGATACAATATAGAAAGTATGGCTCTAGAAATACCCACAAGACTTCACAATCGTCAAATATAATTATTTGCAAATGAAATCCCAATAATAGCAATCAACAATAATAATTTTTTGCAATATATTTTTTTTTTGCAGTTTGTTTTTACTATGATCCAAAAATAAAAGTAAAGATAAGTAACTTGATAGGAAACTTAGCTTTGATACCAAATGATGGACTCCACGGCACGCTTGCGTGAGGTGGTCGTCGCCCGGATCGTTTCTAACAAGTTGATAGGATGGATAGCTTGCAACACCTTAACCCCTCGCCTATATGTAGACAGTAATCTTGGTACAATTGCTTGCCAATGAAATTTGCGTAGGATGGACACCAACGACACTTCGACCCCTCGCTTATATTAAAGCGGTAATCTCGGTACAATCGATGATTGATGCGGTAGAAGACGCCACACACAACTATGAATGGTTGTATGATAAGTCAATTATGAATCTCTAAAGAGAACTAAGGAACACTTAGGGATTCTTCAAAGAACCACAAGTAGAGAAACAAACTCACAATAATATTGATAATCTGAAAATTGGTGTTCAATGATGTTTACAATAGCACCTATTTATACTAGGCTTAGAAACAAACTAGAAGCTTCTAGAAACACACACTTGTTGAAATACAAGCACACAAATGTTGAAATATAGCATTACATAAAACATGTAATTGAAACTAAATACTGATTTCATGTTTTGGGTGAAAGAAAGTTCGAAAATCAAGAAAGTCAAAAAATGACAAATTGGATCCAGGAGGTTCTCGCCGGGGCGAGATAACTGTACTGAAATTCCTCGCCGGGGCGAGCTCTCGCGGGGGCGAGAAGTTTGGCTTGGAAATCCTCGCCGGGGCGAGAGAATTGGCTTAGAAACTCTCGCCGCGGTGAGGTCAGCCTGTTCCATTCAAACTGTTTTCTTTCGCTGTTTTGTCCGTCACATCCATTCGCAACATGTTTACGGGCCTCATACGCTTGGACTCCATCTCCATAACTTCTATACTTGATCCAACCTCGTTCCATAGTTCATGGATCATTCTGTTAAGTCCGTCTTTGAAAGTTTTAGCTCGAGCTCTAGTAACGGGTCCAAGTGGCAAATGCAATGGGCTTTCTCGGGTTGTGTCACGGGTTTATGGATTACGGATGTCCTCATCAAAACTGATAGAGAATCTGCTTCCTGGAATCTTGGTATGAAGGAATTTAAAAACTGTCTGGACTCTTTGGAGGTGGATGACATTCGTGGGATTGGCCCCATTTATACATGGTGGAACAGTCAACTAGCTAATCCCATTCACAAGAAGCTTGATCGGGTTCTTGGCAATGCTGCGTGGTTGTCTTCTTTTCCTCTTGCACAAGCGATGTATGGCCCTAGAGGCCTCTCTGACCACTCGTTTGTGATTCTTAACACTGGTAACCCTCATGAACAACTCAGGAAGCCCTTTCAATTTTTCAATCACATGTTGCAGCTAGAAGGATTCAGGGATATAGTTTCTAATGCGTGGGGGAATCATGTTCATGGTAATCCTTTCTATGTCTTTAAAGAAAAGCTTAAACGTACTAAACAAGCTTTAATCGCACTGAATCGATCAACTGGTCACCTCTCTAACTCTATCAAAGTTACAACTGAGGATTTGCATCATACCCAGTCTCTGCTCCAAGCCAACCCTCAGGACGGAAACCTCCTTGACCAAGAGAAAAGCTACTTCCAAACCCTTTGGACTGACTTGGACCTGGAGGAAACCCTTCTACAACAAAAATCTAGAGCTTCTTGGCTTGCTACTGGGGATAGAAACTCCAAATTCTTCTCCAACATGGTGAAAAGTAAGTGGAATGTTAATAAAATATTATCTATCCACAACGACAATGGGGACATTATCCATGGTCAACGGGAGGTTGAATCTGTTGTTGTCAAACACTTTGAGACTCTGTTTAACCCTGAGCTTCCATCCCAATATCCTGGATTTGGGGATTTCAGTAACCTCATCCCAACTCATATCTCTCCAACTCTAGCCAGTTCACTTATTGATCCTATTAAAAATGAGGAGGTTATCCAAGTGGTTAAATCTATGAAAAGGAACAAAAGTCCCGGCCCAGATGGATTTAATGCCAATTTTTTCATTCACTGTTGGGATATTGTTGGAGAGGACTTTGTCAATGTTGTTCAGTTCTTCTTCTCCATATGCCGCATGCCAAAAGGCCTCAACTCCACAACTATAGCACTTATTCTTAAATGTGAGAATCCTTCCTCTATGGCTGACTTTAGGCCCATTGCTTGTTGTAACTCCATTTACAAATGCATATCCAAGATTCTTGCAAATAGACTTAAAGTGGTGCTACCGAATATTATTGATAAGGCTCAAGCAGCCTTTGTGGCTGGTAGACATATTAGTGACAATATCCTCTTAGCTCAGGAGCTGTTCAGAAATTATCACAGAACTTCAGGCTCTCCCCGATGTGCACTAAAAATTAATTTGAGGAAAGCCTTTGACACAGTAAGTTGGGAGTTTCTTATTGATATTCTCAACTCATTCCAGTTTCCCCCCACTTTTATCAACTGGATCAAAGCCTGTATTACGTCTGCTATGTTTTCCATCAAGGTTAATGGGTCACTAGCTGGATACTTTGGAAGTTCTCGCGGGCTAAGACAAAGAGATCCACTCTCTCCCTACCTCTTTGTTCTGGTAATGGAAATGTTATCTAGGAAGATTAACTGGGGATCAGTGAACGTGACTTTAAATTCCATTGGCGGACCAAGGAATGTAAAATTACGCATCTGTTTTTTGCTGATGATACCTTTGTATTTTGCCATGCAGATTTACCTACTGTAAGGATCATTCATTCTTGTATCAACTCCTTCTCCTTGGTTTCTGGGCTTATACCTAATACTCACAAAAGTCAGTGCTTCATTGCCAATACGAAAGTTGCCATAGCTCAGTGCATCATTTCCCTCTTTGGGTTTGTTGAAGGTCAGCTACCTACCAAGTTCCTAGGAGTTCCTCTAATCTCTTCCAAATTATCATACCATGACTGTATTCTACTAATTCTAAGGATTACTCAGCGGGTAACCTCATGGACCTCCTCTGTTCTAGCTTACTCCGGAAGACTTCAATTGATCAAATCAATCCTCTTTTCAATACAATCTTACTGGAGTAACCATTTTATACTTCCAAAAGCAGCTATTAGGTCAATCCAATCCATTCTATGTTGGTTCTTATGGAAAGGTGCCTCACTTGCAAAATATGGAGCTAGGGTGGCTTGGAGCACTATCTCTCTCCCTGCTGATGAAGGTGGTCTGGGGGTTAAAAATTTATTGGACTGGAATCAGTCACTAATTATGATCCACCTCATTCGTGTTATTCAGTTCCATCCCACTTCTCTTTGGGCTAGATGGATCAAATCCACTATCATTAGGAATCATAACTTTTGGCAAATTCCTATACCTTCCGATTGTTCTTGGATATGGAAGCAGGTTTTAAAACTTAGACCAATTGCTATCCAACACTTGCATTATTCGATGGGCATAGGGAACCATATCAGCCTATGGTTTAACCCATGCATTGAAGGTAATTCTATTAACCCTAACCACTCTTTGCTAATCAATTCTGGGCTTCCCGCTACTGCCACGGTCAGCAATATTATTCACAACTCTGCATGGCACCTGCCACAAAGCAATTACCATGAGGTCATTCTCCTCCGAAGACAGATTGAGACTCTACATGTTCCCCCTTCTTTAGAGGACTGCATTCGTTGGAACTCAATCAATATAAAGGACATTAAGGCGCGGCAGATATGGGACTCCATTAGGCATTGTCAACCTATGGTTAGCTGGTACAAAATTCCTTGGAATAGTTTGTTTGTGCCTAGATACTCCTTCATGTTGTGGTTGGGCTTTATGAAGAAGCTTCCTACGAATGACATCACGCGACATTATACTGGCAGATATATTACATGTCCTTTATGCCACATGCAAAATGAAAGCTTTGATCATATGTTCTTTATATGTGAATATTCCTCAATCATTTTGCAAGGAGCTCTAAGTATTGGCAATTGGGATCATCTTCCTATGGACTGGCAGGGTATCACCCCGTTTATTTCAACCTTTCAAGGAAGTTATCTCACCAAGAACATTCTCAGTCTCTCCTTAGCAGTTTCCTTCTACAAAATCCGGGAGGCGAGAAACACCAAGCTGCATAGAAATCTTCTCATCCCGCCAAATGCACTTGCTAAGGATGTAATTAATATCATCAAGTCTAGATTATCTACATGTAATTCCTTTATTAAGGCCACTCATTTTTGTAATTATTACTGTAACTGGCTGGTGTAGCTATTCTCTATAGCTTAGTCCTCTGTTGGGAGTGTCATCAGATGGCCTTGCTATAGCCTGGGGTATGCCCCTTTGCTTTTGTTCTCTGATTCTTTTATGCAACAAACACATTTAGCAAAAAAAAAATTAGAAACTCCTTTCTAATTTCATTCTACTTTGGCCAAAGACTTCTGAGTCGTCATTTATCGAATCACATAGGACATTCTCTCCTTTTACTAGAAGTGGTAGATTCTTTGTTGACCATTCACCTATCTCCATGTGCAACTTATTATACCTAATCATACCCTTTGATATACCCTAAGGGTCTTAAGAGACATGTCAAAGTATAACTCATCACACACAAGATACTATGATGATCTCAAGTCCAAAGTGTTAGGTTTGTATATAGCGCGAACATGCAATCAAATTACATAAATAGTGCGGAAGCGCGATAAAACGGATTTTAAAATTTTTCATACAAACTATCACCATGATCTTTCCTTGTGTTCAATTATCAATTAACGAAAGAGATAGAGATTAAGAAATTATACCTTCGTAGAACCGTGCTTCCTCGGGTACAAGTTCACCTCCAATTCCTTCGCGTTCTCCTTGAATTTCACCGATTAAATTCCTTCCTTTGATCAACGTTATCCACCCAAGTGTTTGGCCTCTAGAGGTGATCCACCAAGGAATAATAATTATTCAAGAAGATGGGTGTTGGCAAAACCCTAGTTTCTATCTCTATAGAAATTGTAAGTACTCTTCACAATCTAATGCAAGAGTGTGTAACTGTCCAACAGTCTAACTGTCTAACCGTATAACCCTAAATCATGATAAGACTCCTCTTATTTATAGATATAGGGAACCCTCCTAAACTATTTAGGATTAGGGTTTTTATTTTAATTAAACTCCTTTAATTAATTAAACTCCTAATCCAATTAGGAATTTATGAGAGAGTACTTCTATTAATTAATTCTCAATCCCTATTAGGAATTAAATAATAGTAATTGTAATAATAATAATAATAATAAGACTCCTCTTATTAATTTATATTTAATATTTCCAAAATATTAAATAATAAATATTAAGCTATTTAATTTATTCTATCTCCATAGATTAAATTAAATACACTTAACTTATTATTACAATTATGTCATCTACTTCTTAAACAAATATTTTCCTTTTGCGGTGTGACCCTTTAGGTTCTCCATATTAAACCGGTTGTGAATAAATCAATTAGAACAATTCTAATCTTATTTAAATAAATAAATTAAACTATTTAATTTATTTAAATAAATAATATTTATTCTACAATAAGGGTAAGCCCCCTTAGCGATCAACGACTTTCCAGATAATATAGATTTCAACATTAATCATAAAAGAACCTTTCAATGAATAGTTATCGTACAATTCAATCCTTCTACCATACAATGTCCCAATTAAATATAAGACATGGAATTACTGTCAAGTCTTATTTTATTTAATTATATATATTTCGATTCTCAAATACACAACTCTAAATAATGCAAATTAGAAACTCTTTTTTAATTTCATTCTGCCTTGGCCAATGACTACTAAGTTGTCATTTATCAAATCACATAGGACATTCACATGTTTTACTAGACGTGGTAGATTCTTTGTTGATCATTCACCTATCTCCATGTACAACTTATTCTAAGGGTCTTAAGGGACATGTCAAAGTATAACTCACTATACACAAGATACTATGATGATCTCAAGTCCAAGGATCGCTTGTACTACTATCACTAGAGGAATTCCTATTGACAGGCAAGTAAAACTCCATTAGGTATTCCTTAACGAGCCACGTTCAGTGAACTTATTCTCTAATAAGCACCTACATACTTGCGTTAGTGTCTCCACACAAATGATTATGAGATCAATCATCCTCTTCATAAGAGCAAGCAACGTATGTACTAATCTATCCGGATTCACTATTCCCCTTTTTAGTAATCCATCGATTATGAACGATTTTAGTTTGTGAGCTATCTAGAATTTAGATCTCATTAACATGATCACCATCATGATTCTAAAAGCATTGCTCAAAACTATGGGTTTATCACATTTAATATAACAACACTATGTAGATAAAGTAAAATGCCTTTAACAAACGAATAAGATTACAAAGTATATGCTACATCATATCAAATATGATTGGCTTGTGTGCATACTACTTTTAATCTCCCACTTGCACTAAAGCCAATCGTCATGGTATCTAATACCCTTCTTCTCTAAGTGATGATCATCCTGCCGTTTGGATAAAGCTTTAGTAAATGGATATGCAATGTTGTTCTTGAGAGTCCACTATCTCTATAGTGACTTATCCTCTTTCAATGATTCATCTAATCAAATGAAAGTGCTGCAACACATGTTTGAATCCTAGATGAGACTTAGGAACTATTTCTAGTTCTGTGATGAACTTTTCATCCAAACAATCAACTTACAGCTTCACTTACAGCTATATACTTTGTCTTTGTCACTAAATCAGCAACTCCTTGCTGTTTGGAACCTTTCCAATTCACTGCACCACCATTCAAGGTAACAATTTACCCTAAAGTGGATTTGTTATCGTCTTGGTCAGTCTGAAAAACTTGAGTCTGTTTAGCCCTCCTGTTTTAATTCAGACCTACCATGAATCATGATCACATCTTCAATACCGGTTAAGTACTTAAGATGTTTATCACTGTCTTATAGTGATCTTCTCCAGAATATGACTGATCAACATAAGGCCTTGTATATTAATTGCATACATGATAGTAACTCATGCGATCTCTCTTTTAATTGGAGACAATTTTATAGAGATTCACTCCATGGCTCATCATCATGAGACCTCTCTTGGAGTTTGCCATGCTAAACACCTTTAACATCGAATGAATATACGTTCATTGGGTCAAGTCGAACATCTTTTTAAATCTATCTATATAGATTTATATCCCCAATTTATAGGATGCTCCTCCCAAGTTATTTATGGAAGAATGTTTAGATAATTTTATCTTTACTGATTGTAGCATTGGTGTGTCATTCCTTATCAGTAATATATCAACATATAATACCAAGAATGTCACAGTGCTCCCACTGACCCTTTTGTACATACTAGGTTCATTCTCGTTTTTGATAAAATCAAACTCTTTTAATTGTCTCATCAAAACGAATGTTCCATCTTTGAGAAGCTTGCTTCAATTCATAAATGGATCATCGTACCTTAAAACACGGTTTGCTTCAACCTTTGAAACAAATTCCTTTGGTTGTATCATACATACATTCTCCTCAAGTCTTCATTGAGGAAGGATGTCTCCACATCCATTTTGCCAGATTTCGTAATAAGCTGCAATCACAAGCAAAATCCAAATGGACTTGAGCATTACCTGGTAATAAGGTTTTATCACAGTCAACTCCTTGACTTTATTTGAAACCTTTTAAACAGGTCTGGTCTCATAGGTCTCTACCTTGCCAATTTCCCTAGTCTTTCTCTTAAAGACCCATTTACACCCTTTAGGCAATATGCCTTTCGATGGAGTAACCAGAGTCTATACTTGGTTCTCATACATGGAGTTCATTTCGGATTTTATGGCCATCTGCCATTTCTCTGAGTGTCTTCTACTCATAGCCTCATCGTATATAACTGGATCATCATCCTCTATGATGCGTACCTCATCATCATCCTCTATGATGAATCCATACCTCCTAGGTATCTTCGGTGCTCTTCCAGATTTACGATTCGGTTGTGGTACAATAGGTCTATCTATAGGTCCCTCGGTTTGACTAAAATTGCTTTGTGGTTCTTGAACTCTTTCAAGATCTATTACCCTCCCACTAGCTCCTTCAATGATAAACACTTTTATCCAAGAAGGCAGCGTGTAGGATTATAGTAATAATACCTTAAACTTTCTTTAAGATATCCCACAACTCTGCACTTGTCAGATTTTGTCCCAAACTTATCTTTTGAAACCTTTTCACATAAGTTGGACAACCCCTTATCTTAAGATTAGGAATCCTCCCTATCCATAACTTTTATAGAATCTTGGGGCCGAATTTTGAGGTTACCTTATTTTGTAGATATGCAGCCGTTTCTAGGGCATAGCCCCAGATGGATACTAGAATGTCGGTAAAAATCATTATAGACTGCACCATGTCCAACAAGGTACAATTTCTCCTTTTAGATACACTCATCAATTATTGCGTATCATGACACGTCCATTATGAGAAAAATACCATTTTGAGATGATCTAGAAACTTATTGCACAAGTATTCCTTCCTCGATCTGATCAAAGAATCTTAATACTTTGTCAATTTGTTTCACTTCTGAATTCTTTGAACTTTTCAAATGATTCAGACTTGTATTTCATCAAATACATATATTCAACTCTTTGAATGATCATTTCCTTTTCTTTTACTAGTTTGTTCAATTTGCAAAATTATTTTTCATGTAAGTCAAGTTTACAAAGTCCATCAAATGATCTTCCAGTTTCAAACAAAACATTATCATTATAAATAGAACAACAATTGTTCTTAAATATAATACCAGAACCTTCCTTGTCCAACAACGGAAGTAATAATGTTTCTTAAGAGAACTGGATCATAATAACAAATTATTAACTTAACAGACTTGCCCGTAGGCAACGTTAAACTATAAGTTCCTACGGCTAATGTAGCAACCATTACTCCATTCTCCGCACGTAAGATTACTTACTTTTTGTTTAGCTTTCTACTTCTGATTAGTCTCTGTATTGGATTGCATACGTGAGAACTATAGCCCGTATCCAATACCCAAGTAAAACCTTGACTTACAGAAAGATTTATTTCAATGATGAACAAACCTATATCTGTAACCGAAGCTTCACTAAGCTTCTTCTAGTTAGCCTCTGCAAGATGCTCCTTACAGTTTCCTTTCCAATATCCAGGCTTATTGCAGTGGAAGCAAACTCCTTTGCTATCTGCATCGGTTTTGTTCTTAGTGTCCTTAGTTATTGCCTTTCCTTATACCTTCTTTGAATTGTTCTTCTTTTAAGAAGATCATTTTGCCCTCTTCCGCTTCCTGGAAGAATCATCTACTAGTAAGACTTGGTCTTTCTTGGTTGGAAAGTGACTCTTTACAGTTTTCAACGTGTTTAAGCAACTCATGCAGGTTGACATATAGCTTGTTCACGTGGAAAATTCACAACAAATTGTGAGAAAGAGTCCGGGAGTGATTGCAAGATCAAATCTTGGATCAACTCTTCATCCAATACAAAACCCAGTTGTCCCAATTGTTCAATCAGATTGATCATTTTAGGACATTTGTCTGTACTGTAGTGCCATCGGTCATTCTAGATCGGTAGAGCTCCCTAGATATCTGATACCTAATAGTCTTAGTTTCCTCACCCTTCAACTCCTTGAAGGTGTAGGAGTATAGTAGGAGCATCCATAGTTTCATGCTGACGCTGAAGCTCGTTACTCATGGATGCGAGCATGATGCATTTGAGCCAACTGTGCATCATCTTACTACTTTCTAAAAGTAGCAATCTTTTCCTCAGAGGCATCGTCTACAACCATTGCAGGGATAGACATATTAAGGATATAAGATAGCTTTTCAGCCTTGAGAACCATTCTCGAATTTCTTAACCAGTCCGTTTAATACGGTCCGATTAATTAGCATCCAATATGCTATGCAGTGATAATGAATTAGACATCGTAAAATTCTATAAATGAATTTATAATTTAACAGCATTTTAGTATACATTCATTTTAATTAATTACTAAAATAAATTAGGTCTTTATTTTAAATTAGTACCTCACTATTTTCATCAAACCATATTACCCTCAATATATAGTTTGACAATTCTAATTAAAGATTTTCTAGTGAGAATAAGGATCCCATTTCAAATGTATATAGCCTTGTGGTGACACAACAAACGATATATAAATAAATAGGTAGACAACTATTGTCAATTACATCACTATGTAACTCCTTGTATTTTGCCTCTTAGATTATTTTGATCAAGTGGTGACACATCCGAATCAAAATTATCCAAGTTAAGTTCATGCTAGCACTTCCATATATTCGAAAGAAAAACATTGTCCTTCTGGTGACACAACAAAATATCATCGTTCAGTCTATTTATAAGCATCAAATGTGATAAGCAGTTAAGGGGAAGTACATAGGAGGGAGATAGAATTTAAATAGAAACCTTGATCAGCAGTTAAGGGGAAGTACATAGGAGGGAGATAGAATTTAAATTAAGAAAAATTAGAGAAGACGAGGTACGCAGACCCCATTTATAAAAAACTCATTCATTCAAGCATCCACTAAAATAAATCCAATCACACATTGGTCAGTAGTCCATAATCAATCCCTATTTATTATCATACATATCTCCATATGTATCAATAAATAACATTCATCTCATGAATAATAAAACCATTCCATATATGCATTGATATCATTTAATGGGCAATTAAAAGTTTACTAGAAATCCAATTTTGAAACAAAAATAAACTCCTTTATTTTGATCAAAATTTAAATTATAATAAACTTATTTATTTTATTTTATCCAATTTTGAATAAAAATAAACTCCTTTATTTTTAATCAAATTCCAAATCAAAATAAAACACCTTTATTTTAATTAATATGGAAACCAATTTCAAGTTTAAAATAAACACCTTTATTTTTTTAACTTAAAACTGTTGGAAAATAAAATATGTTGTTCTCGAGAGTTCACTATCTCTATAGTGACTTTTCCTCTTTCAATGATTCCACTAATCAAATGAAAGTGCCACAACACTTGTTTGAATCCAAGATGAGACTTAGGAACTATTCCTAGTTCTGTAAAGAACTTTTCATCCAGACAATCAAACTTGCAGCTTCATTTACAGCTATATACTTTGTCTTTGTCACTAAACTAACAACTCTTTGCTGTTTGGAACTTTTCCAATTCACTGCACCACCTTTCAAGGTAAAGATTTACCTTAAAGTGGATTTGTTATCGTCTTGGTCAGTCTGAAAAACTTGAGTCTGTTTAGCCCTCTTGTTTTAATTCAGACCTACCATGAATCATGATCACATCTTCAGTACCGGTTAAGTACCTAAAGATGTTTATCACAGTCTTACAGTGATCATCTCCAGAATATGACTGATCAACATCAAGCCTAGTATATTCATTGCATACATGATAATAACTCATGCGATCTCTCTTTCAATTGGGGACAATTTTAGAGAGATACACTCTATGGCTTATCATCATGAGACATCTCTTGGAGTTTGCCATGCTAAACGCCATTAGCATCAAATGAATATGCATTCCTTGGGTTAAGTCGAACATCCATTTAGATCTATCTATATATATTTATATCCCCAATTTATAGGATGCTCCTCCCAAGTCATTCACGGAGGAATGTTTAGACAATTTTATCTTTACTGATTGTAGCATTGGTGTGTTATTCCTTATCAGTAGTATATCAACATATAATACTAGGAATGTCATAGTGCTCCCACTGACCCTTTTGTACACACTAGGTACATTCTCATTTTTGATAAAATCAAACTCTTTTGATTGTCTCATCAAAACGAATGTTCCATCTTTGAGAAGCTTGCTTCAATCCATCAATGGATCATTGTAGCTTAAAACACGATTTGCTTCAACCTTTGAAACAAATTCCTCTAGCTGTATCATACATACATTCTCCTCAAGTCTTCATTGAGGAAGGGCATCTCCACATCCATTTTGTCAGATTTCGTAATAAGCTGCAATCACAAGCAAAATCCAAATGGACTTGAGCATTACCTGGTAATAAAGTTTTATCACAGTCAACTCCTTGACTTGAAAAACCTTTTAAACAGGTCTGGTCTTATCGGTCTCCACCTTGCCATTTGCTCCAGTCTTTCTCTTAAAGACCCATATTTACCCTATAGGCACTATGCCCTTTTGTGGAGTAACCAGAGTCTATACTTGTTTCTCTTATATGGAGTTCATTTTGGATTTCCTGGCCATCTGCCATTTCTCTGAGTATCTTCTACTTATAGCCTCATCGTATATAACTGGATCATCATCCTCTATGATGCGTACCTCATCATCATCCTCTATGATGAATCCATACCTCCCAGGTATCTTCGGTACTCTTCCAGATTTACGATTCGGTTGTGGTACAATAGGTCTATCTACAGGTTCCTCGATTCGACTTAAAGTGCTTTGTGGTTCTTGAACTCCTTCAAGATCTATTATCCTCCCACTAGCTCCTTCAATGATAAACACATTTATCTAAGAAGGCAGCGTGTAGGATTATAGTAATAATACCCTAAACTTTCTTTAGGATATCCCACAAGTCTGCACTTGTCAGATTTTGTCCCAAACTTATCTTTGAAATTTTTTCACATAAGCTGGACAATCCCTTATCTTAACATACTTAATAGTAGGAATCCTTTCCTATCCATAACCTTTATGGAGTCTTGGGCTCGGATTTTTGAGGTTACCTTATTTTTGTAGATATGCAGCCGTTTCTAGGGCATAACCCCAGATAGATACTAGAATGTCGGTAAAAATCATTATGGACTGCACCATGTCCAACAAGGTACAATTTCTCCTTTTAGATACACCAATTAATTATTGCGTATCAGGAGGTGTCCATTATGAGAAAATATCATTTTGAGATGATCTAGAAACTCATTGCATAAGTATTCCTTCCTCGATCTGATCAAAGAATCTTAATACTTTGTCAATATATTTCACTTCTAAATTCTTTGAACATTTCAAATGATTCAGACTTGTATTTTATCAAATACACACATTCAACTCTTTGAATGACCATCTCCTTTTCTTTTATTAGTTTGTTCAATTTGCAAAATTATTTTTCATGTAAGTCAAGTTTACAAATCCATCAAGTGATCTTCTAGTTTCAAACAAAATATTATCATTATAAATAGAACAACAATTGTTCTTAAATATAATACCAGAATCTTCCTTGTCCAACAATGAAAATTCTAATGTTTCTAATGAGAACTGGAACATAATAACAACTTATTAACTTAATAGACTTGCTCGTAGGCAATGCTAAACTATAAGTTCCTATGGTTAATGCAACAACCTTTGCTCCATTCCCACACATAAGATTACTTACTCTTAGTTTAGCTTTCTACTTCTGCTTAGTCTCTACATTGGATTGCATACGTGAGAACTACAGCCGGTATCCAATACCCAAGTAGAACCTTGACTTATAGAAAGATTTATTTTTAATCATGAACAAACCTATATTTGTAACCGAAGCTTCACTAAGCTTCTTTTGGTTAGCCTCTGTAAGATTCTCCTCACAGTTTCCTTTCTAGTATCCAGGCTTATTGCAGTGGAAGCAAACTCCTTTGCTATCTGCATCAGTCTTGTTCTTATTGTCATTTGTTTTTGCCTTTCCATTTAACTTCTTTGAATTGTTCTTCTTTTAAGAAGATCCTTTGGCCCTCTTCCGTTTCCTGGAAGAATCATCTACTAGTAAAACTTGGTCTTTCTTGGTTGGAAAGTGACTCTTTATAGTTTTTAACATGTTTAAGCAACTCAGGCAGGCTGACATATAGCTTGTTCATGTGGAAATTCACAACAATTTGTGATAAAGAGTCCGGAAGTGATTGCAAGATCAAATCTTGGATCAACTCTCCATCCATTAAAACCTAGTTGTCCCGATTGTTCAATCAGATTGATCATTTTAGGACATATGTCTGTACTGTAGTGTCATCGGTCATTCTAGATCGGAAAAGCTCCTTAGATATCTGATATCTAATAGTCCTACTTTCCTCACCCTTCAACTCCTTGAAGGTGCGGAGTATAGTAGGTGTATACACCCAAATTTTGCGTTTCCTTCTACTAACCTTGACAGGAGGGCGAAATCGTCAATTGAACCAGCTTGCGGGAGCAAAGGAGCGGGCACAAGGGCGAGCGCCCGGCACCGCCGCAATGTTTTGGGCAACCCAAGTTTACGTGACAATAAAGCCGTCCGAGGCATATACTTCCGAATGAGGTAGCACGTCTCCCAGAAGTTCCCGGACTGCGGAATACGAGCCTGTCAGCGAAAACCGACGTTGCGGTACGAAAATCGAGGCGTAGCACGAAAATCGAGAAAGTCAAGCCCGCCAGCCGCGGATAGATCTGCGGCCAAGTGGGTGCGCCAGCACGAAAACCGGGAAATCAGCACTACCAGCTGAGTGCGATGGGAGGCGTGCCAGCTGGCCAGCCGCAGATCCATCTGCGGCCAGCCGCAGATAGATCTGCGGCTGGCTTTGGCCAGCCTATTTAAGCCAGCTTCGGCAGCATACAGGAGGTTCAGCAAAATTTTGGAGAAGAAGAAGAAAAACAGCAAACAGCAGCACGGAATTTGAGAGAAAAATAGTAGATTTTACAACAAAAATAGGAAGAAAAGAGAGGAAAAAGAGAGAAATTTTACTCCTTTAATTTTGATTGTATCAAATATATTTCTCATCCTATTCAAATACCAAGACTTCATCCTTTTTGAGATCATTTTGCAAGGTAAAAATTCCTTTTGTTATAACAATTCATATCATCTTATTTGCTTAGATGGGATGTAGTTTTCATGTATATTGTTGAACAATCATGGATTATGGATTATTAGGGAGGGTTCCATCGGAACAAAATTCTTCCTAATAACCCGAGGATATCCAATTGATAAAATTTCTAGCTTGTTTGTGATAATTTATTGGGTGTAATTTATTTAGATTGTCATTTCCGGATATCATGGTATATTAGATAAACCCGGGTTGGTTAGTTATGTAATATTCATTTTGTAGGCATGTATTAATCTCGTGTGAGCCTAGGAATGCGACCCCGAGGTCCAAATCCGATGATGGACGTTTTGATGTATGTGATAGATTCAAGATGCTCGTTTTGTAACATGTAACCTTTGGGCCTTAAAACGACGCCAAGGCGGGAATCGTGTTTAAGGCCCCGAAATAGTGAAATTTGTGATTGTTGGCGTTCGGGGATATTTTGATGGCTTACATGCCCATGAATAGCCCCGACGCGTGTTTATGCTCGATTCGATTTATGACGCGAAATTGATTTCAAAGCTAAATGATAAGATTTTCATAAAAATCAAGCAAAGTAGGATATTAGAATCACGAGGTTAAAATTTGAGAAATGTTAATGAAGGTCGATTCCTATCTAACGAGAAAGCTAAAGAAAAATCGTTCTCAAACATCACAAAATCTGATTTTTAGAAATAAGTAACGTTTTATTAAATCTTTGTGCATAGGGTGAAAGAGATTCTAGAAATTGCCCGATCATTTCACGAAAGCAACGTATAGATCTCAGATTCCTATTTTGACAAAGGTTTAAAACTCTTGTTTTGCCAAAACGACACCTAACGAAAATCTCATAGTTTTGACAATTAAAATCAAACCTTTCTCATAAAGCTTTCTCGTGTACACCGAAAAGACATTCCGAAGCGTTCTCAAATTAAAACACGGTTTTCCTAAAAATCCAAATGATTCTTTCATACAAACTCACCGCATCATTCACATAGACACACACACACACGCGCACTTACACACACACATTTCATGAATTAAAGGATAGGAAAGCATCAAGATTGCGGTAACCGTGTTTCACGGAAGTCGAGGGGTGCCTAACACCTTCCCCTCACTTAAACAAGCCCCCGAACTCTATGAATCTCGATTCGCAGACCAATTAATTCGGAGTCACATATGAGCCAGCGATTTACAAAAGAGCGAAAACTCGGATGAGTTGGTACATCCATTTCAAATATACCAACTGGCGACTCTGGTTAATTGGCTCATCATAAAAACGATCTTTCAAAACCCCGTCGACCTCAATGCCGACCTTTTCCAAAAATCATCTAAACCAAAAGGCTAAAATTGGGAAAGACCGAGAAAGCGAAAACCCGGCGTCGACAGCTGGCGACTCTGCTGGGGATATTAGAGGGCTTAAGCCGCGTTCAAATCTTGATGCTGTCCTATCCTTTAAAATTCATAAAATGTGTGTGTGTGCGATATTTTGATTTTTTACTTTTGTTGTGCGAATGTGTGTTGTTGTCCAATGAATGAATGATTGAATGGAATGGCTTTACTTTAAAGAAATCATTTGCATACGGTGAGGACGATGAATGTGAATGTATGTTGAGAGAGTACCTCCTCCTGAGGCGAACCTGTCGGTTGCTTATTACTGGACTCGATGGGGCTGCTCCCCGGAGATGGCTCAGGAAACGCACCACTCAAATCCGCTCCAATCGAAAGGGCTCAAACGAGTAGATTGCGAAGATTTGGGAACCTTCATGCCGAAAAGCCCGTGAGAGTAACCCTAGGATAGGTCATCCTCAGAATAACCCAACGCAGGAAAAGTCTCTTCATGCCTTTTTACGTTTATATGTCTAAATGTCATGATCTCATTCAATATTCATACATCCCTTTTCTATGTCGAAAGAGATTACTAACCGCTGTGAATTGCAGGGAATAGTTGGGGGAGCATAATAAAGCATGTTTAGCATTGGTTATGGCACTAAAGGACTACTAACTTTCTCTTTTGCAGGGAAAGATTAAAGAACCCCAAAACACAAAAAAGTTATAGCTTTAGCATGCATCCATGTTTTCATTTCCCCAGGACTAAACTTCGAACCATTTGTCTCTGTAGGATTGCTCCTCAAACCCGTTCGCAGTCTAAGAAAGCCCAGGTCTCTACATCTGAAATGGCTGATCTTCCTAACCATAATTCCATATCTCGGGAGGAGTTTGATGATTTTAAAAGACAGATGATGGAAATGGCCACAATGTTAAAGGAACAGTTCTTAATCAGACAGGATCCGGTAAACCAGGGATCGCATAATACTCCACCACCAGGGGATGATCAGAATCCTCCTAAAAATGGTACAAACTTGCTTAAAGAGGACCAACCCCGACTCAAGGACGAGCCAGTCATCCCAAAGCCCGTTCCCATACCTAGCAGGACAGTGATTACTATCCCAGAAGAGGGGGATAATGACGACCTTCGGAGAAAAATGAAACACATGGAGGAAACCATCCAATCTCTAAAGGGCATAGGATCCCTGGGCAGGGTTAATTACTCGGATTTATGTGTTTTCCCCGGAGCCAGATATCCAGAAAAGTTCAAAGTTCCCGAGTTTGAAAAGTACAATGGAAAGGGAGACCCCTATACACACTTGAAAATATACATTGGAGAACTCGGGGCTTATGCCGAGGACGAGGGGTTAAGAATGCAACTATTCCAGAAAAGCTTAACAGGGGAGGCAAGAATCTGGTATGCCCGCCTCGACAACGCCCGAATCCACAACTGGGAGGAATTGGCCCATACCTTCTTGACCCAATACAGCTTTCAGGCCCAGATGGCCCCTGACAGGTACCAAATGACAAAGGTTAAGAAACAGCCTAGGGAGTCCTTCAGGGAATATGCCCAACGATGGAGGGGCATGGCCGCACAGGTAACCCCCCCAATGAACGAATCAGAGATGGTGTTGACCTTTGTAGACATCCAGGAGGCACCATATTATGAGAGGGTCATCTCGGGGATTGGAAGACCTTTTTCTGAAATGATTAAACATGGAGAGATGGTAGACATGGGGTTGAAATCGGGTAAAATCCGGGATCTTACTGCTTTAGAAACTGCTGCTGAGCAAATACAGAATGGAAACTATAGCAGCACTTCCCGGAGGGTCCAAAAGAAGAAGGAAGAGGATGTCTCCCTCATCCTACAAGGGTCATCCAGAAAAACAGAAAGCCATCTTCCGGTACAGGCACAAAGGGGAGGGCCATCCCGACAGCCCAATTTCACAGATCAAAGAGCAGAAGGGCGAAGAAGATATGAGGCCTCGCAAAACCGAGTATTCACCC
This sequence comes from Aralia elata, assembly GCA_034770075.1. Classification (NCBI taxonomy): domain Eukaryota; kingdom Viridiplantae; phylum Streptophyta; class Magnoliopsida; order Apiales; family Araliaceae; genus Aralia; species Aralia elata. The sequence continues at coordinate 61,159,375 of CM068384.1, read as the reverse complement.
CGCTCGGGGAGCCGCTTGAACGAGTATTAGCGTTATTGATGGCCCAAAAGAAGATAATCAATTTGGCTCCCCCAAGTGACCCGAAGGGAAGGAGGTTTGATCCAAGCAAGCGGTGCGCCTATCACTCGGGTTCCCCGGGTCATGATACACAGGATTGTTGGACATTGAAACATATAATTCAGAACATGATCGACAACGGGGAAATTGTGGTGGAGCAACCAGACTCCCCGAATGTTAAGGCAAATCCCCTGCCAAGACATGATGGGGGGGGGGGAGTCAATGTGACAGAGGCAAGTGAGGCTGGGGGGCCGCCAAGGTTGAACTACGTGCAGAAAATTGAGGAGATGATCAACGTAATACACGATCATGGGAATGCACGGGTAACGCCCATCAAGTTGATAGGGATAAGTACAAATGGCATGGAAGGACCTGTCAAGTTGACAGCCCCGAGGCCCATCATCCTTGCAGCCAGGCTGCAACTCCCTATCAGTAGTCTGAAGACTGTACCCTGGAATTATGGGGGAATGCCAGAGGAAGCGGTCAGTTGTGCTTCCGTGACGACCAAGGGGAACCCCTTATATCTGCCCGGGCGAGTCCTTGAGAGCCAAAAGAGAAAAAATGAAGAGGTTTCTGAGGAAAGGGCCATAGAGTTTTTGAAAAGGATGGATCACCCAGAAATGAGGGGGATCCAGATTTTAAATGAGGAATCAACCCTAACATCAGTCATGGACTTGGTGTTGTCATCCAATGAGCATTGCAAAACCATGATGAAGGTTCTGGAGGAGGCATTTGTGTCCAAAGAAATTAGTGAGGAGGGTTTCGGCCAGCTGATAGGCCACTTATTGGAAACCGATGCAATATCCTTTACGGAGGAGGACATTCCCAAAGAGGGAAGGGGGCACCGAAAACCGCTACACATCGCGGTAATCTCCTCAGGATATGTCATGAATGGGGTGCTGATCGACGGGGGATCGGCATTGAATATATGTCCTCTCAGCACTCTGAAGAAAATGAACATCAGTCTCAAGCGCCTACGGGCCAGTCATGTGGTGGTTCGGGCTTTTGACGGATCCCGGAGGGATACCATCGGAGAGATAGAATTGCCAGTGGAGATAGGACCCTGTACTTTTGATATCTCCTTCCAAGTCCTGGATATCACGGCAAGCTACAACCTGCTGTTAGGGAGGCCGTGGATACACATGGCCGGGGCAGTTCCTTCCACGCTCCACCAACAAATCAAGTTGATCATCGATGGGAATCTGGTAACAATCTCGGCCGAATGTGATGACCCTTCTCCTCCCAGGAGTGGCCTACCAGTAATCAATGTGGATGAGTCAGCGGCGCCTGCCAGCTTTCAAGCACTAGAGATTAGCACTCCCCATTATAGATGCCTGGGAGCTCCAGCTGTGAAACCAAGGGTCTCTCCGGAACTCACCTTTGTGGCAAAGGAAATGATTAAAATGAACTTCCAACCTGGACAGGGACTAGGGAAAAGCAGTCAGGGAATCACCGAACCCATCCACCTACCACAGCAGATAGGCAAAGCAGGATTGGGATACCATGTGGGCGCAGTACGGGGACACCGTCAGGGTGCGACTCCGATTCGACTAGTTGGCAGTCCAGTGACCAAAGTCGACAATGGGCAGGGGATCAGCAGGCCTGTGATTGGGGCAGGGAATGAAGAGTTAACCCCCACACGTAATGAGTTGGCCCGGAGGGAAAGTTTCCTGCAGGAGGTCGCAAAGGAGTTTGAAACCAAATGCTATATCCCCAGACAATCAACAAGCAGTAAGGAGGGGACGAATGTTCTCGCACCACCGGGAGCCCAACAAGTTATGCCTGTCATCGATTGGGCAGGGCTGATTATTCCTGGAGAAGATATGGAGAAGGATTCAGGCGACGTATCCGTAATCATCGGGGAGGTGTCCGATGTGAGGCCCTCCTTTATCCGGCGCATTTCATCTGACCTGACCATCGACAATTGGACCCAGAAACCAGTAATATCCAAAAAAGGGTAAAGCTCGACGTCAGGGTGATTGACCCCAGATGATGGGGGAATGAAGAAGTTTATTTTTGTTGTTGTTTTATTTCTGCATCATTATGTCGTTTCTTCTTGTTATTTGAAAATGCGATCATCGTGAAAAATCGATTTATATATGACAAGTATTTTGTTTCATGTCAGGTGTACCAATTTGAGTAATCCTTGCCTAACAAATGGTCTTTCAAATTTGAATGATGATTATGATTTTGACATTGAGCTGGATTTCGATTTAATGGGCATTGAACAAGATGAGACAGATTACGACGACGCACCTGACGAGATCAAGGGATGGGTCGAGGATAAACCCAAACCCAACTTGGACCAAACCATCACCATTGATATTGGAACCCCTGACCAGCCAAAGGAACTCAAGATAGGGACGGACCTTACCCCCAGCCAAAAAGTCGAAATGACTGAGTTGCTTAAACAATATGAGGATGTCTTCGCCTGGTCTCATGAGGATATGATTGGCTTGTCCACCGACATTGTGGTACACCGATTACCCATCAAGGAGGGTTTCAGGCCTGTCAAGCAGAAACTGAGGAAGTTGAAACCGGAGTGGAGTTTAAAGGTGAAGGAAGAGATCATCAAGCAGTTCAGGGCGGGAATCATTATGGTATCTACTTACCCGGAATGGCTATCCAATGTAGTCCCAGTAGCTAAGCCTGGAGGAAAGGTGAGGGTATGTGTAGACTACAGAGATCTAAACAAGGCCAGTCTCAAAGATAACTTCCCGGTGCCTTTCATACACATCCTGGTAGATAACACAGCCCAGTACGAAATGTATTCTTTTGTGGATTGCTTTGCGGGGTATCATCAGATAATGGTGGCGGAAGAAGACCGGGAAAAGACCGCATTCATCACCCCCTGGGGCACTTTCTGCTATAGACGACTGGCTTTCGGTCTCACAAATGCAGGGGCTACTTATCAGAGAGCCATGATGGCCTTGTTCCACGATATGATGCACAAGGAGATAGAGGTCTATGTGGATGACATTATCGTGAAATCGAAGGTAGAATCCGATCATATAATTCATCTCAAAAAGCTATTCGATCGGCTCAGAAAGTATAATTTGAAGCTCAATCCAGCCAAGTGCACTTTCGGAGTACAGTCGGGTAAGCTCTTGGGTTTCCTGGTTAGTGATCGGGGCATTGAGTTGGACCCAGCAAAGATTAAGGCCATTGTGGATATGCCGGCACCTCACACAGAAAAGGAGATAAGAGGATTCCTCGGGAGGATAAACTTTATCAGCCGTTTTATATCCCACTTGACGACCACATGTGAGCCGATTTTTAGACTGTTAAGAAAAGGGGTGTCCCAAGAATGGAATGAGCAATGTCAAAAGGCGTTTCAGACCATTAAAAAGCAATTGACTGAGGCACCAGTGCTGGTACCCCCGAAGGATGGGATCCCTCTGTTTATGTACATATCGGTCAATGCCATTGCGATGGGGTGCATGCTAGGACAGAAAAATGAGGCGGGTAAGGAGCAGGCCATCTATTACCTCAGCAAAAGATTTATCCAATGTGAGCAGAATTACACTCCCATCGAGAAGACTTGTTGTGCTCTGGCCTGGGCGGCAGGGAGATTACAGCACTACCTCCATGGGCATACAACGTACCTGATATCAAGAATGGATCCCCTGAAATATATTTTCGAAAGGCCCATGCTGAATTGTCGATTATCAAGATGGCAGTTAATTTTACAACAGTTTGACATGGTGTACGTGACCCAGAAGGCCATGAAAGGGCAGAGAATTGCAGATCAGTTGGCAGAAGCCCCGACAGGAGGGATGGAGCCATTAGAAACGCCTCTCCCGGGCGAGGATATATTTTGGGTATCGCACGCAAAATGTGATGACGAGGGACAATTCTGGAAGCTGTATTTTGATGGTGCCATGAATACCGAGGGGGCAGGAGCAGGAGCGGTCCTAGTCTCTATCACCGGAGAACAATACCCCGTGGCCACTAAACTTCGTTTCAGCAATTCGAACAACACCGCTGAATACGAGGGGTGTATCTTGGGACTCCGATTGGCCCGTGACATGGGAGTAAAAAGACTAGCGGTGTTCGGGGATTCAGAATTGGTAATCAGACAAGCAATCGGGATATACAACACTAAGGAGCTTCGGTTACTTCCATACCATCGTTGTGTCACCCAGCTTATGCAAGAGTTCGAAGATATCGCCTTCCGCCATATTCCTCGGGGACGAAATGATTTTGCCGATGCGTTGGCGACTTTGGCTTCCTTAATCCACGTGATCAAGAGTAGGGACAGTCCACAGATTGAGATCACCGTACAGAATGCCCCGGCATATGAGGAAAATGTGGCAGTGTTATCAAACGAGGTGGTGTTGACAAGGCAGCCCTGGTATCACGACATAAGGGAATATTTGAGAGACAGATCCCTTCCTGATCAGGCAAATCGGACTGAAAGGATGAGAATTCAAAAGATGGCGATGAAGTTTTATCTGAGTGGCGATTCACTTTACAAAAGGGATGCCGGGTTGGGACTGTTGCAATGCGTAGACGAAACGCAATCCCAAAGGATTATGAATGAAATCCATGGCGGGGTGTGTGGGCCACACATGAGTGGACCGATGTTGGCCAAAAAGATCTTGAGGACAGGGCATTATTGGTTAACGCTGAAAGCCGATTGCGATGATCACGTCAAACGATGTTACCAATGTCAGGCGCACGGTAATGTGATCCATACACCTCCCAATGAACTACACTGCATGACATCCCCTTGGCCATTTTCGATGTGGGGAATGGATGTAATCGGACCAATAGAGCCCAAAGCGAGCAACGGGCACCGATTCATTTTCGTCATGATCGATTATTTCACCAAGTGGGTAGAGGCAGCTTCTTTCCCCAAAGTAACTCAGGAGGTCATCGTCAACTTCATCAGGAATAATGTCATTTGCCGATATGGGCAACCCGAGGTTGTGGTCTCCGACAATGCCAAGAATTTAAACAACGCCCTCATGAAGGAACTGTGTGACCAGTTCAAGATTAAGCATCTCAATTCCGTCATTTACCGTCCCAAAATGAATGGGGCAGTGGAGGCTGCAAATAAAAACATCAAGAAGATCATGGCGAAAATGTCTGCTAATCATCGGGGATGGCCGGATCTGTTACCCCTCACCCTGCTGGCATACCGAACATCAACGCGTACTTCTACAGGGGCAACCCCTTACGCTTTGGTGTATGGAATGGAGGTTGTTCTACCAGTTGAAGTTGAGATGGCGTCCCTCAGAATAGTGATCGACGCTCAGATAAGCGAAGAGGATTGGATGCAAAGTCGATATGACCAATTGGCCCTGATTGATGAAAGGAGAGTGGCTGCCATTTGGCATGGTCAGCTATATCAACAGAGGATCTCTCGATCGTACGATAAAAAGATAAGACTTCGGAAGTTCAAGGAAAACGATTTGGTGTTAAAAAGAGTCATGCCTTGTCAAGACGAGGCCAAGGGGAAGTTTGCCCCGAACTGGGAAGGGCCATTTGTGATCAAGAAAGTACTATCCGGAGGGGCCCTCATATTGCAAGAAATGGATGGTGAGGTATTTCCACAACCCCTAAATTCTGACTCGGTGAAGCGGTTCTACGCTTAAATCATCAGTTCCTTTTTCCCCTGACAGCGAACTACGTAGGACCTGATCTTCCAACTTGTGGGGGTACGTAGGCAGCCATCATGGCGCGGTCCGATCCTTTAAAAATAATCCTTTCCCTGACCAAAACCAATTTTCGATAGCCAGATAAAACCTTCCTACACCCTCAAAACCTTCCCGAAACCAACTGCTTAACCAGTTTCATCCCAGAATACATACCCTGATCCAACCCAAACAGTTATCCAAAATCTGAGATTCAATCCGACGAAATCAAAAGGTGTGCGGCAATATCTGTCAAATCTCCATCAAGTCTTGAGGAAAGAAAGAAGGCGAAATGTCAAAATCATGGTCAGTTGGACAAAATGATGATCCAATGGAGGGCAATGATACGACAAAAGGGGAAAATGACTAAATTTAAATGCATGTCTATATATATAAGTCGTTTTATTACAAGATTTCTCTTTCAAATAACTGATGAAACCAACATAGTCTATGCAGGAAATAAAATAATCTACAAATCTGGAACTAGCCGAAGCAGGATGGACAGGGTGGTGGATAGATCTGAAGCATCAGCATCTCCTGCAATCTGCTGCCCCATCATATCAATACGATCCAGTAAAGCAGTAGCTCGGCTGACAGTCCCAAAATGAGCATCTACCACTGCCCTGGTCTGAAATACAATGGCCTCTCTATCAGCAATGGCAACATCTCTAGCCCGAATGGCCTCATCTCTCTCGGCAAGGGCGGCATCCCTCTCGGCTTCAGTAGTAATCAGGGCCAGGCGGAGTCGGGAATCCTCAGCGACCCGACTCGGGGCAGAATCGGCTGAAATGAAATGGTCTGTGGTATTTTCTGTGAAAATCACTCCAGAGTCATCAAAGGCCCCAGTCCGACTCAAACTAGCCGAATCCAGGTCTCCACGCAACCACTGTACGTAGGCAAATGTCTGGATGTGACAGCTCGCACTATATTCGGCAAAGATCCTGCGATCCCAAAGCTCGTATACCTGCAATAGATCCCTCTCTGTACAGGATGATATAAGGAATCGGTATGAGGCTGCACCCGCGAAGGGGTGTAAATCCTGTGTCTGATCAAACTGCCCCATAACCGCCAGGGGATGATAGGTCGTCACACCCCTTAACCCAGCAATGGGAATGAAATCCATGCCAGGCACATGAGTCAAGAAGCTCATGAAGGAGCAATAGCCCGAGTAAACCAATAGATGAAAGGGGTCCTCAATGATAGACAAAAATGATGTCCAGGAGGCCACATCAGTACAACTCGCGGGACGAAGCGAAAACTGCGTGGTTATGTCATGACTGAAGCAAAACCCTTGGCGACGGAAATGGCCGAAGGGACTAAGATGACTCATGAACCACATATACAATAAGGTCGAACTCCCTCTGAAGAATCTTCCTCGGAAGGACTGGCAATATGTGGCCGACATATAGGTATCCGCCAATATCATGGGGAGAATGGTGTGATCCTCCTGAAGGGCCCTGAAGGCCGCAACAATCCGCATGTCCAAATGGTCGGATCCTGCAGGCAAATACAAAACTGAGATGACACAGGCCATCAGAACGTCCGCTCTCAGGGCGTCCCAGCGCTCCTCGGACACGGAAAAATCACCGAGGAAAATACGGAAACTGTCAGGTGAGCCAAATCGGTCAATCAAGAATTGAAGAGGAACCATATGGTCCGATATGATTACCGGTAATAAGACAGCCCTCCGCAAACCGGTGAAAGTCAAGAATTGACGGCGCATGGAACCAACTGTGACCCTAGCACAAGGGCCGTCCAACGGCAAGCCGGTAAAGCGAGCATACTCCTCAAGGGTGGGGGTCAGCTCTACTGTCCCTAACCTAAACACCTGACGGGCAGGGGCCCAATGGCTCAGAAGACCATCCACAAAGCCCGCTGGCACCCGGAAGGTTAATAAGGACCAAGAATGTCCCAAAAGACCATCTACGATAACCCTATCTGCTGGCAGTAGACTGTCCAACCAGCGGAAGAGGCTGCCAACCAACCCTGTGGGAGGAGTGGAATCCAAACGAACCACGGCATCTGAGGACGACATCTGTGAAAAAAATAGTATCAAAAAAAAAAAAAGACTGTACAGGGGTCATCCTCTACCCATAAATAAAAAGCATGCATCATACAGTTAATAATAAAGCAGGTGAATCCCATAAAGATGAAAAGAAAAGAAGACTGTGCATAAATAAATAAATGAGTTCAGTACATAGTGCATAAATGAAAAAGAAATCTAAGCAGGTGCTGATACAAAAGACCCTATCCTATCCTGGCCTAAATAAAATCAGTATCATCTATGAAAGCAGGATCCTCGAACTGATCCCCTGGAGTCGTCGAGCTCGGAGGACCAAAGTTCATATCAGGGATGTAGGGATGCGCTGTGGCATCAGATGAACTCGGGCCTGCATCATAACCTGCACCGTCAGGATCGTAGGTGTAAGCCTCCTCCGGGGCCCGGCCCAACCCCCGAATAAACAGCGACAACTGATCTACCTGACGGGTCAATGAGGCGATCTGCTCAGCGTGGGTAGGGGTCCGAACACAGGCAGCCCAATCGGTCATCGTCACCGAGCCTGGAACCATATCTCCAAGGAAGAAAGTGGCCCGAGTCTGAGGACCGATGGTACGGGGCACCCACCATGTACGGAATGCATCACTCGTAGTGGGACCCGTGGAAAGCATCCGACCGTCCTCCCCGGCAAGCATGATCTCCGAGGGCTGAGAATCCAGCGGCCAGAAAGTAGTGAAGGAAAGGGAGTGCGGGATGCGGATCTCCCCAGTGACGCATCTGAATGCGCGCTCTCCCAGATACATCACCCAGCCTCCAACACTCTGCAAAGTGAGGCGACGGGTGGAAAGCTCGAACTCTGGGCCGGAAGGATGCCCGTCAGCAAACCCCACAGTCAGATGCTCGGAGAGGTAGGGAATCCAGACGACGTCGGCAGCCGTGATCAACTCCAGCTGAATACGACAATGTGCAAAGCTGCCCGACACGGGGACCTCCTCCAGAGTACTGTGATGCCATCGCCGACCCCGAGGATAAGTGTCCGGGCCCAGAGTAGTGATAGGCCTCAGACATGGCAGCCGCTCGTATAAGCCCAGAACTGTGAATAGAAACAAGGCAAGGCATGAGTCACTATCAAATACAGAAAAGAGATGAAAGGAAAAGAAATACAGTAAGAGAGAGGAGGAGGGGACTCACCAACAGAAAATGGTAGAAGCCGAGCCAGGCATCAGTCTGTCCCTCTGAGCGTAGACGCATGCCATGGAGGAAATAGGCAAAGGTGAATGACCCCCAGTCATAGTCACTGATGCGATCCACGTCTCTAACCGCTCCCACGACGCTGATGAAATGAATGGTGGAGGAGTTGTTCCCTAGGAAAACAACCCCTCATGATGGTCAGGAACAGGCGTCGTAGCAGAATGTCCCTGGTGCCCTGATCCGCGGGAATGGGCAGTGCGTACAGACCCCCGACTGCATCGACTGCCAAGGCACCAGATCGGATACTGCGGGCCTTAAAGACCCGGTCCTCAGCAGCGAAGCCCAGCAAAGCTCGAACCTCCACAGGAGTGATATCAAGATCCAAGGGGACGCGGGACCCGGTAAACTCAATGCCGGTAATGTACCTCCAGTCCCATGGGGTCAACACGACCTCGCAGTCGAGGAGATGAAGAGACTGCGTCTGGTGGAACCATCGCTCGGATAAAGCCCTCATGTAACCCCAGGGGCACTGGCGGGGGATGATAGTGAAGAAATGTCGAAAGCCCCAAGAGTCCACCATCGCCCGATAATCACTGTGCAGGGCCGCGTAAAGGGAGTAGATGTTGAACCAGTTGCCCCTCGGCTGGGTAAACTCGGGTACCTGGGGCAATCACCAAGGGGTCAATCCGGATAAAAGGAGAATGGAGAAATTGAGAATGAAATCAGAATAGAGCTGAAATATACCTCGTTAGCCACGAGAGATGCCGAGGGGTGACGACTGAGATCCCGACCCAAAAGATCGGGTATCTGCACAGAGGCGCCAGAAGGAGCCTGATGAGTAGATGGAGCCGGTGTGCTGGAGGATGGCCCCTCTGCCGCGACCTCCGGTGGGACAGCCTCCTCAACGTCCGGATGATCAGGACGAATAACAGCCTCCGTCAAACGACGAGCCTGACGGGTCCGAGGAGGAACAGGAGTGGGTGCAGCCCTAGGACGGCGAACACCCGAAGTCCGAGAGGCGGAGGAGCTACTAGGCGCATCACGATCCATAGCTGGAATAGAACGGGCGAGAAAGAAGGTAAGTTTCCTTTTAAAATTTAGGTAATGAACATTCTAAATTTCTAGCCTCATCATATGATTAATGCAACATGATGCATGTTTAAAAAAAAAAAAAAAAAAAAAAAAAAAAAAAAAAAAAAAAAAAATCGGCAGAGTTCCATTTGTAAATTGAACATCCCAGGCATAAGCCAAACGTGTTTTCCATCAATCAAAGCATCCAACAGATTTAAATTGCATTCATAGGTGTAAATTACATCATGTAATGCATGTTTCTCTTGCAGGAAAAGGTAGTAACAATATGTGGGACAACCTCATGAACATAAAATAGGACTCACATAGTTGATACATAGCATGTATATATGATGGTACATTACATAGCATTGTAAAGCATACATTTTATCTCTAAATATGCAAATAGTCAAATGTATAGCAAAACATTGACGAAATTGAAAAGTGACCGGTCAAAGTGTTACCTGTAGCGTGTAGATCAATCCTACCGGAACAGTTTTTGCAGTAAAGTTGAAAAATCGACAAAAAGCCCTTGCGAACAAGCAAAAATCGCGAGGAATATGTGTGAGTTGGAAGTTGAAAGTGACAGATCTGGAAGCGGGACGCGGCATATAAGCCCGATCTTGGCCGCAGATGTATCTGCGGCTGGCCGCAGATCCATCTGCGGCTGGCCTTGGTGAGCCCCACCTTGCTCCCTTGAAGCCATTTGACGTGTTGAAGTGAAAAGTTCACGAGATGGATGACCGGCGACGATAACCGGCTCCGACGAGACGATCGACCGGCGACGATAACCGGCGATCACGAGATGGATGACCGGCGACGATAACCGGCTCCGACAAGATAACCAACCGGCGACGATAACCGGGGGTTACGAGATGGGTGACCGGCGACGATACCCGGCCCCGACGAGACGATCGACCGGCGACGATAACCGGCGATCACGAGATGGATGACCGGCGACGATAACCGGCTCCGAGAAGATAACCGACCGGCGACGATAACCGGAGGTTACGAGATGGGTGACCGGCGACGATACCCGGCCCCGACATGACGATCGACCGGCGACGATAACCGGCGATCATGAGATGGATGTCCGGCGACGATAACCGGCTCCGACAGATAACCAACCGGCGACGATAACCGGGGGTTACGCGATGGGTGACCGGCGACGATACCCGGCCCCGACATGACGATCGACCGGCGACGATAACCGGCGATCACGAGATGGATGTCCGGCGACGATAACCGACTCCGACAGATAACCAACCGGCGACGATAACCGGGGGTTACGCGATGGGTGACCGGCGACGATACCCGGCCCCGAACAAGACGATAGATTGAAAGAGTGAACCCAAGGACTAACAAACACGGTCAAGGGGTTAATACATTGACACTCTTACGAATGTCTCGCATGCATTACATCTTGTGTTGCATCATAAGCTATATGTGTGGCATCATGTATGTACTGTCATTCTTACGAACTGTCATTCATGCATCGAGTGTCTATTCTTTATCCTGTTCATTTCATTTATCATTTCATAAACATGATAAAGAGGGGCAGCTGTATACACCCAAATTTTGCGTTTCCTTCTACTAACCTTGACAGGAGGGCGAAATCGTCAATTGAACCAGCTTGCGGGAGCAAAGGAGCGGGCACAAGGGCGAGCGCCCGGCACCGCCGCAATGTTTTGGGCAACCCAAGTTTACGTGACAATAAAGCCGTCCGAGGCATATACTTCCGAATGAGGTAGCACGTCTCCCAGAAGTTCCCGGACTGCGGAATACGAGCCTGTCAGCGAAAACCGACGTTGCGGTACGAAAATCGAGGCGTGGCACGAAAATCGAGAAAGTCAAGCCCGCCAACCGCGGATAGATCTGCGGCCAAGTGGGTGCGCCAGCACGAAAACCGGGAAATCAGCACTACCAGCTGAGTGCGATGGGAGGCGTGCCAGCTGGCCAGCCGCAGATCCATCTGCGGCCAGCCGCAGATAGATCTGCGGCTGGCTTTGGCCAGCCTATTTAAGCCAGCTTCGGCAGCATACAGGAGGTTCAGCAAAATTTTGGAGAAGAAGAAGAAAAAACAGCAAACAGCAGCACGGAATTTGAGAGAAAAATAGTAGATTTTGCAACAAAAATAGGAAGAAAAGAGAGGAAAAAGAGAGAAATTTTACTCCTTTAATTTTGATTGTATCAAATATATTTCTCATCCTATTCAAATACCAAGACTTCATCCTTTTTGAGATCATTTTGCAAGGTAAAAATTCCTTTTGTTATAACAATTCATATCATCTTATTTGCTTAGATGGGATGTAGTTTTCATGTATATTGTTGAACAATCATGGATTATGGATTATTAGGGAGGGTTCCATCGGAACAAAATTCTTCCTAATAACCCGAGGATATCCAATTGATAAAATTTCTAGCTTGTTTGTGATAATTTATTGGGTGTAATTTATTTAGATTGTCATTTCCGGATATCATGGTATATTAGATAAACCCGGGTTGGTTAGTTATGTAATATTCATTTTGTAGGCATGTATTAATCTCGTGTGAGCCTAGGAATGCGACCCCGAGGTCCAAATCCGATGATGGACGTTTTGATGTATGTGATAGATTCAAGATGCTCGTTTTGTAACATGTAACCTTTGGGCCTTAAAACGACGCCAAGGCGGGAATCGTGTTTAAGGCCCCGAAATAGTGAAATTTGTGATTGTTGGCGTTCGGGGATATTTTGATGGCTTACATGCCCATGAATAGCCCCGACGCGTGTTTATGCTCGATTCGATTTATGACGCGAAATTGATTTCAAAGCTAAATGATAAGATTTTCATAAAAATCAAGCAAAGTAGGATATTAGAATCACGAGGTTAAAATTTGAGAAATGTTAATGAAGGTCGATTCCTATCTAACGAGAAAGCTAAAGAAAAATCGTTCTCAAACATCACAAAATCTGATTTTTAGAAATAAGTAACGTTTTATTAAATCTTTGTGCATAGGGTGAAAGAGATTCTAGAAATTGCCCGATCATTTCACGAAAGCAACGTATAGATCTCGATTCCTATTTTGACAAAGGTTTAAAACTCTTGTTTTGCCAAAACGACACCTAACGAAAATCTCATAGTTTTGACAATTAAAATCAAACCTTTCTCATAAAGCTTTCTCGTGTACACCGAAAAGACATTCCGAAGCGTTCTCAAATTAAAACACGGTTTTCCTAAAAATCCAAATGATTCTTTCATACAAACTCACCGCATCATTCACATAGACACACACACACACGCGCACTTACACACACACATTTCATGAATTAAAGGATAGGAAAGCATCAAGATTGCGGTAACCGTGTTTCACGGAAGTCGAGGGGTGCCTAACACCTTCCCCTCACTTAAACAAGCCCCCGAACTCTATGAATCTCGATTCGCAGACCAATTAATTCGGAGTCACATATGAGCCAGCGATTTACAAAAGAGCGAAAACTCGGATGAGTTGGTACATCCATTTCAAATATACCAACTGGCGACTCTGGTTAATTGGCTCATCATAAAAACAATCTTTCAAAACCCCGTCGACCTCAATGCCGACCTTTTCCAAAAATCATCTAAACCAAAAGGCTAAAATTGGAAAAGACCGAGAAAGCGAAAAACCCGGCGTCGACAGTAGGAGCATCCATAGTTTCATGCTGACGTTGAAGCTCGTTACTCATGGATGCGAGCATGATGCATTGAGCCAACTGTGCATCATATTACTACTTTCCAAAAGTAGCAATCTCTTCCTCAGAGGCATTGTCTGCAACCATTGCAGGGATAGGCGTATTAAGGACATAAGATAGCTTTTCAGCCTTGAGAACTATTCTCAAATTCCTTAACTAGTCCGTGTTATTTGGTCCAGTTAATTAACATCTAATATGCTCCGCAGTGATAGTAAATTAGACATTGTAAAATTCTGTAAATGAAATAGACAACATTTTAGCATACATTAATTACCAAAATAAATTAGGTCTTTATTTTAAATTAATATCTCTCACTATTTTCATCAAACTATATTACCCTCCCTATATAGTTCGGCATATCTAATTAAAGATTTGATAGTGAGAATAAAGATCCCATTTCAAATGTATATAGCCTTGTGGTGACACAATAAACGATATATAAGTAAATAGGTAGACAACCATTGTCAATTACATCACTTTGTAACTCCTTGTATTTTGCCTCTTAGATTATTTTGATCAAGTGGTGACACATCCGAATCAAAATTATCCAAGTCAAGTTCAACCTAGCACTTCCATATATGTGAAGAGAAAAATACCGTCTTTGTGGTGACACAAAAAAACAGTAATGTTCAAATCCTTAATAAGCATCAAATGTGATAATGCAACATCTTAAATATTTAATGCTTTCCTTGTGGTGACACAACAAACTCATATTAAATATTTAATACTCTATTGCTTTACCATGCTAGAAGGCGACGTTCGATATTCAAATATCTTTGAACGCTTAGGACTTAATATAATTACTTTGAGGGGTTTGTTATTATTTGTCTCATCTTGTTTAGCGCGCATGCACATATATATATATAAAATACGCGTCATATTATTTAACATGTGAAGCATGTTGTATAATATATAACATATACATAGTAAGCATGCACATATAGAATACTATATTCTACCCGGATTGATTATGGACTTTTATTCTAGTTTGGTTCACTAGAGCCACCAAGTGAACCAAAAGGTCAAACCTAGGGTGCAAGAACAAAATTTAAATATAACTATTACATTTAAACCCGGGCTCTATTACAAACGGGTCTTCAAACGCTCCTTACTCCTTTGTCTCCAATTCTTCAAGTAATTCTAACTAAACCTATGACATAAACTATTTACAATGAATAGAAACCTTGATCAGCAGTCAATGGGAAGTACATAGGAGGGAGATAGAATTTACATCAAGAAAAACTAGGGAAGACGAGGTACATAGACCCCATTTATAAAAACCCATTCATTCAAGCATCTACTAAAATAAATTCAATCACATATTGGTTAGTAGTCCATAATCAATCCCTATTTATTATCATACATATCTCTATATGTATCAATAAATAACATTCATCTCATGAATAATAAAACCATTCCATATATGCATTGATATCATTTAATGGGCAATTAAAAGTTTACTAGAAATCCAATTTTGAAACAAAAATAAACTCCTTTATTTTAATCAAAATTTAAATCATAATAAACTTATTTATTTTATTTTATCCAATTTTGAATAAAAATAAACTCCTTTATTTTTAATCAAATTCCAAATCAAAACAAACTCTTTTATTTCAATTAACATGGAAACCAATTTCAAGTTCAAAATAAACTCCTTTATTTTAACTTAAAATTGATTGGAAAAATAAAATGTGTTAAATCTTATTCCTTATCAAAATAAACATATTTGTTTTTAAGGAAACATGGAATCCTATTCCATATGTGAATAAACTCCTTTATTCTAGGAAACATGGAATCCTATTCCAAATGTGAATAAACTCCTTTATTCAAGTTAACGTAGAATCTAATTCCAAGTTCAAATAAAACTTTTAATTTTACTTATATTCCAATTCAAAATAAACCTTTTATCTTAATTGAAAATAAATAAAATCAAAATAAAAAAAATTTAAATTCTGCAGACCTGCGCGGCCGCGCTCCAAATTGAACTAGGAGCGGCGCGGCCGCGCTGCACCCCCAGAAACGATTTTTAGGTTCGGGCGCGGCCGCGCTCTAGATGAACTAGAAGCGACGCGGCCAGGCCGCGTAGGAAACTTTGAATTTTTTTTTCCGTTGCCCAGAAAATCGATCCAATCGCATACCCATACATACATGGAATCATAATAATCGATAATTAACACAAGGTTAGGCTCTGATACCACTGTTAGGCTTGTATATAGCGCGAACATGCAATCAAATTACATAAATAGTGCGGAAGCGCGATAAAAAACGGATTTTAAATTTTTCTTACAAACCATCACCATGATCATCCATGTGCTCAATTATCAATTAAACGAAAGACATAAAGTATGAGAATCATACCCTTGTAGAACCATGCTTCCACAGGTACGAGTTCACCTCCAAATCCGTCGCGTTCTTCTCGAATTCCACCGATGAGATTCCTTCCTTTGATCAGCGTTAGTCACCCAAGTGTTTGGCCTCTAGAGGTGATCCACCAAGGAATAATAGTTGTTCAAGAAGATAGGTGTTGTCAAAACCATAGTTTGTATCTCTATAGAAATTGCAAGTACTTTCTCTCTCTCCAATTCTTATGGAAGAATGTGTAACTTGTCTAACAGTCTAACCCTAAATCATGATAAGACTCCTCTTATTTATAGATATAGGGAACCCTCATAAACAATTTAGGATTAGGGTTTTTATTTTAATTAAATCATTTAATTAATTAAACTCCTAATCCAATTAGAAATTCATGAGAGAGTACTTCTATTAATTAATTCTCAATCCCTATTAGAAATTAAATAATAGTAATAGTAATAATAATAATAAGACTCCTCTTATTAATTTATATTTAATATTTCTAAAATATTAAATAATAAATATTAAGCTATTTAATTTATTCTATCTCCATAGATTAAATTAAATACACTTAACTTATTGTTACAATTATGTCATTTACTTCTTAAATAAATATTTTTCTTTTACGGTGTGACCCTTTAGGTTCTCTATATTAAACCGGTTGTGAATAAATCAATTAGAACAATTCTAATCGTATTTAAATAAATAAATTAAACTATTTAATTCATTCAAATAAATAATATTTATTCTACAATAAGGGTAAGCCCCCTTAGCGATCAACGACTTTCCAGATAATATAGATTTCAACATTAATCACAAAAGAACCTTTTAGTGAATAGTTACCGTACAATTTAATCCTTCTACCATACAATGTCCCAATTAAATATAAGACATGGAATTACTGCCAAGTCTTATTTTATTTAATTATATGTATTTCGATTCTCAAATGAACAACTCTGATTAATGCAAATTAGAAACTCCTTTCTAATTTTATTCTGCTTTGGCCAAAGACTTCTGAGTCGTCATTTATCGAATCACACATGACATTCACTCCTTTTCCTAGAAGTTGTAGATTCTTTGTTGACCATTCACCTATCTCCATGTGCAACTTATTAGACCCAATCATACCCTTTGATATACCCTAAGGGTCTTAAGGGACATGTCAAAGTATAACTCATCACACACAAGATACAATGATGATCTCAAGTCCAAGGATCACTTGTGCTACTATCACTAGAGGAATTCCTATTGACAGCCGAGTAAAACTCCATTAGGTATTCCTTAGCGAGCCACGTTCAGTGAACTTATTCTCTAATAAGCACCTACATACTTGCTTTAGTGTCTCTACACAAATGATTATGAAATCAATCATCCTCTTCTTAAGAGCAAGCAACGTATGTACTAATCTATCCGGATTCACTAATCCCCTTTTTAGTAATCCAACGATTAGGAACGATTTTAGTTTGTGAGCTATCTAGAATTTAAATCTCATTAGCATGATCCCCTTCATGATTCTAAAAGCATTTCTCAAAACTATGGGTTTATCACATTTAATATAACAGCACTATGTAGATAATGTAAAATGCCTTTAATAACCGAATAAGATTACAAAGTATATGCTACATCATATCAAATATGATTGGCTTGTGTGCATACTACTTTCACGTGATGCTTGATTTGATCTCGTCTATCTTAGGCATAGCATAGTCCCTTTATGATTTTTATTCTTCGTTAGCCATTTTCTCTTTCTCAAGTGTCTCCCGGCAGAATTTTCTCAACTGACGTAGCTTGTTCTCAAGATGATCCTCACACTGCACGAGTTCTGGTTGTTTTGATCGCGTTTGCATAAACGAATCAAAAGACACCTGAAACAAAAAAACAAAAGAAAGATAAGTTTGCTTAATTAGAACAGACTTAATTAAACTGATATTAAAAATTATAAACACAAATAATCCCCGGCAACGGCGCCAAAAACTTGTTGCCCGATTTCACAATCAATAATTACGTGCAAGTATACACGATCAACAAGTAATAAAGTGATAAGACAAAGTGTCGAACCCACAGGAATTACTATGTTTTATATCTCCAACTGTTAATTTAGATTATGGCTATTCTATTAAATAATTACAATTTGAATACTGATTGTGACTAATCCAATTAACACTAACACTAACAACTATCACAAAGGTTGGAATTCAAATTTAAAAAGATTAAGACTACAATATCCCGAGTTATATGTCATAAACCAATCTATCTACGTCTTCTAACTATTCACTTCAATGGAGTTGTTAACAGAAATTTGATTGTATTTATAGCCCTTTTCCAAGTGATCAAATAAATCTATCTAATCCAATTAACTCTGCGATATTCCTATGCAAAACCAAAAGATTAAATTCATTAAGCTTCAATTTCCAACTGTTACATGCAGCAAAGTAATATCCCTATTCACTTCACAATCCTAATTATTCAACACATGCAAATAAATAAGAATACATGATATCTCATCCAGATCTAACCCTAGATTGCATCTCCCGAATTCACCTAGAATATTCCGCTAATTGTCGGCCAACAATTAATCAATAAGTATAGCATAAGATAGACAACTCAAATTGATTGAATAACTGAAATCAAATAGATAGTTAATTCATAAATGTAACTGGTTTAATTGTAGCCTTAATAAAAGGTTTAGTTCATACTGACAATAAAAGCTAGAATTCCAAAATAAGTCATCATAATTAATTAAAAATCAGAGATAAAAGATTAAAAGAAAACTCAATGTAATCTCTAGTCCTCCAATCTGAATTCCTCACGATGCTTGACTTGATCTTCAATCTCCTTGCTCAACTCTGAAAATTCAATCTTCGTTGTTGTTATCCAATGTGTTATCTCTTATTTATATCCCCATAAGCCTCCTCTAGTCTCCTCATCAGAGTGGTAGATAGAATCCTTGTTAACTTCAACCTTTCCAAAATAACTGAATGCTGACAAGCCTTTTAATTTCCATCAGCCGCATTCTCTCCCCGGCGAGAAGTTCTTCACAAAAGTCCTCGCCCCGGCGAGATTATTAACCCATGGATTCTCGCCCCGGTGAGGTTGCCCTGCACCCAGCTATTTTTTTCTTCTTCTAACTTGCAACCAGCCTCGACCTACAAAATCAACACAAAAATAAATAAAAAGATACTAAAAAACACTTAAAGACTGTAAAGAATTAAGCCAAAGACGTATCAAACTCGTAGGTTAAAACCTACTCATCAAATTTGTTGAGAAAACGAATGGAATAGGCAATATAACACCTATGTTAACGCCATACGTTGGATTATTCAACAATAAAGATTTAGGAAGAGGGTAGATATAAACCGAGTAAGGATATTTCGGTAAGTGTGATTCCAAGACGGAATCCTTATATGGGGGGAAGAATGTGACGACCCGAATTTTTAGAAAAATAGTAAAATAAGAATTTAATAAATAAAATTCTTATTTGGTGATATGTTATGTGATATTATATTGCATAAGTGAATACGTGTTATGCAATAAGTGATTTTTGTGAATAATAAATATATAATAATATATATTTATTATTTTATGTAAATAAATTGTAGGAACAATTTATTAAAGGAAATGAGATGGGTAAAAATTAGTATGTCAATTATAATAAGTAATCTAAAATAATTTATATTAAATTATTTTAGGCTAGTAAATTGGTGGCATTAAATATACTTAATGTATAACCACCACGTTATTGAAGAAATTATGTAATACATTATTGGGTGTAATTTATGCATGTTATTAATGTAGTGAGTATATTATTATATTTACTACAGTTAAATTGCTGAAAATAATTTATAGAAGGGAAAAGAGAATAATTCGAATTTTTCGATAAATATTAAAATAAGGGTTTATTAAAATAAATTTTTACTATATGTGATATATGATCATGCGCAGTATATTGAATAGCTGCGAGGTAATAAATATATATCTATATGTATATATTTATTATGCGAAGAAATAAAGTGTTGAAAACAATTTGTGTAACAAAGCGAAAGGGGCAATTTAAGCGTATATTATATTTTATATACTTTACCCAAGAATATTAAAAATAAATTTTTATATGTAATTATTTTAATGAGGCAAGTAGTTATATTTTTAGTATAATATCTTAAGTGAATGAGTAATTTCTTTTATATGGTAAATTATGTTTAACGCATTTATTTTGCATATATAAAATGAGAATATAATAAAAAAAACATTTTATGTTATGTTTTATTTTGGAAGACATAATTTATATATTAATGATTATATATATATTTTATGTATTTACAAGAGGGTAAAAGAGTTATTTAATATACTAAGTCAATTTGGAATTTCCTTTATAAACCCTCACTGTTGAAACATTAGGGAGCAAGCCAGATTTCTCCCTTATATGTCGTGAGTGAGTGAGTGAGAGAGAGAGAGAGAGAGAGAGAGAAGGGAGCAAGAAATTTTCGTGGAGGCTAAGGAAGGGAGGCCATTATCTCTTTTATTTAAGCTAGTAATGTAACAATTTGAATTTTTGGCTAACTATTAAAAATGAGAATTTAATAAAATAAATTTATTGATTTATAATATTACAATGTATATCTAAATACGTGCAATGTAGTATTTTTATACCTTTGATAGAGTAAATATATTATTATATATTTGTTGTATGTAAATATATTGTTTGAAACAATTTATTAATAAAAAGAAAATAATTAAGTTATATATACCGAATTAAGTGTATACATTAAATAAGGGGTATTAAAATAATTTATGATATTAAATTATTTTAATATGGTGAAATTATTTCATGTATAGCTTCATTTTTATGGGAAACATTATGGGATGTAATATATTATAAATTTAATGTATGTAATATAATGTATATATGTTAATGTATGTATGTTAAATGTAATATGCAATATGTACTTTAAGTGTATAAGTTTTATATATGAATTATAATATATACGTATAGGTATTGTATGTGTGTTGCCCAAGTTCTTATTAGATGAATCATTCAAAATGAAGCAGGAGGTGGTCATATGTAACCTTCAAGCCATATTAACAGAGAGTAGGGAGCAAGGCAAGAAAATAATGCGTGGGCAACAAGAATTATACGTGAAGGCTAAGGAAAATTTCCTCTATAAAACTAAACCCAGTCCTCTATCCTTTCTCTTTTCCATCCAAACTATTCCTCTCTTCCTTTTCAAAATTTCAAATTTAGTGATAAGTTAAACAAACGAACTGAAGATTTGAGAAGGATTATAGCTGTGAATTGGGTTTAGAGCAAGGATATTCGATCAAGAGGTAGCCTTCATTTGTCTGTTATAGTAATTATAATTGAGATGTTTGATTGTTGTGAATTATATGTACTGTCCATATGGATCTCAACTAAATTAATTTGATTGAAGTTCAGAGGATTTTTAAGAAATCTGGGTTTGCTTATAATTAAAATTTTATGATATCTAAACTTCTAAGAAAGTGCTCACAAGTTATATGGGAAAATGTTCCAATAGAAATTATTTTTAGAATTTTGGAAATTCAAAGAATTTAATAGGTGTATATAGTAATTGATAATATAAAATGGAAGAGAATGTTGTTTTAAGTTGTCTGGAATAATATGAAAGCATCTATATAACATGACAGTAGGTATTTGCATTGAAGGTTTGAGCTCTGCTGAAGCAGAGCATATTTTTTGACTGCAGCCGAAGTTGTAACGCCCCCGAAACTCGGGTCTTACCTTGAACCCGAGTCCGGCGCGTCACAGTACTACCCATACAACATAGGCTTACTCAAAATATGTAATTACAATAATATAACAACACATCCTCATCTAATCCCAAGCACGAAGACCTTAAATAAAACACTTATGACCAAGGTTGAATAAATACCATGATCCTTTACAATATCTCATGTGTGAACGCAAGGTTCAGATTCTGACTTTATCCAATCCCTGAATATTCCCAAGGTTATTCAATAACCAATACATTCGTTATAAAAATGTCCTTTATACAACATCGACATCCTTGTAGTTTACTATAACAAGTAACTAACATAATCACATCATAAATACTATAATGGATAACCTTCATTTCTAACTCAGGGTTTACATAGTCAAATTCACGTACATCATCTACCGTCATCATAGCTAAATAATTACAGTAAAGGGACATTTAGCAACCTTCCTGTTTCCATGCGCCTCTAATCCTTATCATCACGATGTCAAGATAATTGCATTGCATCGTAAATCTGCAAAAGTTTTATTTTTGCAAGAATGAGCACGACGGCTCAGCAAGAACTGACAGTTTTCACATTTCATGCTTCACGTAACACATAAGTTTGCATTTTATCCATGCATCATGATTCTCATACTATGCATCTTACTCATGCATTATAAATCTTATGAAATTCATCCATATATATGCATCATGTATCTCATAGCATACTTCATGCATCTCACATTGTATATTTATAATAATTCAAGTTCCACATAGAACAATATAATCACATAATTGCACATTATGCACACTTTAATCATGCTCTCATATAATCCACATAATAGTGAAAGATTTAGTAATCAAGTCATGTACATCAATACATTTAAACAGGTTAACAAGTTACTGAAAGAACTTGCCTTTAAGCGTTCCTTGCCAAATTATGATGGTTCGTCCTTCAAATATCCTACACAATTTATTTAATAATAAAATACCAATTAGCCACTAAAAAGGCTTCATATAATGGTTTATATTATAAACCCACTTCATATCTTATAATGTTCGTTATGTTTAAATTGAAACACTATTTAAGTTCTTTAACACTTTACGCGGCATTTCGACGTTTACACGTCACACTCCTAATTCGCCTCCTTTGCATGTGCTTAGCATGCTCATACATTGGTTTATAACACACTATCATGTTTCATTATCATTAGAAACACAATATTATACAAGATTATACACACTAGTTACGGCGTTACGACGCTTGCACGTCGATACGCCAAACTTGATTATTCGAACGCCCAGGCGGCATGCATTTGTGTACGCCTAACATGCCCATTCAATTTATCTAATACTCATTGGTTAATGTTAGGTATCATTATAATTCATAACATTCATGTTTTAGAACTTAGAATAACATTTTACATTGTCGGGAGCATTACATGTGCTTACGCGCATGCCCGACACCCTCCGATTGCCCCCAATTACACATCAGTCCTATACATGGCTAATTTAGACCAACCTACAGACCTCAAATTGAAAAACTTAAAGAACTAAAGTTGTAGGTCTACTCGTTCTCTTTCCGAATCATCTTGAATCATCTCAATCCGAGTTCGTATGAGAAAGTTATGCCCATTTTACTAAATGACGTCGGAGCTGTTTGCACAGTCTCTTGTCCAGCGTTGTAGGCGCTCAAAATGGCCTATGACCAGCGCCAAAAGCGCTCTATTGCAGTAGCTGGACTCGTGGACAGTGCCTACCCAGCGCCGTAGGCGCTCGGCCTGAGTCTCCAACCCGTTTTGCTTCCCAGAATGCTCTGTTTTGGTGTTCTAGACCTATCTTGCTTCCAACCACCATAACTCCCTCAATACACGTTAAAATTGGTCCGTTCCGGACTCTATGGACTCCTAAGACATAGCGCTACAACATATCAAAAATTCAGAGCTATCCATTAACATTAACATGGCCAAATCTTAGGCCAAAGTATCAACTCATGCTATATTTTCGTGTTCTTCGTGTTCTTCATGTTCTTCACAAAAATCATCACCAAATCTTTGTTTTAATCCCTTTTTACTCCATTCCAACTGGGTTAACTTCATAACCCATGGAAGTACAACATCATACCAATAACTAAATTAACCAAACACAAAATCAAAGCTACATGTCCACTAAAATTCGTCCAAATGTCCAAATTCATGTCCAAAGTTCATTGTTCTTCATGTTCTTCATCCTCCTTAAGCATAGGTACGGATTTATTGCGTTTTTGTTCCACTTTGATGTTATTAATGGCTTACATAACCTCTTAACAACATTTACAAACATCCAACACAAACAAAACCAACAAGAATCGCAAGAAAACCAACTCATGAGCATAAAAGCTCTAAAACCAAAAACTTTGGAAAATCTTTTACAAAACTCAAACAAAATGGATTTAATGAGATGTTACCTCTGTAAATCTCTTATAGATGATAGAGAAGCTAGCTAGGGTTTATTAGAGTGGCTCTTCTTGCTTGGTTTCTCTCACTCTTTCCCCCGTGCCTTCTTCTTCTTCCTCCTTCCTTTTTCCGGCGAACTTCTTCCCTTTTTTCGGCGACCTCCGGCGAGTTTTCCTCCTTCTCTCTCCGGCAGCTCTCTCTCTCTCTATCTCTATCTCTATCAGCTGAACAAGGAAGAAAGAAAATGGTGCAAGAGAGAATGGAGTGGTTTGAATTATTTGGGAGAGTGGAGGAATTTAGGGAGAAGTGGGAGAAAAATGGGAGTGGCTCAAGGTGGCCAATTTTTCTAAGCTTGCCAGCAATCTCTCCCTCCTTGCTCTCATTTGATTGGTCTAATGTGGTTGGGTGGTTCCCACTTGGAGTAACAAGCCAAAATAATTACCCGAATACACCAAAATTATATCCGAAAACTCCCACTTTTGTACCAAAATTGGTAAATAACTCCACCCAAAATTAAAATGGGTATTCCCATAAATATTGGGATGGGTAAAAATAATTATTATGTGATTTGTCCAAATATTCGGAACACCCATATAATACATTTCGGATACGGATAAAATCACGTATCAGCTCAAATAAAATTTTTGACACTTGGAAAAATTATTCGTACGCGTACACGTATTTATGAAATTATTCAACATCGAAAAAGACACAAAAATTTTATGGCGTGAATAGTGCCTCGGGAAACGTGCCCCGTGAATAGTAATTTTGCGATCTTTCGCAAAATCAATTATTTACTCCTACGATTCAATAACGCATAAAACTTCATACATTGACATCATCCAGGTTATAAATTAACCTTAAAACTCGTCACATAAAAATAATATTTAGTCCATTTAATAATATTAATAAACCCAAATTACAAGGGTATTCACGATTCGCGATCGCTACTCTTCCCGATTAACTCCCCATAATCATATACATCAACGTACATATATCTCACCCATATTTTGGGTTAGCGTCTTTACAATAAATAACTCGTCCAATAATATTATCCTTCAACTATTTATTTAATCCAATAAATAGTACTCTAGCGATATTTCTCGAATTCGCCAAATTAGCTAATACGAAAACTTTCATACTTACTAATCATCGTCTACACATAATCTAGATTATAATATAACCTTTAAACTCTTAACACATAATATTATTAATAAAAGTCCATTTTATTCAATAATATCCATAAGCTCGAATTACCAAGCTACCCACGACTCGCGATCGTTACAATAATTAACTATTAACTCATTCATTTTGAATTTACGTATATATTTCACATTTATATATATACATATTAAGCTCATCAATTTAATCACATAAATATATATAACACATATATATATTCAAACGCGACTCATAATAAGAATTATTCTATATTAAATTCTTATTATAATTATTCTCGAAAATCCGGGTTGTCACATCCTTCCCTTCTTATAAGGATTCTGTCCTCGGAATCACAAATATCGAACCTCTCTTACTCGGTTTGCGTAAACCTTCTTCCAAAATTTTGTCGTTGAATTATTTCAACGCATTACTATATCATAGGGTTTTACATCGCCTATCTAATCCACTTCCTTAACAAATCTTGTAGGTTTTATTCTATAACCTTTATCAACTCAATTATACTCTGAGTATTATCTTTTCTTTAATCCATCAATTTCCTTTTCTAAGGATCATTGTATGACACAATTATCATAATAATTTAATATCATGATTTGCTAACTCATAAACATTCGGGATATTACGGAAGCGACCGCGCAACTTCCTAACCAATGATTAGCGCGGCCACGCTGATCCCCAGAATTCAAGAATTATTTTCTTTGTGTTCTAAAGTTCTAGGCACGTGTAATGAAGTTATATATGCATAAAAACAAGTCTGATATAGTGTTCAAGGTTGCTTTGTAATAAACAAGTTACCTTAGCATGGTTAGTGTAATTTTTTCAATGAAAAGCTAATAGTTTTGAAAATAAAAATAAAAAAAATTTAAATTCTTTTTTACAAAGGTCTTGAACATGCTTAAAGCTTTCAACTCGTGTATATAGATGTTGTGTTTATGGTTAAAAGGTCTTATATGATGATTGAACTGATTAAACGTGATTTAGAGTGAATTTACAAACTAAAAATGAATTCATTTTGCAATATAAATGATTTATTCAAATGAGAGTCTTAACTAATACTCTAAGATGTGTTTATATGACATAAATGAGCCTAGTGTAATAGGGATGGAGCAGAGTTGTAACGACCGGGAATTCTGAAATTTCCTTGTAATTCGAATTTTTGAATATTAATGAATATTTTATATTTTATTAATATTATATTGTGTTACGTGTTTAAAGGTTGCGTGACAACCTGGATTATATGGATGCATGAAATTTTACGTGTTATAGTTTTGTTTAAGTGAATAATTGATTTTGCGTAGCGTCGCTAAATCACTATTCACGGGGCACGTTTCCCGAGATACTATTCATGCCAGATATTTTTGTTCTTTTTTGATGTTAATAAATTTCATAAATACGTGTATGCATACGAATAATTTTTTCAAGTGTCGGAAATTTTATTTGAGCTGATACGTGATTTTATCCGTATCCAAAATGTAGTAAATGGGTGTTCCGAATATTTGGACAAATCCCATAATAATTATTTTTATACGTCCCAATAATTATGGGAGTACCCATTTTAATTTTGGGTAGAGTTATTTACCAGTTTTGGTACAAAAGTGGGAGTTTTCGGATATATTTTTGGTATTTTCAGGTATCTAATTTGGCTTATTGCTCCAAGTGGGAACCACGAAACCACTTTCAACCAATCAAATTGTTAGGAAATGAGGAGAGAGAAATGAGCTTGCCGGCAAAGCCTTTGAAATATTGGCCACCTTGAGCCATGAACCCATTTCTCCCACTTCTCCCTAATTTCCTCCACTTCTCCCAAATCAATCAACCAATTCATTTCTCTCTTGCAAGCCATCAGCTCCTCATTCAAACTCATTCCAAATTCTGCAGAGAGAGAGAGAGAGAGAGCTCACCGGAAAAAGGAGAAGGAGGAAGAAGTCGCCGGAAGTTCGCCGAAAAAGAAAGGAGGAAGAAGAAGAAGGCACGGGTGAGGAAAAGGAGAATCCAAGCAAGGAAAACTCAAGCCAAGCAAGCCTAGCAAGCTTCTTAATCATCTAGGAAGGATTTACAGAGGTAAACAAGCAACCAAAATCGTTTCCATTTGATTTTTGTAAAGATTTTCGAGTTTTAAAGGTTTTTGAGCTCTTCAGCTTGTGATTCGATTTTCTTGCGATTCTTGTTGTTGTTATTTGTTTTGGATGTTTGTAAATGTTGTTAAGAGACTATAGAAGTCATTAATAACATCAAAGTGGAACAAAAAATAGAAGAAATTCGTACCTATGCGTAAGGAGGATGAAGAACATGAAGAACAATGGACTTTTTGGACATTCGGACTTTTTAGAGGACTATAAAGCTATGATTTCGTGTTTGTTAATTTTATTTGTTGATATGGTATTGTAGCTCCATGGGTTACGAAGCTAACCCAGCTGGAATCGAGTAAAAAGATGTAAAAACGAAGATTTGGTGTTGATTTTAGTGAAGAACACTTAGAACACCTAAAACAGAGTATGAACCTAGTACTTTGGCCTAAGATTTGGCCATGTTAATGTTTATGGGTACTTCTAAATTTTTGATATGTTGTAGCCCCATGAGTTAGGAGTCCATAGAGTCCGAAATGAACAAATTTGAACGTGTATGAAAGAAGTTATGGAGATCGGAGTGGAAAGAGGTCGGAAATTCGCGTCTGGAGATTTCTACAGATTGTGGTCTGTATGCATGGCGCAGCTGCACTGTTCATAAGGCCAAAAGGGGCGCAGCTGCGCCGGACACGTGTCAGGCGCAGACGTGCCCGAGTGGACTACTTTGACCTCCTGTAGTAAAATGACCATAACTTTTGCATACGAACTCAGATTGAGATGATTCAAGATGATTCGGAAATAGAACGAGTAGCCCTACAACTTTCGTTCTTTAAGTTTTTCGATTTAAGGCTTGTATCATGGCCTAAATTAGCTATTTATAGGACTGATGCGTAATTGGGGTCAATCGGAGGGCGTCGGGCATGCGCATTTGCACACGTGATGCCCCCGACCCTGTAAAGTGATGTTATAACCTTCATAACATGATTATTATGATTTATAATGATACTTAGCATTAACCAATAAGTATTAGATAAATCGAACGGGCGTGTTAGACGTACGCAATTGCGTGTCGCTTGGGCATTCGAATAGGCAAGTTGGGCGTATAGACGTGCAAGCGTCGTAACGCCGTAACTAGTGGACATAACCTTGTTTAATATTTTGTTTCTTATTTGAATGGGACATTATAGAGTTGTGTAAACAAATATTTGATATTCCGTATGTGACTAATTGTATGTGAATATGTACCTAATTGTGTAGGATATTAAGGAGCGTGTGTTGTAATATTGTAGCAGCGCTTCAGGCAAGTTTCCTAACGCTTGTCTAACCCTTGTGTTGGGCAAGTTCCCTAACTTCATTCTTTCTATATATTGAATGCAAGTTTCCTTACTCTAGCTCAATTTAATATTGGGCAGGATTTCTCAACCGTACAACTTTTGTTTATTGTACGAGTTATTTATTGATTGAGCAATCATTCTATATTATTGCAAGTTTCGTGACTCAATTGAAGTTATTAATTTCAAATTATATTAGTGGATTAATTATTTTCAATTACCCCACATCAAGGATAAATTATTGATATTCGCAACTTATACATTTGAATTCATTATCTGTTGTTGGACTGTGAAACGTTTAAGTTTTTCATTCATGAACTATTTAAGGAGATAGTCTACGCCATTTGTTTCGGCTAGACACATACAGGTTATTATTTCAAAAGCTATCCAAACCAGTAGTTGGTACGGATTCTTGGACTGAGAGAGCAACCCTTATTAGGGGATTATAATGTGTCGGTTATTCGATGCAGTCAGAGTTAAATGTTATGCATATACATGGTGTACAAGAGGCTGATCCCCTCGAGTACAACTGACGGGGCCAGGTTTTAAAAGAGTTAGTCGAATGATTGACTCTTTGGCCAAAAGTTCATGGTCGGTTGGACCACTCAGCAGTAAATAATCATTATTCATTGTTTCATTTGAACTTTGATTATGTCATTTCAGCTATTTCATCAATGTTCATAAATTGTTGATCTATGTAGCTATTATTCTTATTCATCCATGATATATCTTCATTCTTGCTTTTAAACTTGCTGAGCAAAGTAGTTGCTCACCCTTGCTATATCATGAACCTATTGCAGTTAAGCCGGGGAGTTCCAAAGCGGACAAAGGCAAAGGAAAGCTTAAGGAATAGTTATATGTACTATCCTGTTATGTAATCGTGGAATAGTTTTGTATTATTAATGTATTCTGCGATGTATTTATTTAAGGTTATAGACCTTGGGACCGTAGTAAACCTTTTGTAATGAACAACATATGTTTATTTTATTCCGCATTAGTTGATTTATGTTGTTTAGAGGTGTATGGATGCATTTTATCGTGAGCACCAAATTCGAGGTATTGTTCCTGAATTTGGGGGTGTCACAGGTTGGTATCAAAGCTTTAGGTTATAAACTTTAGGATTTGCGAAACCTAGGTTATAACCTTAGTATTAAACTCGTATTGAGTACGCTAGGTGATGGATCGGGGAGATTCATTTGATGGTCATGTCTGGAGGTGGATTGTGGAAATTCATCGAGCCGAGTTGTGCATGATAAAATATCATTTCATTTTATCAATGAATATATTTTATTGT
Source organism: Aralia elata (assembly GCA_034770075.1). Lineage (NCBI taxonomy): Eukaryota > Viridiplantae > Streptophyta > Magnoliopsida > Apiales > Araliaceae > Aralia > Aralia elata. The sequence goes on along the minus strand of CM068384.1, from coordinate 61,129,323 downwards.
GACACTGACATCTTGCTATCTATTTGATTCTGTTTGTGGCTGTAGGATGTCTGAGATGAGAGAGTTTAGTCCTACTAGAGAGGTAGAGTTCACAGACATACATGTGGACGAAGGGCACTTAGTGGAGATGCAGCCGAGTGAGCCAGAGATGATGGACACTAGGGATGAGTCCGAGGCCGAGTATGGTTCTGAGGAGGAGCCAGTTACCGGAAGAGTGTTGAGGTTGTTAAACGACGAGGGGGAGGATGAGGACCCCGAGGAGGATCCATTGACGGAGGATGATGAGCCACCTGAGTATGCAGATGGCATGGGCACTACTGCTAGTGATATTATCGAAGAGCTGACAAATAGGAACGAGGAGCTCGAGAATCGAGTAACTCACTTAGAGGAGCAGAACCAGGAGCACCAAGACCGAGAAGAGCAGTACAGGTCATTGGCATATCAGACTTTGGGGGAAAAACTGAGTTGACCCAGAAGTTGCAGGAACAGGACCAGAGGATTACCGAATTAGAGGCAGAGGTTCACGGTCGCCGAGGGGTTTCTGTTCAGTTTGGTGTGATGGTTTATGTCCTCCTAGAGAGGAATGTGATGCTGGTAGGACAGATAGAGCGGGTAGAGGATCAGCTAGAGACTACTCGTCTGGAGCGAGATGAGGCTGTAGAGCAGTTGGCAGCCCAGACTGCAGAGATTGATTCCCTCAGGTCAGGCTTGACCACTTCCATTGGCAGGCTGAGGGATAGGGTGAGGAGGTACCCCAGGGACGAGGGTAGCAGCAGGCGCGTGATTAGGCGCCGTGTGGTCGACAGGCTGGCTCGACGGGAGCTCAAGGTTGCAATTCGCCGCAGCAGGCGGTGATGTGTTATTTCTAGCATTATGTTTGTAATAGGTTCCACTTTTGTTGTATTAGGGGCTTACTTATGTTGTAAATCCCTCTGCTTGTAGCATGCGTGGGATAGTAGTTGAACCCCCAAATCTTGTTCCTGATAGAGGGGTGGGAGGTTATTATTCCCCAGTTTTGTTCTTTAGGGGATAGTTAATGGTTGTAGGCTATGTCATTTAGCATTTATAGAAGTATGCCGCATGTTGAGTCTGGTTGTATTAAGATAATGACATATGGTTATAAATGCAGTTGTTTTATTTAAATCAAACGTGTTGGATAGATGCTTTTACTTTTAATTTTTGACTTAAATGACTTATTGCATGAGGCCTAGATCTATTAGTAATAGCCGACGGTTTTCTTTTAGCAGATCATGGCGCCAAGAGGACGACCGCGTAACCAAAGGGTTGAGGAGTCGGTGAATGACGAAGGGGGTCAGGTAGACCCTATGAGGACTTTTGTGAACTTGTTAGCCGAAGTAATGCAGGGCAGACAAGCCGCTGCAGTTGATCAGCCAGGAAGTCACATGGCGAATTTTAAGGACTTCAAATTAGTAGGACCACCAGAATTTCGTGGTACTACGGATCCGATTGAAGCCCAGACATGGGTAGAAGAAATAGAGAAAGTTTTTGAGGTCGCAAGGGTGGCCGAAGAACAGATGACGTCGTTTGCCACTTTCATGATGAAATGTGAGGCAAATTACTGGTGGAAGGCGAACAAAGGTCGAGCCGGGGAGGGCACGATTGCATGGGCTCGTTTCAAGGAGCTGTTTTTCGAAAATTACTTTCCAGCGAGTATGCAGGCAAGCATGGAGATAAAATTCCTGGAACTAAAGCAAGGAAGCATGTCAGTTGCGGAGTACGCCGCAAAATTTAACGAGTTAGCTAGGTTTGCTCCACATCAGGTGGACACCGAAGCTAGGCGGGCAAAGAGATTTGAACAAGGACTGAAACCTTGGGTGTATAATAAGGTTACGGTTTTGCAGATCAACACATTCTCTACATTACTTGAGAAAGCAATCATTGCTGAGGGAGGAAGCGAAGCTTTGGCTAGGCACAACCAAGATCAGAAAAAGAAAAAGAGTCATGATGGTCATAAGGAAGGTAGCAGCGGGGGAAGTAACCCAAATAAGAGAAAATGGAACGACAGTCAGATGACAGGAAGCAAATCCGGAGGGGATACAAAGAAGGGTAATAAATGTGAGAAATGTGGAAAGAATCACTTTGGAGAATGCATGAAAGGAAAAGGGGTTTGTTTCAACTGTGGTCAACCAGGGCACTCTGCCCCATAATGCCCAAAGGCGAAGGCAGGAAGTTGTTTTTCTTGTGGCGCTTCAGATCATCAGAAGAAGGATTGCCCAAAGAGGAAGAGTGATGCAAGCAGTGCTAACCAAGGGAACAACAGTAAGCTGACTATCGGAGGACCAGCACAGCAGAACAGACCAGTAGCACGCACCTTCAACATGACAGTGCAGGATGCGATGGAATCAAAGGATGTGGTGTCAGGTATTATTTCGGTCAATAATATTAATGCATATGTATTATTTGATTCGGGAGCTACCTGTTCATTTGTGTCGGATGAATTTGCTAAACGGCTAAACTTACCTCGTGAGAAATTAGAGAATCCAATGAATGTGGAAGTAGCTAATAAAGAAGTTATTCCTGTGGAATACATCCATAGAAATTGTTGTGCTGGGATAAACGGGTTTAAACTGAGCGTAGATTTAATTCCGATACGGCTAGGAGAATTTGATGTAATTCTTGGGATGGATTGGTTGTCTAGTCACGGGGCTATGATTGATTGTCAGAAGAAAAGTATACACCTAAAGACTCCGAATAAGTCGAAGGTCGTATTTTACGGTAGTAAATCGCCGAGACAATCTTGTTGTCTGACGATGATGCAAGCAAAGAAATTGCTACGAAAAGGTTGTATAGGTTATCTGGCTTACGTGGTTGATACCCGAAGAGTAGAGGGTGAGTTGGGTCAGATACCTGTAGTAAGGGAATTCCCAGATGAGATACCAGGATTACCACCGGATAGGGAAGTGGAATTTGTGATCGACTTAGTACCGGGAACCGCACCGATCTCAAAGGCACCGTACAGAATGGCACCAGTGGAAATGAAAGAACTGATGGTTCAATTGCAGGAGTTGCTAGATAGGGGTATATTCGTCCAAGTGTATCTCCATGGGGAGCGCCAGTACTGTTTGTAAAGAAGAAAGACGGATCGCTTAGGCTTTGCATTGACTATCGGGAGTTGAACAAAGTCACGATTAAGAACAAGTACCCGTTGCCCAGAATTGATGATCTGTTTGACCAGTTGAAGGGAGCGAAATACTTTTCGAAGATTGACTTGAGGACGGGATATCACCAACTGAAGGTGAGGCAGGGAGATATTCCAAAGATAGCATTCAGAACTCGATATGGACACTTTGAGTTTTTGGTGATGTCGTTTGGGCTGACGAACGCGCCAGCAGCATTCATGGACATGATGAACAGAGTGTTCAAGCAATACCTAGATAAATTTGTTGTCGTTTTCATAGATGACATTCTTGTCTACTCGAAGACGGAGGAGGAACACGTCGAGCATTTAAGGATAGCCCTGGAAACGTTGAGAAGGGAGAAGTTGTATGCAAAGTTTTCCAAGTGTGAATTTTGGCTACAGAGAGTGCAGTTTTTGGGGCACGTAATTGACAAGGATAGTGTGTCAGTGGATCCTGCCAAGGAAGAAGCAGTAATAAACTGGGAGCAGCCGAAGACGCCAATAGAAGTCCGAAGTTTCTTGGGATTAGCAGGTTACTATCGGAGGTTTATTCAGAACTTTTCAAAGATAGCGACACCGTTGACAAATTTGACAAGGAAGACTGTGAAGTTTGTATGGACGGATAAGTGCGAAGAGTGTTTCTTGGAGTTAAAGAAGAAACTTAGTGAAGCACCTGTGTTATCACTGCCAGATAATACAGGGGGATTTGTGGTGTACAGTGATGCGTCACACAAAGGCCTTGGGTGCGTACTGATGCAGCATGGGAAGGTCATTGCATACGCGTCACGGCAACTGAAGGATTATGAGAAGGGATATCCGACTCATGACCTGGAACTAGCGGCAGTGGTGTTTGCTCTAAAGATTTGGAGGCACTATCTATATGGGGAGAAGTGTGAAATATACACAGACCACAAAAGTTTGAAGTATATTTTCACTCAAAAGGAACTAAACATGAGGCAGAGGCGATGGTTGGAGTTGATCAAGGACTACGATTGTGAGATTCTATACCATCCCGGTAAAGCCAATGTGGTAGCCGATGCTCTAAGTAGGAAAGGCAAAGATAAGTTGATGATGCTGATAGCTCAAGAGGAACTGATCAAGGATATGGAAAGACTGGAGTTGGAAGTCAAACATCCGACGAATGTAGATGAGAAACTGTTCACAGTGGAGGCGAGTCCAACTTTATTAGGTAGGATAAAGGAGGCTCAAGAAAGGGATGATGAATGTATCACCATAAAGAAGCGAATCTCAGAAGGAGAGGAATTAAAGTACAAAATTAACAGCACGGGACTGCTAAGGTTTGACGGAAGGATCTGGATACCGATGGTTCCAGAGTTGAGAGAAGAGATTCTACAAGAAGCTCATTCTAAAAAGTATTCGATACACCCTGGTAGTACCAAGATGTATCAAGATTTGCGCCAACATTTCTGGTGGCCAAACATGAAGAGGGAGGTTGCGGAATGTGTTGGACGATGTTTGACATGTCAAAGGGTAAAAGCAGAACATCAGAAACTGGGTGGACTGCTACAACCACTGGATATTCCGGAGTGGAAGTGGGAGCATATCACGATGGATTTTGTGACGGGGCTTCCACCAACTCAGAAGGGTTACGACGCGATCTGGGTGATCGTGGATCGTTTAACTAAATCTGCACATTTTCTACCGATCAAGATAAGGTACAATTTGGAGCAGCTAGCAAAGTTATATGTGAAAGAGATTGTGTCACGACATGGAGTACCAGTATCTATTGTATCTGACAGAGATCCGAGCTTCACGTTGAATTTCTGGAAGAGCTTACAAGAAAGGTTGGGAACCCAGTTGAGGTTGAGTACGGCATATCATCCTCAAACTGATGGGCAGAGCGAACGAACGATTCAGACGCTTGAGGACATGCTTAGAGCATGTGTGATGGATTTTAAAGGCAGCTGGGACGATCACCTACCATTGGTAGAGTTTGCCTATAATAACAGTTATCATGCGAGTATTGGAATGCCGCCATATGAAGCATTATACGGAAGGAAGTGCCGAACACCTTTGTGTTGGGACGAAGTCGGTGAACGGAGACTGTTGGGACCTGAATTGGTACAACAGACTGTGGACGTCGTCAAGGTGATAAAAGCTCGATTGGTAGCGGCTCAGGACCGACAGAAGAAATATGCCGATTTGCATCGTCAGAAACGAGACTTTGAAGTTGGCAGCTTTGTGTTTTTGAAGGTATCTCCTTGGAAGGGGAAGATCAGATTTGGAAAGAAGGGAAAATTGAGTCCCAGGTTCGTAGGACCCTTCGAAGTTTTAAAAAGGGTAGGTGAAGTGGCATACGAGGTAGCTTTACCTCCTGAACTTGAGCACATTCACAATGTGTTTCACGTTTCTGTGTTGCGGCCATATAAACCCGACTACAAGCATGTGATATCCTATGAACCGATTCAAGTTGAGAAAGACTTGTCATATGAAGAGATTCTTGTCCAGATATTAGATAGGAAGGAGCAAACGTTGAGAAATAAGGTCATTCATTCGGTCAAAGTACTTTGGAGGAACCACGCAGCTGAAGAAGCTACGTGGGAGCTAGAAGAGAAGATGAGAAAGAATTATCCGCATCTTTTTGAGTGAACCCGTTAAGTTTTTCGTACCTAGACTGTAATTCTGGGGACAGAATTCTTATAAGGGGGGGAGGATGTAACGACCGGGAATTCTGAAATTTCCTTGTAATTCGAATTTTTGAATATTAATGAATATTTTATATTTTATTAATATTATATTGTGTTACGTGTTTAAAGGTTGTGTGACAACCTGGATTATGTGGATGCATGAAATTTTACGTGTTATAGTTTTGTTTAAGTGAATAATTGATTTTGCGTAGCGTCGCTAAATCACTATTCACGAGGCACGTTTCCCGAGACACTATTCATGCCAGATATTTTTGTTCTTTTTCGATGTTAATAAATTTCATAAATACGTGTATGCATACGAATAATTTTTCGAAGTGTCGGAAATTTTATTTGAGTTGATACGTGATTTTATCCGTATCCGAAATGTAGTAAATGGGTGTTCCGAATATTTGGACAAATCCCATAATAATTATTTTTATACGTCCCAATAATTATGGGAGTACCCATTTTAATTTTGGGTAGAGTTATTTACCAGTTTTGGTACAAAAGTGGGAGTTTTCGGATATATTTTTGGTATTTTCAGGTATCTAATTTGGCTTATTGCTCCAAGTGGGAACCACGAAACCACTTTCAACCAATCAAATTGTTAGGAAATGAGGAGAGAGAAATGAGCTTGCCGGCAAAGCCTTTGAAATATTGGCCACCTTGAGCCATGAACCCATTTCTCCCACTTCTCCCTAATTTCCTCCACTTCTCCCAAATCAATCAACCAATTCATTTCTCTCTTGCAAGCCATCAGCTCCTCATTCAAACACATTCCAAATTCTGCAGAGAGAGAGAGAGAGCTCGCCGGAAAAAGGAGAAGGAGGAAGAAGTCGCCGGAAGTTCGCCGGAAAAGAAAGGAGGAAGAAGAAGAAGGCACGGGTGAGGAAAAGGAGAATCCAAGCAAGGAAAACTCAAGCCAAGCAAGCCTAGCAAGCTTCTTAATCATCTAGGAAGGATTTACAGAGGTAAACAAGCAACCAAAATCGTTTCCATTTGATTTTTGTAAAGATTTTCGAGTTTTAAAGGTTTTTGAGCTCTTGAGCTTGTGATTCGATTTTCTTGCGATTCTTGTTGTTGTTATTTGTTTTGGATGTTTGTAAATGTTGTTAAGAGACTATAGAAGTCATTAATAACATCAAAGTGGAACAAAAATAGAAGAAATTCGTACCTATGCGTAAGGAGGATGAAGAACATGAAGAACAATGGACTTTTTGGACATTCGGACTTTTTAGAGGACTATAAAGATATGATTTCGTGTTTGTTAATTTTATTTGTTGATATGGTATTGTAGCTCCATGGGTTACGAAGCTAACCCAGCTGGAATCGAGTAAAAAGATGTAAAAACGAAGATTTGGTGTTGATTTTAGTGAAGAACACTTAGAACACCTAAAACAGAGTATGAACCTAGTACTTTGGCCTACGATTTGGCCATGTTAATGTTTATGGGTACTTATAAATTTTTGATATGTTGTAGCCCCATGAGTTAGGAGTCCATAGAGTCCGAAATGAACCAATTTGAACGTGTATGGAAGAAGTTATGGAGATCGGAGTGGAAAGAGGTCGGAAATTCGCGTCTGGAGCTTTCTGCAGATTGTGGCCTGTATGCATGGCGCAGCTGCGCTGTTCATAAGGCCAAAAGGGGCGCAGCTGCACCGGACACGTGTCAGGCGCAGACGTGCCCGAGTGGACTGCTTTGACCTCCTGTAGTAAATTGACCATAACTTTTACATACGAACTCAGATTGAGATGATTCAAGATGATTCGGAAAGAGAACGAGTAGCCCTACAACTTTCGTTCTTTAAGTTTTTCGATTTGAGGCCTGTATCATGGCCTAAATTAGCCATTTATAGGACTGATGCGTAATTGGGGTCAATCGGAGGGCGTCGGGCATGCGCATTTGCACACGTGATGCCCCCGACCCTGTAAAGTGATGTTCTAACCTTCATAACATGATTATTATGATTTATAATGATACTTAGCATTAACCAATAAGTATTAGATAAATCGAACGAGCGTGTTAGACGTACGCAATTGCGTGTCGCTTGGGCATTCGAATAGGCAAGTTGGGCGTATAGACGTGCAAGCGTCGTAACGCCGTAACTAGTGGACATAACCTTGTTTAATATTTTGTTTCTTATTTGAATGGGACATTATAGAGTTTTGTAAACAAATATTTGATATTCCGTATGTGACTAATTGTATGTGAATATGTACCTAATTGTGTAGGATATTAAGGAGCGTGTGTTGTAATATTGTAGCAGCGCTTCAGGCAAGTTTCCTAACGCTTGTCTAACCCTTGTGTTGGGCAAGTTCCCTAACTTCATTCTTTCTATATATTGAATGCAAGTTTCCTTACTCTAGCTCAATTTAATATTGGGCAGGATTTCTCAACCGTACAACTTTTGTTTATTGTGCGAGTTATTTATTGATTGAGCAATCATTCTATATTATTGCAAGTTTTGTGACTCAATTGAAGTTATTAATTTCAAATTATATTAGTGGATTAATTATTTTCAATTACCCCACATCAAGGATAAATTATTGATATTCGCAGCTTATACATTTGAATTCATCATCTGTTGTTGGATTGTGAAACGTTTAAGTTTTTCATTCATGAACTATTTAAGGAGATAGTCTACGCCATTTGTTTCGGCTAGACACATACAGGTTATTATTTTAAAAGCTATCCAAACCAGTAGTTGGTACGGATTCTTGGACTGAGAGAGCAACCCTTATTAGGGGATTATAATGTGTCGGTTATTCGATGCAGTCAGAGTTAAATGTTATGCATATACATGGTGTACAAGAGGCTGATCCCCTCGAGTACAACTGACGGGGCCAGGTTTTAAAAGAGTTAGTCGAATGATTGACTCTTTGGCCAAAAGTTCATGGTCGGTTGGACCACTCAGCAGTAAATAATCATTATTCATTGTTTCATTTGAACTTTGATTATGTCATTTCAGCTATTTCATCAATGTTCATAAATTGTTGATCTATGTAGCTATTATTCTTATTCATCCATGATATATCTTCATTCTTGCTTTTAAACTTGCTGAGCAAAGTAGTTGCTCACCCTTGCTATATTATGAACCTATTGCAATTAAGCCGGGGAGTTCCAAAGCGGACAAAGGCAAAGGAAAGCTTAAGGAATAGTTATATGTACTATCCCGTTATGTAATCGTGGAATAGTTTTGTATTATTAATGTATTCTGCGATGTATTTATTTAAGGTTATAGACCTTGGGACCGTAGTAAACCTTTTGTAATGAACAACATATGTTTATTTTATTCCGCATTAGTTGATTTATGTTGTTTAGAGGTGTAGGATGCATTTTATCTTGAGCACCAAATTCGAGGTATTGTTCCTGAATTTGGGGGTGTCACAAGTGTTGGAAGAATCTTAGTCTTAAGCCATTACAGGAGTAGCGCGGCCGCGCCACTCCCAGGCTTAAAGGCAGCGCGACCGCGCCGCACTGCAGAGCAACCAAGAATGTTTTAATTATGATCCAAACCATGGGGCATTCTTATGTGAAATCTCTTAAACTGTGATACAAGACTCATGTGATGTTTATGTTGGTCAAAAATGTTCTGACTATGTAAGGCAAAGTTAAGTCAAATAATTTCTAAATAAAAGCGAATAGTTTTCAAAATGGGAAAGGATGCAACCATGTGCTCTATGTAGCAAGTGTATGGATGTGTATACATAGTATATATGATAAAGTATATGTGCAATAAATATATGTAGCTTGTTGACATATGTGTATATCATGTAGACATAGCTAATATATGCCTATACATGGTTACAAATTATAGGATACGTGAAATAGGATTAAGCTAAAATTGTAATAGTAATCTACGCGAAAGGCAAGTATCTCAAACTTGTTTTCATTTGATCAAGTATCTCTATTCTATGCACTACTTTGAGCAAGTATCTCTAATTTGTTTACTTTTAAGCAATTATTCCAAACCTGTGCTATGTTTTCATATTGTGCAAGTTTTCTAAACTTCGTTTAATTTCGATATTGAATACAAGTATCTTAATACTATATAAATTATCAATATTTATTTGTACAAGTTCCCTAACTTATGCAGTTCAATTATTATTACAAGTATTTTGTTACTATACATTAGTTCTTGATGTATAGTTAATATAATCATTTGACAAAACTTTTATGAGTACCTGTATAAAGTAGGTTCAAAATTTTGCAACTCCTTTATCGGTTGCACAAAGTTGGTCCAGTTTGCTATAACTCTTATTTCAAAAGTTCAAAAATACATGAACTGTTTAAACAACAAGTCTAAGCCATTTGATACGGCTAGACTAATATTCCTTTACTTCTCATTTGCAAGTCTTGAATTATTATTGAGATTAGATAAAACTTTCCATCCAAATTGTTTTGGTTTGGAATTCAAGTCTGAGTATGAACTGAAAGTAATATGCCCTTAAGCCAATTATATTTGATGTAATAAGCATTTACTTTGTAATCTTATTCAAATATTAATAATAGAATAAAAGGCATATTTTATCCATGTTAATTGGTTGAATTAATAAATGTGATGAACCTATAGTTTTTGAGCAATGCTTTTAGAATCATGCTGAGATCATGCTAGTGAGATCTAAATTCAAGAAAGCTCAAAACTAAAATGTTCGTAATTGTTGGATCACTAATATTGGGATTACTGATCCGGATAGATTAATACATACTATGCTTGATCTTTAGAAGATGATGATTGATCTCATAATCATTTGTATGGAGACACTAAAGCAAGTATGTAGGTGCTTATTGGAGAATAAGTTCACTGAACGTGACTCGCTTTAAGAACCATAATGGAGTTTTATTCACCTGTCAATAAAGAAGTTCTTAAGTGATAGTTGTACAAGTGATCATTGGACTTGAGATCATCATAGTACCTTGTGTATGTTAAGTTATACTTTATCATATTCCTTAATACCTTATCGTAGGTCATAGGGTATATACGGGTATAATAAAGTATACACAGAGGTAGGTGAATGATCGACAAAGGATCTACCACTTCTGATAAAGGGAGAGAATGTCCTATGCGATTTGATAAATGACAGCTCAGAAATCTCTGGCCAGGGTTGAATGAAAATTAGAAAGGAGTTTCTAATTTACATTAATCGGAGTTGTGCATTCTTGGATCGAAATGCATATGATTAAATAAAATAAGACTTGTCAGTAATTCCATGTCTTATATTTAATCGGGACATTGTTTGTAGAAGGATTGAATTGTATGGTAACTACTGCTGAATAGGTTCTATGTGATTAAACATTGATTTCATATTATTCGGATAGTCATGATACATTATCGTAAGGTGTCCCTCATGATGTAGAATAAATATTATTTATTTATGTTTGAATTAAAGGAGTTTAATTCATTATAAATAATATTAAAATTGTTCTAATTTATTTATTCTACTACCGACATAATATTAAACCTAAAGGGTCACACCACAAAAAGAATAATATTATATTGGTAACAATTGGCTTAATGATAATAAATTAAGTATTTAATTTATTAGTTGAATAAATTGAAATGCTTAATATTTATAATGATATATTTAGAGAAATATTGAATTATAAATTAATAAGAGAAATTTTATTATTATTATTATTATCATTTAATTCTTAATTAGATTAAGAATTAATTTAAATGAAATGTAAATATCATTTAAATTAAATGCAAATTTGAATTTGGTCAAATAATTACAAAACATGTGTTTAAGTGCTTAAATGCAAAACATGTGGGTTAGGAGAATAATATTACTTACATATTATGTAAGTATTGTATACTTGTACTATACTAATTGAATTAGGGTTTCTCCTAATCAACCTAACCAAGCATTCATTGCACTTAGAGAAGTGCTAGCCTCCATTTTCAAGAACACCAAATATTAGAGATCAAGTTGTATCAAATCTACTAAGTGTTCTTAATGAATTGTTCTTGTTATTCTTAAGAGTTAGGGATAAAAGAACATATTGGGTTAACCATCCAAGATTTGTAAAAATCAAATATTGTTCCTTATAATCATTCTTGGTGGATCACCTCTAGAGTGCTTCATACACTTTGAATCTAGTGTTTAATCCAAGGAATAAAGAAAGAAGGAGGTTGAATAAATCAACAAGGAGTAGATCTTGTAGCGGTTCAAAGGTTGGATCTATAAATGTATAACTCTTGTTCATCTTCTTCTTCAATTAATAGCTATGCATAAGGCGATTCATGGATAAGTTGTAAAAATTTTAATTTCCATTTTTCGTTGCGTATCTCAATTAGATTGTGATTTAGCATACTTACAGTGGTATCAAAGCCATCCTTATGCGTACTATTAATTGTGTCAATCATATTTATGTTGATATATGTTTAGAACAAATTTTTTGGGTATAATTGTTAGTATGAAATTATATTTTTTGGAAAAACATCAAAATAAAAAAAAAACTGCTGGATGTCCGCGCCATGCGCGACACTGTTCACTACTGCCCGCGGCACTGTTCACTGCTGCTCTCAACACTGTTCACTGCTGCCCGCGACACTATTCACTGTTGCCCGAGCACTGTTCACTGCTGGCCCGTGCAATGTGCGACACTGTTCATAAAATAAAATAAAAATTGTTGATTTTTTAATTTTAAAATTTCAATGTTAAAAATAAAGATGTTTATTTTGGACTTGAAATTAGTTTAAAATAAAGGAGTTTATTTTAATTAATATTGGATTTCAATTTTAAACAGAGATTCTAAATTTTTATAAAGGAGTTTATATTAATTTGGAATGGATTAAAATAAAGGAGTTTATTTTAATTGGATTTTGGATTTCTACTAGTCAATTGCCCATTAAATGATATCAATATATATTGAATGGTTTATTATTCATGAGATGAATGGTATTTATATATGTTGATATATATATATATATATATATATTATATATATATAGGGGATGATTAAGGACTATTGACCAATGTGATTGGATTTAATTTGAATGGATGCTTGAATGCATGGTTTTATTCATAATGGGGTCTGCGTACCTCGCCTATCTAAATTTTTAAATGTAATTTATATCTCTCTCCTATGTACTTCCCCTTGACTATTGATCAAGGTTTCTATTTTGTTAAAATAGAGTGTAATAGGATTTTGTAAAGTTACTTAAGAAATTGGAGCCGAAGAGCAAGAGCATTGAAGACCCATTTGTAATAAATCCTGGGTTGAATGTAATAGTTATATTCAAATTCATTCTTGCACCCCTAGGTTTGACCTATTGATAAACTCGGTGGCTCGAGTGAATCAAATTAGATTAAGTCCATAATCATCCCATATAGAATATTGTATTCTATGAATGCATGCCTATAATATATATATATATATATATATAATATTATTATTCATGTTGATGAATGTTTAATATGTAGCGTATTTATATATATATGTGCATGCGCGCTAATCAAGATGAGACCATTAATAACAAAACCCTCACTTTCAAAATATTAAGTTGAAAAACGTTCAAAGATATTTCAATAAAAAATATCGAACGTAGACTTCTAGCATGATAAAGCAATAGAGTATTAATTATTTAATATTAGTTTGTTGTGCACACACAAGGCTCATATTAAAATTTTAAGATGTTGGTTTATTACATGAACATGTTTTGTATATGAATTGAACAATACTGTTTTGTTGTGCACACACAAGAACCGTATTTTTCTATACCTTATATGGAAATGCTAGGTATAACTTAACTTGGATTATTTAGTTCGGATATGCACATACTTGACTATTGTAGTCTAAGAGGCAAAATAAAAGGAGTTACGTAGTTGATGTAATTGACAAGAGTTGTCTACCCTTGAATGAATATATAGTTTGTTGTGCACACACAAGGCTATATATTTAGGTCATTGGATCCTATCTCACTAAACAAATTTCAATAAAAATTTGTCGGACTATATATGGAGGGTCATATAGTTTGTATAAAATAGTGGGAGACACCCTTTTTATAAAGTCCTATATTAAATTGGTGATTAATAAAATGAATATATGTTAATGTTGTTTAAATAAAAATTCATTTACAGATTTTTACAAATGGCCCATTCACTATCACTGCAGAGCATATTGGATGCTAATAAATTAACCGGACTAAACTACACGGATTGGTGAAGGAATTTGAGAATTATTCTCACCGCTGAAAGGTTATCTTATGTCCTTAATTCACCCCCTTCCTGCAACTGTTACAGAGAATGCCTCTGAGGAAGAAATTATCACTTTTAAAAAATGGCAAGATGATGCTATGGTAGCCCAATGCATCATGCTCGCATCCATGAGTAACGAGTTGCAGCGTCAACATTAGAAAATGGATGCACCTACTATTTTGCTTCACCTTTATGAGTTGTATGGTGAACAAAGTAGGTCTGCAAGATATGAGATATCTAAGGAGCTCTTCCGATCTAGAATGACCGATGGCACCACAGTACAGGCACATGTCCTAAAGATGATCAATCTGATTGAACAATTAGGACAACTTGGTTTTGTTATGGATGGGGAGAGTTAAGCCAAGATTTGATCTTGCAGTCACTCCCGTACTCCTACTCACAATTCTTTGTGAATTTCCACATGAACAAGCTTGATGTCAGTTTACCTGAATTGCTTAACATGTTAAAAACTGCAGAGAGTCACTTTCCATCCAAAAAGGACCATGTCTTACTTGTGGGAAACGCTTCCAAGAAAAGGAAGTGGTCCAAAGGATCTTCTTCAAAGAAGACAAATTCAAAGAAGGCAAAAGGAATAAACACTGAAAAGGGCAATAAGATTAAAACAACTGCAGATAGCAAAGGTGTTTGCTTCCACTGCAACAAGCCTGGACATTGAAAAAGAAACTGTAAAGATTATCTTGCAGAAGCAAAGCAGAAAGAGCTTGGTGAAGCTTCAACTGCAAATACAGGTTTATTCATGATTGAAATAAATCTTTCTGTAAGTCAAAATTCTACTTGGGTATTGGATACCAGCTGTGGTTCTCATATATGCAATTCATTGTAGGGAATAAGTAGAAGTAGAGGCTAAACAAAGGTGAAGTAACTCTACGAGTGGGAAATGGAGCAAAGGTTGCTGCATTAGCTGTGGGGACTTATTGTTTAACACTGCCTATGGGAAAATCTATCAATTTAATAAATTATTATTATGTACCTGTTCTCATTAGAAACATTATATCTATTTCTATATTGGACAAAGAAGGATTCAATGTTATATTTAAGAACAATGGTTGTTCTATTTATAATAATAATGTTTTGTTTGGAACTGGTAGATTAATTGATGGACTTTACTTACTTGACTTACATGAAAATATTTTTCAAATTAAACAAACTTGTAAAACAAAAAGAGATGAAGTAAATCATACTTTCATTTGGCACTGTAGACTCGGTCACATCAATGAAACAAGATTAAACAAGTTGCATATTGATGGTCTTTTAGAACCATTCGATTTTGAATCATATCCAACTTGTGAATCATGTCTCATGGGTTCATGGGTACAATGACTAAATCTCCATTTAGTGGACATGGAGAGAGAGTTGCAGGGTTGTTAGAGTTGGTACACACAGATGTATGTGGACCTATGACAATAGATGCTAGAGGAGGGTATTCGTATTTCATTACATTCACTGATGATCATTCAAGATTTGGATATGTGTATTTAATGAAATACAAATTCGAATCATTTGAAAAGTTCAAAGAATTTAGAAGTGAAGTAGAGAAACAAACTGGCAAAAGTGTTAAGATTCTTCGATCAGATCGAGGAGGAAAATACTTGAGCATTGAGTTTCTTAATCATCTCAAAGAAAATGGTATTCTCTCTCAATGGATGCCTCCTGGTACGCCACAATTAAATGGTGTATCTGAAAGGAGGAATCGTACCTTATTAGACATGGTGCGGTCCATGATGAGTTTCACCGACCTTCCAATATCATTCTGGGGTCATGCCCTAGAAATGACTGCATATCTACTAAACAAGATTCCCTTAAAATCCGTCCCCAAGACTCCATATAAGATGTGGACAGGGAGGAAATCCAGTCTTAAGCATGTTAAGATTTGGGGTTGTAACGCTTATGTAAAGAAGTTACAAAGCGACAAACTTGAGGCTAGGTCTGACAAGTGCAAATTTGTGGGATATCCTAAAGAAAGTTTAGGATATTATTTCTATAATCCTATTGAGCAAAAGGTGTTTGTTTCCAAACACGCTACCTTCCTGGAAAAAGGAGTTTATCCTTGAAGGGGCTAGTGGGAGGAAAATAGATCTTGAAGAAATTCAAGAACCACAAATCACTACACATCAAGTGGAAGAATTAGTACAAGTAGATATAACTTATGTACCACAACCTAGTCGTAAATCTGGAAGAGTACCAAAGATGCCTGAGAGGTATGGACTCATCATAGAAAATTATGACGAGGTACACATCATAACTGATGATGATCCAGTAACATATGATGAGGCAATGAGTAGTAAATACTCAGAGGAATGGCAAATAGCCATGAAATCTGAAATGGACTCCATGTATGTGAACAAAGTATGGACTTTGGCCATTCCAGCTGAAGGCATTATGCCAATAGGGTGTAAATGGCTCTTTAAGAAAAAGATTGGAGTAGATGGCAAGGTGGAGACCTATAAGGCCAGACTAGTTGCAAAAAGGTTTCAAACAAAGACAAGGAGTTGACTATGATGAAACCTTCTCACCAGTAGCCATGCTCAAGTCCATCCGGATTTTGCTTGTAATTGCAACTTACTATGATTACGAGATCTGGCAAATGGACGTGAAAACGACCTTCCTCAATGAAAAACTAGACGAGGATGTATATATGATACAGCCAAAGGGTTTTGTTTCAAAGGTTGGAACAAATCCAGTATGTAAGTTACAAAGATCCATTTATGGATTGAAGCAAGCTTTTCGAAGTTGGAACATCCGTTTTGATGAGACAATCAAAGAGTTTGGTTTTATCAAAAATGAGGACGAACCATGTGTGTACAAGAAAGTTAGTGGGAGTGCTGTGACATTCCTGGTATTATATGTTGATGATATATTACTTATTGGGAATGACATACCAATGTTACAGTCAGTAAAAATTTGGTTATCTAAACACTTCTCCATGAAAGACTTGGGAGAAACATCCTACATATTGGGGATAAAGATCTATAGAGATAGATCAAAGAGGATGCTCGCCTTGACCCAAGGTGCATACATTGATTCGATGCTAAATAGGTTTAGCATGCAAGACTCCAAGAGAGGGCTCATACCGATGAGTCATGGAGTAAATCTTTCTAAGAAATTGTCCCCAAAGATACCTGAAGAGAGAGAACGCATGAATCAAATACCTTATGCTTCGGCAATGAGATCCATAATGCATGGAATGATATGTACCAGACCAGATGTTGCTTATGCACTTAGTGTAACAAGTAGATATCAGTCTAATCCTGGAGAAGAACACTGGAAAGCTGTGAAAAACATCTTGAAGTACTTAAGAAGAACTAAAGATGTGTTTCTAGTATATGGTGGGTCTGATTTAAAACTAGAGGGCTTTACAGACTCAAGTTTTCAAACTGACCAAGATGACAATAAATCCATGTTAGGGTATGTATTTACCTTGAACGGTAGAACAGTGAGTTAGAAGAGTACCAAACAGCAAGCAGCAAACAGTTGCTGACTCAGTGATAGAGTTAGAGTATATAGCTGCAAGTGAAGCTTCAAAGGAAGCTGTTTGGATGAAGAAGTTCATTTCTGAACTCGGGGTAGTTCCTAGCATTACTGGACCCGTTCCGGTTCATTGTGACAACACTGGAGCTGTTGCACAGGCTAAGGAACCCAGGTCTCATCAGAAATCCAAATATGTATTGCGGAGATTTCATTTGATTAGAGAAATCATTGAAAGAGGAGATGTCACCTTAGAAAGAGTGGACTCCCCAAACAACATTGCATATCCATTTACTAAAGCATTATTTCAATTGCCATTTTGATAAAATGGGTATTAGATACCAAGGTGATTGGCTTTAGTGCAAGTGAGAGATTGAAAGTAATATGCCCTCAAGCCAATTATATTTGATGTAATAAGTATTTACTTTTAATCTTATTCAAATATTAATAATAGAATAAAAGGCATATTTTATCCATGTTAATTGGTTGAATTAATAAATGTGATGAATCCATAGTTTTCGAGCAATAGTTTTAGAATTATGATGAGATCATACTAGTGAGATCTAAATTCAAGAAAGCTTAAAACCAAAATGTTCCTAATCATTGGATCACTAATATTGGGATTACCGATCCGGATAGATTAGTACATACTATGCTTGATCTATAGAAGATGATGATTGATCTCATAATCATTTGGATGGAGACACTAAAGCAAGTATGTAGTTGCTTATTGGAGAATAAGTTCACTGAACGTGACTCGCTTTAAGAACCCTAATGGAGTTTTATTCACCTGTCAATAGGAAAGTTCTTAAGTGATAGTTGTACAAGTGATCCTTGGACTTGAGATCATCATAGTACCTTGTGTATGTTAAGTTATACTTTATCATATTCCTTAATACCTTAGGGTATGTCATAGGGTATGTACGAGTATAATAAAGTATACACAGAGGTAGGTAAATGATCGACAAATGATCTACCACTTCTGATAAAGGGAGAGAGTGTCCTATGCGATTTGATAAATGACAGCTCAAAAATCCCTGCCCAGGGTTGAATGAAAATTAGAAAGGAGTTTCTAATTTACATTAATCGGAGTTGTGCATTCTTGGATCGAAATGCATATGATTAAATAAAATAAGACTTGTCAGTAATTCCATGTCTTATATTTAATCGGGACATTATTTGGTAGAAGGATTGAATTATACGGTAACTACTGCTGAATAGGTCTATGTGATTAAACATTGATTTCATATTATTCGGATAGTCATGATACATTATCGTAAGGTGTCCCTCATGATGTAGAATAAATATTATTTATTTATGTTTGAATTAAAAGAGTTTAATTCATTATAAATAATATTAAAATTGTTCTAATTTATTTATTCTACTACCGGCATAATATTGAACCTAAAAGGTCACACCGCAAAAGAATAATATTATATTAGTAACAATTGGCTTAATGATAATAAATTAAGTATTTAATTTATTAGTTGAATAAATTGAAATGCTTAATATTTATAATGATATATTTAGAGAAATATTGAATTATAAATTAATAAGAAAAATCTTATTATTATTATTATTATTATTATCATTTAATTCTTAATTAGATTAAGAATTAATTTAAATGAAATGTAAATATCATTTAAATTAAATGCAAATTTGAATTTGGTCAAATAATTACAAAATATGTGTTTAAGTGCTTAAATGCAAAACATGTGGGTTAGGAGAATAATATTACTTACATATTATGTAAGTATTGTATACTTGTACTATACTAATTGAATTAGGGTTTCTCCTAATCAACCTAACCAAGCATTCATTGTACTTAGAGAAGTGCTAGCTTCTATTTTCAAGAACACCAAATATTAGAGATTAAGTTGTTGATCAAATCTACTAAGTGTTCTTAATGAATTGTTCTTGTTATTCTTAAGAGTTAGGGATAAAAGAACATATTGGATTAGCCATCCAAGATTTGTAAAAATTAAATATTATTCCATATAATCATTCTTGGTGGATCATCTCTAGAGTGCTTCATACACTTTGAAGCTAGTGTTTAATCCAAGGAACAAAGAAAGAAGAAGTTTGAATTTAGCAAAAAAAAAAAAAAGAAAAGAAGGAGTTTGAAGAAATCAACAAGGAGTAGATCTTGTAGCGGTTCAAAGGTTGGATCTATAAAGGTATAACTCTTGTTCATCTTCTTCTTCAATTAATAGCTATGCATAAGGTGATTCATGGATAAGTTGCAAAAATTTTAATTTCTATTTTCCGTTGCGTATATCAATTAGATTGTGATTTAGCATACTTACATGAACATCCCTTAGTTGGAAAATTTTTATGCGCCAAAGGCGGTCATGATGAATGCAAATGTCGTTCCCGCACATAGTGTTAATCAACGCAGGGCATAACGGGCTGATCATGTAATATTCCGAACCCTAATAAGATTTGTATATGTAAATTATGTGTTTAATAAATGAAATTTCATGTTCTAACTTTGTATTATGTAATTGTGTATTCTAATTAAGAATTAGGTCAAATAAAAAAAAATTCGCCAAGCAGTTGTGTCGTGCTTACATGGACAAAATGATTTGTCGTGCTTCCGACGATTTCACCGAGAAGCATCTCGACAAATTATTTTTGTAAGCTGCTGTGTCGTGCTTAGAAATGACGAAGTGATTTGTCGTACTTTAGAGTTAATATAATATTATATTAACTGATAAATTTCTAAAATAAGTTAATTAGGGTTTAAAATAATAAACTGAAATAGAAACCCTAATTTGAAAACCCTAATTGATAAAAGTTGTCCGAATTGGTCAATTAAAAACCTAATTACTGTACAAGAGTCTTAATTGATATAATTAGGATCTAAGTAATGAATCATAATATTAAGTATGAATCATTGAACTTATATTAAAACCCTAATTGAAGATTAAAACCCTAATTGTAGAATTGAAAACCCTAAACCCTAATTTGAAACCCTAAAACCCTAATTTGATTCAATAACACTAAATTATGAAATGATAAACCTTAATTATGATATATTAACTTAATTAAAATATTACTAAACCTAATTAAACACCCTAATCATGATTAGCAAAAATCTAAGTTTAATTAGTAAGTAAATAAATCAAAAATAAAATCTAAACCAATGAAAATGAAGCTAGGAGTGTGCAAGCTTGTGCTCAACACACTCCAGCACAAGCATGTCATTTAGATCAGATTGCAAGCAACACAAGTTAAGTGGTCAAGATATTTATAGGGGCAAGTTAGTAAAAATGACTTAGAAACCCTAATTTCAAAGTTGCTATAAATAGAACATTAAGCTGACCATTTAACCTACGAAATTTTCAAAGCTTATACACTTACAATCATACCTAAACAAGCCTCTGCAATCACAAGCTTAGAATCAAAAGCCAGAAATCAAAATTTGAAGAAAAGGTGCATAAACCCTAATTTATTTCTAGATCTTTAAGCATGTAAGAATTTTATATTTTAGATGTTTAGGATTATGTATAAACATGTTATTTGATGATCTGGGTTAGTTAATCATGTATCCATAACGTTTAAAAGGTCGAATTTGATCAAAAACCCAAACTGTTCTTGGCAGTCAAGAACAGTCTGACAAGCCTTTTTGTCAGAGCTTTTGATCGGCTTAAAATGTTTGTTTGATGTGTTTTAAAGCATGAATCAGTAGTATTCCATGTTAGCTTTAATATCCAATTGGTAGAAGTCATAAATTATTTCACGATTGAAAGTTATGAGTGGTGAAAAGGCGTTGACCGACCATGGAAGACTGAATTCTAGGTAACCCAGAAATCATATGAAGGTCCTGACAGAGTCTGACAAGACTTTGTCAAGCCCATATCTCGATCACATGATATAATTTATGAAGTCTAAATGTTTGTATCTATTCCTTGCCATGTAATCTACAAGTATAAATCATCAAAACACATTAAGATAAACTGGAATCAAAGTTACAAGTGGTCAAACCACGTTGACCGTTATGACTGACTGAGTTTCTAGGTAACCCAGAAACTCAAGAATAGTTATGAACGAGGTAGTTTGACCATGAATTATCTAGCATGATATGATATAATTTGATTGTAATTTTCACATGTCGTTATACTCTGCCATGCTAGGTTTAACAACAAACAAAAATCAAACATAAACATCAACACAGCAAAGAGAAATTTGAGGTCAAAAGTCACTGTTTAACATTGACCAAGTGTTCTTCATGAAGACCACCTTTAGCGACGAAATTCATCCTTCAAACCCAGAAACTAGAAACCTTATGAAGACTGTCGCTAAAGCCCTTTTGCGACGGTTTTCAATAAAAATTAATTAAATAAATTATAAAATAATAAATAAATAATAAATAATTATTAATAATTAATAATTATATTCAAAAATTCATTTTTTAATCATAAAAATTTATTTTTAATATTTTTATATAAATTTGAAATATTATTTAATTTAATTAAATAATAAATAATAATTATAATAAATCATTTAATAATTGTTTTATTATTTAAAAATGATATTAAATTATTAAATAATTATATTAATTATTTAAAAATGATATTCAAGTAAATAAAAATTACTATATATAATAATTAAATAAAATATTAAATATTTAAATATTATTAATGATAAATAAATCATTTAAATAATATATTAAGTATTTAAAAATGTTATAAATGATAATTAAATCATATAAATATTAAACTAAGTTTTGAAAATTATTATAAGTAATAAATAAATTATTTTAATAATGAAATAAATTCTAAAAATATTATTAATGATAAAATAAATCATTTAAATAATATTTTATCTTACTAAAAATAATATAAATGATAAATAAATCATTTAAATAATATTTTAGATATCTAAAAATATTCTAAATGACAAATAAATTATTTAAATAACATATTAATGTTTTAAAAATATTCTAAATAATAATTTAATCATTTAAAAATATTTAAAAATATTTCTAAGCTTATAAAAATTATTTAAAAATAATATTAAGCTTCTAAAAGTGTTATAAATAATAAATAAATTATTTAGACTAATAATTAAGCTTCCAAATGAAGTTTTATCGAACAATCTATGTGTTTAGCTATTAAGGACGCGACCGAGATACCGAATCAACGTCGAACCTTAATGAAAGTTGTCTAGATTAGCGTAATATATGTTAAAATAAATTCTAACGCTTATTATTGGTGTACGTAGACTACATACGTTGACCAACTGTATTAAATTATAACGAACTACGCTAAGGCAAGTGTCTTAACCTTACTCAACTTATATTATTGTTGTCCGATTAATATAACGACAATTACGCGCAAGTATACGCGGTCAACAAATAATAAAGAGTAAGTAGAGTATCGATCCCACGAGGAATTGTTACTAGTCTTTTCCAAGTATTAACCTTTTATCATCTCAATCTTATTTAAACAAACGATAATTGTTTTTTGTTGTTTTGCAATAATGAAGATAACAAATAATCAAAAACTATGGAAAACTTTAACATAATGAAATCAAATATTAACAAGTCTAATATCACAATTTCGCCCAACACTTCACTTGAATATCCTAACTCTCTCTTTTCAACTAGTTAAATCACAAGGATTGTTATCCGAGAATTTACAAGTATATACAAGCCTCTCTCGATGGTCAAATACGTATTTCCCAATGCGGTGTATAAATATCTCTATTCTACACACTAGCAAGAATCCAATATCAAGAATAATCAACAAGACACGTGTCACCAAATCTCATTAATCACCCCTATCAATTACCAACTTTCGCAATAGAAATCATTAAGCACGATTCTCAAATGGATACATGTGGTATTTAGGTATATGTCTATCCTAAATACAATCAAATTATTCATTCATGAGGGTAATAAATAAAACACACGTCACTTAATTTCATAAATTACCCATAGGAATATCTAATTTTCACATGATATCATAATAAGGTCTCAACCTATACTTCCTCTCTCAATTCCATATAAGTTCCCAAGGTAATTACTAGCTAGGCAATTAATCCATAAAGCATAAATTATGATACCCAATTCACAAATGAATAACCAATATCCAAGAGAGAGCATTCAATTCAAACTACATATTGGGTTCCATTGAAATCTTAGAAAATTAGTTCTAGTTCATGGTAACTACAAATAACATCATATTCAAATTATACATCATGATGGATTACAAAATAGAAGAGAAAACTAGAGATAGAACCACTTTTGTAGATTTTCATATGATGTTTGATGGGTTGATGATGAACACTAGCTTCTCCTCCTTGATTTTGCAATCCTTGATGTTTTTGCTCCTTAGCCTTGCTTGATGTAGCTTGATTTTAGCACTTTGGCCCTCTAATTTGATGTATTTGGTAGCTTCCTCTCTCTAGATTTTGTGTTAGAAGGTGTTAGAAGGAGTTAGAATGTGTTAGGATGAGTTAGAATGAGTGGGTATATGTTAGAATGAAGTTCCAGCCGCCACTTTGGTGTTATATCAGTTGGGTCTCTCAAACCCTATCATTTCCCGAGTTTTGGACCAAAAAATTCGCAGAGTCAGAAGCGTTTCTCGCCCCGGCGCCAATTTTGGCCTGAATTCCGTCGCCCTGGCGACGCTCTCGCCCCGGCGGTGTTCTGTAGCGCGAATCTGTTTCGACGTCTGTTGATAAAATGGTCATAACTTCTTCGTCCGAATTCGGATTAATGCGTTTAAGGAGGATATGGAAATCTAAGAAGGAGTTCTACAACTTCCATAACTGGAGCTCGACGAGATAATGGACAGAGCAAGGCGCAAATTGGCCCTGAAGCAGCTGCTATGTAAAATTCATGCAAACTCCGATGGTAAAAGGACCATAACTCTCTCATACTAACTTCAAATTGGATGATTCCAGATTCTCTAGAAAGCTAAGATCAAAATCTATAACTTTTGTTCTTTGCGTTTTGAGAGATTCGGATTGCATCATGGGTCAAATTGAGAAACAAGCAGCGGAAATGCTAAATTCAAGCAAAAAACGCATCGATTCAAGGGGCCTTTATTTCAATACCTACAAAACAACGTAAAAACACATAAAAGCACATAAATACATATAAAAGTAATACAAAGCTACATTACACAATAATAAGATGAAAACACATAAAACTAAACGACATAGCTAAAGACTTACAAATTAGTAAGGCTAAAAGTACCCAATTTGTGTATATAAAATACACTCATCAAATACCCCCAAACTTAAACTTTTGCTTGTCCTCAAGCAAAACACACAAACTATAAAAATTAAATATTTCTAAATAAAAACTATCTTGAGCAATGAGTTAATAAGTTAACCAATGGTCTCAAAGCATAAACACAATAAAATTCAAGGAAACTTTCAAAACGTTGCAAGTCTAGATTTACAATTAGCTAGTTATAGCTTGCTTTAGGTCCCTTCCGTGTGTGTGTGTGAGTACCCAATAGCACTAAACCAATCAAGCTCGGATGAAGTTATGCAACCACATTACCTTATGAAATAATCAAAATAAACCCCAAAACAACATGCTTAACACATCACTCAATACAAAGGTATACAAATCATAATTCCAAAAATTTGAAATCAAAAGACTCTAGGTAAGTGCATTTTATGCTCCATCTTATTCTAAGTCCACTCTTGTGGGTGAGTGCGTTTTACGCTCCATCTCAACTCAACACAAGATTTAATATAAAAAACTTTCTTTCTTTTGTCATTCAATTATAGGAGAGTGCATCTTATGCTCTACCTCCCCTAAGCACGTGTCCATGAGTGAGTGCGTTTTACGCTCCATCTCAACTCACCACATTACCATCAATTCAAACACAACAAATTTGGACACCTTGCTTCGAGTGATGTTTAAACGAGTTCTAGAGTTTATAAATATTTCCCACAAGCATTCGGTTATAAAAGCCTTCTCTAAGCATACAACTAGCTCAATACTCATGGGTAGGTGCAAAAGAGTGAAAGGATGCATAAGCAAAATAATAACCAACAATAACGATTAAGCACAAATACTAAGCAACATTTATCCATTTTCCATGAGTTAGAAACTATTCAATCAAGTTTTTATCATCGACCATGAATTGTAGTTCAAATCAAATTAAAACAATGCTCAAGAGACACATCCTAAAAATATTTTTTTTTTTGTTTTTTTTAAAAAAAAAACACACTAACAACACACAAATACTAAATTAAAAACACAAATACTAAATACTAAAGCCTATACCCCCAAACTTAAACTTGACATTGTCCTTAATGTCTGAAATAGGGAAAAAAATAAAATAGAAGACTTCCCTGAGAACGTGTCAAGCGCTATTAATATCATCTTTCAAGTCCCCTAAGTTGGGAGTGCACACCAATTTGCTTAGTATTCGGTACCTGAAAGCAATTGACTAAAGAAATTAAAATGCAATTAAACAAACTAAAAAGCAATTGAAAAAAATCAAAATCAAAACAATAAAATTGGGTTGCCTCCCAAGAAGCGCTTGTTTTAAAGTCTTCGGCCTGACTAACTCCCTGCTTTTATCCAATTCCCCTTCGATAATTGAGGAACCCACCATCCATTGATAACCATGTAATATTTGAGGGCTTCTCCTCAGTAAGGGTCATTGATTCAAGTTCACCGAGCTTGTTTCTGTTCGATACATTCTCATTTATGCACTGCACAACGCTAGGTGATTGTTCCATTGTGTCTATGGATGGAATGTTGAATTGAAGCTCTACAAACACAATAGAACCATCGGTTTTCTCCTCATGGACCTCTACGTCCTCACACCATGGTTCCACATTCATACTAGCTCCATCGTCACATAGAGCCTCGCCTAAGAAATGACTACCAAGTGGACACAGTACTGCAAAACTGCCCGAATCCTTGAGCTTTGGTGGAGAAGGCACTTGGGGCACTAACACAATTGACTCATCTTCGTTTGAACTCATACAAATCTCTTCGCCGATTGTGTTAACCTTATCCCCAATTGTCTCCTCTATTTCTATCTCTCGTGGCTCATCCAGTTGCAGATTTGGTTCGGGCTCACCATAAGTCTCGGAATCCATGTCATAACACCAATTATTTTGAGGACAGTTGTTCAAAGCTTTGAACATTTGATCGACCTGATTCTGAAGATTTTGAATTGATATTTCCTGACTTTTCAACATCTCCTCATTCGAAGCCATGATCTTGGACACAAGTTGCTCAAAGTTTGACATCTTCTCTTCTTGGGGCAATGGAGGTGGACATGAGAATTCCGGTGCAACAACTGGACTTGGAGCATAGTATTGATCATCATAATTGTAGCTCCATATAGAATCCGGGTGATACCCCCAATCTTGGTGATAATCGAGATAATCATAGTTGTTGAAGTACTCACCACCGTATTGTACCGGTCCAAAACTGACGGTGCATTGATGACTCGGATGATTGTCAGAACAATAATCACAAGTAACTATTATACCTTGAGTCTCTGCTACAAAGGCATCTAACTTCCTCGATAGTGTTTCAAATTGTGTTGACAATGCAGAGAGTGCATTGAGTCCATAAATCCCAATTTCCCTTGGTTGAGTCATACTCATGTACGGCCATTGATAAGCAAAATCATCCATGGTGTACCTCGTGAAGCATCAAAACAGAAAAATGTTAAAATAAAGTAAAAATAAATTTATACACAAATTTAAATTAAGATCAATTTGATTATGACTAATATTAGAAAAACACTAGAAAGATAATTCTCCGGCAACGGCGCCAAAAACTTGTTGTCCGATTAATATAACGACAATTACGCGCAAGTATACGCGGTCAACAAATAATAAAGAGTAAGTAGAGTATCGATCCCACGAGGAATTGTTACTAGTCTTTTCCAAGTATTAACCTTTTATCATCTCAATCTTATTTAAACAAACGATAATTGTTTTTTGTTGTTTTGCATTAATGAAGATAACAAATAATCAAAAACTATGGAAAACTTTAACATAATGAAATCAAATATTAACAAGTCTAATATCACAATTTCGCCCAACACTTCACTTGAATATCCTAACTCTCTCTTTTCAACTAGTTAAATCACAAGGATTGTTATCCGAGAATTTACAAGTATATACAAGCCTCTCTCGATGGTCAAATACGTATTTCCCAATGCGGTGTATAAATATCTCTATTCTACACACTAGCAAGAATCCAATATCAAGAATAATCAACAAGACACGTGTCACCAAATCTCATTAATCACCCTATCAATTACCAACTTTCGCAATAGAAATCATTAAGCACGATTCTCAAATGGATACATGTGGTATTTAGGTATATGTCTATCCTAAATACAATCAAATTATTCATTCATGAGGG
The DNA here is from genome assembly GCA_034770075.1 of Aralia elata. Classification (NCBI taxonomy): domain Eukaryota; kingdom Viridiplantae; phylum Streptophyta; class Magnoliopsida; order Apiales; family Araliaceae; genus Aralia; species Aralia elata. Next base: position 61,101,482 of record CM068384.1, on the reverse strand, counting down.
TAATAAATAAAACACACGTCACTTAATTTCATAAATTACCCATAGGAATATCTAATTTTCACATGATATCATAATAAGGTCTCAACCTATACTTCCTCTCTCAATTCCATATAAGTTCCCAAGGTAATTACTAGCTAGGCAATTAATCCATAAAGCATAAATTATGATACCCAATTCACAAATGAATAACCAATATCCAAGAGAGAGCATTCAATTCAAACTACATATTGGGTTCCATTGAAATCTTAGAAAATTAGTTCTAGTTCATGGTAACTACAAATAACATCATATTCAAATTATACATCATGATGGATTACAAAATAGAAGAGAAAACTAGAGATAGAACCACTTTTGTAGATTTTCATATGATGTTTGATGGGTTGATGATGAACACTAGCTTCTCCTCCTTGATTTTGCAATCCTTGATGTTTTTGCTCCTTAGCCTTGCTTGATGTAGCTTGATTTTAGCACTTTGGCCCTCTAATTTGATGTATTTGGTAGCTTCCTCTCTCTAGATTTTGTGTTAGAAGGTGTTAGAAGGAGTTAGAATGTGTTAGGATGAGTTAGAATGAGTGGGTATATGTTAGAATGAAGTTCCAGCCGCCACTTTGGTGTTATATCAGTTGGGTCTCTCAAACCCTATCATTTCCCGAGTTTTGGACCAAAAAATTCGCAGAGTCAGAAGCGTTTCTCGCCCCGGCGCCAATTTTGGCCTGAATTCCGTCGCCCTGGCGACGCTCTCGCCCCGGCGGTGTTCTGTAGCGCGAATCTGTTTCGACGTCTGTTGATAAAATGGTCATAACTTCTTCGTCCGAATTCGGATTAATGCGTTTAAGGAGGATATGGAAATCTAAGAAGGAGTTCTACAACTTCCATAACTGGAGCTCGACGAGATAATGGACAGAGCAAGGCGCAAATTGGCCCTGAAGCAGCTGCTATGTAAAATTCATGCAAACTCCGATGGTAAAAGGACCATAACTCTCTCATACGAACTTCAAATTGGATGATTCCAGATTTTCTAGAAAGCTAAGATCAAAATCTATAACTTTTGTTCTTTGCGTTTTGAGAGATTCGGATTGCATCATGGGTCAAATTGAGAAACAAGCAGCGGAAATGCTAAATTCAAGCAAAAAACGCATCGATTCAAGGGGCCTTTATTTCAATACCTACAAAACAACGTAAAAACACATAAAAGCACATAAATACATATAAAAGTAATACAAAGCTATATTATACAATAATAAGATGAAAACACATAAAACCAAACGAAATAGCTAAAGACTTACAAATTAGTAAGGCTAAAAGTACCCAATTTGTGTATATAAAATACACTCATCAATTATGCAAGTATTATACATCTTGCTATCAATTATTGTGAAGTTATTGCTTCTTGTTCATCATAACTTAAGAAATGAATCATTATTCATATATTATTTATTCGAGCGTAAAATGTTGTGTCAAACCAAATTGTTTTGGTACGACATCTTATACTGAGTAAAATGGGACACCTTGGATGTAAGGTGATCTCGAAAGCCTTATGATAAGGTAGTGTGACCGTTAATGAAATAAAATTGACATAAATGGTAGGATGATATGCATACTCCTAGGATATTAGTGAGGCTGATCCCTACCAGATATCCGAAATCAAATGGTTCTAAGTCATTTAAGACTGATATAACTAAATGAAATATATGGTTCAGGTACAGAACCCTCAGTTATACATCAATTGACATCTTTAAAATCAAACACATTGTGTTTAAATTTTCAAATGAACTTGCTGAGCATTTGTAGCTCATTCTTGCGTATATCTTCTTTTGCAGTTTTAAATGGTAATCCCGGCATATCTGGGGTCGATAAAGAGAAAGGATCTGTTAATTAGTTTAATTACTGTTTTGAATACTTTAAGTCTTTTAAAGGCTTTTGTTGTAATAACTTAGTACTGAGAACGATGTAACCGAACTTAATAATATGTAACATATTATCATCTTCTATTACATCGAATGTGTTATACTCTGATCTTTACTTTCTTTAGCGTAGTTGTACTAAGTAAATACAGTATCTATACGAACTATACATCTGAATGAGGGTATTTGAATGATATTGAGAGTTCTATAAGCTCTAGGGTTACACTTAATGAGCGCCGGTAATGTGTCATCTTTACCAGAATGCGCCCCTCAGTTCTAGGGACAATCTTATCATTGATACTGTGAATGTCAGATAGATAGGGAATATCGATATGAAAGAGATATCCACAAGATATGAATCTATACATCCAAGTGAGGGTATCCAAACACAGATAACGTTCTGACGAGAATTATTATCTGTTATGGGATACTGTGAACCTTGGATAGATAGAAGTTATCTATTATGGAATATTTATAGCTAAATAGTATCACGTGAGCACCAAATCTGCTACAGGAGGTGTAGAGAATTTGGGGGCGTCACAGATCACCCACCGTGCCCATAAGCATGTCGGTTTACAGATGAATTTCTGTTCAAACCTTATCATAAACTTAAAAATACAAGTTCTTGGTCTTTTGACCAATTAGCATCTGTAGTCAGTATGTTATTTCAAAAATACAAACGATTTGGTAAATTATTCAGAATTGTTTTAGTTGTTTCACAACTATTGATTCGTTGTAGAAGTATGTCTCATAGAAAATATTTAATCCTTGTACACGATGTTTATTAATTGCTATTACTTACTGAGCAATTGAATGCTCATTCTTACTTTGAAATTAAATGTTTTCAGCTAAACAGGAACGTGTCGTAGGGTCCAACCAGGATAAAGGAAAAGGAAAGCTAAATGAGTAGTTGGAATGCATGATTTGTAATACTATAGTTTTGTAATGTGATAATACTTTATCTATCATGTAATGAAGTACTTAAAGGTCTTCGTACCTGGGATAGCAAACTTTGATGTAATTTTTTTTATTATTTGTTATAATAAGCAGTTTGAATGAATGGTATCGTGTAGCACTAAGTACGGGTTTCAAGTACCCGAATTTGGGGGCGTCACAAGCAAGCTAATCTTCTTCTCCTCTCTTAGCCAATTCTCTCTCTAAGCCATAGAAACAAGGAAGCTGTGAATTCTCGACTTTCCAATTCTAAGTGAAATCGTGCTTAAACCGAAAATTGAAGCTTGGGAGGCATTGGAAACTCTAATTCACCGCTCAAGAGGTATAAAATCGTATTCAATTTCGAATTCTAGTAATAATTCATGAAATTTTGCTTAAATGACTAGAAAGTTGAATTTTTGAACAAAAGTTGGTTAGATTGTGAATTTAGACTAAAAGTTTATATGTTCAATCTAGTTTTGATCCTCGGATATCTAATGTAGCATAAGAATTGGAATTGAATCAAGAAATGAGAAATTTAGAAAGTTAGTAAGCTATATAGTGTAAATATTAGCCTATGTATCAAAGAAAAGTGAAATTAGAGTCATGGAGCCTAGTTGTTGTTTTCTAGAGTAATAAGGACGCGAATTACGAGGTATACGAGGGTAAAACGCGAAGAAATCGGATGAATTCGATAGTATACGCATTATGTGCGATAAATGGCCATAAAGGGTAAAAATGGTAAAACCAACTTGGAATTTTACGAAGCCGATACCTTAGACGCGTCTTAATATGTTAAACAAGACCTAGTTAGGAAGCAAAACGAATTGGAATGAACCACGACGAGTTTTGACTTGTAAATGCAAACTCTGAAAAATGGCTTCTGCAGCCACTTTAGGGGCACTGTATAGGCAACATAACAAACCCGGAATGGGGGGGTTATATTTTTTAAAACTAAGTTGGTATGCCAAGTCTAACATATCCAAAAGTTTAATCAATCCAATAAATGAGCAGCACGTGAGAAAATCACAAAGTAGGCTGGTCAGCATAATCTGCAGAGCAGCAGCAACAGCCAGCGCTGCGCCGCACGGTGTGCGTTGTGCTTCTGGTGCAACTGCGTGACATGCTTTTTGAGCGCGATTTCGAGCGGCTTGCGTGATTCGTTTTCGCGGTTAGAATTTTTTTTAAAATATTATGCCATAAGGACTCCAACCTACTAGAAATTCACTATGAAATGAATAATGGTTTGAGAATTAAAAATAGGCGAGCAGGCTTGTCAGAACACGAAAACGGGCGACGTCGAGCTGAGCTGAAATGAGCTATTTTAACATTCGTCGTTCCGATTCGTGTTCGGGCTAACGTTTAAGCAAAGTTAAGTCTAATATAGTCCCAATATACTAGATTTGACGTTTTCGATAAATTTATGCCATGAAAATTCATTCTGGGCATAATTAATACAATAAAAATATATTAAAAATATGAAATTTCATAGTTTAAGTAAACGGAAGACGACGAGGGTATTAAAATGGTTTTATAGTGAAATGAAAAGCGTAAAACCGTTAAGAAAAAAAAACATTAAGAAGTATAATAATCATAAAAGTGGCGAAATGAAGGTTTTCGGGGTTCAAAACGGAGGTTTTGAGTCGAGATTTATATAGCGATGTATATATATACTAATATATAAAGCAAGAATGTGATTTATTCGCTAAATGAAGCACAAAGCTAACATGCTAACAGAATGAGATAATTATGTACGAGGCAATGACCGAGTTAACTCATTAGCGATCAAAACAAAGACTAAAATGAGTAAAGTTTCTAAAGAAACCAAGATTGGTTTTATACTACGAATAAAAGATTATAGTTATATAACTAATAATCATGGTTAATGTATATGCATGCATGTTTTTGTGACATAAATGGTTACCTAATATGTGTGTATATGTAAACACAATTTGTGTAGGATTTGTGGAGAGAAGCTAAATTAAATTATAACGATAATCTTCAATCAAGACAAGTTTCTTAGTCTATTTATGTGTTAACATGTCTTATGTTTACAAATATGTGGATATTCATGAATTGCTCTATATTGCTTCGTAAATGATTAAAGTCAATCTATGACTAATGTGATTTGAGTTATGGAACTTATTTATTTAAAGCATGCAATATGAGTATAATGATAGGTTGATAATATTAGAGATCTGATTTGAATATGAAGCTATGTGCTACGTGATGCATGATAGACTGTTAAATTTACTGAGTTGTCGAGCTCAATTTTGCAAAAATAAACTTTTTGCAGGTTCAAGATACAATAAGGATAAGAAGACGAGCAAAGGAATATTGTTTTCTTTAATTGAAACTTATCTGGTATTATGTTGATGATGTACAATATACAACGTAAATTGTAAAATATTCTATGAATAGGGAATGTTTGTTTTGGAATGAGAATGTATGGTGGTGATTATCTCGTATGTAAAGTTACATAGATAAATTCTATTTAGTCTAATAAGAGGAGTCATTAAGTAAATATGATTCCGAAATATAGGTAATCGTGAAGGTTGCGATTTAGAGAACGAATGAAAAATAAAAAGAAAAGTTTTAAATTATTCCGCATTTTTAGTTATTTTAACATTGAATAATGTTTTAAAGCTAGAACAAGATAGTATTAACGCACAAGGTCGGGATTAAGTTTAGTCCTAATTTTGGATTAAGTTGGTCCCGATTTTGGGGGCGTTATAGTTGGTATCAGAGCCATAAGTTATAAACCTTAGGTAAGAGTACCTTAGGCTATAACTGTAACTAAGATAGATGAAAAGAAAGAAAATGCTAAGTATAAACTCGAATAAAGTTCAAATGATGTTAAAATGAATTTAGAAATTCATAAAGAATTAGTTAAAATAATACGCAAACATTCAAAGAAGAATCTTAAAGAACTAAAGGATCAGGGAACACCTGACTCGAATAATAGAAATTCAAAAAGATAATAATGGATAGAAGTAGAGAAATATAAGAAAAATCATAATAGAACATGATTAAGGAGAAAAGTAAGGAGATCGTAAAAACGACACGATCATAGAATAAGAAAGAATCGTAAGGTAAAACGATTGTAGGATAAGATCACGACGTGATCTGATTAAGTCGTAAAAGGACAATTGATCAATCGAATGATTGAAAATTTTAGCTTAACGCTATAGATATAAGGTACTATGAGATAGTACGAGTAAAACTCAGAAAGAATTATAGATGATGAAATACGGATTAAAGAAAATTCGTATTGAGCAAAGAGAAAGTAAGGATCGAGTGGAATTTCAATTGAGGACTCGTGTGATAACTGAGTTGTACAAACCTTTGTATGGGTAGAGGTTTTGTACTTAGTTTAACGACCACTTAGTTTATCACATTGATAATCGTTGAAATGTTGGGGTGTCGTGCTATCAGTATATGTATGGTGAGAATGTGATTATTTTCTCATATGTATATTTGATAATTAGAGAATAAGATTAGGTGCGAGTTCTAAAACCTCATGCTTATGGTAAGTTTGTGACTCATCATCATATGGTGTGTTTTGAGCCACTAAGCGTATGGACAGTCCCTGATTGGTTCTTGGACTACGTATTGGTAGGACAAGTTCCTAAGCTCATATTATTGTGGTAAGTTCATGAACTCATAATGTATGGTAAGTTCGACGAACTGTGTTTGGGGTATAGAGTCATAGATCATGAAAGAAAGGTTATAGAAGGAGAATGATTAAGTGATATAGAAGGATATTCCAAATCTTCTAGCTATGCTAGACTTCGAATGTTATTGACATCGTGCCAATATTTACACTTTTCAAAAAATATTGTGTCAAATTATTGAACCAATAAGTTTTAAAAGTTCTATTATTCATCTGTCTATGCTAATTATTTTAGCTAGATAAAGTTGATTTGAAAACACCAAAATGTATTTTAAAAATCATCAACGCACCATTTAAAACATGGTGTGGATATGACATATGATGGAATCATCAACGCACAGTAACAAGGGTGTGGATGTGGACTTAGAACCACTAACATATCGTTACCTGTTGCGGTATGATAACACCTAAAATGATTTTCAATGGTTTTGAACTGTTTAAAGAAGAGTCTATGGTTATTGTTTCAACTAGACAGAATTTGTTTTGAAAACTTCGAAATGTATTTATGAAATCACCACTTGCCATTAAAGCCATGGTGTAGGGGATGATAAATGACAGAATCTTAACACACTGTTACAACAATGCAATATTATGACGTCTTAAAAAAATGAATTTCGGTTACATTAAATATCTGAAAGAATTTTCAGTTTGTAATATATGAACAGTTTAGTAATGCTAGTCTAGGCCAATTGTTCGGCTAGACAAATATGGAAATGTTTTATTGAATGTTTTTGAGCTGAGGTGAATAAACCCTAATATTGGGGTATTTTATGTCGAAAAAATCCCGACCGTTTAGCTAAAGAGTTGTGCACAACGTCAAAGTACAATAGGCTGATCACCTAAAGTACAAACAGAGGAAGTTTACTGTCTTTGTGATTGTAAACAGCTCTTGCATAGAATGTTTACAATCTTAATGATCGTTAAACTTCTATTTTTAGGTTTCAGTGGGGATAACCATTAAACCTAGTAACGAGTTCATGGTCTATATGACCTCTCAACATAATATGAAAAGTTTTTAAAGAAATCTTTTACTTCCTAGTTATTTATACTGCTTCACAATTATTGAACAATTGTTGAAGACTCTTGAAAGATATTCCGATATTCTGAAAATTGAATGATAAGGAGGGATGAAATCCTTAGGGAAAAGTAAGGATGTAATGGTTAGTATGAAAACCGCGGACGAAATTCTTAGAAGAAGAGGTGAATGTGATATCTCGAATAGTTATAAGTTTAATAAATTATGATTGCGATTACAATGATCCTTAGAAAAGAAAGTTGATGGGTTAAGGAATGGTAATACTCGAAATATATCGAGTTTAATGAAGGTTATGAAATAAAACCTATAGGAATTTGTTGAGGAAACGAATGGAATAAGTAATATAAGACCTATGTTAACGCGATATGTCAGATTATTCAACAATAAAGATTTAGGAAGAGGGTAGATATAAATCAAGTAAGGATGTTTCGGTAAGTGTGATTCCGGGAACGGAATCCTTATAAGGGGAGAAGAATGTGACGACCCGAATTTTTCAGAAAAATAGTAAAATAAGAATTTGATAAATAAAATTCTTATTTGGTGATATGTTATGTAATATTATATTGCATAAGTGAATACGTGTTATGTAATAAGTGATTTTTGTGAACAATAAATATATAATAATATATATTTATTACTTTATGTAAATAAATTGTAGGAACAATTTATTAAAGGAAATGAGATGGGTAAAAATTAGTATGTCAATTATAATAAGTAATCTAAAATAATTTATATTAAATTATTTTAGGCTAGTAAATTGGTGGCATTAAATATACTTAATGTATAACCACCACGCTATTGAAGAAATTATGTAATACATTATTGGGTGTAATATATGCATGTTATTAATGTAGTGAGTATATTATTATATTTATTACATTTAAATTGTTGAAAATAATTTATAGAAGGGAAAAGAGAATAATTCGAATCTCTCGATAAATATTAAAATAAATTTTTACCATATGTGATATATGATCATGCGCAGTATATTGAATAGTTGTGAGGTAATAAATATATATCTATATGCATATATTTATTACGCAAGGAAATAAAGTGTTAAAAATAATTTGTGTAACAAAGCGAAATGGGCAGTTTAAGCGTATATAATACTTTATATACTTTACCCAAGAATATTAAAAATAAATTCTTGTATGTAATTATTTTAATGAGGCAAGGAGTTATAGTTTTAGTATAATATCTTAAGTGAATGAGTAATTTCTTTTATATGGTAAATTATGTTTAACGCGTTTATTTTGCATATATAAAATGAGAATGTAATAAAAAAATATTTTATGTTATGTTTTATTTTGGAATACATAATTTATATATTAAAGATTATATATATATTTTATGTATTTCCAAGAGGGTAAAGGAGTTATTTAATATACTAAATCAATTTGGAATTTCCTTTATAAACCTTCACTGTTGAAAGATTAGGGAGCAAGCCGGATTTCTTCCTTATATGTCGTGACTGAGAGAGAGAGAGAGAGAGAAGGGAGCAAGAAATTTTCGTGGAGGCCAAGGAAGGGAGGCCATCATCGCTTCTATTGAAGCTAGCAAGCTAATCTTCTTCTCCTCTCTTAGCCAATTCTCTCTCTACGCCATAGAAACAAGGAAGCTGTGAATTCTCGACTTTGCAATTCTAAGTGAAATCGAGCTTAAACTGAAAATTGAAGCTTGGGAGGCATTGAAAACTCTAATTCACCGCTCAAGAGCTATAAAATCGTATTCAATTTCGAATTCTAGTAATAATTCATGAAATTTTGCTTAAATGATTAGAAAGTTGAGTTTTTGAACAAACGTTGGTTAGATTGTGAATTTAGGCTAAAAGTCTATATGTTCAATCTACTTTTGATCCTCGGATATCTAATGTAGCATAAGAATTGGAATTGAATCAAGAAATGAGAAATTTGGAAAGTTAGTAAGCTACATAGTGTAAATATTAGCCTATGTATCGAAGAAAAGTGAAATTAGAGCCATGGAGCCTAGTTGTTATTGTGTGGAGTAATAAGGATGTGAATTATGAGGTATACGAGGGTAAAACGCGAAGAAATCGGATGAATTCGATAGTATACGCGTTATGTGCGATAAATGGCCATACAGGTTTAAAATGGTAAAAAAAACTTGGAATTTTACGAAGCCGAGACCTTAGACACGTCTTAATATGTTAAACAAGATTTGTTTATCATAATTTGTGTTAATTTAATAATTGCTTATCTACCAATTATCCGATAAATCTTAGATGAATCGGAAGATGGACTCTAGGGTTAAATCTTCTTTTTTTTTGCTCTCTAGGGTTAGATCTGATTGTGATAACATGTGATTATGTATTTTTCTTAGGATGAATACTTAAATTGTATATAGGATAGAAATATACCTATATACCACATGCAATTTTGTTGGAGAGTTGGTGCTAATTTATTTGATCTTAATTAATTTACATAAGAATATAGTAGATTGATTGGATTGAATGATATTTTTATACAATTCTTGGACAAGGATTTTATAAACCATTTATTAATTCTCTGTTGGCAAATTGTTAGTAATTAATTAATCAAGAGAGAGTGAAGAGATTTAAGTGAACCACTAGGAGAAATTGTAATCTTAGTCTTTTAATATATTGATATCTTTGTTAATTACTTAATTTGTGTTTATTCATTGCATGGTATTTAATTCGATTGTTTAAATAAAATTGAGTCGATTAAGAAATGGTAATTGGGACAATAAATTGTTATTATTCCTCGTGGGTTCGACACTCTACTTACATTATATTACTTGTTGACCAGGTATACTTGCTTGCTTTCGCTACTACGATATTTGGCAAACAAGTTTTTGGCGCCATTGCCGGGGAATAGTTAATAGTTATTGTTCCAATATTCATATACGTCGATTTGGTTTTAGTTTAAATGTTTCTTTTTATTTTAATTATGTTTTTCCAAAACCAATTTGAAAATAGAAATCCTAATTAAACACAATATGGAAATCAAATCACATCTAATAAATATCCTAATTATAATAGAAATCTAAAAGAAATTTAAATCCCTAAAATAAAGGAAGAAATCTGCCAAAAACCGCGTGCCTCGAAAAACGTGTCAGGCAAATTCGCCTGTTCTCGTCGGGGCGAGAAAATTTGAACTAAAATCCTCGCCGGGGTGAGAATGGCCAGAGAGGTCTTCGCCGGGGCGGCTTTAGATCAGGCGGGGGCGAAAATGGACGGAGGAGTTCTCACCGGGGCGAGCTTTCTGGGCATGAAATTCTCGCTGGGGCGAGAACCTTGCTGCTCAAGAATTTCGTCTTCTTTCGAATTTGCTTTCCGTACAATCCCACCTTATGTTGTCCCATGATATAACATAACCTCTTCAGCTTTCTTGGACATCCATCATGTCGTATGAACGTTAATTCTTCCATTAATTGACATATATCTTCATTAATGATTAAACGATACAAACGAACATGACGAACACTATCTCGAATGCTTGACTTGCATTGATTTGGTCTTACTACATAGATCGTATCTAGCAATCCCCAATCACATGAATGACTCTCTCCTCAATGTTCATATGAATTGAGCTCCAATGTAAGCATCCTTGAGTAGATTCTAGCCCAATTACTTGAACTCATTTGTTGAACCCTCGAAGTTTGAGCAGAGCCGATGACGCTTGATGCGAACCTGGTCAGGATCTCATCATTTTGATGCCTCCTATGATACATTATCAAGAACGAAAGCTGGATGAGCAAGTTCATGAGTTCTCGGGGGAATTTAAGAAGCTTCCCGTCAATATCTTGCTTGCGGAATCATGGGATCAAAGGCTTAGTTATATAACGTCTTTGAAAGACATGTTATCTATAAAGAAGAAGCTAAGAACCTTTTAGATAAGGGCATGCGCAGAAGATGAACCCTCAAATAGCACAGTGTTATTGGAGGATGGGGGATCAATCACTTTTCGAAAAGGAATTAGATAGCAAATTTGACGAAGTCAGGCTGATGACTATAAACCAAGCGCTACTAGGAGGCAACCCAAGGGTTTAAGAATTATTAGTGCATTTTAATTCTTAGTTTATTTTATCTAGTTTCAATAAATTTTAGTTATTTGCATGCTAGTTAGATGTTCTTTGAATTATTAAGTTATTCATTGTATCAGTGTGTAATACATGTTAGAAAATTTTAGGTACCAAGTAATTGGGAAGTTGAAAGTGAAAGGCATGTCGAAGCGATGAACGCCGACGATTCACCAATGCAGCGCATGCAACATCTGGCCACCATGCGCACTCATGCACAGTTGCGCAGTCAGAAGCGCAGTCGCGCCATAAGACAAAGCAGCAGTGCGTCTAAGGGTCAAACTTTCTGCATAGCTTGCGCACCCAAGCGCAGCTACGTAGCAACAACATAAGGAAGCGCAACAGTGCCATAAGGACGTGAACACACTGCATATGTTGCGCATCCAAGTGCAGCTGCGCAGGAATTTTGAATGGGAAGAGCAGCAGTGCAGCTAGCCCATGCGTAGCAGCGCGAGAAGAATTAGGAATTTTTACCAAAGGCCTTTGGCCCAATGGTATGACTCGCCTCATGGGTTCCATGAGGTCGAGGGTTCAATTCTTGGTGGCAACAAGGAGGGTGTGTGTGTCAACAAATAGCAAAAAAAAAAAAGAATTAGGAATTTTTGAACCGGGCAATTCAAAGTGTTACTATTGGAATCAAACCCAACTTCTTCATTCCTAATTCACTTCAACCAACAATTGTCAAGCAACAAGCAATTCTAATCCGGTTCAATACCCAAGCTCATCAAGCATTTGGATTCAAGAGTGCATGTTAGGTGTTTAATGAATTATCGGAACGAGGATTTTGGGTGATTTTGGGTTTTGTTGTTTAGTAAGTTTGTTCTACATTGTTCCTAAAGGCGTCATACATCCTTATGATGAGGATGAAGATGATGCTGGTGATGTTTAACTTTTCAAGGAAGTTTCTTTACTTTATTATTTTTATTTATCTGGAACATTGTGGACAATGTACGTTTCAAGTTTGGCGGTGTTGATTCGCCTCGGCGGGATCTCGCCCCGGCGAGCTAACTGAACTGAGTTTTCTCGCCCCGGCGAGAAAAATGTAAAGGAAATTCTCGCGCCGGCAAAAAAGTTTGTGAAGGAATTCTCGCCCCGGCGAGCTCATTGCAGGAAATGTTAATTTTTTTTTCTTTTCTTTGTAGTTACGCTATGTCACCCTATGCATGTTTAAAACTTAGACTAAGGTATAAAATGATTAATGAGATACTACGATGGATGATAAGCAAATACCTATTGAATATCAAATTGCAAATGATATATTAAAAGTGAAAATGAATAAGAACGAATTCTAAAGTGCTTATCATGCTGTAACTAATTATTGTTACCGCTTTATAAACGAAATGTATAGGTTGACTAAGGAACGTGAATATTAACCTGTAATCTACACACGAGGCAGGTTTTCTATTCTTATTCTCTTTATTTCGTTGGAAGCAAATTCCCTAAACTTAACTTTTGTTTGAGCAAATTTCTTACTTTACTTTCATTGAGCAAGTTTATTAACCTTAGCTTATTATTGTTCAAGCAAGGTTGTTACAATGTCAAATGCTTATGATTTATTCCAGTTATTTGTTAATCGATCATGAATCGTTATTTAAACTTCGAATATAAATTCATTGTTTAATTCTATTGTTGAATCAAATGCTTAAGCGACTAGCAAACCCTTATTGATTCAGCTAGTCCATAGTTGATGAGCGTTTTAAAGACTTAGAATATTTTGAAGTTATTCCAAACCAAGTTTCTTTTGGTACGAATTCTGTCGTTAAACTGAGAAGAACAACCCTATCATAGGGGATTAATTACACAACAACGTTAAAATGTTTGTGCACAATACATTGTACAAAGGGCTGATCCCCCGGAGTACGAGATGAATGGTCCATAGTCTATAAGACTGTTAAAGGTTACAGTAGAGATACTTGTTAACCTAGGACATAGTTCGAGGTCTTATGACCCTCAGATACATTTTAACTTTGAAATCTATATTCGATTCTTGAGCAAGCTTTTTGTTGAGCTTTCAGATTATTATTGATTATTTTCATAAAAGCTGTTATACCTCAATTAAAAATCTACTTCATTGATTATTCATTTGTTATTATACTTGTGGGCAATTGTTTGCTCACCCTTGCATAAAATATTGCAGCTAAAACTGAAAAGTCGGATGAGCCGTCTACTAGTAAAGGCAAGGGCAAGATGCAGAAGTAGCTAGCGTGGTGTTATTTGTTATGAAGTTTTTGTAATAGAACTTATTTAAAATTATGTTTTAATTCTGCAATGATGTAATAAAGGTTAGATAGCCTGGGATTTATTTATTTAAGAGATTAGTGTTGTAACCCCTATTGTGGGAAGATGATTAATTAAATTTAATTACATTGTCCTTTATCATGGGTAGTTAGTCTTGAATGTATGGGATAGTGAACACCAAATCTGTGGGATTTATGTACCCGTATTTGGGGGTGTCACAGGTTGGTATCAAAGCTGTAGGTTAAGAACCTTAGGTGGGGAACCTTAGGAGTTAGCCTTGTAAAGAATCAAAAACATAGTGGTGTTAAAACTCTTATCGAGTTCTAAGGAATGAATTAAGGAATTCATTAAAGATATTTAAAAAAAAAACTTTATGTGCTATAACTTATGTGTTATAACTTATATGCTCACGAGTAGTATCGAGTAGTAATTAAACTTAAAATTTTATTGTCAGGATGGCTGTTAGAGGAGAATCCAGCCAGGCTAGGGAGGAGGAGCCCCGAGATGTTCATGTAGTCGGGGAACAGCTAGTGCAGAGGGAGCCATCCCCATTGATCACAGTTGTAGACCCTGAGTACGAGCTTGAGACTGATCCTGAGGAGGATCCTGAAGAGGTTGAGCAGGAGGAAGAAGACCCTAAGGAGATACCATTATCTTCCTTAGGCGTTCAGATGTATAAGCAGGTGTATGATCGCAACATAGAGTTGCAGGATAGGGTGGAGGAGTTGGAGGCGCAGGTGGCAGATCGTCAGACCACCATAGAGCAGAAGAATAACGAGATTAAGGAGCTTGATATACGTCTTGGGGACGTGGAGTGGAAGCTGGTTCAGGTAGAGAGCCAAAAGGAAGAGTTATCAGCTGAAGTGGAGAAACTGAAGAGTGAGTTGAGAGAAGAGTCTGCAAATCGTGCCAGAGCCGAGGATGCGTGGATGAAAGCTGATGATCATGTAGACCATATTGAGGATGAGATGCAGTCAAAGAAAGCCAAGATGGATGAGATGGAGCATGTTTTCCACACAGCGATAGATAGGGCACAGGATCGAGTTTTTCATTACCCAACTCAGTTCGAGGATTTACCGTGGTACGTGATGGATCACAGGACGATGATTCGTATCATGAAGCAAGAGCGCGAAGAAGCCATGCGATGTGGAATGTCGTTATAGGTCATGAATAGCAGTAATAATAAGTTATTTTCTAAGAGAGCTAATATGATGTAAATCTCAAATGAGATAAATAGTGGGTTAATTATGATGTGGTCTTGAAACTTTATGATTTCAGGGCAGATGATGTAAATAACTATGATGCTATCTATGTTATGTTTTGAAGCAGTAAATGAATAAAATACGGAAGTTTATCAGATATGTTGTGTGCTAAATATTGTTTATAAAATGTTTAAGTTAAGATTTAAATGTTTAAGTAATTGAGCAATAATCTGATAACGCGAATTCTTAACAGTAAGATGCCGCCAAGAAGAAGACCAACACGTTAACAGACCCCTGAAGGATCCACGAATAACAACGAAGAAACCAACGTTAATCCAATGCAGCAGTTGGTAAATTTGTTAACAGGAGCATTTGCAAATCAACCTCAAGTTCAGTCCACAACTTTCAAAGACTTCAAAGCAGTAGGACCTCTGGAATTTCAAGGGTCTATGAATCCAATCGAAGCTCAGTCATGGGTTATGGAGATGGAGAAAGTTTTTGATGTCGTTAGGGTTAGCGAGGACCAGAAAACTGCATTCGTGACATTTATACTCAAATCAGAAGCTAGTTATTGGTGGCAAGCTAACAAAACCCGAGGTGGTCAAGGGGTAATCCCGTGGAAACGATTCAAAGAGATGTTTTTCGAAACTTATTTTCCGACAAGCGCACAGAATCAGATGGAAGTGCAATTTCTGGAATTAAAACAAGGTACGATGACGGTGCCAGAATATGCTGCAAGATTTAACGAATTAGCGAGGTTTACGCCATATCAAGTTAATACTGATGAGAGAAAGGCCAGAAGGTTTGAGCAGGGACTAAAGCCCTGGCTGTATAGTCGAGTTTTGATGTTTCAACTGAATTCGTTTGCAGCAGTGCTTGAGAAGGCAATTATCAGTGAAGGAGGTAGTGATGCACTATCTAGATATAACCAAGAGCAGAAGAAGAAGAAGAGTGAAAATGAGAATAGGCCGAGTGGTAACAGTGGAGAAGGAAACCAGAAACGAAAATGGATCGATGGTGGTTCTACTGGAAGTCAGCAGAGTAACCAGAGGAAGAAAACTGAGGCTTGTACAACTTGCGGAAAGAATCACGCAGGTGTGTGCCTGAAAGGGAAAAGAGTCTGTTACAATTATGGGCAAGAGGGCCACATTGCTCCAAACTGCACTGCCCCAAAGAGGGGTGCCTATTTTATGTATGGGTTAAAAGACCATCTTGCTCGTGATTGTCCAAGGAAAGCTGCTAGTGGAGGAAGTGGAGGCAAAGGAAATAACAGTGGAGGTGCATTAAGTATTTCTAGGCCAGCTACGGCAAACCGCCCGACTGCTCGCACTTTTAATATGACGGTCCAGGATGTGGTTCAATCCAAGGAGGTGGTGGCAGGTATCCCTCCAGTAAATAACTTGAATGCATATGTACTTTTTGATTCAGGTGCAACTTGTTCTTTCATTTCTGATGATTTTGCTGAGAAACTGGAGATACCCCGAGAAGAGTTAGACTTTCCCTTAAACATAGAGATTGCCAATAGGGAAATGGTACCTATTAGGTATGTGTACAAAAATTATGAGATAGATATTCATGGTTATATGATGACAGTAGATCTTATTCCGATTAAACTTGGGGAATTTGACGTTATTCTAGGGATGGATTGGTTATATAACTATGGGGCGATTATTGATTACCAAAAGAAGTGTGTAAACCTTAAGACTCCGTGTAGACACCCAATTTTTGTGTTCCCTGTACTAACCATGACAGGAGGGCAAAATCGTTAATTGAACTGGCTTACGGGAGCGAAGGAATGGGCACAAGTGCGCTCGTCCAACCCCACCGCAATGATTGGCGACCAAAGCTGACGTGATAATAAGGCCGTCCGAAGCGGGCATTCCCGAATGAGGTGGCACGTCTCCCGGAAATTCTCGGACTGCAAAATACGAGCCTGTCAGCGAAAACTGACGTTATGGCACGAAAATCGAGGCGTGGCACAAAAATCGAGAAAGTCAAACCGTCCAGCCGCGGATTGATCTGCGGCCAAATAGTGCACCTTTTGAAAACACGGAACTCGAAATCAGGTGAGTGGAAGGCAGGCGGCCAGCCAGCCTATTTCAGCTCAGTTTCGTTGCAGCATATAGGGAGTTGAGAGTTGGGAGAAATTTTGAGGAAGAAGGATTCAGCAGCAGCAAGAAGCACGGGAATAGAGAGGAAAAAGAGCAAAATTTGCAAACAAATAGGAAGAAAAGAGAGAAAAAAGAGAGGATTTATTTCTTTTGAATTTGATTGTATCAAATATACTCCTCATCCTATTCAAATACACAAGTTCACATCCATTTGAGATCATTTGCAAGGTGAAAATTCCCTTTGTTCTAGCAATTTATATCATATCATTTGGTTGAATTAAATGTAGTTTTCATGAAATTTATGGTGGGATAATGGATTAGGGATTATTAGTGAGGGTTCCATCGGAACAAAATTCTTCCTAATAACCCGAGGATATCCAATTGGTGAAATTTCTAGCTCGTTTATGGTGATTTATTGGGTGTAATTTATTTAGATTATCATTTTCGGATGTCATGGTGTATTAGATCAATTCGGGTTGGTTAGTTATGTAGTATTCATTTCGTGGGCATGTAGCAATCTCGGGTGTGAGCCTAGGAACGCGACCCCGTGGTCCAAATCCGATGATGGACGTTATGACATATGTAATACATTCAAAGTACTCGTTTTTTTGTAACATGTAATCGTCGGGCCTTAAAGCGACGCTAAGGCGAGAATCGGGTTTAAGGCCCCGTAATAGTGGAACATGTGATTGATGGCGTTCGGGGATGTTTTGACGGCTTACATGCCCATGAATAGCCCCGACGCGTATTTATGCTTGATTTGATTTGTAACACCAAACAAAAGATTTCAAAGCACAAAACAATAAAGATTTTTTCTAAAATAAATCAAAGTAGGATATTAGCATCACGAGGCTAAAAATTGGAAATGCTAACGAAAGTCGATTCCTATTTTACGAGAAAGCTAAAGAGAAGTTGTTTCAAGTGTCACAAAAAAATGGTTTTACAAAAAAGAAATAAATGTTTTACCAAACCTTGATACATAGGGCGAAAGAGATCCTAGAAATTGCCCATCATTTATGAAAGCAACGTATAAATCTCGATTCCTATTTTGGTTAAGGTTTAAGAGAATTCACGTTTTACCAAAACGACGCCTAATAAAGATTCATAGTTTTGACGAGTAAAATCAAACCTTTCGCATGAATAAAGGAGCTCTCTCGTACTAACGGAAACGACGTTCTAAAGCATTCCCAAAACAAAACACGATTTCTCAATAAAAATGCCAAATGTTTCATCTTTCATGAAAGAACTCACCACAACATTCACATAAGCACACACACACACACACACGTATACACATTTTATGAATCAAAGGATAGGAAAGTATCAAGATTGCGGTAACCGTGTTTACGGAAGTCGGGGGGTGCCTAACACCTTCCCCTCGCTTAAGCAAGCCCCCGAACTCTATGGATCTCGATTCGCAGACCAATTAATTCGGAGTCACATATGAGCCAGCGATTTATAAAAAAACGAAAACTCGGATGAGTTGGTACATCCATTTCAAATATACCAACTGGCGACTCTGGTTAATTGGCTCATCATAAAAAACGATCTTTCGAAACCCCGTCGACATTAATGCCGACCTTTTCCCAAACTCATCTAATAATAAAAGGGCACAAAAATCGGGAGAGGTGAGAAACCGGCGTCGACAGCTGGCGACTCTGCTGGGGAGATTAGAGGGCTTAAGCCGCGTTCAAATCTTGATGCTATCCTATCCTTTTAAAATTCATAAAATGTGTATGTGTGCGATATTTTGATTTTTTACTTTTGTTGTGTGAATGTGTGTTTTTGCCCAATAAATGAATGATTGAATGGAATTGCTTTACTTTTAAGTAATCATTTGCATACGGTGAGGGCGATGAATGTGAATGTATGTTGAGAGAGTACCTCCTCCTGAGGCGAACCTGTCGGTTGCTTATTACTGGACTCGAAGGGGCTGCTCCCCGGAGATGGCTCAGGAAACGCACCACCCAAATCCGCTCCAATCGAAAGGGCTCAGACGAGTAGATTGCGAAGATTTGGGGACCTTCATGCCGAAAAGCCCGTGAGAGTAACCCTAGGATAGGTCAACCTCAGATTAACCCAACGCAGGAAAAGTTTCTCCATGCCCTTTTACGTTCACGCGTATAAAATGTCATGATCCCATTCATATATGCCTCCCCTTCTGTCAAATGAAATTACTAACCTCTATGTTTTGCAGGGAATAGCTGGGGAAGCATAATAAAGTCAGGTTTAGCATTTGTTATTGCAGTAAAGGACTACTAACATGCTGTTTTGTAGAAAAAGATTAAAAAACCCAAAACCCAAAAGTTACAGCTTTAGCATGCATCCATATCCTTTCATTGCCCAGGATCTAAACTTCGAACCGTTGTTTCTGTAGGATTGCTCCTCAAACCCGTTCGCAGTCTAAGAAAGCCCAGGTCTCTACCTCTGAAATGGCTGATCTTCCCAATCATAGTTCCATATCTCGGGAGGAGTTTGATGATTTTAAGAAGCAGATGATGGAAATGGCCACAATGCTAAAAGAACAGTTCCTAATCAGACAGGATCCGCCAAACCAAGGACCGCACAATATTCCACCACCAGGGAGTGACCAGAATCCTCCTAAAAATGTTGCAAACCTGTTTAGGGATGACCAACCCCAACTCAAGGACGAGCCAGTCATCCCAGGGGTCGTTCCCATACCTAACAGGACAGTGATTACTATCCCAGAGGAGGGGGACACTGACGACCTTCAGAAAAAAATGAAACACATGGAGGAGACCATCCAATCTCTAAGAGGCATAGGCTCCCTGGGTAGGGTTAATTACTCGGATCTATGTGTTTTCTCCGGAACCAGATATCCAGAAAAGTTCAAAGTCCCCGAGTTTGAAAAATACAATGGAAAGGGAGACCCCTACACATACTTGAAAATATACATTGGAGAACTCGGGTCTTATGCCGAGGACGAAGGGTTGAGGATGCAGCTGTTCCAGAAAAGCTTAACGGGGGAGGCAAGAATCTGGTATGCCCGCCTTGACAACGCCCGAATCCACAACTGGGAGGAATTGGCCCATACCTTCTTAACCCAATACAGCTTTCAGGCCCAGATGGCACCTGACAGATACCAAATGACAAAAGTTAAGAAACAACCCAGGGAATCCTTCAGGGATTATGCACAACGATGGAGGGGTATGGCCGCACAGGTGAATCCCCCGATGAGCGAGTCAGAGATGGTGATGACTTTTGTAGACATTCAAGAGGCCCCGTATTATGAACGGGTTATTTCAGGGATTGGTAGGCCTTTTGCTGAAATGATTAAACATGGGGAAATGGTGGATATGGGGTTGAAATCTGGCAAAATCCGGGATTTCACGGCTTTGGAAACAGCTGCAGAACAAATACAGAATGGAAACTATGGCAGCACTTCCCGGAGGGTCCAAAAGAAGAAGGAAGAGGATGTTTCCCTCATCTTACAGGGGTCATCCAGTAAGGCAGAAAACCATCTTCCAGTACAGGTACAGAGAGTGGGGCCATCCCGACAGCCTAATTTCGCTGATCAGAGGGCGGAGGGGCGAAGGAGATATGAGGCCTCGCAAAATCGAGTATTCACCCCACTCGGGGAGCCTCTTGAACGGGTCTTAGCGGTATTGGTAGCCCAAAAGAAGATAGTTGGTTTGGCACCCCCGAGTGACCCAAAGGGAAGAAGGTTTGACTCGAGCAAGCGATGCGCATACCACTCAAGTTCCCCTGGTCATGATACGCAAGACTGTTGGACGTTGAAGCACAGAATCCAGAACTTGATTGACAGTGGGGAAATTGTGGTGGAACAGCCAGACTCCCCGAATGTTAAGGCGAATCCCCTGCCAAGACATGATGGGGGGGGGGGGTTAATGCGACGGAGGCCAATGAAGCCGGGGGGCCGCCAAGGTTGAACTATGTGCAGAAAATTGAGGAAATGATCAACGTGATACATGATCATGGGAGTGCACGGGGAGTTCCCATCAGGTTGATAGGGGTAAGTACGAATATCACGGAGGGACCTGTCAAGTTGACGGCTCCGAGGCCCCTCATCCTTGCGGCAAGGCCGCAAATCCCTATCAGTAGTCTAAAGACGGTACCCTGGAATTATGGGGGGATGCCAGAGGAAGCGGCCAGTTGTGCTTCTGTGACGACAAAAGGGAA
This sequence comes from Aralia elata, assembly GCA_034770075.1. Classification (NCBI taxonomy): domain Eukaryota; kingdom Viridiplantae; phylum Streptophyta; class Magnoliopsida; order Apiales; family Araliaceae; genus Aralia; species Aralia elata. The sequence continues at coordinate 61,080,165 of CM068384.1, read as the reverse complement.
CCCCTTATATCTTCCCAGGCGAGTCCTTGAGAACCAAAAGAAGAAAAATGAAGAGATTTCCGAGGAAAAGGCTATCGAATTCTTGAAAAGGACGGATCACCCGGAAACAAGAGGGATCCAGATTTTAAATGAGGAGTCAACCCTAACATCAGTCATGGACTTAGTGTTGTCATCCAATGATCACTGCAAAACCCTGGTGAAAGTCCTGGAGGAGGCATACGTGCCCAAGGAAATTAGTGAGGAATGTTTCGGCTAGCTGGTAGGCCATCTGTTGGAGAGTGATGTAATATCCTTTGCAGATGATGACATCCCCAAGGAGGGAAGAGGGCACCGAAAACCGCTACATATTGCGATAATCTCCTCGGGTTATATCATGAATGGGGTGCTGATTGATGGAGGGTCGGCATTGAATATATGTCCCCTCAGTACATTGCAGAAGATGAACATCAATCCCAAGCGCCTACGGGCCAGTCATGTAATGGTGCGAGCTTTCGATGGTTCCCGGAGGGATACAATTGGAGAAATAGATTTACCGGTGGAAATTGGACCTTGTACTTTTGATATCTCTTTCCAGGTCCTAGACATTGCAGCCAGTTATAACCTGCTATTGGGGAGGCCGTGGATACACATGGCCGGGGCAGTTCCTTCCACGCTACACCAACAAATCAAATTAATCATCGATGGGAATCTGGTAACAATCTCGGCAGAATGTGATGACCCTTCTCCTCCCAGGAATGGCCTACCAGTAATTAATGTGGACAAGTCAGCAGCACCTTCCAGTTTTCAAGCGTTGGAAATTAGCACTCCCCACTACAGATGCCTGGGAGCCCCAGCCGTGAAACCTAAGGTCTCTCCAGAGCTTACCTTCGTGGCAAAAGAAATGATGAAAATGAAATTCCAACCTGGACAAGAATTAGGAAAGAGTAGCCAAGGAATCACTGAGCCCATTCAGCTACCCCATCAGATAGGTAAAGTAGGGTTAGGATATCGTGAAGGCGTAGCACGGAGACACCGTCAGGGTGCGGATCCGATTCGACTAGCTGGCAGTCCGGTGACCAAGGTCAACAATGAACAGGGGACTAGCGAGCCTGTGATTGGGGCAGGGAATGAAGAGTTAACACCCGCAAGTGATGAATCGGCCAAGAGGGAAAGTTTCCTACAGGAGGTCGCGAGGGAGTTTGAAACCAAGTGCTATATCCCCGGACAATTAACAGGCAATGGAGAGGGGACGGATGTTGTCATGCCACGGGAAGCCCGACAGGGTGTGCCTATCATCGATTGGGCGGGGCTAATTATTCCTGGAGAGGATAGGAAGAGGGATTCAGGCGACGTAGCCGTAATCATCGGGGAAGTGTCCGACGTAAGGCCCCCTTTTATCCGGCGCATTTCATCTAACCTGACCGTCGACAATTGGACCATGAAACCCGTGATATCCAAACAAGGGTAAAACCCGACATCAAGGTGGCAGACCCTAGAGGATGGGAGGATGAAGAAGTTTATTTTTGTTGTTGTTTTATATTTTGCATAATTATGTCGTTTCTTCATGTTATCTGAAAATGTGATCGTCGTGGAAAATAACTTATATATGACAAGTATTTTGTTTCATGTCAGGTGTACCAATTTGAGTAATCCTTGCCTAACAAACAGTCTTTCAAAATTGAATGATGATTATGATTTTGACATTGAGCTGGATTTCGATTTAATGGGCATTGAGCAAGATGAGACAGATTACGACGACGCGCCTGACGAGATCAAAGGATGGGTCGAAGATAAACCCAAACCCAACTTAGACCAAACCATCACTATAGATATGGGAACCCCTGACAAGCCAAAAGAACTCAAGATAGGGACGGACCTTACCCCCAGCCAAAAAGCCGAAATGACTGAGTTGTTAAACCAATATGAGGATGTCTTTGCCTGGTCTCATAGGATATGATCGGATTGTCCACCGACATTGTGGTACACCGATTGCCCATCAAGGAGGGTTTCAGGCCTGTCAAGCAAAAATTAAGAAAGTTGAAACCGGAGTGGAGCTTAAAAGTGAAGGAAGAGATCATCAAGCAGTTCAGGGCGGGAATCATTATGGTATCCACTTACCCAGAGTGGCTGTCCAATGTAGTCCCAGTGGCTAAGCCCGGAGGGAAGGTGAGGGTATGTGTAGACTATAGAGATCTAAATAAGGCCAGTCTCAAGGATAATTTCCAGTGCCTTTCATACCCATCCTGGTGGATAACACAGCCCAGTACGAAATGTACTCTTTTTTGGATTGCTTTGCGGGGTATCATCAGATAATGGTGGCAGAGGAGGATCGGGAAAAGACCGCATTCATCACCCCTTGGGGCACCTTCTGCTATAGACGATTGACTTTTGGTCTCACAAACGCAGGGGCTACTTATCAGAGAGCCATGATGGCCCTGTTCCACGATATGATGCATAAGGAGATAGAGGTCTACGTGGATGACATCATCGTGAAGTCTAGGGTAGAATCTGACCATATAACCCATCTCAAAAAGCTATTCGATCGGCTCAAAAAGTATAATTTGAAACTCAATCCAGCAAAGTGTGCTTTCGGAGTGCAGTCGGGTAAGCTCTTGGGATTCCTGGTTAGTGATCGAGGCATTGAATTAGATCCAGCAAAGATTAAGGCCATTGTGGATATGCCAACACCTCACACGGAGAAGGAGATAAGAGGATTCCTAGGAAGAATAAACTTCATCAGCCGCTTCATATCCCACTTGACGACTACATGCGAGCCGATTTTCAAATTGTTAAGGAAAGGTGCTTCCCAAGAATGGAATGAGCAATGTCAGAGGGCTTTTCAGATCATTAAGAAACAACTGATAGAGGCACCAGTGCTGGTACCCCCGAAGGACAGGATCCCTCTGTTCATGTATATATCGGTCAATGCCATCACGATGGGATGTATGCTGGGATAGAAAAATGAGGCAGGTCAAGAGCAGGCCATCTATTACCTCAGCAAGAGGTTCAGCCAATGTGAACAGAATTACACTCCCATCGAGAAGACCTGTTGTGCTCTGGCCTGGGCTGCAGGAAGATTACAGCATTACCTCCATGGGCATACGACGTACCTGATATCGAGAATGGATCCCCTGAAATACATTTTTGAAAGACCCATGCTGAATTGTCGACTGTCAAGATGGCAGTTAATCTTACAACAGTTCGACATGGTGTACGTGACTCAGAAAGCCATGAAAGGGCAGGGAATTGCAGATCAGTTGGCAGAAACCCCGTCAGGAGGGATGGAGCCGTTAGAAACTCCTCCGCCGGGCGAAGATATATTTTGGGTATCACACTCAAAATGTGATGACGAGGGACAGTTCTGGAAGCTGTATTTTGATGGTGCCATGAATGCCGAAGGGGCAGGAGCCGGAGCGGTCCTGGTCTCTATCACCGGAGAGCAATACCCTGTGGCCACTAAACTAAAATTCAACAATTCGAACAACACCACTGAATACGAGGGATGTATCTTGGGACTCCGCTTTGCCCGCGACATGGGAGTGAAGAGACTAGCGGTGTTCGGGGATTCAGAATTGGTAATCAGACAAGCAATCGGGGTGTACAACACTAAAGAGCTTCGGTTACTTCCATACCATCGTTGTGTCACCCAGTTAATGCAAGAGTTCGAAGATATCGCTTTCCGCCATATTCCCCAGGGACGGAATGATTTTACCGATGCATTGGCAACTCTGGCTTCCTTAATCCACGTAATCAAGAACAAGGATGTTCCACAGATTGAGATAGCAGTACAGAATGCCCCGGCATATGAGGAACATGTGGCAGTATTATCAAACGAGGTGGTGTTGCCAAAGTAGCCCTGGTATCATGACATAAGGGAATATCTGAGAGATGGATCCATTCCCGACCAGGCGAGTCGAACTGAGAGGATGAAAATTCAAAAGATGGCAATAAAATTTTATCTGAGTGGGGATTCACTCTACAAAAGGGATGCTGGGTTGGGACTATTACAATGCGTAGATGAAACACAGGCCCAAAGGATTATGAATGAAATACATGGTGGAGTGTGTGGGCCCCATATGAGCGGACCGATGCTGGCCAAGAAGATCTTAAGGACAGGGCATTATTGGTTAACCCTGAAAGCCGATTGCGATGATCATGTCAAACGATGTTACCAATGCCAGGCGCACGGTAATGTGATCCATACGCCTCCCAATGAACTGCATTGTATGACCTCCCCATGGCCGTTTTCAATGTGGGGAATGGATGTGATCGGACCAATAGAGCCCAAAGCAAGCAACGGACACCGATTCATTTTCGTCATGATCGATTACTTCACCAAATGGGTAGAAGCAGCTTCTTTCCCCAAAGTAACCCAGGAGGTCATCGTCGGTTTCATCAGGAATAATGTCATTTGTCGATACGGGCAACCTGAGGTTTTGGTCTCCGACAATGCCAAGAATTTGAACAACACCCTCATGAAGGGGTTATGCGAGCAGTTTAAGATCAAACACCTCAACTCTGTCATTTACTGTCCTAAGATGAACGGGGCAGTAGAGGCTGCAAACAAGAACATCAAGAAGATCATGGCAAAGATGTCTGCTAATCATCGGGGATGGCCGGATTTGTTACCCCTCACCCTGCTGGCATACCGAACGTCAACGCGTACTTCTACAGGGGCAACCCCTTACGCTTTGGTGTATGGAATGGAGGCCGTTCTGCCAGTTGAGGTTGAAATGGCGTCCCTCAGAATAGTGATCGATGCTCAGATAAGCGAGGAGGATTGGATGCAAAGTCGATACGACCAATTGGCCCTAATTGATGAAAGAAGGGTGGCTGCTGTTTGACACGGTCAGTTATATCAACAAAGGATCTCTCGATCATACGACAAAAGGATAAGACCTCGGAAGTTCAAGGAAATTGATTTGGTGCTAAAAAGAGTCATGCCTTGTCAAGACGAAGCCAAGGGGAAGTTCGCCCCGAACTGGGAAGGACCATTTGTGATTAAGAAAGTGCTATCCGGAGGAGCCCTCATGTTGCAAGAAATGGATGGGGAGGTATTTCCACAACCTCTCAATTCCGACTCGGTGAAGCGGTTCTACGCTTGAATCATCAATTCTCCCTTTTCTTTGAAGGAACGAACTACGTAGGACCTGATCTCCCAACTTGTGGGGGTACGTAGGCAGCCATCATGGCACGGTCCAATCCTTCAAAAAAATAATAATCCTTTCCTTAAACAAAACCATTTCCCAACAGCCAGATAAAACTTCATAAACCCTCAAAACCTTCCCAAAACCAGCCTCTTAATCAACTTCATCCCAAATGACATAGCCCTGATCCACCCAGACAATTATCCAAGATCTAAGACCCAATCTGATGAAATCGACAGGGGTACGGTAATATCTGTCAGATCTACATCGAGACTTGGAAAGAGAAAGAAAGCGAAATGTCAAAATCATGGTCAACAGGATAAAATGAGGGTCCAATGGAAGGCAATGATACAACGAAAAGGGAAAATGACTAAATTTAAATGCATGTTTATATATATAAGTCATTTTATTACAAGATTCCTCTTTCAATAACCGATGAAACTAACATAGTCTATGCAGGAAATAAAAATAATCTACAAATCTGAAACTAGCTGAAGCAGGATGGATAAAGTGGTGGATAGATCTAAAGCATCAGCACCCCCTGCAATCTGCTGCCCCATCATATCAATGCGATCCAATAAAGCAGTGGCTCGGCTAACAGTCCCAGAATGAGCATCTATAACTGCCCTGGTCTGAAGTACAATGGCATCTCTGTCAGTAATGGCAGCATCTCTAGCCAGAATGGCATCATCTCTCTCGACAAGAGCGGCATCCCTCTCAGCCTCAGTAGTAATCAAGGCCAGGCGGAGTCGGGTATCCTCAGTAACCTGACTTGGGGCAGAATCGGCTGAGATGGAGTGGTATGTAGTATCATCTGGAGAAATCATTCCAAAGTCATCAAAGGCCCCAGTCCGACTCAAACCAACCGGGTCCAAGTCTCCACGCAACCACTGCACGTAAGCAAATGTCTGGAGGTGGCAACCCTCACTATATTCGGTGGAGATCCTGCGAGACCAAAGATCGTATACCCGCAGTAGTTCCCTCTCTATCTGGGATGATATAAGGAATCGGTAGGCGGCTGCACCCGTGAAGGGGTGAAAATCCTGTGTCTGATCAAACTGCCCTATAACCGCCAAGGGATGATAAGTCATCACGCCCCTCAAGCCAGCAATGGGGATGAAATCCAGGTCGGGCACGTGAGTTAAGAAGCTCATAAAGGAGCAATAAACCGAATAGATCAGTAGATGAAAGGGGTCCTCAATGACCGACAAAAATGATGTCCAGGAGGCCACATCAGTACAGCTTACGGGACGAAACGAAAACTGCGTGGCTATATCATAACTGAAGCAAAACCTTTGGCGACGGAAATGGTCGATCGGACTGAGATGACTCATGAACCACACGTACAACAAAGTCGAGCTCCCTCGGAACACTCTGCCTCGGAAAGACTGGCAATATGAGGCTGACATGTAAGTATCCGCCAATATCAGGGGAAGAATGGTTTGATCCTCCTGAAGGGCTCTAACGGCCGCGACAACCCGCATGTCCAACTGATCGGGTCCTGCAGGCAAGTACAAAGCTGAGACGACACAGGCCATCAGAACGTCTACTCTCAAGGCACCCCAGTGCTCCTCGGAAACGGAAAAATCCCCGAAGAAAAGACGAAAACTGTCGGGTGAACCAAATCGGTCAATCAAGAACTGAAGGGGAACCATATGGTCTGAGGTGATCACCGATAACAAGGCTGTCCTCCGCAAACCGGTGAAAGTCAAGAATTGACGGCGCATGGAACCAGCTGTGATCCTGGCACAAGGACCATCCAAAGGCAGGCCAGTAAAGCGAGCTTACTCCTCGAGAGTGGGGGTCAGCTCTACTGTCCGTAATCTGAACACTTGACGAGCAGGGGCCCAATAGCTCAGAATACCCTCCACAAAGCCCGCTGGCACCTGAAAGGATAATAAGGACCAAGAATGTCCCAAAAGGCCATCTGAGATAACCCTGTCGGCCGACGATAAACTGTCCAACCAGCGGAGGAGACTGCCGACCAACCCTGTAGGAGGAATTGAATCCAAACGTACCACGACATCTAAGGACGACATCTGTGAAAAAATAGTATCAAAAAGACTGTACAGGGGTCGTTCTCTATCCATAAATAAAAAGCATGCATCATACAGTTAATAATAGAACAAATGAATTTCATAGATATAAAAGATAAAAAACTGTGCATAAAAAAATAAATGAGTTCAGTACATAGTGCATAAAATGAAAAATAAATCTAAACAGGTGTAGGTACAAAAGCCCTATCCTATCCTGATCTAAATAAAATCAATCTCATCTATGAAAGCGGGATCCTCGAACTGATCCCCCGGAGTCGCCGAGGTCAAAGGCCCGAAGTTCATGTCGGGGATGTATGGCTGCGCTGTGGCATCAGATGAGCTCGGGCCCGCATCATAACCCGCACCGTCAGGATCGTAGGCATAGGCTTCCTCTGGAGTCCGGCCCAACACCCGAAGATATAGAGACAACTGGTCTACCTAACGGGTCAGGGTGGCGATCTGCTCAGCATGGGTAGGGCTCCGAACGCAGGCTGCCCAGTCAGTCATCATCACCGAGCCGGGGACCATATCCCCAAGGAAGAATGTGGCCCGGGTCTGAGGACCGATAGTGCTGGGCACCCACCAAGTACGGAAAGCATCACTCGTACTGGGACCCGTAGAAAGCGTCCGGCCGTCCTCCCCTGCGAGCATGATCTCTGAAGGCTGAGAATCCAGCAGCCAGGAGGTAGTGAAAGGAAGGGAATGCGGGATGCGGATCTCTCCAGTGACGCATCTGAATGCGCGCTCCCCCAGGTACATCACCCATCCTCCAACACTCTGCAAAGTGAGGCGACGAGTGGAGAGCTCGAACTCCGGGCCAGAAGGATGCCCATTAGCAAACCCCACAGTCAGATGCTCGGAGAGGTAGGGAACCCAGACGACATCAGCAGTCGCGGTCAGCTCCAGCTGGATGCGGCAGTGTGCAAAGCTGCCTGATACCGGGACCTCCTCCAAGGTGCTATGATGCCATCGCCGGCCCCGGGGATAGGTGTCCAAGCCAAGGGTAGTGACGGGCCTCAAGCATGGAAGACGCTCGTAGGCCCAGAACTGCGAACAGAAATAGTGAAAAGCATGAGTAACCGACAAATGCAGAAAAGAGAAATAAATGAAGAAAAGTCCAGTAAGAAAAGAGGAGGAGAAGCCTCACCAACAAGAAGTGATAGAATCCGAGCCAAGCGTCTGTCTGGCCCTCCGAACGTAGACGCAGACCGTGGAGGAAGTAGGCAAAAGTGAATGACCCCCAATCATGGTCACCGATCCGGTCTACGTCTCTGACAGCTCCGACGACGCTGAAATGAATGGTAGAGGAGTTGTTCCCTAGGAAACAACCCCTCATGATGGTCAGGAATAGGCGCCGGAGCAGAATATCTCGGGTAGCTCGATCTGCAGGAATAGGCAGTGCATAGATACCTCCGACAGCATCAACAGCTAGAGCTCCATACTGAATGCTGCGGGCCTTGAAGACCCTGTCATCCGCAGTAAAGCCCAATAAAGCCCGGACCTCCGCTGGAGTGATGTCAAGATCCAGAGGGACGCGGGATCCAGTGAAGTCGATGCCCGTGATGTACCTCCAGTCCCAGGGAGTCAACACGACCTCACAGTCCAGAAGGTGAAGGGACTGGGTCTGGTGAAACCATCTCTCGGACAAAGCCCGCATATAGCCCCAGGGGCACAGACGGGGGATGATAGTGAAAAAGTGACGGAAGCCCCAAGAATCCACCACCGCCCGGTAGTCGCTGTGCAGAGCCGTGTAGAGGGAGTAGATGTTGAACCAGTTGCCCCTAGACTGAATAAACTCCGGCACTTGTGGCAATCATCAATGGGTCAGTCCAGGTAGAACAGGAATTAAGAAATTGAAAATGAAATGAGAATAGAATTGAATATACCTCATTAGCTACAAGAGATGCCGAGGGGTGACGACTGAGATCCCGACCCAAAAGATCGGGTATCTGCACAGGGGCGCCAGAGGGAGCATGATGAGGAGATGGAGCCGGTGTGCTGGAGGATGGCCCCTCTGCCACAACCTCCGGAGGAGCAGCCTCCTCAACGTCCGGATGATCGGGACGGATAACAGCCTCCGCCAAGCGGTGAGCCTGACGGGTCCGAGGAAGAACAGGGGCAGGTGCAGCCCTACGACGGCGAACACCCGAGGTCCGAGACGCGGAAGAGCTACTAGGAGCGTCGCGATCCATAGCTGGAACAGAACAGGCAAGGAGGAAGGTAAGTTCCCTTTTTTAATTTATGCCACAAATATTCCAATATTTATCGTAGAATTAATGCAACATGATGCATGTTTATTATATGTACATAAAAAAAAATCGGCAAAGTTCCGTTTGTAAAATGGACATCCCAGGCATAAGCCAAACATGCTTTCAATCAATCCAAGCCTCAAACAAATCAAAATTGCATTCATATGTGTAATTACAGCATGTAAAGTACCATAATGCATGATTTTCTTTCAAAAAAGGAACAAACCGTATGTGGGACCACATCATGAGCATAAAATAGGACTCACACAGTTGATACATAGCGTGTATATACAATAATACATAGCATAGCATTGTAAAGCATACATTTCTATCTCTAACCATGCAAATAGCCAAATGTATAGCAAAACGTTGACGAAATTGAAAAGTGAACGGTCAAAGTGTTACCTGTAGCGCGTAGATCGATCCTACCGGAGCAGTTTTTTTGCGAAAAAGGTTGGAAAGCTCGACAAAAGGACGTGCAAGGGTCTGAAAATCGCGTGGGGTACGAATGAAAGTGACAGATCTGGGAAGCGGCTGGCCGCTCTTATGCCCGATCTTGGCCGCAGATCAATCTGCGGCTGGCCGCAGATCCATCTGCGGCTGGGCCCAATGCTCACCCATTGGTCTATTGCAAGCTTAATCGATTCTAAAGCCCATTTGACTCGTAATATGATAATAAAATACGAGATTTTGATGAAACGGATGTCGAACACGGCTTCTCAATTCGACCGAATGACCGGATACGAGGCCCGGCACTCGCAGACAATCGACCGGCGACGATAACTGGCGATTAAGAGATGGATGTCCGGCGACGAAAACCGGCTCCGACCAGATAACCAACCGGCGACGATAACCGGGGGTTACGAGATGGGTGACCGGCGACGATACCCGGCCCCGACGAGACAATCGATCGGCGACGATAACCGGCGATTACGAGATGGATGTCCGGCGACGAAAACTGGCTCCGACAAGATAATCAACCGGCGACGATAACCGGGGGTTACGAGATGGGTGACCGGCGACGATACCCGGCCCCGACGAGACAATCGACCGGCGACGATAACCGGCGATTACGAGATGGATGTCCGACGACGAAAACCGGCTCCGACAAGATAACCAACCGGCGACGATAACCGGGGGTTACGAGATGGGTGACCGGCGACGATACCCGGCCCCGACGAGACAATCGACCGGCGACGATAACCGGCGATTACGAGATGGATGTCCGGCGACGAAAACCGGCTCCGACAAGATAACCAACCGGCGACGATAATCGGGGGTTACGAGATGGGTGACCGGCGACGATACCCGGCCCCTACAAGATAATCGATCGGCGACGATAATCAGCGATTACGAGATGGGTGACCGGCGACGAAACCCGGCCCCGACAAGACGATCATCCGCATCGACACCCTTTTATGAATGTTTTGCATCCATTGCATCTTACGTTACATCATAAATCATATGTGTTGCATCACGTATGTATTGTCATCCTTGTGCATTGTCATTCATGCATCGAGTGTCTATTCTTTATCCTGTTCATTTCATTTAAACATTGCATAAACATGATAAAGAGGGGCAGCTGTAGACACCCAATTTTTGCGTTCCCTGTACTAACCATGACAGGAGGGCAAAATCGTCAATTGAACCGGCTTGCGGGAGCGAAGGAATGGGCACAAGTGCGCTTGTCCAACCCACCGCAATGATTGGCGACCAAAGCTGACGTGATAATAAGGTCGTCCGAAGCGGGCATTCCCGAATGAGGTGGCACATCTCCCGGAAATTCTCGGACTGCAAAATACGAGCCTGTCAGCGAAAACCGACGTTACGGCATGAAAATCGAGGCGTGACACGAAAATCGAGAAAGTCAAACCGTCCAGTCGCGGATTGATCTGCGGCCAAATAGTGCGCCTTTTGAAAACACGAAACTCGAAACACGGAACTCGAAATCAGGTGAGTGGAAGGCAGGCGGCCAGCTAGCCGCAGATTGATCTACGGCCAGCCGCAGATCAATCTGTGGCTGGCTTTGGCCAGCCTATTTGTAATGCCCGTGAATTTTGAACATCCTTATTAATTAAATCTAATTTAATTTATTGAGTTAACGTTGTGTTCTATTTAAACCAACTTGGGTTAATTGGTGGGAGATGTATAAGCTATGTCTATACTTGTGTTGGCAGGTATGATATAACTATGGCTAAGAAATAACCATATGTGAGTCAAGTGTAGGAATTGGTGTGTAATGACTAAAATGGCCAAGAGTGGTTAATAACCAAGGTAATTATGAAGGGGCAATAACCATTGTATATCCAAGTGGTTAATAACCAATGTAATTATGGCGGGATAATAACCATTGTGTTTAAATAATGTAATTATGACAAGATAATAACCAATGTCTAATAACCAATGAAGAATGGTTAATAACTAATGGATAATTAAGATTTTGCGAAAAGACTATTTTAACCTTAAAAGAAGTTGGGTAATGTTTAAAATACCCTTGAGGAAGTTGCTAGGAAGCTTCTTATTATTGATGAATTGACCAAATTGCCCTTGCCTAACCATGGTTAATGACTATTTTGCCCATGGTCTCTACTTTCCTATAAATAGGACCCCTCACCAATGATAGTGAGGTTGGTTCATTATTCACCAAGTATAGAGAGAGTGTTAGAGAGAGTTTGAAGAAAAAGCAAGAACAAATCTTGTGGGAGAAAGAAGAAGGTCTTGATTGTTTAGGTCATCCCCATTCACAACCTATTTTGGGAAGGAAAAGAAGAAGAAGAAATCAAAAAGGTATAACTCCAAACTTTAAGCTATTTTAATGTGTTTGGACATAGATCCTTGAAGTTTTATGTTCTTGATGGCTAGAACCTTATGATAAGGTTAGATCTTGAATATATAATGTTTTGCTTGTTCATATGTGTGAGTTTATGTTGGAAAAATTTAGAAGAAAGGAAGTAAAGGAGATTTCCGAAAATTTTGTTTGAAAAAGGTTGTTATATGCTTGTCATTTTGAAATCTATAAAGGGATCTTGTGATTTTCTTTCTTGATATGCTAGATCCATAGGTTAGGGACAAAATCCCTTTTGAATCACTCAAATATGTTGAAAAATGAGGAAACCATGAATTTATTACCAAAGCATGCCAACTGTTGAACAACCTTGCTGACCCCTGACTTTGAGCCTGTTTTCCGAGACCTAAACATAACCAAATTTGATGTTTGATAAATGAAACGTGTAGTTCAGGAAGATACGAATCCAACAAAATTGACGGATCGTAAATCGAAGTTGTAGATTTCGTTTTATGAAGGTTTTGGTGAAAGACCCCAAATCTGGAAATCAAGAACGAAAATTAGAAAAAAAATTAACTATTTGTTATTTAATTATGTTTAAATAATAAATAAAGTTAAGTAATTGATTAATTATTATTAAATAATGATTAAGGATAATTAAGAATTGTAAATTAATTATTTATGATTTGATTAATTTTAAAATATAAATAAACCTAATTAGTTATTATTTATTATTAAATAATAACTAAAGATAATTAGTACTCACTTATTAGTTATTTATTATTTGATTAACATTAAATAATAAATAAACCTAATTAGTTATTATTAAATAATAACTAAAGATAATTATTACTCACTAATTAATTATTTATTATTTGATTAACTTTAAATAATAAATAAACCTAATTAGTTATCATTTATTAAATAATAACTAAAGATAATTCTTATTCACTAAGTAATTATTTATTACTTGATTAACCTTAAATAATAAATAAATATAATTATTTATTATTTATTATTAAATAATAACTAAAGATAATTCATATTTACTAATTAATTAATTATTATTTAATTAATTTTAAATAATAAATAAATCTAATTATCTATTATTTATTATTAAATAATAACTAAAGATAATCGTTACGCACTAATTAATTATTTGATTAACGTTAAATAATAAACAAACCTAATTAATTATTATTTAATCTTAAATAATAATTAAAGACAATTAAAATTTATAATTTGATTATTATTTAATTAATAATTAAATAATAAGTGAATATAATTAGTTATTAAGTACTATTAATAATAATGACTAAAGATAATTAATTAATTACTATTTAATAGTAATTAATTGAAGATAGAGTCAATAAAATAGAGAGAGCTTAATAACCCATTAATTAAACAATCATAATAAATTGCTTAAGGGTTTAATAAATAAATATTACTTAAGAAAGAGTAATGTTAATCAATTGAACAATTATTATTAATTGTTTAAGGGTTTAATAAGTGTTTATCACTTAAGGAAAACATTGGTAATTAATTAAACCATCAACCTAAGGATCAATTAAGTGTCTTATAGGATTTACGATAGTTTATGTGTGCTATGTGATTTGCTTAATTGTTAAATAAATAGCATAAGTAAGCGTGTCGATATACAACTACGCAATACTAATTGATATATCAATATTATCAATGTTAGGTTCTTCAAGGCCAATTAGTTAAAGCTAGAATTATTTGTAGCTGAGCAGACAGGCAAGTTCCTAACCCTAAACTTCTTACATTATTGCAAGTTCCCTAACTCAATCTCGAGTTATTATTTTCGAAGCATGCTAGTGAATAATTATTGTCGATTATTCACATCCATACTGATTATTGAGATTCGCACATTGTGCAATTGAATTCCTATCCTATTATGATTGAACTGTAAATTTAATTAAAGTTCTTTCAAGTATGAATTGTTTATGAGATCGATCTATGCTATTTGTATCAGCTAGATCCAGTATGTCTAAATTGGTTAAGACAATGGTATTTTAAAAGCTGTTCTTATTAAATTGTTGTGGTAAGAACTCTTGGCTGAGAAAAGGATAAACTTGTTTAAGGCATGATATCAATGTTGGTTATTAAGTGTTTATACATAAATCACGGGGTATGAGAGGCTGATCCCCTCGATTACCAAAACTTTTTAAGAGGTCCAGCTTACATGCTGAGAACCTTGGAAAACATCCTTGGTTATTTCAAACCACTCAGTAATTGTCATTCAATTATTCGGATATTCAACTGTTGTTTACTAATTCATGTTCCTTCACACCCTTATACTGTTGTTGAACATTGAAAGCAAAATTTCCTTCTATCATGATATATCTCTTGTGTATATACTTGCTAAGCAAATTAGTTGCTTACCCTTGCTATATCATAATCTTTATTTCAGCTAAGGCAGGCAGTAAGAAAGAAACGTCTAGAAGAGACAAAGGAAAAGGGAAGGTGCAGGAATAGATGCCCGATAGTGCCTATGTACTAGTTATTATTGAATGTTGTTTGATTAGGTGAACCTTTTGTTGTATTAAGGGTACGTTTTATGTTAAGGTTAAAGAACCTTGGGACCAGAATTGTAAGGACTTTATTTCCATTCGATAAACAATGTATGTTTATTATTCCGCATTTAGTTAGATAGTATGTTTGTCGTCGATTATCGTGAGCACCGAATTCGAGGTTTGGAAACCTGGATTTGGGGGTGTGTCACAGGTTGGTATCAGAGCTGTAGGTTATAAACGTTAGGAACAAGAAACCTAGGATATAACCTTAGTAGAAAACTCACATAGAGTATGTAGGTGATGGGTCGGGGAGATTCATAGAGTTCTAGTCGTACCGAATAAAATATCATTTCATTTCATCAATGAATATATTTTATTGTGGTACTGATGTTGATTTATTTGTGTGGTGTTTGTAGGATGTCGGACGAGAGTCAAGATAGCTGTCCAGTGAACCAGGAGCCCATAGAGCCTGATGTGATAGGAGGTTTGCTGGCGAGGAACGCCGAGCTAGAGGTTAGGGCTAAACAATTAGAGGCGCAGAACCACATCCACCAGATTTCTGAACAGCAGTACCAGGACGCTGCTTACCAGGCCCAGGCTGAGTTAGCCGAGTTGCGAGGGAGGCTGCTGCTAAGGGAGCTGCAGTTAGGACAATTGAAGGATGAGGTAAAGGCTAAGGATGCGAAGATAGTTGAATTGGAGCGAGCCTTAGACATTGTCTGGATGCAGTTCGACGCTAGATGGATGAATATGCCCTCTAGTAGCGAGAGCAAGCGTGAGTTGCATTCACCTTGTGTCCCCTAGAGGATAGTTGGAAGTGGATGGTTATGCCTTGATCAGTGTTATTGGTACTACCATTTGGTTTACTAGAAATTGTATTAACCTCAGCAAGGTGCGAGGTAGTTCGTAGGTAGGATGTACTTCCCAACTATGTAGGTAGGAAATAATGGTTTAAGTGAATCCCACCTTTTGTTATATTAAATGGGATAGTAGCAATTATGACAATATGCCTGTGATAAACGTGTAAGACGCTTAAGTCGGTATATGAATATAGATGCATTATTATGGTATGTGCTTGAGAATTTTACTTGATATACCATTTATGCAATGATTATGTTAATTCAGTGAGACTGAATCGGTGTCTTAGTAACTTAAATCACTAATCGGGAAAGCAGAATTTCCGAGGTTGGGTAATCTAAAACTTCCACACAAGAGTCATGTGATTATTGTATTACATGCTAAATACTTATGTTTTAAGAAAGCCCGAGTAACGTGTTAGGGTTTGCTTAAACAGATAATGCCGCCCAGACGAATCCTACGAAACCAAGGGAATGAAGAGTCAGTTAACAATGTAGAGGGAACTCCACCAAACCCAATGCAAGATTTTATCAACATGATGGCTGAAGCTCTGCGGAATCAAACGACTACCGCAGGAAACCAGATGGGCAACCACTTAGCTAATTTTAAAGACTTCAAGGCAGTAGGGCCTCCGGAGTTTAGAGGAACAGCGAACCCGATAGAGGCCCAGTCATGGATAAAGGAGATTGAAAAGGCCTTTGTCATCGCTAGAGTCGCTGAGGAGCAGAAGACAGTTTTTGCTACTTACTTAATGAAAGGTGAGGCTAACTTCTGGTGGGAAGCCAATCAGAACAAAGCTGGAACTGGAGTCGTGGCGTGGGAAGCTTTCAAGACGTTGTTTTTCGAGAATTATTTTCCTGAGAGTACGCAGGCAAAAATGGAGATCAAGTTTCTAGAATTGAAGCAAGAAAATTTGTCAGTGTCGGAGTACGTTGCAAAATTCAATGAATTGGCTAGATTCGCCCCACATTAGGTGGATACTGAGGTGAGGAAGGCCAGGAGATTCGAGAATGGATTAAAGCCGTGGATCTACAGCAAGGTAGCGGTTTTGCAAATTACATCGTTCTCAACCTTGTTGGAGAAAGCTCTCATTGTTGAAGGTGAGAGTGAAGAGGTTTCGAAATATAATCGGGAAAGGAACAAGAAGAAGGTAGAAGGAGGAAATGTAAGCGTTAGCGGTGGTGGCAGCAACAATAGGAAGCGTCAATGGAGCAGTGGGGGTAGCAATTCTGAAATCCAGCAAGGGAGCATACAACAGAAAAGGCAGGTATGTGGGAATTGCGGAAAGGGTCACTCGGGAGAGTGTATGAAGGGGAAGATGGTCTGTTATACCTGTGGACAAGAAGGGCATATCTCGCCCAATTGTCCTAAGGCGAAGAAAGGAGGTTGCTTCAATTGTGGAGAGATAGGACATCGGATCAAGGAATGTCCCCGAAAGAGAAACATGGATAGCGGAAACGGCAATAGGGGCAACAACTCGAGGGCAACCAATGGAGGACCAGCTAGCCAAATAAGCCAACAGTGAGGACCTTCAACATGACAGTACAAGATGCTGTGACATCCAGAGAGGTGGTGTCAGGTATTATTCCAATCAACAACATAGATGCCTATGTGCTATTTGATTCGGGAGCTTCATGTTCTTTTATTTCTGATGAATTTGCTCAAAGACTTAATTTTCCTAGTGAACTGTTAGAACACCCGATGAATGTAGAAGTAGCAAACAAAGAGATTATCCCCGTAACTACATTTATAAGAATTGTTGTGCTGATGTGAGAGGGTTTAAGCTTAACGTGGACTTGTTGCCGATTCGTCTTGGAGAATTCGATGTAATCCTTGGGATGGACTGGTTAGCAAGCCACGGGGCGGTCATTGACTGTAAGAAAAAGTGCGTACACCTGCAGACTCCAGGTAAGTCGAAGGTGGTGTACTATGGTAGTAAATCGCAGAGACAATCTTGTTGTCTGACGATGATGCAAGCGAAGAGATTGCTTAAGAAGGGTTGTATAGGTTATTTGGCTCACGTGGTAGATACTCGACGGGTCGAGGGTGAACTGAGTCAGATACCCGTCGTAAGGGAATTCGCTGATGTCTTCCCAGATGAAATTCTGGGATTGTCGCCAGATAGAGAGATAGAATTTGTGATTGACTTGGTACCCGAGATGGCACCGATATCCAAGGTGCCTTACCGAATGGCACCAGTAGAGATGAAAGAGCTGATGGTTCAATTGCAGGAACTGTTAGACAAGGGTTATATCAGACCGAGCGTGTCACCATGGGGAGCGCCAGTTCTGTTCGTAAAGAAGAAGGATGGCTCGATGAGGCTTTGTATCGACTACCGTGAGTTGAACAAAGTTATAATTAAGAATAGGTATCCGCTGCCCAGGATAGACGATCTGTTTGATCAACTCAAGGGAGCAAAATACTTCTCGAAGATTGATTTAAGGACGGGTTATCATCAACTAAGGGTGAGGCAGGAGGATATCCCGAAGACGGCATTCAGAACTCGTTATGGACATTTCGAGTTCCTGGTTATGTCATTTGGACTGACAAATGCACCAGCGGTATTCATGGATATGATGAACAGAGTGTTCAAGCAGTATTTGGACAAGTTCGTGGTAGTATTCATCGATGACATCTTGGTGTATTTAGTGTCAGAGGAAGAACATGCTGAACATCTAAGGATTGCCTTGGAGGCATTAAGAAGGGAGAAGCTATACGCGAAATTTTCAAAGTGTGAATTTTGGTTGCAGAGGGTGCAGTTTCTTGGACACGTCATTGACAGTAATGGTGTTTCGGTAGACCCAGCAAAGGTGGAAGCCATTATCAACTGGGAGCAGCCAAAGACGCCAACGGAGATCAGGAGTTTCCTAGGGTTAGCGGGATACTATCGGAGATTCATCCAGGATTTCTCGAAGATAGCATCACCATTGACCAATCTAACTAGAAAGACGGTAAAGTTTGTTTGGACAGAGAAGTGCGAGGAGAGTTTCTTGGAGCTGAAGAAGAGACTTAGCCAAGCACCAGTGTTGGCATTACCAGACGACACTGGGGGTTTTGTAGTATACAGTGATGCATCACACAAAGGCATTAGTTGTGTACTAATGCAGCACGGCAGGGTCATTGCGTACGCTTCACGCCAGCTGAAGGACTATGAGAAGGGATACCCCACTCATGATCTGGAGTTAGCAGCAGTAGTATTCGCCTTGAAGATTTGGAGGCACTACTTATATGGAGAGAGGTGCGAGATATATACAGATCACAAAAGTCTGAAATATATCTTCACTCAGAAGGAGCTGAATATGAGGCAGCGCCGATGGTTAGAATTGATCAAGGATTACGATTGTGAAATTCTGTACCATCCAGGCAAAGAAAATGTAGTGGCAGATGCCCTGAGTAGGAAAGGCAGAGAGAAATTGATGAGGCTTACAACTCAGGCAGAGCTGATAAAGGACTTTGGACGCCTGGAACTGGAAGTTCAGTATCCAATGGAGACGGACAAAAAATTGTTCACCATGACAGTAGGTCCGACTCTACTGGATAAGATAAATGAGGCCCAAGAATTTGATGAGGAATGCATTGGCATTAAAAAGCAACTGTCGGAAGGAAAAACGTTGAAGTTCAAGGTTGACAGCACAGGTCTGCTGAGGTTCGAGGGAAGGATCTGGATACCCTATGTACCCGACTTAAGGGAAGAAATATTGCAGGAGGCCCATAATACGAGATTTTCGGTACATCCGGGTAGCACCAAGATGTATCAAGATCTTCGTCAACACTATTGGTGGCCGCATTTGAAAGGGGAAGTTGCGGAATTCGTCAGCCGGTGTTTAACTTGTCAGAGGGTCAAGGCAGAGCACCAACGGCCGAGCGGATTGTTGCAACCCTTAGAGATTCCCGAGTGGAAGTGGGAGCACATCACTATGGATTTTGTGGTAGGACTCCCGACAACACAAAAGGGTCTAGACGCCATCTGGGTGATCGTAGACCGTTGTGTTGGGATGAAGTTGGTGAACGGAGATTGTTGGGACCAGAATTGGTACAACAAACCGTGGAAATCATTAAAGTAATAAGACAGCGGTTAGTAGCAGCCCAGGATCGTCAAAAGAAGTATGCCGACTTACATCGTCAGAAACGAGACTTTGAAGTTGGTAGTTATGTGTTTCTGAAGGTATCTCCCTGGAAAGGGAAGATCCGTTTTGGGAAGAAGGGCAAGCTGAGCTCTAGATTCATAGGACCTTTTGAAATATTAAGGAGAGTAGGCGAAGTGGCGTACGAGGTAGCATTACCTCCTGAACTTGAGCACATTCACAACGTGTTTCATGTATCAGTGTTGCGTCCGTATAAGCCAGATTACAAGCATGTCATCTCCTATGAGCCAATTCAAGTCGAAAAGGACTTATCGTACGAGGAGATTCCTGTCCAAATACTTGATAGGAAGGAGCAAACGCTGAGGAATAAAACCATTCATTCGGTTAAAGTACTCTGGAGGAATCACGCGATGGAAGAAGCCACGTGGGAACTCGAAGAGAAGATGAGAGCAAATTACCCTCAGTTATTTGAGTAACCCTATTTTTGCAATTCCGAGGACGGAATTTTTATAAGGGGGGAGGGATGTAATGCCCGTGAATTTTGAACATCCTTATTAATTAAATCTAATTTAATTTAATGAGTTAACGTTGTGTTCTATTTTAAACCAACTTGGGTTAATTGGTGGGAGATGTATAAGCTATGTCTATACTTGTGTTGGCAGGTATGATATAACTATGGCTAAGAAATAACCATATGTGAGTCAAGTGTAGGAATTGGTGTGTAATGACTAAAATGGCCAAGAGTGGTTAATAACCAAGGTAATTATGAAGGGGCAATAACCATTGTATATCCAAGTGGTTAATAACCAATGTAATTATGGCGGGATAATAAACCATTGTGTTTAAACAATGTAATTATGACAAGATAATAATAACCAATGTCTAATAACCAATGAAGAATGGTTAATAACTAATGGATAATTAAGATTTTGCGAAAAGACTATTTTAACCTTAAAAGAAGTTGGGTAATGTTTAAAATACCCTTGAGGAAGTTGCTAGGAAGCTTCCTATTATTGATGAATTGACCAAATTGCCCTTGCCTAACCATGGTTAATGACTATTTTGACCACGATCTCTACTTTCCTATAAATAGGACCCCTCACCAATGATAGTGAGGTTGGTTCATTATTCACCAAGTATAGAGAGAGTGTTAGAGAGAGAGTTTGAAGAAAAAGCAAGAACAAATCTTGTGGGAGAAAGAAGAAGGTCTTGATTGTTTAGGCCATCCCCATTCACAACCTATTTTGGGAAGGAAAAGAAGAAGAAGAAATCAAAACGGTATAACTCCAAACTTTAAGCTATTTTAATGTGTTTGGACATAGATCCTTGAAGTTTTATGTTCTTGATGGCTAGAACCTTATGATAAGGTTAGATCTTGAATATATAATGTTTTGCTTGTTCATATGTGTGAGTTTATGTTGGAAAAATTTAGAAGAAAGGAAGTAAAGGAGATTTCCGGAAATTTTGTTTGAAAAAGGTTGTTATATGCTTGTCATTTTGAAATCTATAAAGGGATCTTGTGATTTTCTTTCTTCATATGCTATATCCATAGGTTAGGGACAAAATCCCTTTTGAATCACTCAAATATGTTGAAAAATGAGGAAACCATGAATTTATTACCAAAGCATGCCAACTGTTAAACAACCTTGCTGACCCCTGACTTTGAGCCTGTTTTCCGAGACCTAAACATAACCAAATTTGATGTTTGATAAATGAAACGTGTAGTTCAGGAAGATACGAATCCAACAAAATTGACGGATTGTAAATCGAAGTTGTAGATTTCGTTTTATGAAGGTTTTGGTGAAAGACCCCAAATCTGGAAATCAAGAACGAAAATTAGAAAAACAAATTAACTATTTGTTATTTAATTATGTTTAAATAATAAATAAAGTTAAGTAATTGATTAATTATTATTAAATAATGATTAAGGATAATTAAGAATTGTAAATTAATTATTTATGATTTGATTAATTTTAAAATATAAATAAACCTAATTAGTTATTATTTATTATTAAATAATAACTAAAGATAATTAGTACTCACTTATTAGTTATTTATTATTTGATTAACATTAAATAATAAATAAACCTAATTAGTTATTATTAAATAATAACTAAAGATAATTATTACTCACTAATTAATTATTTATTATTTGATTAACTTTAAATAATAAATAAACCTAATTAGTTATCATTTATTAAATAATAACTAAAGATAATTCTTATTCACTAAGTAATTATTTATTACTTGATTAACCTTAAATAATAAATAAATCTAATTATTTATTATTTATTATTAAATAATAACTAAAGATAATTCATATTTACTAATTAATTAATTATTATTTAATTAATTTTAAATAATAAATAAATCTAATTATCTATTATTTATTATTAAATAATAACTAAATATAATCGTTACGCACTAATTAATTATTTGATTAACGTTAAATAATAAACAAACCTAATTAATTATTATTTAATCTTAAATAATAATTAAAGACAATTAAAATTTATAATTTGATTATTATTTAATTAATAATTAAATAATAAGTGAATATAATTAGTTATTAAGTACTATTAATAATAATGACTAAAGATAAATAATTAATTACTATTTAATAGTAATTAATTTAAGATAGATTCAATAAAATATAGAGAGCTTAATAAACCATTAATTAAACAATCATAATAAATTGCTTAAGGGTTTAATAAATAAATATTACTTAAGAAAGAGTAATGTTAATCAATTGAACAATTATTATTAATTGTTTAAGGGTTTAATAAGTGTTTATCACTTAAGGGAAACATTGGTAATTAATTAAACCATCAACCTAAGGATCAATTAAGTGTCTTATAGGATTTACGATAGTTTATGTGTGCTATGTGATTTGCTTAATTGTTAAATAAATAGCATAAGTAAGCGTGTCGATATACAACTACGCAGTACTAATTGATATATCAATATTATCAATGTTAGGTTCTTCAAGGCCAATTAGTTAAAGCTAGAATTATTTGTAGCTGAGCAGACAGGCAAGTTCCTAACCCTAAACTTCTTACATTATTGCAAGTTCCCTAACTCAATCTCGAGTTATTATTTTCGAAGCATGCTAGTGAATAATTATTGTCGATTATTCACATCCATACTGATTATTGAGATTCGCACATTGTACAATTGAATTCCTATCCTATTATGATTGAACTGTAAATTTAATTAAAGTTCTTTCAAGTATGAATTGTTTATGAGATCGATCTATGCTATTTGTATCAGCTAGATCCAGCATGTCTAAATTGGTTAAGACAATGGTATTTTAAAAGCTGTTCTTATTAAATTATTGTGGTAAGAACTCTTGGCTGAGAAAAGGATAAACTTGTTTAAGGCATGATATCAATGCTGGTTATTAAGTGTTTATGCATAAATCACGGGGTATGAGAGGCTGATCCCCTCGATTACCAAAACTTTTTAAGAGGTCCAGCTTACATGTTGAGAACCTTGGAAAACGTCCTTGGTTATTTCAAACCACTCAGTAATTGTCATTCAATTATTCGGATATTCAACTGTTGTTTACTAATTCATGTTCCTTCACACCCTTATACTGTTGTTGAACATTGAAAGCAAAATTTCCTTCTATCATGATATATCTCTTGTGTATATACTTGCTAAGCAAATTAGTTGCTTACCCTTGCTATATCATAATCTTTATTTCAGCTAAGGCAGAAACGTCTAGAAGAGACAAAGGAAAAGGGAAGGTGCAGGAATAGATGCCCGATAGTGCCTATGTACTAGTTATTATTGAATGTTGTTTGATTAGGTGAACCTTTTGTTGTATTAAGGGTACGTTTTATGTTAAGGTTAAAGAACCTTGGGACCAGAATTGTAAGACTTTATTTCCATTCGATAAACAATGTATGTTTATTATTCCGCATTTAGTTAGATAGTATGTTTGTCGTCGATTATCGTGAGCACCGAATTCGAGGTTTGGAAACCTGGATTTGGGGGTGTCACACTATTTCAGCTCAGTTTCATTGCAGCATACCGGGAGTTGAGAGTTAGGAGAAATTTTGAGGAAGAAGGATTCAGCAGCAGCAAGAAGCACGGGAATAGAGAGGAAAAAGAGCAAAATTTGCAAACAAATAGGAAGAAAAGAGAGAAAAAAGAGAGGATTTATTTCTTTTGAATTTGATTGTATCAAATATACTCCTCATCCTATTCAAATACACAAGTTCACATCCATTTGAGATCATTTGCAAGGTGAAAATTCCCTTTGTTCTATTAATTTATATCATATCATTTGGTTGAATTAAATGTAGTTTTCATGAAATTTATGGTGGGATAATGGATTAGGGATTATTAGTGAGGGTTCCATCGGAACAAAATTCTTCCTAATAACCCGAGGATATCCAATTGGTGAAATTTCTAGCTCGTTTATGGTGATTTATTGGGTGGAATTTATTTAGATTATCATTTTCGGATGTCACGGTGTATTAGATAAATCCGGGTTGGTTAGTTATGTAGTATTCATTTCGTGGGCATGTAGCAATCTCGGGTGTGAGCCTAGGAACGCGATCCCGTGGTCCAAATCCGATGATGGACGTTATGACATATGTAATACATTCAAAGTACTCGTTTTTTTGTAACATGTAATCGTCGGGCCTTAAAGCGACGCTAAGGCGAGAATCGGGTTTAAGGCCCCGTAATAGTGGAACATGTGATTGATGGCGTTCGGGGATGTTTTGACGGCTTACATGCCCATGAATAGCCCCGACGCGTATTTATGCTTGATTTGATTTGTAACACCAAACAAAAGATTTCAAAGCACAAAACAATAAAGATTTTTCTAAAATAAATCAAAGTAGGATATTAGCATCACGAGGCTAAAAATTGGAAATGCTAACGAAAGTCGATTCCTATTTTACGAGAAAGCTAAAGAGAAGTTGTTTCAAGTGTCACAAAAAAATGGTTTTACAAAAAAGAAATAAATGTTTTACCAAACCTTGATACATAGGGCGAAAGAGATCCTAGAAATTGCCCATCATTTATGAAAGCAACGTATAAATCTCGATTCCTATTTTGGTTAAGATTTAAGAGAATTCACGTTTTACCAAAACGACGCCTAATAAAGATTCATAGTTTTGACGAGTAAAATCAAACCTTTCGCATGAATAAAGGAGCTCTCTCGTACTAACGGAAACGACGTTCTAAAGCATTCCCAAAACAAAACACGATTTCTCAATAAAAATGCCAAATGTTTCATCTTTCATGAAAGAACTCGCCAAAACATTCACATAAGCACACACACACACACACGCACGTATACACATTTTATGAATCGAAGGATAGGAAAGTATCAAGATTGCGGTAACCGTGTTTACGGAAGTCGGGGGGTGCCTAACACCTTCCCCTCGCTTAAGCAAGCCCCCGAACTCTATGGATCTCGATTCGCAGACCAATTAATTCGGAGTCACATATGAGCCAGCGATTTATAAAAAAACGAAAACTCGGATGAGTTGGTACATCCATTTCAAATATACCAACTGGCGACTCTGGTTAATTGGCTCATCATAAAAAACGATCTTTCGAAACCCCGTCGACATTAATGCCGACCTTTTCCCAAACTCATCTAATAATAAAAGGGCACAAAAATCGGGAGAGGCGAGAAACCGGCGTCGACACTCCATCTAAGGTGGTGTTTTATGATAGCAGAACCCACAGGAATTATTACGATTTAAATCTCCACTATCAATCTAAACTATGACTATTCTATTAAACAATCGCCAATTGGTTGTTTGATTTAAACTAATTTAACTAATACGAAAACTGATAACTATCACAAAGGTTGAAATTCAGATTTAAAAGATAAAGACTATAATTTCCCCAATTATATATCATAAATCAATATGTCTACGTCATTCAGTTATTCACTTCATTAGAGTTGTTAACAGGAATTCAATTTTATTTATAAGCCCTTTTCCAAGTGATCAAATAAATCTATCTAATCCAATTAACTCTACGATATTCCTACGCAGAATAACAGGATTAAATTCATTAAGCACCAATTCCCAATTGTTACGTGCAAGAAAGAGATATTCCTATTCACTTTACAAATCCAATTATTCAACACTTGCAAATAATTTAGAACACACGCTATCTTATTCAGTTCTAACCTTAGATTGCATCTCCCAAATTCACCTAAGGTATTCCGCTAATTGTTGGCCAAACAATTTAAACATTAAGCATGGAATATGATAGACAACTCAACTTGAATGAATAACTGAAATTTAAATAGAAAATTAATTCATCAATATAACTGGTTCAATTGCAGCCTTAATGTAAAGGTTTAGTTCATACTGACAATAGAAACTAGAAATTCAAAATAAGTCATCATAAATAATTACAAATTAAGGATAAAAAGATTAAGAGAAAACTCAATATAATCCTTCGTCCTCCAATCTGAATTCTTCATAAAGCTTGGCTTGGTTCTCTATCTCCTTGCTCAGCTCTCAATCTTCAATCTTCGTGTGAGTAAATGTATGAATATATATGTCAATCCATGTTATATTCTCCTATTTATATCCTCAATAACCTCCTCAAGACTCTTTATCAGAATAACAATTGAAATCCTTCCTAGCTTCAAACTTTCCAAAGTACCAGATTGCCAACTTCTATTTTTTTTCCACCAGCCGCAACCTCGCCCCGGCGAGGAAATCCTTCACAAAAGTCTCGCCCCGGCGAGGAAATTATACCTGGACTTCTCGTCCCGGCGAGAATGCCCTGCACCCAGCCAATTTTGCTTTCTTTGATCCTCAGCCAGCCGTAACCTACAAAAGAAATATAAACACAAATAAAAAGGTACTAAAACACTGAAAGACTGAAAAGAATCTCGCTAAAACGTATCTAACTCGTAGGTTAAAACCTACTCATCAATCGCCAAGGCAAACGACTTGTCTAATGATTATGCAGGCCAAGAAGTTACTAAAGCAAGGATGTGTAGGGTATTTAGCTCATGTGGTAGATACTCGAAAGACCGGTACAAAATTGGAAGAGATAGCAGTGGTGAGGCATTTTGTGGATGTTTTTCCAGATGATTTGTCAGGATTACCTCCAGATAGAGAGATTGAATTCGTTATTGATTTAGTGCCCGGGACTGCGCTTATATTAAAAGTTCCGTACCGAATGGCTCCGGTGGAGATGAAGGAGTTAATGGTGTAATTACAAGAACTACTAGACAAGAAGTACATTCAACCGAGTGTTTCGCCGTGGGGAGCACCGGTGTTATTTGTTAAGAAGAAAGATGGTTCGATGCGTCTTTGCATAGATTATCGTGAATTGAACAAGGTTACAATCAAGAATAAATACCCGTTACCGAGACTTGATGATCTGTTCAATCAACTAAAGGGTGCTACTCATTTTTCAAAGATAGACTTAAGAAGTGGTTACCATCAACTGAAGGTGAGAAGAGAGGATTTTCCGAAGACGGCGTTCAGAACTCGTTACGGTCACTACGAGTTTCTGGTTATGTCATTTGGTTTAACGAATGCACCTGCGGCATTCATGGACTTAATGAATAGCGTGTTTAAACCGTTTCTAGACAAGTTTGTGGTGGTGTTTATCAACGACATTTTGGTGTATTCTAAATCACGTGAAGACCATGTGGAGCATCTGAGACTAACTTTAGAGACATTACGGAAAGAGAAGCTTTACGCGAAGTTTTTAAAATGTGAGTTTTGGTTGGATCGTGTTCAATTTCTTGGACATGTAATTGATAAAGATGGGATTTCGGCTGATCCGGCTAAAGTGGAAGCTGTAATAAATTAGGAGCAACCGAAGACACCGTCTGAAGTGAGGAGTTTCTTAGGTTTGGCAGGGTATTATCGACAGTTTATACAAGATTTTTCTAGAATCGCCACTCCATTGACAAATTTGACTAGAAAAGTGGATAAGTTTGTCTGGATGGAGAAGTGCGAGGAAAGTTTTCAAGAACTAAAGAAGAGGTTAAGCACGACATCTGTATTGTCTTTGCCAGATAGTACCAAAAATTTTGTGGTTTACAATGACGCATCGCATAAGGGCCTTGGCTGTGTGCTTATGCAGAACGGCAAGGTTATTGCGTACGCTTCACGACAACTGAAAGATTACGAGAAGGGGTACCCAACACATGACTTAGAGTTGGCAGCGGTGGTGTTTGCTCTGAATATTTGGAGGCACTACCTTTATGGTGAGAAGTGTGAGATTTACATGGATCATTAAAGTCTTAAGTACATTTTTACATAGAAGGACCTCAACATACGGCAGAGGTGATGGTTAGAAATGATTAAAGATTACGACTGCGAAATTCTCTATCATCCAGGAAAGGCGAATATCGTTGCTGATGCATTAAGCAGGAAGGGTCGAGAGAAACTTATGTTATTGACTGCTCAAGAGGAACTTGTTAAGCAAATGGCGAAGTTGGAATTAGAAGCGAAGTGCCAACATGAATCAAAGGGGAAGTTATTTCAGGTCGAGGTTCGTCCGGTGTTACTGGACCGAATCAAAGAAGCTCAACTTCAAAATGCGGAGTGTGAGAAGATTAGGAAGGAAGTCTCTGAAGGACAAGGTGGAAAGTTCAGTATTGATGCCAAGGGATTACTCAGATTTGAACATCGAATTTGGGTTCCATTAATACCGGATGTTAGAAGGGATATCTTGGATGAAGCTCACAATACACGTTACCTAGTTCACCCAGGGAGTACAAAAATGTATCAAGATCTTCGTCGATATTATTAGTGGCCAGGAATGAAGCGTGATGTAGCAGATTGTGTTGCTAAATGTTTGACATGTCAGAAAGTGAAAGCTGAACATCAACGACCCAGTGGTTTGTTGCAGCCATTAGAAATACCAGAGTGGAAGTGGGAACACATAACGATGGATTTTGTGGTAGGCTTACCGACTACACAGAAAGGTTTTGACGCGATTTGGGTAATAGTGGACAGACTGACAAAGTCAGCGCATTTCTTACCAATCAAGATTAGATTCAACCTAGACCAGTTGGCAAAATTATACATCAAAGAAATTATTTCGGGACATGGTGTCCCTGTGTCTATTGTGTCTGATCGAGATCCGAGGTTTACGTCAAATTTTTGGAAGCGTCTGCAAGAATGCTTGGGAACTCAGTTGAGAATGAGCACTACGTATCATCCTCAAACTGATGGGCAGAGCGAAAGAACAATTCAAACCTTGGAGGATATGTTACGTGCCTGTGTCATGGATTTCAAGGGAAGCTGGGATTATCACCTACCATTCGTCGAGTTTGGTTACAACAACAGTTACCATGTAAGTATTGGCATGCCGCCATACGAAGCGTTGTATGGACGACAATGTCGGACTCCACTATGTTGGGACGAGTTTAGTGAGCGACAACTTCTAGGACCAGAATTGGTACACCAAACTGCAGAGATCGTGAAAGTTATAAGAGCGCGATTATTAGCTGCTCAAGACAGACAGAAGAAGTACGCAGATCAACATCGTCAGAACCGAGAATTTGCGGTGGGAAGCTTCGTGTTTCTGAAAGTTTCACCCTGGAAAGGGAAAATTTGCTTTGGAAAGAAGGGTAAACTTAGTCCACGATTTATTGGACCTTTTGAAGTTCTGCGGCGAGTTGGTGAGGTGGCTCATGAAGTAGCTCTACCTCCAGAGCTGGTACATATCCACAATGTTTTCCATGTATCTGTTTTACGACCATATAAGCCCGATTATAAACATCTTATAGAATATGAACCAATACAATTTGAGAAAGATTTATCGTATGAAGAGATTCCTGTACAGATAGTTGACAGGAAAGTGCAGGTTCTCAGAAATAAAGTTATACCTTCTATTAAGGTAATTTGGGGGAACCACAACACTGAAGAAGCTACGTGGGAACTCGAAGAGAAAATGATGCAAAGTTATCCTCAATTATTTGTTTAATCCTTGTGTTACGATTCTGGGGGCAGAATCCTTGTAAGGAGGGGAGAATGTAACGGACGAATTAATTGCGTTTAACTAGCAAAAAAATAAATAAATTAATTGGGTTGTGATTCTGGAGACAGAATCCTTTTAAGAAGGGAAGGATGTAACAAATGTAATTTTTGTGAATAAATAAAATATTTATTGAGTTAAATAAATATTTTATTGTTAATTTATTTATTGAGTAAAATAAATAATTGATAAAAGTTAAGGTGGAGTAATTCACTTTAAGTGTAATTAGGTGAATTGTTATTTGAATGTGATTTGATGTGTTTATTCTAATTTTATTTAATAATTAATTAGATGATAAAATGATTTATTTGAGTAAAGGATTTATTTGAATAAAATAATTTATTTGGTAATAGTGTTTTTGGTCAAATAAAAGTTATAATTAAATTAGTAAGGTTTAATTGAATTTATTTACTAGTGGGTCTTATTAAATTGAAAGTGTGACAATGAAACTATATGGTATAATGGGTTATTAAAATAACTGGAAAAAGGGTTTTAATTTGGCTAAACCAAACAAGGCCTTGTGACCCTTGGTTGGTAAAAATAGTTTATTTTATTTTGGTTCAACCAAACAAGGCCTTGTGGCTTTTGAAAATTTATTTTTCTTTATTGGGTTTGCCAAACATGGTCTAACCCTTTGTCTTTGTAACTGGTTAATTAAAAACAAGTGCGTTCATCAGTTTTTGTTTTAATAAAAATTGAGAAGAAAGAACAGAGTGAAAGAATAGAGCTTTGAGAGTTTAGAGAAAATTGAGGGTTTGAGAATTCTGTGAATTGATAGGCAGCTAAGGAATCATCTTGGCTTAGCTTAAAGGTATGATTCTTTTTAATTTTGTTAGAAGTTCTTGATTAGAAGTTCTTCACTGTATGAGGTTTTTAATTATCTGTGTGTGAATATAATCGCTCAATGCATGAATTAGTTGGTTGTATTTGATAATATGCATGTATTAGTGATTATATGAAGTTTATAAACCAATTTAAAGGAATTAGTCCATGAAAGCATGCTTTAAAATTGAGTTTTTGGTTTTACAGAGTTTCACTTTCATATATAGGGTATATGTATGAAAAATTGATGTTCAATTTGTTTATTAACTGGAAAATTGACTTTTGATTATGTTAATATAATGAAAAACGAAAAGAATGCAAGTGAAATGGATTAAAATGGTTTAGAGATGAGTTCACAATGTTTAATTTCATCAAATGGGCTAAAACATGAATATTTTGTATAAATAGTGAATTTTTGGTTTTTATTTGGTTGATTATGTGTATTATAATGATTAGGATTGTTAGAAATATGTTGGGTATTTATTTTACAACATGTTTGATGTCTGGGTATGTTTAATTTGTGAGTTAAATGGTAGAATTTGGAAAATTTGGTCTGGATTTTCACTGGTTCGCGAACTGTAGGAGATGATAGTTGAGTTCCCCGCCCCGGCGGTGGAAATGAACTGCATTTTCTCGCCCCGGCGAGCTAACTGAACTGAGTTTTCTCGCCCCGACGAGAAAAATGTAAAGGAAATTCTCGCCCCGGCGAGAAAGTTTGTGAAGGAATTCTCGCCCCGGCGAGCTCATTGTAGGAAATGTTAATTTTTTTTCTTTTCTTGTAGTTACGCTATGTCACCCTATGCATGTTTAAAACTTAGACTAAGGTATCAAATGATTAATGAAATACTACGATGGATGATAAGCAAATACCTATTGAATATCAAATGGCAAATGATATATTAAAAGTGAAAATGAATAAGAACGAATTCTAAAGTGCTTATCATGCTGTAACTAATTATTGTTACCGCTTTATAAACGAAATGTATAGGTTGATTAAGGAACGTGAATATTAACATGTAATCTACGCACGAGGCAAGTTTTCTATTCTTATTCTCTTTATTTCGTTGGAAGCAAGTTCCCTAAACTTAACTTTTGCTTGAGCAAGTTTCTTACTTTACTTTCATTGAGCAAGTTTATTAACCTTAACTTATTATTTTTCAAGCAAGGTTGTTACAATGTCAAATATTTATGATTTATTCCAGTCATTTGTTAATCGATCATGAATTGTTATTCAAACTTCGAATATAAATTCATTGTTTAATTCTATTGTTGAATCAAATGCTTAAGCGACTAGCAAACCCTTATTGATTTAGCTAGTCCATAGTTGATGAGCGTTTTAAAGACTTAGAATATTTTGAAGTTATCCCAAACTAAGTTTCTTTTGGTATGGATTCTGTCGTTAAACTGAGAAGAACAACCCTATCATAGGGGATTAATTACGCAACAGCATTAAAATATTTGTGCACAATACATTGTACAAAGGGTTGATCCCCCGGAGTACGAGATGAATGGTCCATAGTCTATAAGACTGTTAAAGGTTACAGTAGAGATACTTGTTAACCTAGGACATAGTTCGAGGTCTTATGACCCTCAGATATATTTTAACTTTAAAATCAATATTCGATTCTTGAGCAAGCTTTTTGTTGAGCTTTCAGATTATTATTGATTATTTTCAGAAAAGTTGTTATACCTCAATTAAAAATCTACTTCATTGATTATTCATTTGTTATTATACTTGTGGGCAATTTCTTGCTCACCCTTGCATAAAATATTGCAGCTAAAACTGAAAAGTCGGATGAGCCGTCCACTACTAAAGGCAAGGACAAGATGCAGAAGTAGCTAGCGTGCTGTTATTTGTTATGAAGTTTTTGTAATAGAACTTATTTAAAATTATGTTTTAATTCCGCAATGATGTAATAAAGGTTAAATAACCTGGGATTTATTTATTTAAGAGATTAGTGTTGTAACCCCTATTGTGGGAAGATGATTTATTCAGTTTAATTACATTGTCTTTTATCATGGGTAGCTAGTCTTGAATGTATGAGATAGTGAACACCAAATCTGTGGGATTTATGTACCCAGATTTAGGGGTGTCACATACTATTCCTCGTGGGTTTTGTGACAACCCAAAAATTCATAAGATTTATTAATAAAATCTTGAATGATTAAATAAAGGTTAAAGAATAAAAACCTAGATGGGAATTTGAGGATTTATTTAAAATTTTTAAGAAAAACCTATATGGTTTACTCTTTGAAAGAGAATAGAGAAAATATGGGTTATAAAATTCCAAAACCCTTGAAATAAATTTATATGTACTTGAAGGGATATTATGGATAAGGTATTACAATACTTATAAATTTGATGTGAACTAAATGGTGTAAGAAATTTAATAATGATACAAGTGGAAAATTTATTAAGAAAATGATGAGGACATGCCTAGCTTGGACAAGAATGAGAGCTATGGAACGAATTCGGTGCAAGTTCCAGTTGGACCAGTAATGAGAGCTCGAGCTAAACGCTTCAAGGAGGGGATTAACGGATTGATTCAAGAAGCTTGGAAGGATGAAGATTCCAGGATGAAGGTTTTAGAGTTGGAGTCTAAGCTCGTGAATATGTTACAAATGTGTATTCCAGGCCAAGAATCGGGGACTAGCCAAGAAAGCTAAAAGTTCCAGCCTGGCGCACCCCGCGCCAGTTTTGAGCTTGATACAGCGCGCCCACGTCGGTCCTACAGAAGGCAGCGCGCCCCGCGCTGTGCTGATGTGAGCTTCTGCATGTCTGGCACGCCCCGCGCCATTCCTTTGCATTTTCAAGCGTGCCCCGCGCCGATCACGCGGCACAGAATCTGAGGAACGCGTTTTTGAAGATTTTATCAGATTTATTTCCTTATTTTTAGGGATTTATTATATCTATCATAATTCTAAGTTAACTAGGATGTTTGTTAGATGGAAATTACTTTCTAATTAGTTATTTACTAGTATTTCAATTCCTTTTGTAATTAGGGTTTATTTCTACTAGTATAAATAGGTTACATGGTTATTGTAATGGGATGATCAACAATAATATTCTGAGTTTATTTATACTTGAGAGTTATTCTCTACTTTTGGTTCTTTGAAGGATTTCTAAGTAAGTTTTCTTAGTTTTTCTTTGGGATTCGAAACTAACTTCTCATACAACAAACCACAGTTATGTGTGGCGTTATTCTACCGCATCAAACAATCATACGAAGATTATCATTTTCCATCTAAACGAGGGTCTAAGTGTTGTTGGTGTGACACCCCCAAATCCAGGTACTTAATTCCCACTGATTTGGTGTTCACTATAACATACATTCACATCTATCTACCCATAATTAAGAACAATTAAATAAACTTAAAAAAACATCTTCCCAAAATGGGTTACATCACCAAACTATTAAACAATCAAATCCCAGGTTATCTTAACCTTAATACATCAAATGCGGAATAAAACATAATTTAAACAAGTCTTTAATACAAATAAACATCAAGTGGATAGTAAATCTTTTGCTACTTTGGCATCTTGCCCTTGCCTTTACTCGTGGACGGTTCGTCCTGCTTTTCTGACTTAGCTGCAATGATTAATGCAAGAGTGAGCAAACAATTGCTCACAAGTACGATAACAATATTATTTAAATGAAATGGATTTCAACTGAGGTATAATAACTTTCTGAATCTTAGTCAATAAATGATCAAAGTCTAAAAGCTCGTTAGAATATTTGATTCAAGGAAAAATAGATTTCAAGATTTAGAAATTTTATCTGAGGGTCACAAGACCTCAAACTATGTCCTAGGTTAACAAGTATTTCTACTGTAACCTTTAACAGTCATATAGACTATGGACCAACATCTCGTACTCAGGGGGATCAGCCCTTTGTACAATGTATTGTGCACAAACATTTTAACGTTGTCACGTAAGTAATCCCCTATATTAGGGTTGTTCATCTCAGTTTATCGTCTGAATCCTTACTAAAATGAACTTGGCTTGGAACGAGTATAGAAAATGTTCTATGTCTTTGAAATCGCTCCTCAACCAAGGACTAGCTGAATCAATAAGGGTTTGCTAGTCTAATTCATCAATAGAGTTTGTTCAATAGAAACTATACTCGAAATTTGAATAACAAACAATGTTTCGAATAAAGCTTAAGTACGTAACATGATAGTAACCTTGCTTGAATATCAATAAGCTAAGGTCAATAAACTTGCTCAATATAAATAAACTTGCATTGAATAAATTAACAAGTTAAAAGGGAAAGAACAACTTGCTCAACGTAAAAGTAATAAATTGAGATAAGGAACTTGCCTCAAGTGTAGGTTACAAATTAAATATCTCACGATCCTTAAACAACCTATACATTTAATTATAAGATGGTAACAAAATTAGTCGCAAGACTAAAAGCATTCTAGGCTTGCTTTCTATTCCATTTTATTATAACATCTCATTTAGTATACCACAAACAACAAACACTAGTTTATCAACCATCTTGGCAATTCAGTAGTCACTTAATACATTAATATAAGTTTTAAACTTGTTTATAGCATCATAGTAAAAGCACAAAGAAAATAAAAAATTTTAAAAATTTCAGTACTGTTCCCTCGCCAAGGCGAGGATTTACTGAACAAATATCTCGCCGGGGCGAGCTTTTCCTTAACAAAATTTCTCGCCAGGGCGAAGATTACCAGTACATTTCTCTCGCCGGGGCGAGAGACTCGGCAGTCGTCTCCTACAGTCGCGAACCAGTGAAAACTTAGGCCAAATTTGGCCAAATTTTCCGAATTCTATCATCTAGTATACAAATTAAACATACCCACACATCATATATGATACAAAACATTTACCCAACATGTTTTCTAAATATTTTAATCATTCTAACACATAAACAACCAATTTAAATCAAAAATTCTCTGTTAAAACCAAATATTCAAGTTTTAACCATTCTCATGAAATTAAACTCTGTAAATTCATTTGTCAACCAATTAAAACTATTCTTCTTGCATTATTCTTGTTTTCCATCATATAATCATAAACAATTATTAATTCACCGATTAATAACCAAATTGAATCATCAATTTTCATACATATATACAATTCATGAAATAAACTCTGTAAAAACTAAAAACTAAATTCAAAAACATATTTTCATGAATTAACTCTTCAAACTAGTTTATAATCATCACATAATCTCTAATACATGCTTACTAACAATTATAACCAAGTAATTCATGTATTTAGCATAAAATTTATATACAGGAAATTAAAAATCATATACAAAGAAGTATAGTGAAGAACTTTTTAGAAAAGGATTATACCTTCTATTGCTTTGATTAATCACCTTGGGTTTTAGAATTTCTACCTTCAATTTCCAAACTCTTCTTCTCAATTCTCTCTTTTCTCTCAACTCTCAAATTCACAGAGTTCTCTCAACTCTGTTCTTTTCTTTCTCTTCTATTCTTCTTTTTACAACAGACGTGGTTAAAAAAATAAAACTGATAGAATAAAAAAATAAAAATTGATAATTAAATCAAATAATAACGTATACTGATATTAATCTATCAGTTACATAATTCAAAAAGCCATAAGGCTTGTTTGGCAAACTAACTAAAAATGACCCATTATTCTAACTAAAGGTCATAAGGTCTTGCTTGGTAAAATACAAATAAAATAACCAATTATTTCCAAACAAAGGTCATAGGGCCTTGTTTGGTAAAACTGAATTAAACACTTTCTCATTTATTTTAATAAACCATTATAACATATAGTTTTTTTTTTAAATGTCACACTTCTAATTTAATTGAACTTATTATAAAATAAATTCAATTAAACCTTACTAACTTAGATAATAAATTTATTTAATCAATAACAATAACACCCAATGAATTATATTATTCAAATAAATCATTTATTCAAATAAACATTTTCATCATCTAATTTAATTATTAAATTAAATTAGAATAACATAACAAATCATATTCAAATAACATTTAACATTATTAACATATACCCATTCCATAAAAACTTAATAAATTATTTATTTAGCTCAATAAATTAATAAAAATATTTATATAACTCAACAAATATTTTTATTCAATCACAAAAATTGCATTCGTTACATCTTTCCCTCCTTAAAAGGATTCTGTCCCCAGAATCACAACGCAATTAAATCGTCCGCTACATTCTCCCCTCCTTACAAAGATTTTGTCCCCAGAATCGCAATATAAAGACTAAACAAATAATTGAGGAAAATTTTGCATCATTTGCTCTTCGAGTTCCCACGTTGCTTCTTCAGCACTGTGGTTCCTCCAGATTACCTTAACAGAAGGTATCACTTTATTTCTAAGTACTTGCTCCTTCATGTCCACTATCTGTACAGGAACCTCTTCATAAGATAAATCTTTCTCGAATTGTAGCGGTTCATATTCAATGACATGTTTATAATCGGGCTTATACTGTCGTAGCACCGATATATGGAAGACATTGTGAATGTGACCTAACTCAGGAGGTAAAGCTACCTCATAAGCCACATCGCCTATTCGTTTCAGCACTTCGAAGGGTCCAATAAACCGCGGACTCAGCTTACCCTTTTTACCAAATCTGATTTTCCCTTTCCAGGGAGATACTTTGAGGAACACAAAGCTCCCGACTTCAAATTCACGATTTTGTCGGTGTTGATCAGCATACTTCTTCTGTCTGTCTTGAGCGGCTATCAGTCTGGTTCTTATTACCTTGACAATTTCAGCAGTTTGTTGTACCAACTCGGGTCCCAATAGGCGTCGTTCACCAAACTCATCCCAGCATAACGGAGTTCTGCATTTCCTTCCGTACAATGCTTCATAGGGCGGCTTGCCGATACTAGCGTGATGACTATTGTTGTAAGCAAACTGGACCAGAGGTAAATGATCATCCCAGTTGCCTTTAAAATCCATCACGCACGCCCGAAGCATATCCTCTAACGTCTGAATTGTTCTTTCACTCTGGCCATCGGTTTGAGGATGGTAGGTTGTACTCATTCTCAACTGCGTTCCCAAACAAGCTTGCAGACTCCTCCAAAATTTTGAGGTGAAACGTGGATCTCTGTCTGGCACTATTGACACTGGAACACCGTGCCTAGAGATAATCTCCTTGACGTATAATTTCGCCAGCTGATCCAAAGTAAATCTGATTTTGATAGGCAAGAAATGTGCTGATTTCGTCAATCTGTCAACTATGACCCATATTGCGTCATAACCCTTCTGAGTAGTTGGAAGCCCTACCACAAAATCCATTGTGATATGCTCCCACTTCCATTCTGGTATCTCCAAGGGCTGTAGCAAACCACTTGGTCGTTGATGCTCTGCTTTGACTCTCTGACAAGTTAAACACTTCGCAACACATTCAGCAACCTCTCTTTTCATGTTTGGTCACCAAAAATGTTGTCGAAGATCCTGGTACATTTTCGTACTCCCCGGGTGAATCGAAAATCTTGAACTATGAGCTTCGTTCAAAATCTCGTCTCTGATTGCCAAAATTGACGGTACCCAAATTCTGCCTTCAAATCTCAGCAACCCTTCGGTATCGATTTTATATTTAAACTCTTCACCTTCAAGCACTCTTTTGCGTATATTAATACACTCCTCATCCTTGAGTTGCGCTTCCTTGACTTTGTCCACCAGAGTTGGTTGAGTTTCCATTTGGAAC
The DNA here is from genome assembly GCA_034770075.1 of Aralia elata. Taxonomy (NCBI): domain Eukaryota; kingdom Viridiplantae; phylum Streptophyta; class Magnoliopsida; order Apiales; family Araliaceae; genus Aralia; species Aralia elata. The sequence continues at coordinate 61,041,984 of CM068384.1, read as the reverse complement.
AATTTTTCATTAGGCTCTGCCAGACCCTTCACCTCTAACTCCAATTTAGTCATTTCTGCTACGAGCTTCTCCTGATCAGTTAACATAAACAGTTTCTCCCGACCTTTTCTACTCAAAGCGTCGGCAACCACATTAGCCTTTCCTGGATGGTATAGAATTTCACAATCATAGTCTTTGATCAATTCTATCCATCTCCTCTGCCGCATATTCAAATCCTTCTGCGTGAAAATATACTTCAGACTTTTATGGTCTGTATATATTTCACACTTCTCCCCATAGAGATAGTGCCTCCAGATTTTTAGAGCAAACACCACAGCTGCTAACTCCAAGTCATGGGTCGGATACCCTTTTTCATAATCTTTTAGTTGGCGCGATGCATATGCCATAACCTTACCATTCTGCATCAACACACAACCAAGTCCCTTATGCGATGCGTCACTGTACACTACAAAATTTCCTGTGTCTTCTGATAAAGACAACACAGGTGCCGAACTTAGTCTCTTCTTTAGTTCTTGGAAACTCTCTTCACACTTCTCCGTCCAAACAAACTTCACTGACTTTCTTGTTAAATTCGTTAACGGAGTGGCGATCCTGGAAAAATCTTGAATAAAACGCCTGTAGTATCCTGCCAAACCTAGGAAACTCCTCACTTCCGATGGTGTCTTCGGCTGATCCCAGTTCATGACTGCTTCCACTTTCGCTGGATCCACTGAAATCCCGTCTTTATCAATAACATGCCCAAGGAATTGAACACGTTCTAACCAAAATTCGCATTTTGAAAATTTTGCATATAATTTCTCCTTCCTTAACGCCTCCAATGTCACCCTCAAATGCTCCACGTGTTCTTCTTGAGTTTTGGAGTAAACCAAAATGTCGTCTATGAATACCACCACAAACTTATCCAGAAATGGTTTGAACACCCTATTCATTAAGTTCATGAATGCTGCAGGCGCATTCGTTAAACCAAATGACATAACCAAAAACTCATAGTGACCATATCTAGTTCGAAATGCTGTCTTTGGTATGTCTTCCTTTCTCACCTTCAACTGATGGTATCCACTTCGCAGATCTATGTTCGAAAAATATCTTGCTCCCTTCAATTGGTCAAATAAGTCATCGATTCTTGGCAACGGATACTTGTTTTTAATCGTGACCTTATTCAACTCTCTATAATCAATGCAAAGACGCATTGATCCGTCCTTCTTCTTGATGAATAACACCGGCGCTCCCCACGACGAAACGCTCGGTTGGATATACTTTTTATCCAGCAACTCTTGCAATTGCACCATCAACTCCTTCATCTCTACCGAAGCCATTCTATATGGGGCTTTTGATATAGGGGCTGTACCCGGTGCTAAATTAATTACAAACTCGATTTCCCTATCTGGCGGTAATCTTGGCAAATCATCAGGAAACACGTCCGCAAAATCCCTTACTACCGGTATCTCCTCCAGCTTCACACTCACCTTCCTGGTATCGACTATGTAGGCTAGATATCCTACACATCCTTGTCTCAACATCCTTCTGGCCTGCATCATCGTCAGACAACTCGTTTGTCTAGGCGACTTGCTGCCATAAAACACTACCTTTGACGGAGTCATAAGGTTCACACACTTCTTTTGACAGTCAATAACTGCCCCATGGTTGAACAACCAATCCATTCCCAGAATGACATCAAACTCCCCAAGACGAATTGGGATCAAGTTTACTGTCATCATATGACCCTTAATATCTACCTGACAGTTCTTGTGGACAAACTTAACAGAAATCACTTTCCTATTCGCAATTTCTATATTCATGGGGTAATCTAATTCTTCCTGAGGTAACTCTAATTTCTTAGCAAAATCATCGGATATAAATGAGCAAGTAGCACTCGAGTCAAACAATACATAAGCATTAACATTATTGACTGGAATGATACCTGACACTACATCCTTTGACTGCACAACATCCTGCACCGTCATGTTAAATGTTCGAGCGGTAGATCGATTGGGCTGTGCCGGTCCTGTGATAGTAAGGTTGCCACCACCGCTGTTTCCTTTTCCTACACTAGCTCCACCTGTCGTTGCTTTCTTAGGGCAGTCTCGGGCAAAATGATCCTTTGACCCGCAGATGAAACATGCGCCCTTCTTCGGATTAGGGCAATTCGGTGCGATATGACCCTCCTGCCCGCAGTTGAAGCATACCCTCTTACCTTTCAAACAAGCACCCATATGGCTCTTTCCACAGTTGCTGCACACCTCCATCTTCTTCTTCTGATTACCCTGCTGACTTCCTACAGAGTTACTATCATTCCATTTCCTTTTCTGGCCACTTCCCCCATGACTACCACTTGCCTTATTTTCACCTTCACTCTTCTTTTTCCTCTGCTCCTGATTATACTTGGACAGAGCATCACTGCCTCCTTCAGCGATAATTGCCTTTTCTAACACTGTCGCAAATGAGTTCAGTTGAAACAAGGAAACTCGACCATATAACCAGGGCTTCAATCCCTGCTCAAACCTTCTGGCCTTCCGCTCATCCGTGTTAACCTGATAAGGCGCAAACCTCGCCAGCTCATTGAACTTTGCAGCATATTCAGGTACCGTCATGGTACCTTGCTTCAGCTCTAGAAACTGCACCTCCATTTGATTCTGAGCACTTGTTGGGAAATAGGTCTCGAAAAATATTTCCTTAAATCGTTCCCACGGAATAATCCCTTGGCCACCTCGAGTCTTGTTCGCCTGCCACCAGTAGCTGGCTTCTGATTTCAGCATAAAGGTTGCAAATGCCGTCTTCTGGTCCTCATTGACCCTAGCGACATCAAACACCTTCTCCATCTCCATGAACCAAGTCTGTGCTTCAATCGGATTCATGGAACCGTGAAACTCCGGAGGTCCAACTGCTTTGAAGTCTTTAAAGGTCGTAGCCTAAGCTTGGGGTTGATTAGCAAATGCCTCCGTTAGCAGATTCACCAGCTGCTGCATCGGATTAGCGTTGGCTTCTTCGTTGTTATTGGTAGATCCCTCAGGGGTCTCTTGACGGGTTGGTTGTCTTCTTGGTGGCATTTTACTGTTAAGAATTCTTGTTATTAGACTATTGCTCAATTACTTAAACATTTAAGTCTTAACTTAAACATTTATAAACAATACTTAACACACAGCACATTTGATAAACTTTCGCATTTTATTCATTAACTGCTTCAAAACATAATATGGATAACATCATAGTTATTTACATCAAATCATCTATCCTGAAATCATAAAGTTCCAGGATTACATCATTATTCTATCCCATTATATAAGACTGGGATTTACAACTTATTAACTCATAAATTTTCATAATAACATAACTATTCATAATCTATGATGACATCCCACGGCGCACAGCTTCCTTGCGTTCCTGCTCCATAATACGAGTCACCATCCTTCGATCCACCATATATGGATGACGATGAACTCGATCCTGAGCTCTATCTACCGTGGTGTGAAAAATATACTCCATCTCATCAATCTTGGCCTTCTTTGACCGCACCTCACATTCAACACGATCTGCGCGGTTAGCCTCCCTCAACCAAGCAGTCTCAGCTCTCGCCCGCTTAGCTAACTCCTCTTTCAACTCATCTCGTACAATTTCATTCCTGGCTATCAGTTGTCCTTGTCGATACTCAGACTGTGCTAGCCTCTGCTCAGCCTTGACAAGACGTGATGAAAGGTCTTGGATCTCAGCATCCTTCTGCTCTAAAGTGGCTTGACGTTCCGCAACCTGTTCCTTTAACTCCTCCTTTTCGCTCTCAACATGAACCAGCTTCCATTCCACATCCCCAAGACGAATGTCGAGCTACTCAATCTCATTACTCTTCTGCTTCAAGGCAGTCTGTCGCTCCGCCAGCTGCCTCTCTAACTCCTCCACTCTGTCCTGCAACTCTATGTTGCGATCATATACCTGCTCATACATCTGAACACCTAAGGAAGATAGTGATATCCCCTCAGGGTCTTCCTCCTCCTCCTCCTCCTCAGGATCCTCCTCAGGGTCCTCCTCAGGATCCTCCTCAGGATCAGTCGCAGGCTCATACTCAGTACCTACAACTGTAACCAATGGGGATGGTTCCCTCTGCACTAGTTGCTCATGAACTACGTGAAGATCTCGTGGCTCCTCCTCCCTAGCCTGGCTGGGCTCTCCTCTATCAGTCATCCTGACAGCAAAATTTTAAGTTTTAATTACTAATCGATAATACTCGCGAGCACATAAGTTTGTTATCAAATAAGCACATAGCACATAATCATTTTATTATCTTTTATGAATTTCCGTAATTTATTCCTTAAAACTCGATAAGAGTTTATCACCTCTATATTCTCTATCTTATAAAAGGCTATTATCCTAAGGTTTTCCCCACCTAAAGGTTCATAACCTACAGCTCTGATACCAACCTGTGACACCCCCAAATCCAGGTACTTAATTCCCACTGATTTGGTGTTCACTATAACATACATTCACATCTATCTACCCAAAATTAAGAACAATTAAATAAACTTAAAGAAACATCTTCCCAAAATGGGTTACATCACCAAACTATTAAAAAATCAAATCCCATGTTATCTTAACCTTAATACATCAAATGCGGAATAAAACATAATTTAAACAAGTCTTTAATACAAATAAACATCAAGTGGATAGTAAATCTTTTGCTACTTTGGCATCTTGCCCTTGCCTTTACTCGTGGACGGTTCGTCCTGCTTTTCTGACTTAGCTGCAATGATTAATGCAAGAGTGAGCAAACAATTGCTCACAAGTACGATAACAATAATATTTAAATGAAATGGATTTCAACTGAGGTATAATAACTTTCTGAATCTCAGTCAATAAATGATCAAAGTCTAAAAGCTCGTTAGAATATTTGATTCAAGGAAAAATAGATTTCAAGATTTAGAAATTTTATCTGAGGGTCACAAGATCTCGAACTATGTCCTAGGTTAACAAGTATTTCTACTGTAACCTTTAACAGTCATATAGACTATGGACCAACATCTCGTACTCAGGGGGATCAGCCATTTGTACAATGTATTGTGCACAAACATTTTAACGCTGTCGCGTAAGTAATCCCCTATATTAGGGTTGTTCATCTCAGTTTATCGTCTGAATTCTTACCAAAATGAACTTGGCTTGGAACGAGTATAGAAAATATTCTATGTCTTTGAAATCGCTCATCAACCAAGGACTAGCTGAATCAATAAGGGTTTGCTAGTCTAATTCATCAATAGAGTTTGTTCAATAGAAACTATACTCGAAATTTGAATAACAAACAATGTTTGGAATAAATCTTAAGTACGTAACATGATAGTAACCTTGCTTGAATATCAATAAGCTAAGGTCAATAAGCTTGCTCAATATAAATAAACTTGCATTGAATAAATTAACAAGTTAAAAGGGAAAGAACAACTTGCTCAACGTAAAAGTAATAAATTGAGATAAGGAACTTGCCTCAAGCGTAGATTACAAATTAAATATCTCACGATCCTTAAACAACCTATACATTTAATTATAAGATGGTAACAAAATTAGTCGCAAGACTAAAAGCATTCTAGGCTTGCTTTCTATTCCATTTTATTATAACATCTCATTTAGCATACCACAAACAACAAACACTAGTTTATCAACCATCTTGGCAATTCAGTAGTCACTTAATACATTAATATAAGTTTTAAACTTGTTTATAGCATCATAGTAAAAGCACAAAGAAAATAAAAAATTTTAAAAATTTTAGTACTGTTCCCTCGCCGAGGCGAGGATTTACTGAACAAATATCTCGCCGGGGCGAGACCTCGCCGGGACGAGCTTTTCCTTAACAAAATTTCTCGCCGGGGCGAAGATTACCAGTACATTTCTCTCGCCGGGGCGAGAGACTCGGCAGTCGTCTCCTACAGTCGCGAACCAGTGAAAACTTAGGCCAAATTTGACCAAATTTTCCGAATTCTATCATCTAGTATACAAATTAAACATACCCACACATCATATATGATACAAAACATTTACCCAACATGTTTTCTAAACATTTTAATCATTCTAACACATAAACAACCAATTTAAATCAAAAATTCTCTGTTAAAACCAAATATTCAAGTTTTAACCATTCTCATGAAATTAAACTCTGTAAATTCATTTGTCAACCAATTAAAACTATTCTTCTTGCATTATTCTTGTTTTCCATCATATAATCATAAACAATTATTAATTCACTGATTAATAACCAAATTGAATCATCAATTTTCATACATATATACAATTCATGAAATAAACTCTGTAAAAACTAAAAACTAAATTCAAAAACATGTTTTCATGAATTAACTCTTCAAACTAGTTTATAATCATCACATAATCTCTAATACATGCTTACTAACAATTATAACCAAGTAATTCATGTATTTAGCATAAAATTTATATACAGGAAATTAAAAATCATATACAAAGAAGTATAGTGAAGAACTTTTTAGAAAAGGATTATACCTTCTATTGCTTTGATTAATCACCTTGGGTTTTAGAATTTCTACCTTCAATTTCCAAACTCTTCTTCTCAATTCTCTCTTTTCTCTCAACTCTCAAATTCACAGAGTTCTCTCAACTCTGTTTTTTTCTTTCTCTTCTATTCTTCTTTTTACAACAGACGTAGTTAAAAAAATAAAACTGATAGAATAAAAAAATAAAAACTGATAATTAAATCAAATAATAACGTATACTGATATTAATGTATCAGTTACATAATTCAAAAAGCCATAAGGCTTATTTGGCAAACTAACTAAAAATGACCCATTATTCTAACTAAAGGTCATAAGGTCTTGTTTGGTATAACACAAATAAAATAACTCATTATTTCCAAACAAAGGTCATAGGGCCTTGTTTGGTAAAACTGAATTAAACACTTTCTCATTTATTTTAATAAACCATTATAACATATAGTTTTTTTTAAATGTCACACTTCTAATTTAATTGAACTTATTATAAAATAAATTCAATTAAACCTTACTAACTTAGATAATAAATTTATTTAATCAATAACAATAACACCCAATGAATTATATTATTCAAATAAATCATTTATTCAAATAAACATTTTCATCATCTAATTTAATTATTAAATTAAATTAGAATAACATAACAAATCATATTCAAATAACATTTAACATTATTAACATATACCCATTCCACAAAAACTTAATAAATTATTTATTTAGCTCAATAAATTAATAAAAATATTTATATAACTCAACAAATATTTTTATTCAATCACAAAAATTGCATTCATTACAGTTGGTGATCCATCTTACGTGAATTCAATTACTTGATCGAATTTATCAAGATTCTAGTCTCCAAATAGACGTTGGGTTAAGATATCGAGAGAGTTCCATCAAAGTTGCTTACTAGAAACTATTCGGGCGACGACCACCTCACACAAGCGTGTCGTAGAGTCTATCATTTGGTATCAGAGCTGCGTTATCTAGCTAAGTATCTATCTTCATTGTTTTCGTTTAAGTTGTGAGTAAAAAAAAAGTATAGAGAATTTTATTATCGCAGTTATTTTAATTTGTTCGTAGAATTCGATTTTAGTTCCATAATCGAGATTGTTGCTACTTCTATTCCTACCGACTATATTGTTTGTGATAAGTTATTTTTGAATTGATTAGTAAAATCGAGAATTTTGCTAGGTAAATTCGAAAAGAACCTATTAGAGAGAATAATTAGAGGTAAAAGGCTTAGTGGTGAGATCAATTGAGGGAAAAGCCTATTGAGTGATACACGAGTGAAACATCAATCGAGCGAAACATGTAAGGGAGTGGTGAGAAAAATATTTTACTACTAACCTCTATTTTGCAGGAAATATGTATAACTCAAAGGATACGGGAACTTTTATAGAACCTTCATTGTCAGCTGATATGAAGTTGATGATTGAAGCCATGAATAAGGAATGGGGTAGGAGGTTGGATATGGCAATGGAACAGGTGCATGAGCGCTTGGACCAATTAAGCGTTACTCGAGGAGAATCATCTCAAAACTATCAAGGAACTCATCAAAAAGGAGTATCCCAGCAAAAAGGAGCTAGGGTGGAAGAAACTAATTTCAATGACGGAGGATTTAGTGAAGAGGAGGATCGAGAGTCCGACTTCTTACATCGCAGGCAACGAGGAGCTAGAGATAGAGGAGTTCGAGATAAAGAGGATAACAACTTGGATAGTATAAAAATGAAAATTCCAACGTTCCAAGGAATGAGCGATCCGGAGGCATATCTAGAATGGGAAAAGAAGATGGATTGGATATTTGAATGTCATAACTACTCGGGGCTAAAGAAAGTAAAACTTGCCGCCACAGAATTCTCAGCTTATGCTGTTACTTGGTGGGATCAATTGACGATCAGCCGGAGGAGGTGTGGAGAATGTCCAATTGAAACTTGGGAAGACATGAAGGCAGTGATGAAAAAGAGGTTCGTTCCAGATTACTGTCACCGAGAGCTAGTTCGGAGTTTGCAAAGCTTGAAACAAGGTAGTCGGAGCGTCGAGGATTATTACAAAGATATGGAGATGTTGATGGCTAGGGCAAACATAAATGAGTATGGCGAGTCAATGATGGCTAGGTTTTCAGCGGGACTGAATTGGGAGATTGCAGACTTAGTAGAACGACAACATTACGTAGTATTGGAGGATATAGTACACATGACTATCAAGATTGAGAAACAACTTAAGAGGAGAGGTAGCCAGCGTTCGATACCTAACTCGGGACCATCATGGAAGTCTAATGTTGGGAAGCGAGAGGAGAAACCAGCCGTAAGCAAACCCAAATTTGAGCCAAAATTGGACACGACTAATAGGGGAGTGCAAGGTATAACTGACCCTACTTCTTTTAATCGTAATCGAGATATTAAATGCTTTAAGTGTCAAGGCAAGGGCCATATTGCGAGTCAATGTCCAAATCAACGGACAATGTTGTTACTTGATAATGGTGAAATAGAGACCGAGGAGGAAGACAGTAATACTGATTCTATGCCACCATTAGAGGAGATAGAAGACAGGGAAGTTGCAATATTTGGGGAAGTTTTGGTGACTAGAAGAGTGCTTAGTGCACAAGTGAAGGAAGAAAGCAACGAACAGCGGGAAAATTTATTTCACACTAGGTGCTTGGTGAATGGGAAAATTTGTTGTGTCGTGATAGATGGGGGTAGTTGCACGAACGTGGCAAGCAAGGTTATGGTAGAGAAATTAGGGCTTTCCACAACCAAACATCCTCAACCGTATCGATTGCAATGGCTCAACGATAGTAATGAGATTAAAGTGACTAAACAGGTGCTGGTTCCATTTACTATTGGGAAGTATGTGGATGAAATTTTGTGCGACGTGGTTCCAATGTAGGCGGGTCACATATTGTTTGGTCGACCGTGGCAATTTGATAGGCGTGTGAAGCATGATGGCTTTACAAATGAATATTCTTTTGTTCACAATAAAAGGAAGGTTACTTTATGCCCTGTGTCGCCACAACAGGTGCATGAGGATCAAATTCATCTGCAGAGAGATCATGAAAAAAGGAAAGAGAGTGAAGAAATGAAAAATAATGAGGAAAAAAATAATGAGGGGAAAAACAAGAGGGAAAAAGAAAGAGAGAAAAGAAAGGATGAGGAGCGAAAAACTAATATCTATGCAAAAAAGAGCGATGTGAGGCGAGCTTTAGATGCTAAACAGCCGATGATTATACTTTGGTATAAGGAGGCGCTTTTGAATTCTAACGCTAATGATTTTTCTTTGCCTAGTGTTGTTTCATCTCTTTTGCAGGATTATAAGGATTTGTTTCCCGAGGAGCTTCCACAAGGGTTACCACCTATTCGGAGAATTGAGCATCAAATTGACTTTGTACCCGGTGCAACCATTCCAAACCGTCCAGCTTATCGGAGCAATCCCGAGGAGACGAAGGAGTTGCAAAAGCAAGTTGGCGAGCTTATGAAGAAGGGGTTCGTAAGAGAGAGCATGAGTCCATGTGCAGTTCCGGTGATCTTAGTGCCTAAAAAGGATGGGAGATGGCGCATGTGCATAGATTGTCGAGCGGTGAATAATATTACGGTAAAATATCGACATCCCATTCCACGATTAGATGATATGTTAGATGAATTGCATGGGTCATGTATATTTTCTAAAATTGATTTGAAAAGTGAATATCATCAAATTCGTATGCATGAGGGTGATGAATGGAAAACTGCTTTCAAAACAAAATATGGTTTATATGAGTGGTTAGTGTTACCTTTTGGTTTAACTAATGCACCTAGCACTTTCATGAGTTTGATGAATCATGTTTTGCGATCATTCATTGGAAAATTTGTGGTAGTTTATTTTGATGATATTTTAATATATAGCAAAAACTTAGGAGAACATGCATTGTATTTAAAATCTGTTTTAGATGTTCTTAGAAAAGAGAAGTTGTTTGCTAATATGGAAAAGTGCACATTTTTACGGATAGAGTTGTGTTTCTTGGCTTTGTTGTTAGTTCACAGAGAATACAGGTTGATGATGAAAAGATACGTGCAATCCGTGAGTGGCCGAGTCCGACAAATGTGAGTCAAGTTCGTAGTTTTCATGGACTCGCGAGTTTCTACCGACGCTTTGTGCGGAACTTTAGCGACATCACAACACCATTGACTGAAGTGATCAAGAAAGGTGTAGGATTTAAGTGGGGTGATGAACAGGAAAAGGCATTTAATTTAATTAAGGATAAATTGACTAATGCGCCTTTGCTTGTTTTGCCCAACTTTGCTAAAACTTTTGAGATTGAGTGTGATGCTTCAGGTATAGGAATTGGAGTGGTGCTGATGCAAGAAGGAAAGCCAGTAGCATACTTCAGTGGGAAATTGAGTGGAGCATCTTTGAACAATCCAACATATGATAAGGAGTTGTATGCATTGGTTCGAGCTTTGGAGACGTGACAACACTACCTTTGGCCAAAAGAGTTCGTGATTCACACTGATCATGAATCTTTGAACTACTTGAAGGGACAACATAAGTTGAATAAAAGACACGCAAGGTGGATGGAGTTCATTGAGACATTTTCGTATGTCATCCGTTACAAGCAAGGTAAGGAGAATGTTGTTGCTGATGCTCTTTCGAGAAGGTACGTGTTATTAAATACTCTTGATACAAAATTGCTTGGTTTTGAACGAATTAAAGAGTTGTACGTTAATGACCTTGATTTTTATGAAGAGTTTAAATCTTGTGAAAAGAATGTTGTAGGTAAATACTTTAAAGTTGATGGTTTCCTATTTTGGGAAAATAAGTTGTGTATACCTGCATGTTCTTTGCGAGAGTTGTTGATTAGGGAATCACATGGGGGAGGTTTAATGGGTCAATTTGGTGTTGAAAAGACTTTATCTGTTTTGAAAGAACAACTTCTCTTTTCTAAGAACATCTAAAACAGATTTTAAATGCAATGCATGTTCTCCCAAGTTTTTGCTATATATCAAAATATCATCAAAATAAACTACCACAAATTTTCCAATGAATGATCGCAAAACACGATTCATCAATCTCATAAAAGTGCTAGGTGCATTAGTTAAACCAAAATGTAACACTAACCACTCATATAAACCATATTTTGTTTTGAAAGCAATTTTCCATTCATCACCCTCATGCATACGAATTTGATGATATCCACTTTTCAAATCAATTTTAGAAAATATACATGACCCATGCAATTCATCTAACATATCATCTAATCGTGGAATGGGATGTCGATATTTTACCGTAATATTATTCACCGCTCGACAATCTATGCACATGCGCCATCTCCCATCCTTTTTAGGCACTAAGATCACCGGAACTGCACATGGACTCATGCTCTATCTTACGAACCCCTTCTCCATAAGCTCGCCAACTTGCTTTTACAACTCCTTCATCTCCTCGGGATTGCTCCGATCAGCTGGACGGTTTGGAATGGTTGCACCGGGTACGAAGTCAATTTGATGCTCAATTCCCCGAATAGGTGGTAACCCTTGTGGAAGCTCCTCGGGAAACACATCCTTATAATCCTGCAAAAGAGATGAAACAACACTAGACAAAGAATAATAATTAGCGTTAGAATTCAAAAGCGCCTCCTTATACCAAAGTATAATCATCGATTGTTTAGCATCTAAAGCTCGCCTCACATCGCTCTTTTTTGCATAGATATTAGTTTTTCGCTCCTCATCCTTTCTTTTCTCTCTTTCTTTTTCCCTCTTGTTTTTCCCCTCATTATTTTTTTCCTCATTATTTTTCTTTTCTTCACTCTCTTTCCTTTTTTCATGATCTCTCTGCAGATGAATTTGATCCTCATGCACCTGTTGTAGCGACATAGGGCATAAAGTAACCTTCCTTTTATTGTGAACAAAAGAATATTCATTTGTAAAGCCATCATGCTTCACATGCCTATCAAATTGCCACGGTCGACCAAACAATATGTGACCCGCCTACATTGGAACCACGTCGCACAAAATTTCATCCACATACTTCCCAATAGTAAATGGAACCAGCACCTGTTTAGTCACTTTAATCTCATTACTATCGTTGAGCCATTGCAATCGATACGGTTGAGGATGTTTGGTTGTGGAAAGCCCCAATTTCTCTACCATAACCTTACTTGCCACATTCGTGCAACTACCCCCATCTATCATGACACATCAAATCTTCCCATTCACCAAACACCTAGTGTGAAATAAATTTTCCCGCTATTCGTTGCTTTCTTCCTTCACTTGTGCACTAAGCACTCTTATAGTCACCAAAACTTCCCCAAATATTACAACTTCCTTGTCTTCTATCTCCTCTAATGGTGGCATAGAATCAGTATCACTGTCTTCCTCCTTGGTCTCTATTTCACCATTATCAAGTAACAACATTGTCCGTTGATTTGGACATTGACTCGCAATATGGCCCTTGCCTTGACACTTAAAGCATTTAATATCTCGATTACAATTAAAAGAAGTAGGGTCAGTTTTACCTTGCACTCCCCTATTAGTCGTCTCCGATTTTGGCTCAAATTTGGGTTTGCTTACGGCTGGCTTCTCCTCTCGCTTCCCAACATTACACTTCTATGATGGTCCCGAGTTAGGTATCGAACGCTGTCTACCTCTCCTCTTATGCTGTTTCTTAATCTTGATAGCCATATGTACCATATCCTCCAATACCACGTAATGTTGTCATTCTACTAAGTCTGCAATCTCCCAATTCAGTCCCGCTGAAAACCTAGCCATCGTTGACTCGCCATCCTCATTTATGTTTGCCCTAGCCATCAACATCTCCATATCTTTGTAATAATCCTCGACGCTCCGACTACCTTGTTTCAAGCTTTATAAACTCCGAACTAGTTCTCATTGATCGTAATATGGAACGAACCTCTTTTTCATCACTGCCTTCATGTCTTCCCAAGTTTCAATTGGACGTTCTCCACACCTCCTCCAGCTGATCGCCAACTGATCCCACCAAGTAACAGCATAAGCTGAGAATTCTGTGGTGGCAAGTTTTACTTTCTTTAGCCCTGAGTAGTTATGACATTCAAATATCTAATCCATCTTCTTTTCCCACTCTAGATATGCCTCCAGATCACTCCTTCCTTAGAAAGTTGGAATTTTCATTTTTATACTATCCAAGTTGTTATCCTCTTTATCTCGAACTCCTCTATCTCTAGCAAGTTGTTGCCTGCGATGTAAGAAGTCAGACTCTCGATCCTCCTCTTCACTAAATCCTCCGTCATTGAAATTAGTTTCTTCCACCCTAGCTCCTTTTTGTTGGGATACTCCTTTTTGATGAGTTCCGTGACAGTTTTGAGATGATTCTCCTCGAGTAACGCTTAATTGGTCCAAGCGCTCATGCTCCTGTTCCATTGCCATATCCAACCTCTTACCCCATTCCTTATTCATGGCTTCAATCATTAACTTCATATCAGCTGACAATGAAGGTTCTACAAAAGTTCCCTTATCCTTTGAGTTAGACATATTTCCTGCAAAACAGAGGTTAGTAGCAAAATATTTTCCTCACCACTCCCTTACGTGTTTCGCTCGATTGATGTTTCACTCGTGTATCACTTAATAGGCTTTTCCTTCAATTGATCTCACCACTAAGCCTTTTACCTCTCATTATTCTCTCTAATAGGTTCTTTTCGAATTTACCTAGCAAAATTCTCGGTTTTACTAATCAATTCAAAAATAACTTATCACGAACAATATAGTCAGTAGGAATAGAAGTAGCAACAATCTCGATTACGGAACTGAAATCGAATTCTACGAACAAATTGAAATAACTGCAATAATAAAATTTTCTATACTCTTTTTTTTTACTCACAACTTAAACGAAAACAATGAAGATAGATACTTAGCTAGATAACGCAGCTCTGATACCAAATGATAGACTCCACGACACACTTGCGTGAGGTGGTCGTCGCCCGGATCGTTTCTAGTAAGCAACTTTAATGGAACTCTCTCGATATCTTAACCCAACGTCTATTTGGAGACGAGAATCTTAATAAATTCGATCAAGCAATTGAATTCACGTAAGATGGATCACCAACAACACTTAGACCCTCGTTTAGATGGAAAACGATAATCTTCGTATGATTGTTTGATGCGGTAGAATAACGCCACACACAACTGTGGTTTATTGTATGATAAGTTAGTTTTGAATCCCAAAGAAAAACTAAGAAAACTTACTTAGAAATCCTTCAAAGAACCAAAAGTAGAGAATAGCTCTCAAGTATGAATAAACTCAGAATATTATTGTTGATCATCCCATTATAATAACCATGTAACCTATTTATACTAGTAGAAATAAACCCTAATTACAAAAGGAATTGAAATACTAGTAAATAACTAATTAGAAAGTAATTTCCATCTAACAAACATCCTAGTTAACTTAGAATTATGATAGATATGATAAATCCCTAAAAATAAGGAAAGAAATCTGATAAAATCTTCAAAAATGCGTTCCTCGGATTCTGTGCCGCGTGACCGGCGCGGGGCGCGCTTGAAAATGCAAAGGAATAGCGCGGGGCGCGGCAGACATGCAGAAGCTCACATCAGCACAGCGCGGGGCGCGCTGCCTTCTGTAGGACCGGCGCGGGGCGCGCTGTATCAAGCTCAAAACTGGCGCGGGGCACGCCAAGCTGGAACTTTTGGCTTTCTTGGCTAGTCCCCGATTCTTGGCCTGGAATACACATTTGTAACATATTCACGAGCTTAGACTCCAACTCCAAAACCTTCATCCTGGAATCTTCATCCTTCCAAGCTTCTTGAATCAATCCGTTAATCCCCGCCTTGAAGCGTTTAGCCCGAGCTCTCGTTACTGGTCCAACTGGAACTTGCACCGAATTCGCTCCATAGCTCTCATTCTTGTCTAAGCTAGGCATGTCCTCATCATTCCTCTCCTTTTGAAAAGGATTTATCCTCAAATTATCACCTACATCAAACGGACTTAGATCAGAAACGTTAAATGTTGCACTAACGTTACACTCACCAGGCAAATCCAATTTGTAGGCATTGTCATTGATACGTTCAAGCACTTGGAATGGACCATCTCCCCTCGGAAGCAATTTCGATCATCTTTGAGCCAGAAACCTTTCCTTCCTCATACGAAGCTAAACCCACTCTCCTGGTTCAAAGATCACTTGACGTCGACCCTTGTTTGCTTGTTTAACATATTTCTCTGTCCTCCTCTCAATGTTAAGCCTTGCCTTTTCATGTATCTACTTAACAAATTCAGCCTTTTTCTTGCCATCCATGTTAGTTAGTTCAGAAATAGGTAATGGCAATAAATCCAATGGTGTCAAAGGATTAAAACCATAAACAATTTCAAATGGTGAAAATTGTGTAGCAGAGTGAACAGATCGATTATATGCAAACTCAACATGTGGTAGACACTCTTCCCAAACTTTAATGTTCTTTTTGATAATAGCCCTTAACAATGCAGATAAAGTTCTATTAACTACTTCTGTTTGACCATCAGTTTATGGATGACAAGTAGTTAAAAATAACAGTTTAGTCTCTAACTTACACCACAATGTCTTCCAAAAATAACAACTTAGTATCTCTATCAGAAACAATTGTTCTAGGCATACCATGCAATCTAACAATTTCTCTAAAGAACAAATCAGCTACATGAGAAGCGTCATCAGTTTTATGACATGGAATAAAATGTGCCATTTTCGAAAACCTATCCACGACCACAAATATCGAATCATGACCACGCTTAGACCTAGGTAAACCCAACACAAAATCCATAAATATATCAATCCAAGGTTCATTAGGTATAGGCAATGGTATATACAATCCATGAGGTTAAACACGAGACTTAGATTGTTTACACGTAATACACTTATCACAAATTCTTTCCACATCTCGTTTCATATGAGGCCAATAAAAATGTTCTTTCAAAACAGATAAAGTCTTTTCAACACCAAAATGACCCATTAAACCTCCCCCATGTGATTCCCTAATCAACAACTCTCGCAAAGAACATGCAGGTGTACATAACTTATTTTTCCGAAATAGGAAACCATCAACTTTAAAGTATTTACCTATAGCATTCTTTTCACAAGATTTAAACTCTTCACAAAAATTAAGGTCATTAACATACAACTCTTTAATTCGTTTAAAACCAAGCAATTTTGTATCAAGAGTATTTAATAACACGTACCTTCTCAAAAGAGCATCAGCAACAACATTCTCCTTACCTTACTTGTAACAGATGACATACGGAAATGTCTCAATGAACTCCATCCACCTTGCGTTTCTTTTGTTCAACTTATGATGTCCCTTCAAGTACTTCAAAGATTCATGATCAGTGTGAATCACGAACTCTTTTGGCCAAAGGTAGTGTTGCCACGTCTACAAAGCTCGAACCAATGCATACAACTCCTTATCATATGTTGGATAGTTCAAAGATGCTCCACTCAATTTCTCACTGAAGTATGCTACTGGCTTTCCTTCTTGCATCAGCACCGCTCCAATTCCTATACCTGAAGCATCACACTCAATCTCAAAAGTTTTAGCAAAGTTAGGCTAAACAAGCAAAAACGCATTAGTCAATTTATCCTTAATTAAATTAAATGCCTATTCCTATTCATCACCCCACTTAAATCCTACACTTTTCTTGATCACTTCAGTCAATGATGCTGTGATGTCGCTAAAGTTCCGCACAAAGCGTCGGTTGAAACTCGCGAGTCCATAAAAACTACGAACTTTACTCACATTTGTCGGACTCGGCCACTCACGGATTGCACGTATCTTTTCATCATCAACCTGTATTCCCTGTTAACTAACAACAAAGCCAAGAAACACAACTCTATCCGTACAAAACGTGCACTTTTCCATGTTAGCAAACAACTTCTCTTTTTTAAGAACATCTAAAACAGATTTTAAATGCAATGCATGTTCTCCCAAGTTTTTGCTATATATCAAAATATCATCAAAATAAACTACCACAAATCTTCCAATGAATGATCGCAAAACATGATTTATTAATCTCATGAAAGTGCTAGGTGCATTAGTTAAACCCAAAGGTAACACTAACCACTCATATAAACCATATTTTGTTTTGAAAGCAGTTTTCCATTCATCACCCTAATGCATACGAATTTGATGATATCCACTTTTCAAATCAATTTTAGAAAATATACATGACCCATGCAATTCATCTAACATATCATCTAATCGTGGAATGGGATGTCGATATTTTACCGTAATATTATTCACCGCTCGACAATCTATGCACATGCGCCATCTCCCATCCTTTTTAGGCACTAAGATCACCGGAACTGCACATGGACTCATGCTCTCTCTTACGAACCCCTTCTCCATAAGCTCCCTAACTTGCTTTTGCAACTCCTTCGTCTCCTCGGGATTGCTCCGATAAGCTGGACGGTTTGGAATGGTTGCACCGGGTACGAAGTCAATTTGATGCTCAATTCCCCGAATAGGTGGTAACCCTTGTGGAAGCTCCTCGGGAAACAAATCCTTATAATCCTGCAAATGAGATGAAACAACACTAGGCAAAGAAGAATCATTAGCGTTAGAATTCAAAAGCGCCTCCTTATACCAAAGTATAATCATTGGTTGTTTAGCATCTAAAGCTCGCCTCACATCGCTCTTTTTTGCATAGATATTAGTTTTTCGCTCCTCATCCATTCTTTTCTCTCTTTCTTTTTCCCTCTTGTTTTCCCCTCATTATTTTTTTCCTCATTAATTTTATTTTCTTCACTCTCTTTCCTTTTTTTCATGATCTCTCTGCAGATGAATTTGATCCTCATGCACCTGTTGTGGCGACATAGGGCATAAAGTAACCTTCCTTTTATTGTGAACAAAAGAATATTCATTTATAAAGCCATCATGCTTCACACGCCTGTCAAATTGCCACAGTCGACCAAACAATATGTGACCCGCCTGCATTGGAACCACGTCGCACAAAATTTCATCCACATACTTCCCAATAGTAAATGGCACCAATACCTGTTTAGTCACTTTAATCTCATTACTATCGTTGAGCCATTGCAATCGATACGGTTGAGGATGTTTGGTTGTGGAAAGCCCAAATTTCTCTACCATAACCTTACTTGCCACATTCATGCAACTACCCCTATTTATCACGACACAGCAAATTTTCCCATTCACCAAGCACCTAGTGTGAAATAAATTTTCCCGTTGTTCATTGCTTTCTTCCTTCACTTGTGCACTAAGCACTTTTCTAGTCACCAAAACTTCCCCAAATATTGTAACTTCCCTCTCTTCTATCTCCTCTAATGGTGGCATAGAATCAGTATCACTGTCTTCCTCCTCGGTCTCTATTTCACCATTATCAAGTAACAAAATTGTCCGTTGATTTGGACATTGACTCGCAATATGGCCCTTGCCTTGACACTTAAAACATTTAATATCACGCTTACGATTAAAAGAAGTAGGGTCAGTTTTACCTTGCACTCCCCTATTAGTCGTCTCCGATTTTGGCTCAAATTTGGGTTTGCTTACGGCTGGCTTCTCCTCTCGATTCCCAACATTAGACTTCCATGATGATCCCGAGTTAGGTATCGAACGCTGGCTACCTCTCCTCTTAATCTATTTCTTAATCTTGATAGCCATGCGTACCATATCCTCCAATATCACGTAATGTTGTCGTTCTACTAAGTCTGCAATCTCCCAATTCAGTCCCGCTGAAAACCTAGCCATCGTTGACTCGCCATCCTCATTTATGTTTGCCCTAGCCATCAACATCTCCATATCTTTGTAATAATCCTCGACGCTCCGACTACCTTGTTTCAAGCTTTGCAAACTCCGAACTAGCTCTCGGTGACAGTAATCTGGAACGAACCTCTTTTTCATCACTGCCTTCATGTCTTCCCAAGTTTCAATTGGACATTCTCCACACCTCCTCCGGCTGATCGTCAATTGATCCCACCAAGTAACAGCATAAGCTGAGAATTCTGTGGCGGCAAGTTTTACTTTCTTTAGCCCCGAGTAGTTATGACATTCAAATATCCAATCCATTTTCTTTTCCCATTCTAGATATGCCTCCGGATCGCTCATTCCTTGGAACGTTGGAATTTTCATTTTTATACTATCCAAGTTGTTATCCTCTTTATCTCGAACTCCTCTATCTCTAGCAAGTTGTTGCCTGCGATGTAAGAAGTCAGACTCTCGATCCTCCTCTTCACTAAATCCTCCGTCATTGAAATTAGTTTCTTCCACCCTAGCTCCTTTTTGCTGGGATACTCCTTTTTGATGAGTTCCTTGACGGTTTTGAGATGATTCTCCTCGAGTAACGCTTAATTGGTCCAAGCGCTCATGCACCTGTTCCATTGCCATATCCAACCTCCTACCCCATTCCTTATTCATGGCTTCAATCATCAACTTCATATCAGCTGACAATGAAGGTTCTATAAAAGTTCCCTTATCCTTTGAGTTATACATATTTCCTGCAAAATAGAGGTTAGTAGCAAAATATTTTTCTCACCACTCCCTTACATGTTTCGTTCGATTGATGTTTCACTCGTGTATCACTCAATAGGCTTTTCCCTCAATTGATCTCACCACTAAGCCTTTTACCTCTAATTATTCTCTCTAATAGGTTCTTTTTGAATTTACCTAGCAAAATTCTCAGTTTTACTAATCAATTCAAAAATAACTTATCACGAACAATATAGTCGGTAGGAATAGAAGTAGCAACAATCTCGATTACGGAACTGAAATCGAATTCTACGAACAAATTAAAATAACTGCAATAATAAAATTTTCTATACTCTTTTTTTTACTCACAACTTAAACGAAAACAATGAAGATAGATACTTAGCTCGATAACGCAGCTCTGATACCAAATGATAGACGACCACCTCACACAAGTGTGCCGTGGAGTCTATCAAGACAGAAACTAGTTTGTTAGTTGTTTGTGAGAAACCACTCGGCATACTATATTATACACTGTTAAAGACTCGATGTGTGCTAGTTTTAGAATTATGAATGCGTATGGTGTTAAGGTGTTATCTAATATTTGATTATGTGGTTAAATGTTAGATAATTTACTGATAAAGAAGTGATATTATAAGGTGATATATGTGATGCTAATTGAAAGATCAATCTTATAACTGATAGGTCTTTCATAAGAGATTAAGTTAGATTGCGTAGCAGTAATCGATGATACAGGAAAGTTTCCTATTCTTGTGCAAGTATCTTAACTTCATTTTCATATTGAAATGCAAGTTTCCTTAACCGTACTCAAGTTTATATTGAGCAAGTTCCTCTTAACTCAAACTTGAGTTGTTATGTTTCAAGCATGCTAGTCGTTTAATTCTTTATAATTATTCCATCTCCTTAAATTATTGATTCGCACATAATGCATGTTACATGTGTCTATCAGGTATGAAAGGCTGATCACCTTCATTACCATAAGGTTCAGTTAAATTTGTTCATGGTCATTATTGACACCCTGTATTATTGAATTCAGTCACTCAATCATTGAAATTTTGATTCATGCTCTTTCACAATTATTATATTGTTGAAAAGTTCTAAAGCTTATTCTTTTTTTCAATCATGATATATCTTTCTTGTATTTAAACTTGTTGGGCAAAATAGTTGCTCACCCTTGCTATATCATGATAATAAAATTTCAGATTAATACGAATATTCGAGAAAAGATAGAGATAGAAGCAAAGGACAAGATTATAGTGTTATGCATGATAACTAAATTAGTTATTTGATGTAAGTTAATTGTGTAAACCTTTTGTGAATCTAAAGGTAAATATGTATTAAAATAAAGGTTATAGACCTTGGGATATGTAACAGAGTTTATTGTATAAACAATTTATGTTTATATCTTCCGCAGTAGTTGTAAATATGATGTATCGTGACACACCAGGTCTGAGGTTCAAGGGACCCGGGTTTGGGGGCGCTACAGGTTCGACACTCTACTTACATTATAATACTTGTTGACCACATATACTTGCGTGCTTTTACTAGTACGATATTTGGCAAACATATAATCATCGACTGTTTAGAAATCAACGCTTGCCTCACATCACTCTTTTTTGTATAAATGTTTGTTTTTCTCTCTTCTTCTTTCTTTTTCCCCTCTTTTTCTTTTTCTCTCTTATTTTTCTCCTCATTATTTTTCTTTTCTTCACTTTCTTTTCTTTGTACATGATCTTTTTGTAAATGTCATTGATCTTCATGCATTTATTTCGGTGTCATAAGACATAGAGTGACTTTCCGCTAATTGTGAACAAATGAATACTCGTTTGTAAAGCCATCATGCTTCACACGCCTGTCAAATTGCCATGGCCTTCCAAGTAATAAGTGACCTACCTGCATTGGAACCACATCGCACAATACTTCATCAACATATCGACCAATAGTAAATGGCACCAATACATACTTAGTTACTTTTACATCACCACTATCGCTGACCGATCGCAAATGGTAAGGTTGAGGATGTCTAGTTTTGGCAGCCTTAACTTCTCCACCATGGTAGTACTAGCCACATTGGTGCAACTCTCACCATCAATTACCACACAACAAATCTTCCCATGAACAAGACACCTTGTGTGGAAAAGATTCTCTCGTTGTTCCATGTTTTCTTCCTTCACCTGTGTGCTAAAAGCTCTTCTAGTAACCAACACTTCTCCATGGATAACGATCTCTTTCTCACCAATCTCCTCTAAAGATGGCATAGAATCTGTGAAGCCCCAAAATCCACCTGCTAGCATCTTTTAGCCAGGACGGACTTCGTGCTCACGTGTGCAACCTTTACATAATGTTATAGAAATCTTGACTTCTAATAGTCAGAGTAAAGTGCGGAAAAGTGATAATATTATAAAATATCATTTGTTCATTGTTACAACATTCCCAGGTTACTTGTTCTTATTACAAATAAGTCCTAAAAGACTTAAAAACAAATCTCTATTTCTCTATCTGATACTTGCAATATTAGCAACCAGACAGTTCCTAGGAAAGAGGGGGCTTTCCGTTAAAATGGCGCCCAATTAAATAACCTAACCCCTTTCCTCGTCAGAACTTTCTAGACATTGCCAATAATGTTAATCTAGCATAATTTAAATGACTTGTACATCTTCTACTTAAATCTTTATACCTCTGTAACAAATTTGGCGTTCAAGCTTAACTAGTTAACCACCTATTAGATATTCCATAATATATAACTTCTATCTATCCAAGGTTCACAGTATCCCATAACAGATAATAGTTCTCGTCAGAACGTTAACTGTGTTTGGATACCCTCGCTTGGATATATAGATTTATATTTGATGTATATCTCTTTCATATCAATAGTTCCTATCTATCTGACATTCACAATATTAATGATAAGATTGTCCCTAGAACTGAGGGGCGCATTTCGGTAAAGATGGCACCTTACCGGCGCTCATTAAGTGTAACCCCAGAGCTTATAGAACTCTCACTATCATTCAAATACCCTCATTTAGATGTATAGTTCATATAGATATTGTATTAACTTAGTACAATTATTCTAAACAATTTAAAGATCAGCGTATAACGCATTCAATATAATAAAGGATGATAATATATTTCATATCGTTAAGTTCGGTTACATCATTCTCAGTACTAAGTTATTACAACAAAGCCTTATAAAAGACTTGAATTATTCCAAACAGTAATTAAAACTAATTAACATGTCCTTTTCCTTTGTCTGTCCCAGGAGTGCCGGGATTATCATTTAAAACTGCAAAAGAAGATATATGCAAGAATGAGCTACAAATGCTCAGCAAGTTCATTTGAAAACGTAAACACAATGTGTTTGATTTGAAAGATATAAATGATGTATAGCTGAGGGTTCTGTACATGAACCATATATTTCAATTAGTTCTATCAGCCTCCAATGACTTAGAACCGCTTGATTTCGGATATCTGGTAGGGGATCAGCCTAACCAGTATCGTAGGAGTATGCATATCATCCTACAATTTATGTCGATATATAATCAACGGTCACCACCTTATCTTAAGGTTTTCCAGTTCACCTTACATCAAGGTGTTCCATTTCTCAGTATAAGATGTCGTACCAAAACAATTTGGTTTAACACAACAACTTACGCTCGAATAATCAATATATGAATAATGATTCATTTCTTAAGTTATGTTGAACAAGAAGTAATAACTTTGTATCAATTGATACCAATATTGTATAATACTTGCTTAAATGTAACAAGGTTAGAAGACTTGCCTCGTATATCTTTTACAGTTAATATAACGGTCTAAACGTTCGTCGTAAATCCTATACGATTATAAGTTTATGTAGACAAATAAGCGTTTAACGATTAAATCTTTTAAGTTTTATTTCGGGTATCATAACCGCATATAAATTAGACTTCTTCTACAATATATGAAATAATTTTAGCATTATAATTGCTTACAGAATGAATATTTTTCAACTATATTTAAAATAAATTGAGCATTATAACTACTTGAAAAATGAATATTCGGTTACTATGGTTGAAATAAATCGGGCATTATAGCTGCTTATAAAATGAATATTCGACTATTATCTTTGAGAAAATTTAAGCATTATAACTGCTTATAAAATGAATATTCGGCTATTATATTTGAGAAAATTTCAGCATTATAACTGCTTATAAAATGAATATTTTTACTAAATAGTTGAAGAAATTCGGACGTAGTAACTGCTTATAAAAGTACATTTTCTAATATATAAGATAAATAAATCGGACATTATAACTGCTTGTAAATAGGACTTTTGTACTATATACTTAAAATAATTTGGGCATTATAACTGCTTGTAAAAGTATATTTTTACTAAATATATATAAAGAAAAATAAAAATAATAACTACTAGAGTAATACCTCTTGTAGTTGCTAGCTTTACTTCCAATCGTGCAGCGCTTCGATGCTTAGAAAGTAATTTTTATCTCACAGTATCTCTCAGAATATAAATATAGAGTGTTTTTGCTCTTGAACTGCTCTTAAAAAATAATAAGGAATGAATGAACTGAGCTTGCTATTTATAAAAAAATCAAGTTTCACTAATTGCATGTTAGGGGTTCGGCTTATTACACTTTGGTACCTAGGTTAATTACACTTTAATACCTAGCAAATTCTTAGAATATTCTTCGAAGCTCCTCAATGAAAATATCTTCCAAGCTCGACAATGCAGCTTGCAATCTAAGCTCCTCAATGAAAATATCTTCTAAGCTCGACAGTGCAGCTTGCAATTGAACCTATCTTCTAAGCTCCTCAATGAAAATATCTTCCAAGCTCGACAATGCAGCTTGCAATCTAAGCTCCTCAATGAAAATATCTTCTAAGCTCGACAATGTAGCTTGCAATTGAACCTATCTTCTAAGCTCCTCAATGAAAATATCTTACAAGCTCGACAATGCAGCTTGTTACCATAAGCACGACAAAGCACTATATCAGTTTAAGCACGACAAATCAGCTTACTAAAAATAATTTGCCGGGATACTTCTTGGTGAAATCGTGGAAAGCAAGACAAATCATTTTGTCAATGTAAAGCTTGACCCAAAATTTTTATTTGACCTAATTCATTGTTTACGCTATATAATCACAAAACACCTGCTTCGAAATATCATTTGGATCTTTATTAAGCACATAAATTTGAATCTCATTATGTCTTAAGGTTTTAAACTTCTCGATACCTAGTTTTAGGACACTAAATTAACCTCTAACCATATACGATCGTATTTATAAGCCTTATAAATATTCAGGATATTACATTTTTTCAAAAGAGATTATATGCAACCTTTACATAATGTTATAGAAATCTCGACTTCTAATAATCAGAGTAAAGTGCGGAAAAGTGAAAATATTATAAAATATCATTTGTTCATTGTTACAACATTTCCAGGTTACTTGTTCTTATTACAAATAAGTCCTAAAAGACTTAAAAACAAATCTCTATTTTTCTATCCGAGACTTGCAGTATTAGCAACCAGACAGTTCCTAGGAAAGATGGGGCTTTCCGTTAAAACGACGCGCAATTAAATAACCTAACCCCTTTCCTCGTCAGAACTTTCTAGACATTGCCAATAATGTTAATCTAGCATAATTTAAATGACTTGTACATCTTCTACTTAAATCTTTATACCTCTGTAACAAATTTGGCGTTCAAGCTTAACTAGTTAACCACCTATTAGATATTTCATAATATATAACTTATATCTATCCAAGGTTCACAGTATCCCATAACAGATAATAGTTCTCGTCAGAACGTTAACTGTGTTTGGATACCCTCGCTTGGATATATAGATTTATATTTGTTGTATATCTCTTTCATATCAATAGTTCCTATCTATCTGACATTCACAATATTAATGATAAGATTGTCCCTAGAACTGAGGGGCGCATTTCGGTAAAGATGGCACCTTATCAGCGCTCATTAAGTGTAACCCCAGAGCTTATAGAACTCTCAATATCATTCAAATACCCTCATTCAGATGTATAGTTCATATAGATATTGTATTAACTTAGTACAACTATTCTAAACAATTTAAAGAGCAGCGTATAACGCATTCAATATAATAAAGGATGATAATATATTTCATATCGTTAAGTTCGGTTACATCGTTCTCAATACTAAGTTATTACAACAAAGCCTTATAAAAGACTTGAATTATTCAAAACAGTAATTAAAACTAATTAACATGTCCTTTTCCTTTGTCTGTCCCAGGAGTGCCGGGATTATCATTTAAAACTGCAAAAGAAGATATATGCAAGAATGAGCTACAAATGCTCAGCAAGTTCATTTGAAAACGTAAACACAATGTGTTTGATTTGAAAGATATCAATAATGTATAACTGAGGGTTCTGTACATGAACCATATATTTCAATTAGTTCTATCAGCCTCCAATGACTTAGAACCGCTTGATTTCGGATATCTGGTAGGGGATCAGCCTAACCAGTATCGTAGGAGTATGCATATCATCCTACAATTTATGTCGATATATAATCAACGGTCACCACCTTATCTTAAGGTTTTCCAGTTCACCTTACATCAAGGTGTTCCATTTCTCAGTATAAGATGTCGTACCAAAATAATTTGGTTTGACATAACAATTTACGCTCGAATAATCAATATATGAATAATGATTCAATTCTTTAGTTATGCTGAACAAGAAGCAATAAATTTGTATCAATTGATAGCAAGATGTATAATACTTGCTTAAATGTAACAAGGTTAGAAGACTTGCCTCGTATATCTTTTACAGTTAATATAACGGTCTAAACGTTCGTCGTAAATCCTATACGATTATAAGTTTATGTAGACAAATAAGCGTTTAACGATTAAATCTTTTAAGTTTTATTTCGGGTATCATAACCGCATATAAATTAGACTTCTTCTACAATATATAAAATAATTTTAGCATTATAACTGCTTACAGAATGAATATTTTTTAACTATATTTAAAATAAATTGAGCATTATAACTGCTTGAAAAATGAATATTCGGTTACTATGGTTGAAATAAATCGGGCATTATAGCTGCTTATAAAATGAATATTCGACTATTATCTTTGAGAAAATTTAAGCATTATAACTGCTTATAAAATGAATATTCGGCTATTATATTTGAGAAAATTTCAGCATTATAACTGCTTATAAAATGAATATTTTTACTAAATAGTTGAAATTCGGACATAGTAACTGCTTATAAAAGTACATTTTCTAATATATAAGATAAATAAATCGGACATTATAACTGCTTGTAAATAGGACTTTTGTACTATATACTTAAAATAATTTGGGCATTATAACTGCTTGTAAAAGTATATTTTTACTAAATATATATAAAGAAAAATAAAAATAATAACTACTAGAGTAATATCTCTTGTAGTTGCTAGCTTTACTTCCAATCGCGCAGCGCTTCGATGCTTAGAAAGTAATTTTTATCGCACAGTATCTCTCAGAATATAAATATAGAGTGTTTTTGCTCTTGAATTGCACTTGAAAAATAATAAGGAATGAATGAACTGAGCTTGCTATTTATAGAAAAATCAAGTTTCACTAATTGCTTGTTAGGGGTTCGGCTTATTACACTTTGGTACCTAGGTTAATTACACTTTAATACCTAGCAAATTCTTAGAATATTCTTCGAAGCTCCTCAATGAAAATATCTTCCAAGCTCGACAATGCAGCTTGCAATCTAAGCTCCTCAATGAAAATATCTTCTAAGCTCGATAGTGCAGCTTGCAATTGAACCTATCTTCTAAGCTCCTCAATGAAAATATCTTCCAAGCTCGACAATTCAGCTTGCAATCTAAGCTCCTTAATGAAAATATCTTCTAAGCTCGACAATGCAGCTTGCAATTGAACCTATCTTCTAAGCTCCTCAATGAAAATATCTTACAAGCTCGACAATGCAGCTTGTTACCATAAGCACGACAAAGCATTATATCAGTTTAAGCATGACAAAGCAGCTTACTAAAAATAATTTGTCGGGATACTTCTTGGTGAAATCGTGGAAAGCACGACAAATCATTTTGTCAATGTAAAGCTTGACCAAAAATTTTTATTTGACCTAATTCATTGTTTACGCTATATAATCACAAAACACCTGCTTCGAAATATCATTTGGATCTTTATTAAGCACATAAATTTGAATCTCATTAGGTCTTAAGGTTTTAAACTTCTCGATACCTAGTTTTAGGTCACTAAATTAACCTCTAACTATATACGATTGTATTTATAAGCCTTATAAATATTCAGGATATTACATTCACCCTTACTTGGAAGAATTTCGTCCTCAAAATTAACTTTACAGCTAATTTTAGTCATTTAATATCATATTTATAAGTTTTATAAATATTCAGGATATTACAGAATCAACATCACTACCCTCCTCATCGGTCTCCACCTCACCATTATCAAGTAATAGCATAGTCCGTTGATTTGGACATTGGCTAGAAATATGACCCCTGCCTTGACATTTAAAACATCTAATATCATGATTATGACCAAAAGAAGGTCCAGTTTTACCTTGATTTCCATGGCTGGTCATTTTCTTTTTCAGCTCTACTTTGGGTTTGCTCATGACTGGTTTCTCCTCTCGCTTTGCAACATTGGGCCTCCAAGTTGAACCCATAGTGGAAACTGATCGCTGGCCACCTCTCCTCTTGAGCTGCTTCTCAATTTTGATAGTCATGTGTACCATATCTTCCAATACCACATAATGTTGTCGCTCCACCAAGTCTGTAATCTCCCAATTTAGCCCTGCTTAAAATCTGGCCATTGTCGCATCACTATCCTCGTCTATATTAGCCCTGGCCATCAACATTTCCATCTCTTTGAAATAATCCTCTACTCTCCAACTACCTTGCTTAAGATTCTACAAACTCCAGAATAGGTCTCAATGGTAATGGCTCGGCATAAACTGCTTTTTCATCACGGCTTTCATATCCTCCCAAGTTTCAATTGGACATTCTCCACATCTCCCCCGGCTAGTCATTAGCTGATCCCACCAAGTAATGGCATAATCAGAAAACTCTGTGGCTATAAGCTTGACTTTCTTAAGCTCCGAATAGTTGTGGTAGTCAAACACCCACTCTATTTTCTTCCCCCACTCTAGGTATGCCTCAGGATCCCTCTTATCTTGGAACGCTAGAATTTTCATTTTAATGTTATCTAAGTTATTATCTTCTATATCCCTAGCTCCTCGCCTCCGATGGATAAAGTCAGATTCACAGTCTTCCTCCTCACTAAACCTGCCCTCATAGTAATTTTCCTCTATTCTAGCGTCTCTTTGTTGAACTCTTCCCTTTTGACGCGTCCCATGAAAATTTTGAGACGATTCTCCTCGGGTAGCGTTTAACTGGTCAATACACTCATTCACCTGTTCCATCGCTATATCCAACTTTCTGGTCCATTCCTTCGACATGGCTTCCATTATAAACTTCATATCAAACTTTGATGGAGACTCTTCAAGAGTACCTTTATCCTTTGAGCCTTACATGTTTCGCTCGAATTAATGAATCGCTTGTGTATCACTCACTGGCTTTTACCCTCGAATGATTTCACAACTCATGCCTTTTACCTCTCAATATTCTCTCTTATAGGTTCTTTTCGAATTCACCAAACAATATCACAGTTTACTAATCAATTCAAAAATAACTTATCAAGAACAAAGTATATAAGGTATGAATATGACTACCAACAATCACGATTACAGAATTGATGACGAATTTACGGATCTGATTGCTGCTAAATTTAGGGTTAGCAACAATTAAAATAAAATTGAAAATTTTCTTCTATACTTTTTTTTTGCTATTCAACAAGAAAAAATAAATGATAAGTAACCTGCTAGGAACTTAGCTTTAATACTAAATGATAGACTCCACGGTACGCTTGCGTGAGGTGGACGTCGTCGGATCGTTTCTAGCAAAGTTGTAGGGTGGAACACTCACAACACTGCAACCCAACGTATATATTCAGACGAGAACCTTGGTACAATCGCTTGCGCTAGGAAATCTGCATTGAATGGATGTCAACGACATCTTGGCCCAATGCTTATATGTAAGCAAGAACCAAAAGTACAATTGACGATTAATGTATGGTAGAAGACGCCACACACAATTATGTTTTGTTATATGATAAGTCAAGATTGAATCTCAAAGAAAAACTAAGAAATTAGCTTAAAAATTCTCAAAGAATCAAAAGAAAAGAATAATCTCACAATTGTATTAATAAATCTAAACTAATAATAATATGTATCAATTACATCACCCATGTATCCTATTTATAATAGTAGAAGAAAACCCTAAGTCCAAAAAGGAAGTATAAATCAATTTGGTAAGAAGCCCCTAGCTAAATTAGCTTTCGAATTACATTAGAATTGCAAAATATAGTTAAATCCCTAAAATCACGTGCAAAATTCGCGTCTAAAATCGTCAAAAACGCGTCTGGAAGCTGAAATCAGAAGTTGGAGCGCCTCGGCTCATGAAGGGGAGCGTCACGGCTCTGAAGGGGAGCGTTGTGACTCTTTAAGAGAGCGCCACGGCGCTGGACTTTCTATTCCGTCTGCGCTGCTTTGCTGATTTAAGCCAATTGCTTGCAACAAAATAACAAACTTAGAATCATACTCCTTAGCACAAGTCGTCGATCCATTCTCAACCCAAACCCCTTGAATCAAACCAATAAGTCCTTCCTTGAACAGTTTAGCTCGAGCCCTCATCACGGGACCAATTGGAACTTGCACCGGATCCGCTCCATAGCTTTCATCCTTGTCCACGCCAAGCATGTCCTCATCATCTCTTTTGTATACACCTTAGCAGCATCCACTTTCAAAGATGATCCACATACTATATACTTTGTTTCTGATGGGTTGTTATGTAGTCGGCCTTTCTCTCTCTGATGTATAATCTCAATAGACTTCTGAGTCTTGACTACAAATTCTTTCATGCCTGTTGAAGCTATCACATATTCATCAAAAAAATGGTTCATGCCTTCACTTCTTTTGGTGGTTGTCATTCTCGCGGTAAAATATCTCTTTGTATATGCACGTATCTATTTCTCCTTCACAACATACAAACTTCTGAGCCACTCATTGTTATACAATTCATAATCCCTCATGAGGATTTCCCAACGCTCCTCAAACTTGCCAATGGACAATGAATTATACATACAGATTATTAAAATCCTCTTTAAATAATGGGTGTTCAGAATAAACATGCTGCAATTTCTTTGGGAATTTATTGCTTATATGCCAAGAACACAGTACATGATGAGTGGAAAGGAGTACCCTAGAAATAACATTGCTCATGGCTTTATCTTGGTTAGTGATGATGGTTATAGGGGTCCTGTAGTCCATGGCTTCGAGCCAAGTCTCTAAGACCCAAACGAAAGTGTCCTCTGTCACATCCTTTAACAGTGCAAACCCAAACCAAATAGAGTGATAATGGTGGTTGACTCCGGTAAATGGAACAAATGGCATCTCATACCTATTTGTCCTATACGTAGTGTCAAATGTCGTAACGTCTCTAAAACGTTGATACATTAACCTTGATCGGGCGTCTACCCACAAAATACAAGTTATGCGATTGTTTTCATCAGGTTTAACAAGGGAAAAAAATTTACTCGCACCCCCAAATTCAAGTTTTTTCAAATAATTGACTGCAGCTTGTGCATCATTTTTATCCTCCGAATCACGCCTTAAATCTCTAACTACATTACGAATATCCTTACCACTAAAACCTACGTTTTGCATCCCTCTACCCATTGTGCTCAAAACGTTCATCATCCTACTAGGTCCAATACCTATCTTATTTAAAGTGTCAATCAATTATCTTGCCACTGGTAGGGGCGGATCTACATATTGGCAAGGGGCAAGTGCCCACCCTTGGTTTTCGAAAATCTTTCTTAGTATAGGGGTAATATAGTAAATGGTGTCCCCCTTAAGAAAATATTTTAACTTATAGCAGCAAGCAGCACTAGAAGGAACAAAATGCTAAAAGATAATAACTTGTGCACAAATTGTACACAAGAAATTATACACAAAGAGTAGAACCTATGTATACCAATAAAAATGTCTAAAACATCTCACGGTAGGTCGTGCTTCCTATTTTTTCTCCTTTTTTATATTGTTTGTACATAACTTTTGTGTATAGTTTGTGTTCAATAGTATTACTCAAATATTAAAACATAGAGAGAGAAACACGAGACATGAGGGAAGAAATGAAGAAGAGAATGACAGAAAAGGTTGTTGCGCCATTGTAATGACTTTTATGTGTTTTTAATTAAAATTTGTATTTGATAAAATTTATTATTATTATTTTTAGTTTAATTAAAAGAGTGCCCACTCTTGCTGAAAATCATACGTCCGCCTCTGGCCACCGGCGTAATGTTCCTATGTGTCTCAATCAAATTTATGTTGGTAGGTGTCACTAATTGATGATTGTGATCCAACTCAAGGGTAGAAATACGCTAATGGTCTTCTTTCTTACTATGGACGACAAACATTCTAGCTTTGCATAATATTCGTCCTATAGAGTCTCTTTGTCTTGTTATTTTATCATTATCATATTCATCATCTGGTAAACTTTTTACAACACTTAGTTTACCATCTTTTTTACATACATATAACATGGACGACAAATCATTATTACGAACATGTTTATGACTTGTAGCAATTCTAATCTCAAAACCATTTTTGTGTGCATAGGCTCTTAGAGAACAATTAACCAACATATGGGTCTATTTTAGGTTTACTATTTTCAACTTCATTAACAAAGTCAGATGTATTTGTACAATTTAAACGAGTAAGAGATTTAGAAGAACTAGATAAAAACATATTTGCAGCAGACATGGAAACCATTGAAAAACACTTACCAAAATTATGAACGAACAACTGATTAGTGTGTTTAAATTTGCAAGGATTGTCACTAAAGCTAGATTTCTGCAACTGCTGAGAAAATGGATGCACGTATGGATTAAAATGTTTGAAATGGGCGAACAGATCTAGGATTTGTTTATATTGCTATCCTAGCCACTACTCCCTCTAGCGCAAGGAGAAACGCCAACATTTTTGACAAAATACGTCGTCGTATCCTAACCCGCTACTCCGTCTGGCAGCTAGGATAAAAGCCGAATAAAAATTGAGGGTAAAAAGGTAATTTCTCTAGCCACTATAAAAAAAATTCCCTAGTCGACAGAGGGTTTTTTATCCTAGTGATCTTTGGCCGTTGGATCTTGACTTGGACAATACAAGATCAGTTTGCTAGAATAGTGTCCATAGCAAATATTTGTTATAGATCACTACCCTACACACACACACAGAGAGACATACACACACACACACACACACACACATATATATATATATATATATATATATATATACATATATATAGTGCATTTCAAGAGCATACCACTTTAAATGACATACCAAGTATACCCCCTTTAGCGACGGACCGGACAACGGTTTGATCCGTCGCCATAGGTCCGGTCTGTCGCTATAGCTTTTAGCGACGGGTCCGTCGCTATATATTGTCCGTCGCTACAGGTTTTAGCGACGAACCGGACCTATGGCGACGAACCAAATCGTCGCCCGGTCCGTCGCTAAAAGGGATGCTTGGTATGTCATTTAAGAGCGTATGCTCTTGATCCATATATATATATATATATATATATATATATATATATATATATATATATATATATATATATATATATATATATATATATACACGGCCCTCATATGAATAGGTGTCTTATAATAATATTTTTCTTCATTACCCCTTGTACCATCCGTCTATCAAACAATGAACTTACCCCATTATATAAATATTCAATAATCCCTCACAAAGTCTCACATATTCTTCTTCTTCTTCTTCCTCCCTCTTCTAATTGAACTCTCCACTTGCCTCCTCAATATTTTCTCTCTCCAAGCTACAAGAGATGCTTAAAGGGACTCATCTACTGTCCATGTACGTAGCTTCTTTCTGCTATAAGCCGCTCAGCTTTCCGCGACGCCGAAACAGATGAAGTGACAAAGTGAAATTCTAGGCAAGTCTGATTCTTGGCTTTCATTCTACGCTCTACTCTCTTTCCTTCGGCCATTTATTTTCGTTTTCTTTTTTTTTTGTTTTTCTTGTTTGGTTGCCAAGAAAGGGATGGGGAGTAGATAAAATTAGGAATCCAAAAACTTTGTTGTTGAAAGATTCTAATATTTATCCGCAAACATTGTTTGCGTCTTTTTGGGATTTGGATTCCCGACAGTTAAAATTTCGTTGTTAATTTGGATAGTCTTGCACCATTTTCTTTGTTTTTTTTTTTTTTTTTGTTTTTTTATTTATTTTATTTTATAGGTTTTTGGGTTTCTTGTTGGCAGCTCTTGGGATTTTTGTGCCGTAAGAGATACCAATACTGTTGAAGTCAAATATTCCATTTTTTTTGCTCATTGTTTCGATTCTATAGTTTCATAATTGCAATTTATTATGATCGAAAAAATCTGTGTCAAGTTATTAAAAATATACAAATTGGTCAAATTTTGGTCATTTTTTATAGCTATTTGAAAGTTAAATAATTTTAATGGAAAAAGAAATATATTTTTTGACAGCTTGAAAAGAGTTTAATAATTTTTCTTAGTCAATCAATCTTATGTTTATAACTGAAAGAGAATAAAAACTGCTATTTTAATAGTGAAGTAGCATCTCCAATTAGAATTATAAGCCTCATTTTAAAATCAATTTGAGATATTTATCAAACATGTAATTTGTATCTTTCTCTTTAAAGGGGTTTATCAAATAACATAAAATAAATACTTCATCCGTCTCAAAATTTAGGATCAATTTTGTTATTTTAAAATCAATTTGAGATATTTATAAATTTAAAATTGATAGGAGTTCATTAAATTTAAATATAAAATTATAAATTATATGAAATTATTAATAATTAATTATATGATGTATTATTTTTAAGAGTTAAATTAATCCCATCAATTTAAATAAGAAACTATCTTAAATTGACTCACAAAGGTTAAATTAAACTTAATTATGTTCTAGAAAGGAGGGAGTATATGCATATACTAAATCTTTAAAAATAAATAGGTTATTTAATTTTATATTTCTTAAGATAGTTTGATTCTTGGAGTAAATAAACCCACCATTTGATGCTTGAGAGGAAATATGGAATATTTTTTTAGACTTAATTCTTATCGTAAATGCCACTATATATAAGGACAAATAAATGTAGTTTTCTTATCGATACTTTATGTAGATTAAAAGTTGTCGCTGGCTATAAATTAAGATAATGATTGATTAAAGTCTTTCCAATTTCATGTCAAAAGGTAATCAATGTTAAACTAGAGTTAATAATAGATTTTACAATGCACAGTAACGCGGTCACAGCCATATTGATATATTCTACTCCCTCAGTACTGCCAAAATTAGCTTAAATTGATTTTTTCAATTAAATTAATTATTTTTGTAAGTAAAATTTGTATTATTTTTTTATAACAATAGATAGAGAAACTATAACTATAAGAAATTATGTTGAATTTACTAACACCTCTAATTTTTATAGGTTTGAAAATATAAAATTTATATACTTAATTCTTAATTCTAAAATTAATCAATTGGACCATTTTTTGGAGTATAATGTATTCTCATAATCAAATATATATTCAGTATAATAATATCAATAATTTTTATGTTAACAGATATTTTTAGTAATTATTTTAGAAATTAATATTATTATTATTATTATTTAGATATGACAACTGATATTGTCAACACAAATGATGTTGTCATATAACGACGCTTTATTTTATATTGTTTTAACTATGGTTAATATTTTAAGTGACACTTATTACTCTGACAATATTAATCGTCTTTAAATATATCACATATAAGGTATGTTTAGGTTCTTGAGTTAAATTTTCTTTATAGTAGAGTACTGTGGCAAGATTGAACATAAGTTTTTCTATTATTTTTATTAAATCAAGTATCACATAATTAAAGAAAAAACACAATTCACGCTAAGAAGAAAAATAAATTCGCACACGTGAAAATTGAACTTGAGATCTAAAAATCACATATTCTTAATTTTAACCACATTACCAAGTCCTCATGGTTCAATGGTAAAACAACTACTCATAAGGCTTGAGTGCATGAGGTCTTAGGATCTATTCTTGCCTAAGGCAAGAATACTAAATTTTCATTCAAAAAGTAGCCAAAAAAAAAAAAATCTTAACCACCTCATAATATTAATATAGACTTGTATGACAATATATGAAATAAAATGTTGCTTATGACACCAAAAATTTATGTCAATGTTAAATACTGATATATGTTGATACATAAAATAAAATGGTATAAGAAAAGAACACACATATTATTATTTTTTTATCGCTTATATTAAAAATTAGTCGACATATAATCACTTTCCTATAAAATATGAATTAAATTCCTTAAGGGTATTTTTTTAAATTGTATTAAATATGATAGAAGATTAAGATTAAAGAATTAATTGTCTCATATATATATATATATATATATATATATATTGTCATTTGAATTCCGTATTGATTGGATTATGATCTCTCTATTATATTTATTTTTTTATTTCTTATAATACATATTTAATGACGTAAATATTATTTTTAGTGATACTTTTAGTAATACAACTGTTTGTGATAAATTTTATAATATCATTAATTGTTTGTCATAAATTTTATTTTATTATAAAATATAATATTTATAGCTTTAAATATGTATTGAAAAAAATTGGAGTAGACTTATGATGGAGGGATAGTATTGATCAATATTATAATGATACCATCAACAAATGTGGACTCATAATTGTATAGGTGTCTCAATTAGTGGAAAAGGACAATCAACTGCAATGGAAAAAAGAAGAGTTTTAAGTGAATCAATTCATATTTTTCTATTGGTTTGTGACTCAACAACTATCAGCTAGCGACAGTCTTGAATTAGCATTCATCATTATAATGCTGAATTGGTTCAAGTGACAGTTCATTACTCATTAGCATTTCTGAAGATATGTAGATATAAATATTAAAAATAATTGCATGCTACTTTTATATCCTCCACTTTATCTTTTTCTATTTACATAATTATGATCTCTATTTTTTCATAATTTAAATATAATTAAAATTGATAAAAATAAAATTGAATTTGAAGAACAGTCAACTTGCAATTCTGATCATTGTTACAGGTTACTGATATAATTTTAGAAGAAAATAATCATAAGATCATGTTATTAAATATTAAATTGCTCATGTTATTAAAATAGACATATAATAATACGAGTTTAAATAAGATTTTATTATTCGTTATATAGTATAATTTGAGTGTGAAACAATTTTCAATCTTATGATGATCATTTTACCTAATTTTAATTTATTACTATTATTACAGTGTAAGTATAATATTAATTTCAGTTATTAATAAGATTTTATTATTAGTTTGTTTTTGATAAGAATAGTCTGGAGACGGATTGAGAATTTTATTCATTAGAAACATCTTGATTTACAAAGAGGAACAGAATAATGAATATCTTCTGATCAGTAAGTAGAAAAAGAAAACGAATTTAATTGGGTTAATATTGCCAAATTATGAGTTACAAAAATTGTCACTACAACAACTTGTCAGTTGAAAGGGTATGGCAGGTCATCAAGAATACCAGCATTATGAAGCAAAGAATGAGCGATCCTTAAAGTCATGGAAAAAAAAACCCGTAACGAATGCACCACAAGTGAAAACACTTTTTTCCCATGGATAGTGTCATTTCTCTGACTCCAAATACCCCATGCAATCATGCCCACCATACTCAGTAGATCTAGATCCAAAACTTTAGCCAGCGAGTCCACCCAATCCAAGAAAGTTCCATTCACCACCTCCACACATCTCAGGGGTAATACCCGGTTTAAAAAAAAAAAAAAACAACAACAACAACAACAACAACAATAATAATAATAATAATAATAATAATAATAATAATAATATAATTACATAATTAAAGTGTAACTAATAAATTTTTTTTAATGCATATCTAAATCCTATAAAAATAAGATAAGTCATTTAAGTTGTAACAACTTTTTAAATTTTAAATGGACTCTTTAGCTTGGTAACTTATTTTGCAAAGGAATTAAATATATTTAAACAACTAGAGAGAGAGAGAAGAACGTAAAAACTATTTGGCTTTGGAGTACTGCAGAACAGAGAAGAAGAGAAGAAGAAAAGAAGAAAACTCAATTAGGTAAATCTAAATCTTCCTTTTCAATTATGAGATAATACTTGTATTATATATGAAAATTTTAAATTTTTAAAGTCATGATCATAAAAATGGAGTTATGTATGTATTGTCAATATAAATAAAAGAAATTATTATGTCGTTTTTGTTTTAAAACAGTATATGTATACTTATATTTCAGGACAAATGTTTACTAATTTTATCAACAGTGTATATGGATTTGTAATTATATTACTGTATGTACTATTTAGTATAGATATATGAAAACAATTAAAGGTTAATTTTACAATATCTATATATATATATATATATATATATATATTCGGATGGGTGTGATGAAAACATTGGTACCAATAGGCGGTGTCAGTATGTCACTTCTATATATTTTCTCTTTCGTGGTTGTGTGCGTGGGTGCACTTTAGGTGCTCTTCCTTCTTAATGTTGATATATGAATGTTTTAGATTGTAATTTAAAGGTTATGTGTATATATAAATATTTATATTATATGTTTTGGAATCATGGGAAACTATGTTACTGGTTGTAATTACGTGTACATATGTATTAGTTATGTAATATATTAACAAAATGAATCTTATACTAATAATAGAAAATAATTGTTTTAATTTTAAAGTTATAATATCTAAGTTATTATAATTTCAGGTATATTAACTAAATACAAATTGAATTAAAAATAAATAAATATTAAGTGTCAGTGTGTGTAAGATATGAGGTAAAAATGTGTTTGAGGTAGGATATTTTATCCTAATAATTTTTATTTGTTCTAAATTTATATTTAGAATTTGTTCGGCTAATATTTTCGTATTTCGCAATATCGAGGTAAGTGGCTTTCCGAACTATTTAGTATTTTTAAAATTATAGTTTACTTTTATGTATGTCTTAGTAATTACTCGGATGCCTAAATGTACCGTTTCAAAAGTGTATGTTTTATTTAAGGCTTCCATTTAAATTAAAATGTTATGTTCTTTATTTCAAACTTCGGATCAAGTATTTATTTTTGAACTGTGAAATGAGGTTATATGGTTTTGAACTGTGAAATAAGTATAGTTTTGAGTATCGATGAGATTGTGAAACGTTTTTGAAATCCTCAGTCCGACTATGTATAGAACCCGTTATTGTTTACGTTTAGTTCCGTAACTAATATAGTACCTACTAAGGTGCACACCTTTTAGATGCCCTTCGGGGAGCGTGCATTTTTATAGATACCTTAGTAGGGTGCGTGAACATTGACACTATCGAATTTTTGGGCCGTGTTACAGGGCTATTGTAACTTTAGTCGCTAGGGTTGTGGATTAAAAGATATATATTGTATACATTGAAATTATTTTTGAATGGTTT
Source organism: Aralia elata (assembly GCA_034770075.1). NCBI lineage: Eukaryota > Viridiplantae > Streptophyta > Magnoliopsida > Apiales > Araliaceae > Aralia > Aralia elata. The sequence goes on along the minus strand of CM068384.1, from coordinate 61,002,409 downwards.
TAGTTTTGAAAGTGTATATATATATATATATATATATATATATATATATATATATATATATACACACTATTGTTAGTGAATGAAAAGATATTTCGAAAAAGTATTTTTTGCAAATTGCTGAGCTTCATCGCTCACCCCTTACAAAATTACAGGTTTCATCGTTGACAGTGAAACACTTATTTGATATGCTTTGGATGGTTGGAGCTAGTTTAAGATATTTTCTTCTTTTGTCATTGAAATTGTAATAAGACTCTTACTTTTGGGGAGCTGCGTCTCCATTTTACGATTTGATATTGGTAGTATTTCATTTTGGTATGGATTTGAAAGGTGTTATTTATTGGGTTTAATTTAAGATTATTGTTGAATTATTTTGTTTGGGCTGTGTTATTGATATTGTTGCCTTGCAGGCCTTTGGGCTTGCGGCGTGTAGCACTTCCGGCCTGTAGCGAGTTTGGGGTGTTACAGAGGTGGTATAAAAGCGGTGGCCCCTCACAATGTGTTGGGTTGAAAAACCCTATATATTCCCTGGGGAGTGATTTTGGGAGTTAATTATGGGTTATAGTTTTGACTAAATTTAAGAATTTTGAAGTTAAATAGAGAATAAGATAAGAAATTTTCGTATTGTTTGAGGTTTAGTACTTGAGGCTAATTGAGTATTTTATTTTATTTGGTTTAGGTTATGATTCTATAGATTACCTTTAGGCTTGACTGTGAGTTATGGATAAACCACTGGGTAGACGTAAGAGTCTGTTTCGATTTGGTTCTCTGTTTGGTTGGTGTTGACTAAATATTGGGGTCTTTTCGATTTGTAGTTGATTTGAGGAAAGTGAGATAATTTGTAAAAATTATTATTGTTAGGCAATAGAGTAATTGATTTATAATATGTCCCCTGCCTTGACATTTAAAGCATACAATATCTCGATTACGACTAGTAGAAGGTTGATTGGTTTTACCTTGCAATCCCTGAGTAGTCGCTCCTTGCTTGATTTCTGTTTTTGGTTTGAAAGCAGTTGGTTTTTCCTCGCGTTTCACATTATTGGGCTTCCATGATGATCCTGTGGTAGGATTTGTTCGCTGGTCACCTCTCCTCTTAAGCCACTTCTCTATTTTGATAGTCATGTGCACCATATCTTCCAATACCACATAGTGTTGACGCTCCACCAAATCTGCAATTTTCCAATTTAACCCTGCTGAAAATCGGGCCATGGTTGCCTCATTATCCTCGCCGATGTCAGCCCTAGACATTAACATCTTCATCTTTTTGAAGTAGTCCTCCACACTCTTACTTCCCTGTCTCAAGTTTTGCAAATTTCGAAACAGATCTCGGTAGTAGTGGCTTGGCACAAACCTCTTTTTCATTACAGTTTTTATTTCTGTCCAAGTCTCTATTGGACGTTCTCTACACCTCCTTCGGCTGGTCATCAATTGATCCCACCAAGTAACCGCATAATCTGAAAATTCTGTAGCGGCAATTCTAACTTTCTTGAGATCCGAGTAGTTGTGACAATATCCATTCCATTTTCTTCTCCCACTCTAAGTATGCCTCGGGGTCACTCCTGCCTTGGAATGTGGGAATTTTCATTTTGATGCTATCGAAGTTGTTGTCCTCTCGATTTCGACCGCCTCTATCCCTTGCAAAATGTCTCATAGGGATAAAGCTAATTTCTCGATCCTCTTCCTCGCTAAACCTTTCATCATAGTAATTTGTCTCCTCTAGCCTAGCTTCCTTTTGTTGGGCCTTTCCCTTTGGGCGTCCACCCGGAGGGATTTGAGTTTGTTCCCCTCGAGTGTCGCTCAATTGATCGATGCGATCATGCACTTGCTCCATAGCCATTCCTAACTGTCGGGAAAATTCTTTCATCATTGCCTCCATCATGAGTTTTGGGTCAAAATTCGATGTAGAAGGTTCATTTTCAATTCCCTTATCTCTTATGTTAGACATATTTTCTGCAAAACAAAGGTTAGTAGAAAATAATTTCCTCACTACTCCCTTACGTGTTTCGCTCAAACAATGTATTACACAAATATGAAACGCTCGTGTATCACACTAATGGCTTTTACCCTCTAGTAATCTCACTACTCTTGCCTTTTTCTGCTCGTAGTTCTCTCTAATAGGTTCTTTTTGAATTCACACAAATATTACCTCAATTTTCCAATTTAAATCCAATAAGAACTTATCAAGAATACAATATAGAAAGTATGACTCTCGGAATACTAACAAGACTTCACAATCGTCAAATATGATTCTTTGTAAATGAAATCCCAATAATAGCAATCACCAATAATAATTTTCTGCAATACATTTTCTGCAGTTCTTTTTTTTCTGAAGTTTTTTTTGCAGTTTTTTCGTGTGTGACTAAAATCCAACAATAAAAGTAAAGATAAGTAACTTGATAAGAACTTAGCTTTGATACCAAATGATAGACTCCACGGTACGCTTGCATAAGGTGGTCGTCGCCCGGATCGTTTCTAGCAAGTTGATAGGATGGATAGCTTGCAACACCTTAACCCCTCACCTATATGTAGACAGTAATCTTGGTACAATTGTTTGCTTATGAATTCTGCGTAGGATGAACACCAACGGCACCTCGACCCCTCACTTATATTAAAGTGGTAATCTTGGTACAATCGACGATTGATGCGGTAGTAGACGCCACACACAACTATGAATGGTTGTATGATAAGTCAATTATGAATCTCCAAAGAGAACTAAGGAACACTTAGGAATTCTTCAAAGAACCACAAGTAGAGAAACAAACTCACAATAATATTGATAATCTGAAAATTAGTTATCTAAACCATTACATCATGAAGCCTATTTATACTAATCTTGAGAACAATCTAGAATCAAACAAACCCTAGCAATTACTGAAAAACACCATTACATAAAACAAGGAACCCTGTTTTGGGAAAGGAAACAATTGGTGGAAAACACCATTACCTAAAACATGGAACCCTATTTTAGGGAAGGAAACAATTGGTAGAAAACACCATTACTTAAAACACGGAACCCTGTTTTAGGGAAGGAAACAATTAGTGGAAAACACCATTACCTAAAACATGGAACCCTATTTTGGGGAAAGAAACCCGCAATCCAAGAAAGTCAGTTTTCGGCAACAGTGAAGTCTATTGCGGTGCTTTGGGTACACTTGTTATTAATGTGTTTATGATCTTCGCGTACTTGTATCCCGTCTCTACAATCTCCGTACTTGTTCCGACCTTGTTCCATAATTCATGAATAATCCTGTTAAGTCCTTCTTTGAGGCGTTTAGCCCGAGTCCTCGTAATGGGTCCAAGTGGTATGTGCAATGGATCCGCTTGGGTTCCGTCATGGGTTTCTAAGCTAAGGATGTCCTCATCACAAAGTGTCATAAGCAATTCTCATAGTGACAATGATGTAATAATCCTCTGACCTGAAATCACTATATTACTACATAGGAATTTATGTACTTTGATATCATCAAAGGTCACCTTTAATAGGGTGGACAATAAAGGTGATTATTGGGTACATCATGAATCGTGTGAGGAATATGAGTGATTTAGATGGAATTTAACCCTCCTATATATATATATATATTAGGGGTGATATCCATAGGCCTCTTGATTGAGTAGGATTATGAAATACATGGCCATGCTCAAATAGTGATTTGTTTGAAATAGTCTACTCATTGATCAAGAAAACTCAGATTAAATTATGAAGAGTATGACACATTCCATGGCTTGAGTTTAATCTAGGATGTCAAGGTTAAAAGGATTAAATTACATTAAAACATTGGTCACGAAAAAGTTGCATCGAATCATCGATCTTATTATTACTTGGGTAGCAGTGCTGCATTACTAGATGTCACTCACTGTTTATAATTTTATAATATGATTTTAAAATTATTGCCAATATAATAATAACCTATAGGATCACACACTTAGAACGTAATTAAAAGGGAATTAATTTAAATTGTAAGGATTTAAATATGTTAATATGATTGATAGTATTTAAATTACGAATTTAAATTAACAGGATAATTTGTATATATGTATATTAATTAAGTAAGACTTAATCAAAATATAATATATATAAATTCGGATTTTACTTTTCTAATAGGATTAGGGTTTTGGTAATTATTTTAGCCTGCTATATATATATATATATATATATATATATATATATATATGATATATCAGCTGTTTTAAAGGGCTTGAGCAATGAAGAAAAACCCTAGCCGTTTTTAGAAAAGAGAGTTGAAAGAAGAACTTCAAAAAATCTAGATCTTGACGGCTAGTACCGGAGTTCTCTTTGCTGCAGATCGTGTGACGATTGTGGGACGTTCGTGTGGATACCGTAGAGACGCAGTTCTGTTGGATTGTGTTGAAGATTCGAAGCCGTTCCAGAATTTTATCGTTCCATTCAAGCTCGGATAATCAGTAAAACAAATCTAAACCTCTGAATTAATTTGTTTTCGCATGGATCCTGTTTTAGGGTTTCAAAAATAGTTTATAAATTTTTAAATTCCGCTGCCTTTATGTGTCGAAAACCCTACACTTTTGAGGTGGAAAATAATGATTCCCTGATATGCTACTGAAGTAAATGGAGATGCAGTTTAGTCATGTAATTATGCAATATATTTCAACAGTCAATAATATTTACATTAGAGGTTATAGAGTTAAATACCCCACTGATGTCAATTTCTTGACAGTCAGTGGTGCTGCTTTGTGGTGGCGCACACCGTCGTTGATTGATGATTTGTAGTCCTTCAAGTTCCTATCGGCACTATCATTTGTTTCTTCATCATGCTGCATTGATTGACACATTTGAGCAAACCTTTGAGTTATGATCAACGTGAGTCATGGCATCCCATACTCCTTGATACGTTTGAGTGAACCTCAGGGTTCATATTTTGTAAAGTAGGGTCATGGCATATGTAGTTGAGAAGCTCATGGAATCATCATTGTAGTGCATTGATGTTGGAGTATTATCACTTAGATATCTCCTAGATCATCATTCGTAGGACTTCTCAAACTTCTTAGGTGGAGATGCAGATTCCTTTTGTATGGAGAATTTTCTTGGTTTTTTTTGCTGCATCTGAACTTCTTCCACTAAGAGAGTTTGTTTGATCTGCTCGTTGGCATCAACAAGCTTGATGATGATGACTTTTCCGTTTAAGCACGTAGTTCAGTTTGGATAGCTTAAGGTAGTTTACCTGCACATACAATTTTCAACTTGTAAGCTTATATTTACTTTGTCTCAACAACCAATACCGAGATTTAGAACTGATCTAAATTTGTGTCATGGATCAACTCAAAGCGTGAGCTTTAACATATTCACGAGAACCCGCTCTGATACCGATTGTTAGTTCCCGAGAACATAATAGAGATCTAGAAGGGGGGTTGAATAGATCCTTTAAAAACTTGTTCCTTTTGACACGAAAGTATATTAGTTATGATTAATATAATCAATTCATGCACAACGGAATATACTTTAAGAACCCCTTCAAGGATACAAACATAATCTCAGTTCAACGATTAAATCTACGATATGGTTGACAACAGATACAACAGTTATAGCAATTATTATACATAAGGTAAATGACACAAGAGACTTTAAGTGGTTCGGAGACTGAATAACTACTATCCACTCTTCTACTTCAACAAGTAAGAATCTACTAATGGTTTTAGTCATTAAGAAAAGGACGATCCGCCCTCCTCAAGTCCAACAGACATGAGTTATTTTTAGTCCCTTGGACAAGGATCCTTTGACCCTCTTCAAGCCCAGCAGACTTGGAACTCCAGTTCACTAAGAACTCTTCAAAGCCAGCAGCCTTGGTACTCTGTAGACTAAGACCAGCAGCCTTAGAATCTCTTGTACCCTTTGGTACTCAGCAAGTCCAGCAGACTTGACTTAGTTTAGTCACTTAACATAAGGACGCTCCGCCCTCTTTAGTGTATTGATTGTTTGTTGGGTTGTGCTGCTAAGATGAACTTTGATCTCCTTCATCTTCAAGTACTTAGCAGCTGTTTGTGATCATCTTCTGGATGCTGCTAATGTTTATCGTTGATGCTCTTCTCTTTCTAGTATTCAGTAGGTACAAGTGACCACTCTAGATGTACTGCTAAGTTCTTCATAATCTTTGTACTTAGCAGTCCTTTGAACACTAGTTGTCTTGTGTACAGAACCTGTTCTGTATCTTCTTCTCTTCAGCTTTGAGTGTTCATGGTTGATCATAGAGTTACTTTTCTAGATTTGCTTTTAGCTCTGGTTACTCTTGATCTTGCTTCTTGGTCATTCGACTCTTAGCTTATATGCCAGCCCTTTGGCATACTTCTGATGTTGCAGTGAAGCTTTCAGCAGATTTGTTCAATCGGTGTTCTTGCTCTCGTTCACTGCACCCACACTTTTCATCTTGACGCAGATTTTCCATAAATAGATTCCATAATCTTTCCGTTGCAAATCTTCCCGTTGGAGTTTCTCTTTCTGCAGACTTCTTTATTGTACCAATGAATATTTTACTCCTTGAAGTCTGCTAGTGATAGCTGAGTCAGCTTCCATTAACTGGTACTAAGGTAGTGGAGTCATGTGTGCTAACTTTTGATGCAGTAAACATAGCTGTTTAATCCCCACTTATATTGGTCCTCCTCTTTGTTCATTTAAGTACTCAACCGCTTATCTCGGGATAATAAACCTAAGTGCTCTGATGTCTTTAATCCTTGTTGGCACTTACTTACTCTACAATCAACTGGGTTGTAGCCTGTTGCTTTAGATCGTAGAGTTATCTGCTCGCTTCATAACGTAGTTTGTTGCTTCTGATCGTAGAGTTAGTTGCTCGCTTCACAATATGGCCTTATGATCATGCATGATGTGCACTGCCTTGGAGCTCTTAGAGTGGCTGACTGCACTTGTTTTATACTTTAATGTGTTTTTTACTGTATTGCAGTTGTGCCTTATTGTGCTCTGTGATCTCCATTGAGCTTTACGTTCCCAGAGCATAGGTTCATGATCTTGTTGAACTTTTGCTTCAGTTTGTTTAACGTAGAGGACTGCTCTGTGTTCTTCAGGTGTTAGCTCTGCAGACTTTTTCTTATCATAGAGGACTGCTCTATGATCTTTAGGCGCAAGCTCCATTGTTGTAGAGGAATGCTCTGCGTTCCTTAGATATAATCTCTGTCGTTGTGTCATAGAGGACTGCTCTATGATCTTCTGATGCTTTAGCAGTTTCATTATAGAGGACTGCTCTACTTAATCTTCATACATTTTCTCTGTTGTTACGTCATAGAGGATTGCTCTATGATCTTTTGATGCTTTGCTTAGGCTGCTAGAGTATCTCTTTTATCTTTGGCTCAACTCTACGATCACTTGATTTGTCTGGTGTTTTCCCACTCTACGACCTTGTCTATGGTGCAAGTCGTAGAGTCTTGATAGATCATAGAGTGTATATTTTAGCTGCCCTGTGATCTCTGTTATGGCTTGATGCTTTGGATGCACTCTGAGATCTTCGTTTGTCTGATAGCTCATGCTCAGCTTGCTTAGAAGTCTTTATGAAGATTGCTACTTTCACTTTGAGTGCTCAGGCAGAGACTATTCTACATTGTTGCATGATTGAAGATTGTTCATAGGAGTCGTAGAGTGACTAACTGTATTAACTCTACGAACCCAAAACAGCTCAACGATCTTCTCTTTTCTTTTACTCTACGGTACACACTCTAAGATTCCGAGTAAGCTTTTTTTGATCCGCCGAGCCTTACTCTACGTTAGCCTGGTAGACTCTGCGATGACATGCTCAACTCTACGTTTACTCTTTGATCATGCCAGAGTTACTCTACGATGTCGAGATGAAACTCTGCTTATATCTGGCCCAACTCTACGTTTCCGAGAATGCCTGCCTTGCCTTTACTCTGCGATTGCCTAGCAGACTCTACGATTCCGAGGGATCTCTGCCATCCTTTGCTGACTGTTCTTCGAACTGTCTGACTGTTCTACGATCATGATAGCTTTAGTAGTTCTACTTTGCTCTACGATCAATCTAGCCTTTGTTTATTACATATATCATTTCAGCTCATAAGATCAACCTAATAAGTTTGATCTTTTTCTATTCTAAGTCCTTGTACATCAAATTCATTTAAGGACTTTACAATACCTAACGTTACAAACATGCTTTGATCAGATAGATATTAATTCAGCTTAGATCAACCTAACATATTTGATCTTTTCATTCTAAGTCCTTGTACATATATATTTCATTAAGGACTTTACATGGCTTTAACAATATGAATGTTCTTCTTATCATTTTGTCATCAATCAAATCACATATAATGAATAATGGTAATCTCATGCAGATCTTTATAACATTCTCCCCCTATGATAATGGACTTAACGATTTCATGCAGATTTCCAACATAATCAAATAAATAAAACTTGGCAAAATTTTATATTTTATATTTGATCGAGACATTGTGTGGTAGAAGGATTGAATTATACGGTAACTAATTACTGAATAGATTTTATGTGATTAAACATTGATTTCATATTATACTGATAGTCATGATACACTAATGTAAGGTGTCCTTGATGATGTAGAATAAATATTATTTATTTATATATGAATTAAAAGAGTTTAATTTATTATAAATAATATTAGAATGGTTCTAATTTATTTATTCTACTACCGGCATAATATTGAACTTAAAGGATCATACCGCAAAAGAGAAATATTACTTTATAAGTAATTGGCCTAATAATAATGAATTAAGTGTATTTAATTTATTAGTGGAATAAATTAAATAACTTAATATTTATAATTAAGTATTTGAAAAAATATTAATTACAAATTAATAGAAGTGTTGTTGTTGTTATTGTTATTATTATTATTATTATTATTATTATTATTATTATTAGTATTATTATTATTATTATTATTATTATTATTATAAATTATTTAATTCCTAAATAGTTTGTGAGTTAAATTAAATTAAAACTCTAAGTTCTAAAAGGTTTAGAATAGAAGGTTGATCTATAAATAAGAGGGGTTTTATTGTGGGAAGGACTAATACAACTCTTGTAAGTATTCTCAAAAACCTAAAAGTGTTAGGAGAGAGAGAACTAGGGCTAGCCACCTAAGGTTTGGAGAAACCTAGATTTACTTCTTCCATAATCATCTATTGGTAGATCACTTTTAGAGCGTTGCACACTTTGAGTAGGTTGTGTTTGATCCGTGGATTTAGAAGAGCGTGAAGGAACAAAGGATTAGAACTTGAAAATCACATCAAGGAGTTGATCATCTTCATAAGGTATATCTTTTATCCTTCCTCAGTTAATAATATCGCATAAGGCGATTCTTGGGATTGCAGAAAATTTTAAATTTTATTTATGTCATGCTTCCGCTGTTTTACAATATGATTGTATGTATGTTCTTATTTCTGCAAACTAACAATTTTAGCTTTCATAAAATTGAATTCCAAGTTCAAATAAACTGTTTATTTTAATTTTAAACAATTTAAAATTAGAATTAATTTTTGAAATAAAAATATAAAATTTACATTAAATTCCAAGTGAAAATTAAAATTTAATTCCAATTTTAAACTATTAAAACCTTGGAGCATAATTTAAATCTTTATACAATTTAAATTTCAAAAATCAATATAAAAAAATAATAAGGTCAACTCTTGTTCAAAAACTTTTAAAAGAAATAACCAAACAAGCCTTCAAGTTAAACTTCAAAACTAGAATTGTATAGTTCACATATTAACATGTTGATCCTCAATCAAAATAATTTTTGGTGTAATGGTAAGGCTTGCAAGATAATGATTAAGAGATCAGGGGTTCAAAACCCTTTAGCAACCAATTTATATTTCTTTTATAAAGGAGGAGGCTGATGTCGCGCCTACTCAGCGCCACATCAGCAGATTAGCACCACATCAGCAGATTAGCACCACATCAGTAGGTCAACAGTTGATCAGTCAGCGGTCAACGTTTGACTGTTGACTTTGACCAATAATTTTTTTAAAATAAAAATCTTATGTTTCAAAATTAATTTTTCAACATAAAAAAATTGATTTTACACAAACAGTTATGCCTAATTAAATTATACCAAATCTATGCGAAATGAAAACAATTAATAATTCGCATAAGGATGACTCTAATGTCACTATTAATGCAGAAAATATAATTACATGAAATCATATTGATGTAAAACGCAGAAGCATGACATAAATTATATTTTTTTTAAAATCTACAATCCCAAGAATCACCTTTATGCGTTGTTATTATTATTATTATTATTATTATTATTATTATTATTATTATTATTATTATTTTAATGAGGAGTTTCCGACCCGCGGGTCGACTAATCTTCCCAGCCCGATACCAGAGCGGTTTGCTACCCGACTTGCATCGGGGGTACCGTGGCCACAATAAAGCATTTTTAGTGCCTTCCAAATGTTGCTAGTGGGAGTCGATCCTGAGTCGTCCGGGTTTACGGTTCGTTCCCAGGGCGGCTTGCACCATTGCGTAAAATGTTGTGGTTCTTATACGTTATTATTAATTGAGGAAGGTTTAAAATCTGATACAATCCTGATCAGGCTCGCATCAAGCGTTATCGGCTCTGCTCAAGCTTCGAGGGTTCAACAAATGAATTCAAGTGATTGGGCTAGAATCTATTCAAGGATGCTTACATTGGAGCTCAATTCATATGAACATCAAGGAGAGAGTCATTCATGTGATTTGGGATTGCTAGATACGATATATGTAGTAAGACCAAATCAATGCAACTCAAGTGTTCGAGATAATGTTCGTCATGTTCGTTTGTATCGTTTAATCATTAGTGAAGATATGTGTCAATTAATGGAAGAATTAGTGTTCATACGACATGATGGATGTCCAAGAAAGTTGAAGAGGTTATGTTATATCATGGGACAACATAAGGTGGGATTGCACGGAAAGCAAATTCGAAAAGAAGACGAAATTTTTGAGCAGCAAGGTTCTCGCCCCGGCGAGCTTTCCAAGGCTAATTTTCTCGCCCCGACGAGAAATCCTCTGTCCATGTTCGCCCCGGCCTAAACTAAAGCCGCCCCGGCGAAGACCTCTCTGGTCATTCTCGCCCCGACGAGAATTCATAGTACAAGTTTCTCGCCCCGGTGAGAACTGGCGAATTTGTCAGACACGTTTTTCGAGACACGCGATTTTTGGCAGATTTCTTCTTTTATTTTAGGGATTTACATATATTTTAGATTTCTATTGTAATTAGGATATTTATTAGATATGATTTGATTTCCAATTGGATTTCTATTCCTTTTAGGATTTAGGGTTTTTAAGGTTTTATTCTATTAGTATAAATAGAATACATGGGTTATGTACTTCAATGAGATTTATTCAATACAATTACTTGTGAGGTTTCTTATCTTTTTGGTTCTTTAAGAATTCCTAGATTATTTTCTTAGTTTTCTTGAGATTCAATTATCGACTTATCATTCAACATATCATAGTTGTTTGTGGTGTCATTCTACCGAACCATCAATCGTCGATTGTACCGAGGTTCCTGTTTCTCTATAAACACGGGGGTTTAGGTGTCGTTGGTGTCCATTCAACGCAAGCTTCCTAGCGCAAAGCAATTATATCAAGGTTCTCGTCTCAATATATGCGAAGGGTTAATGTGTTGTGAGCGTTCTACCTCATAACTTGCTGGAAACGATCCGGGCGACGACCACCTCACGCAAGCGTGCCGTGGAGTCTATCATTTGGTATCAGAGCTACGTTTTCTAGCTAGTTATTTATCTTTATTTTTCGTGTTGATTATATATTGGAAAAAAAAATTCGTACGTTAAAAAAAAGTGTTGGGAAAAATTATTATTGTTGCAATTGCTTGGGTTTCATAAGTTTCGTGAATATTGGGATTATATTGAAGAATCTATCAATTGGTTCTATTGTTGAAATTTGTGAAATTTGAAGACATTAGGGTTTCACTCAAGAGGATCTTATTTGGTGATCGTGAAAATTTGGGGGTTATCATACGTCACACTTGCTATATTTTGTTTTGTGATAAGTTCTTGTTGAATTGATAGAAAAGCTAAGATATTTATTTGGTGAATTCAAAAAGAACCTATTAGAGGGAATTTGAGTGGTAAAAGGCAAGAGTGTTAGATCAATTGAGGGTAAAAGCCGATTTGTGCGATACACGAGTGTTTTCATATTTGTGTGATACATTGTTTGAGCAAAACACGTAAGGGAGTGTGTGAGGAAATCTTTCTTTATGTACTAACCTTTGTTTTGCAGCAATCATGTATGGATATAATTGTGAAAATAATTATGAGTGGCAAAAGAGATCCTTTCAAGGAAGGCGCGATCCTGAAGCTTATTTGAGTTGGGAGGAAAGGAAGGAACGAGAGTTTGGCTATCATAATTATTCCGAGTACAAGAAGTTCAAACTTGCAGTTCAAGATTTTTCTGATTATGCAGCTACATGGTGGGTTGAATTTATGCGTAGCAAAAAAAGGTATGGAGAGCGTCCGATCGAGACGTGGAAAGAGTTGAAAACCGTGATGAGAAAGCGGTATGCTCCAGGACAACCTAGTAGGAGGAATGAACATGCATCTCCGAAACATGTAGAGCAACCTTCAAGGCGTTTAACTTGTGATAATGAAAAGAAGGTTCGTAGACATGAAGATTTGCAGTGGAGACAACGAAGAGAAACTCCTAGGGTGTATATTGAATCGACATCAATTGAGGACATCATGAGAACATACAATGAGTTAAAGGATGAGCATTTGAAACAACAACGAGTCACTCTTAACGCACAAAGAGAGCAAGATCAGCCGTAGGAGGAAGAAGATGTAAGAGAACATGCCATCTAAGGAGAATTGTTAGGTTCTAGTGTACATGATGAAGTCCATGAAGATTTAGTGATTGTACGAAAAGATTGTGATCAAAAGCAAGAAAGTGAAAAAGACATTGAAAAAAAGATTGAGTGTGAAAAAGAAAAGTGTGAAAAAGAGAATGAAAAGAAACGAGAGAATAAAAAGAATGAGAGTGAAAACAAACGAGAGAAAGAAACAGTGGAGAGTAAGAGTGGAAAAAGAGAGGAGAGTGAGTTAGAAAGTGAGTTATATTTTGAAAAGCCAATGACTGTACATTCGTACAAGACGGCACTTTTGAATACTAACAAGATTAACTCTTCTTTGTCTAGTTCTATTTTGCCTCTTGTACAGGTTGTTGATGTTATACCCCGAGCTATCATTCCATATCAGCTAGCTTGTAGTATTCCCGAGGAGACGTCGGAGTTACCAAGGCGGGTTGGAGAGTTGATGGAGTCCAATTTCATCAAAGCGGGTATCATGGGAGAAAGCATTAGTGTGTGTGCTATTCATGAGATCATAGTACCTAAGAAGGAAAGGATGTCGAGCTTGTGCGTTAATTTCGAATTGGTAAACAAGTATCGTTTTCTTTACTTAGATAATATGTTTGATAAATTGCACAGTGCTTATGTTTTATTTACATGTGTTGATAACCATGTGATGATATTGCCTAGTCAAGTTAGCTTAAGAGAATGTGATGAATGGAAAATTGTGTTAACGTGTGAATTGTATAGGTGGATAGTTATTTCTGTTAGATTAACTAATGCATCTAGTATGTTCATGAGTTTATTAAAACATGTTTCGTATGCTTCCATTGATAAATCTATGTTTGGCTATTTTGATGGTAGAATCGTCTTTATCATAAACTATGGAGGATATTTGATATTTGTCGAGTTAGTTTATGAGCATGCGTTATATTATCGTTGTCAATATTCCTACTATCATTTGGTAAATTCTCATTGTCAAAGTGCATATCTTCGTAGAATTTATTCTAGTGATTATTGTGGGTATTCTTGTTTTCAACATATGTACTTGCATGAAACTCATTCTAGGATTTTTCATTCACATGTTGAATTAGATTTTGATGTTAATCAATCTTTACATGACATGGCGTTAATTGATAATGGTAGTGATCATGATTCTTCAATAGAGAAATCTTCATTGCATGATTTGTTATCATTTGGTAATTTCTTTCCATTAGAATTGTTATCATTGCATGATTTTCAGAATGTTATCTTGAATGGGAAAGAAATACTATCATTTGGTATTAAATTGAAAAGTGATTATCATCAGATTGGATTGAGATATGGTTTACATACATGTTTAGTTAAATCGTTAGGATTAACTAATGCATTAAAAGTTTTTATGTTAAATCATGTGTTACATTCTTTCATGGGAAAATTTGCTAATATCTGTGTTGATGATACTTCGACTTTTGTTGACACTTGAAAAAATTCTTTGGCATATGTTGAGTTTGATTGTGAGTATCATAAGTATGCTAGTGAGTTTTTATCTTGTGGTGTTGGTTTTTCAATTCTATTGATGTCGTTATTTGATTTTGCATTGGTTAATGTCAATGGGAAGGGAAAGGTTGAATTTGTTTTGCAGATTTATGATGAGTTCATACTCATCAAGGAGAAAGGTTTAATTCGATTTGCAAATCAGTTCGAACAATGCATGGAAAGTCTAAAGGGAAGTTATTTGGATTTTATTCTAGTAGGCTTTGCATGTGATTTTGAGTTATTTGATTTCTTTGTGATTAAACAAAAGGAACTTGATGATTTGTTTGGTTTTGTGTTTAATCCAGGAATTCAAGAGCGCTTGCTAATGCAACGTGTCGAGTTTCAAATTTTGGTATTTGACCCGGGTGCATTGGAATGGAGGTTAGTGCGAATGATCGAGATCATAAGGTTTACTTTTGATCCGGGAATTCGTCATTGGGAGTATTTGCGAATGCACGAGATCATCACATTGGTTTTTGATCCGGGAATTCGTGGATGGAAGTTGATGAAGTGTGAAGGGTTCTACATGCTGATATTTGATCCAGGAGGATATAGGACTTTTCATAGTTTTATTTGCTTTTATTTTACTATATATGCATTTGATTTCTTAGGTAGAAACTTTGATTGTGTTTTTGTTTTAGTTTCTAATTTAGTTTGTTATTATGTGTTTAGTGTTATGGAAGAAATTGGCTTACATGTGCAAGAGTATCATGTTAATTTGGCGAAGTGTTTGAGTCAAAGAGAACAAGAGTTTAAGTTTTCAGGTTATAATTCGAAGAGCTTACATGGGGATATGTCGATTCGATCATCATTTGGAAGGAGATCTTCAATAGTGATTCATGTTAACTCGAGGAAGATGCTTGATATTGCTATTTTGAGTCTTGAGGGAGTTGGAAGTTCTATTGATTATTTTCATATTCTTACATACTTTATTTATATATTTCATGTGATTGGTGAGAATTATGATTATGTTTTGTTTGACGCTTCTAACTTGGTTTGTTTGGGTGTAGGATCAGTTTTGTGGATATATCCTTTTCAAGGGGAGATGCTGGATTTGAGGACAAATCCTTTTGAAGAGGAGGGGAATGATACAATCCTGATCAGGCTCGCATCAAGCGTCATCGGCTCTGCTCAAGCTTCGAGGGTTCAAATTAAATATACTTAATTTATTATTATTTGAGTCAATTACTTTTAAATCAATATTTCTCTTTTATGGTGTGACCCTTTAGGTTCAATATTATGCTGGTAGTAGAATAAATAAAATTAGAACTATTCTAATTCTATTTAAACGAATTAAACTCTTTTGATTCTTGAATATAATTAATAAAATTAATTATATTCATTCTACATCATGAGTGACACCTCTCAGCATATCATGACTCTCCAGATAATATGAAATCAACGTTTAACCACAAAGAACCTATTCAGTAAGTAGTTACCGTATAATTAAATCCTCCTACCACGCAATGTCTCAATCAAATATAAAACATGGAATTATCTGTCAAGTTGTATTTATTTGATTATATGCATTTCAATTCTCAGAAGCACAACTCTAGTTAATAAAAATTAGAAAAGTCCTTTCTAATTTTCATTCAACCCTGGTCAGGGATTTCTGAGTGGTCACTGATTGAATCACATAGGACATTCTCTCCCTTTACTAGAAGTGGTAAATCATTTGTTAATCATTCTCCTACCTCCATGTACACTTTGTTATCCCCGAACATACCTTTTATATATCCAAAAAGTCTTAAGAAATATGACAAAGTATAACTAAGAATACACAAGGTAGTATGATGATCTCAAGTCCAAGTATCACTTCTACTACTATCATTATAGGAACTACTATTGACAGGTATGTAAAACTCCATTAGGTGTTCCTTTAAGTGAGTCACGTTTAGTAAACTTATTCTATAATAAGTACCTACATACTTGTTTTAGTGTCTCCACACAAATGATTATGAGATCAATCATTCTCTTCAAAAGAGCAAGCATAATATGTACTAATCTGTCCGGATTCACTAACCTCATATTAGTGATCCTATGATTAGGAACGTTCTAGTTTTGAACTATCTAGATTTTAAATCTCATTAGCATGATCTCATCATGATTCTAAAAGCATTGCTACAAACTATGGGTTTATCACAACGATTAATTATAACAATTAAACATGGATAAATAAATGCCTTTAAATAAATAATTTTTTTATTAATGAATAAATAAGATTACAAAGTAAATGCTCTATTACATCAAATGTGATTGGCTTGAGAACATACTACTTTCATAAGACGTCGAAGGACCCATCCCATGAGCATCGGCAGTACCTGGACCAAGAGCAGAGCCAGAACTAAATCCATCAGGGTCGCATGCATATGCCTCCTCAGGATCTCTACCTAACTAACGAATAAAGAATGCCATCTGCGCCACCCGATGAGTCAAAAAAGCAATCTGGTCTAAATGAGTCGGCTCCCAGACGCAAGCCATCTAATCCGTCATCATGGCTGAACCTGGAACGATATCGCCTATAAAGTGTGCAGCCCGAGTCTGTGCACCTATGGTACGAGGCCTCCACCATGCACGAAAAGCATCTGAAGTGCTAGGCCCATCAGATAATCAAAAGCCATCCTCGCCCTCTACAGGGATCTTTGCAATCTGTGCATCTATATGGCAAAATCTCCTAGATGGTGGAAAGAGAGGAATATGGATCTCCCCAATCACACACCAGAGGCTCTCTCCCTAAGGTACAGCTCCCAGCCTTCAAGGGTCAATAAAGGAACCATTCGGGTCGACAAAGCAAACTCTGGTCCAATGGAAAAGCCCCCTTGAATCCCCCAATCAGATACTCGACAGTGTACAGGATCTAGGTCACATCAGAGGCCGAGATCAACTCTAGTTGAAGACGGCAGTGGATGAAGCTATCTAAAGTGGGCACCTCTACCAGAGTGTTCTAATGCCAATGATGTCCTCGAGGATATGTATCCAAGCCTAATGTGGTGATGGGTCACAGACATGACAACCGCCTGTAAGCCCAAAACTAAAAAAAAGTAACGACTATTCTATCAAAAATGGCAAAAAAAAGAGAGGCATAAAATGAAAAGGAGATGAGGCAAAAGAGACTTACCAGGAGGAATGGGTAAAAGTCGAGCCAAGCCTCCGTCTGGCCCTCGGAACGCAGTCGCATACCCTAGAGAAGGTAAAGGTGAAAGAGCCCTAGTCATCATCTCTGATACTGGTCACATCTCTCAGAGCTCCGACAATGCTAAAATGAATAGTAGAGGAGTTGTTCCCCAGGAAATAGCCCCTCAGATCAGGAATAGGCAGCGCAAAAGACGATCACACACTTTTATGTCTGCAGCAAATGGCTAATATAAAGCTCTATGTATTGCCTCAACTGCTAATGCACCTAAATAGATGCTCCTACCCTTAAAGACCCTGTCCCGAGATGTGAATCCTAGTAAAGATCGGATAGTAGTAAGAGAGATGTCTGACTCCAAATCTACGCGGCAGCCTGTGAACTTAATACCGATGATATAGCGCTAATCCATCAGCATTATCATCACCTCACAATCTAAAAGATGGAGGGATTGGCTCTGGTGAAACCACCACTCCGATAAAGCTCTAAGATAGCCCCACAGAGGTCGACGAGGGGCAATAGTGAAAAACTGTTGAAAACTCTAAGAGTTCACCCTCTCGCGGTAATCAGAATTAAGGGAATGATATAGGTCATTGTTAGAGTGTCTGTTTAAATTTGATGATGAATGTTATTATGTGATCAAGCAATTAATATAACTATGTGATTATGTGCTTATGTGATAAATATGATTGTGTGATGAATGTGCTTACGTGATTAATATGGTAATGTGATTAAGTGATTATGTGATTATGTGCTTATGAGATAAATGTATTGAATGTAAATTGACATAGATGTTTGAATAATGTTGAATGGATAATAAATCAATAAGATCCTTACTGATGAAATGATGAACAATGAATAATGGATATGTGCATCCATAAGTTCTTGTAAAGTCCTTAATATTGAAATGATGTACAAGGACTTAGAATAGAGTGATTCTTTGAGTTGAATTTACATGTAATACATAGGATCGATCGTAGAGTTACTCTGCATGTTCGCAATGTTATTTTTGTAAGCAGAGTAATCTAAATGATCATAGAACAATGTATACTTGTATAAGTAAACTTTGTAAAGTCCTTCCATAAAAAGATGTACAATGACTTAGATTATAAAGATCAAGGTTGTTAGGTTGATCTTATTGAGTTGATACAATGTATAGTTGATAAGATAAATTGACCGTTGAGTTACTCTGCCAGTTCATAGTATAAAGATGATAAATCGCAGAGTTAACTCATGATTCGTAAAGAACCGGATGAATCGCAGAGTTCACTTCAATGCGTAAAGTTCAAGATCGTAAAGTGAACAAGGTATCGCAGAACTACAAGGTTATCTCAGAACTAAAGGAGAAATAGCAGAATCTATAATGAAGATGGAAAAGCTACCTCGTGAATTATAAAGTGAAAACTGAGATAGCAGAGCAAAGAGAAAAGTGCAAAGTCTGCCTTAGTATCATGAAGAAATGGATCACAGAGCTTTGACACTTATGGTAAAACATGAGGTATTGGGATCCATTCTTGCCAAAGGCAAGAATGTTACAATTTCCACTAAAACTAGCAAAAAAAAGTAATGACCAATCTATAAGGTGATTAAAAGAATCGCAAGGTCAACCAAAGTTCGTTCAATAAGGACTGAACGTAGAGTGCTACAGGCAAATCGCTAAGAAATGATCATATAGTAAAGTGACTCAAGGATTGTTCAGTAAAGTCATGATCACAGAGTCATCTTCAGAATCGTAAAGCTATATTCATAGAACTGATCATAAGGAGCAATCGTAGAGTTAAGTCAAGTTTGACAAAAGACTGACATGGAACAGTGCTAATCAAGATTCCGATGAACTATAAACTATGCAATTCCTGTCTTTTATGGCTTGGGTATCTATAAATTGAAGAAAATACATGATGATGTGCGTGAGAAAAGTTTAATTTATAAGGGAGACTATGGCAAAAAAAATCATGAATCTTACCACTGAATGCACATATATGCGCGCGTTACATCTAAGTGTAGGTGATGACTTAATGCACTTAATGCCCATGTATGCACGTGTGACATCTAAATAAATACAATGACTTATATTTCTTCATGACATGACTCAAATCCTTATTTTAGGGAATCTACTTATTGATGATGGACTTATCCTCTTGAGACAGTCTATTATTTGTTTTTTTATGTACTCTCATCGTCCCTCATGCTTTCTTTCATTTTATTTAAACCAATGCGATAAATATCCCAAAATAAATAAACAAATAAACTATAATAAAACGTACCTTATTCGAATTGTCCTTTTGCGGGTTAGATATGGATCCCAACGCACCGAGTATTTCCACGGCTCACCGAGCTTCTTCTGGGGTTCGCACTCGTAAATCAGTTTCGTCGGCCCCGTCTCCTCGTCTGATGCGCCATCCTCGTCGCTTGGTCGAGTCCTATATTCGCCCGATCTGCGTGGATCCAAATGATGATGTTGATAATACAGCTGCGGGAGTGATTGATCTTAATGATGCGGCTCCCTCTGCCCGGGGTCACACTTTGCCCGATGTTCGAGTTGCGATGCCAGATCTGTTGGGTTTGGACTTGAGTCATCATCCGCCCGCCTACTTGCATGCTAATGAGGTACAGGGAACCTTCGTTGGTCTCTTAGGTCATTCTTGATGATACTTTCCTTATTTCCTTTACATGTTACAGGTTCCAAAGTTTACCCAGCCTAGGGGTAACCGGTTTAGCGTTTACGGTCTTTATCATTCTCTTCACTCTGATTATCGTGAGAGGGTAGATTCCTGGGGCTTCTAGTAGTTCTTTAATATTGCCCCTCATCGGTGCCCATGGGGCTACCTCAGAGTTTTGTTTAAGAGATGGTTCTACCAGAGTCAGTCTCTTCATATTCTGGACTGTAAGGTGATGATGGCACTGATGGACTAGCGTTATATTACTAGTATAAAGTTTACTGGTCGCCGCGTGGCCCTAGAGTCCGACATCTCTCCCACTACTGTTCGATCTTTATTGGGATTTACCTCTCGAGATAGGGTCTTTAAGAGTCAGAGTATTCGTTTGGGTGCACTGGCAGTTGATGCTAGAGAGGGGGCTTTATCCGAGCCATTTCCAGCCGACATGAGGACACGCAATCGTCTCTTGCGACATCTGTTCTTGATCATCTTGAAGGGTTATTTTCTGGGGAACAACTCCTCCACTGTCCATTTTAGCATTATTAGAGCTCTACGGGACGTAAACATGATTGGAGATTATGATTAAGGTTCTTTTACCTTTGCCTATTTCCTTCACGACATGCGCCTACGCTCCGAGGGTCAGACCGACATTTGGCTTGGCTTCTACCCGTTCCTCTTAGTAGGTTTTTTTTACATCATCTCCATTTTCTTTTTATCCTTTTTATTGATGTAGCAGTTGTACATATTTCAGTTTTGGGCCTATGAGCGGCTCCTGTGTCTACGGCCTAGCACCACACTGGGATTGTATACTAATCCTTGTGGGCACTGATGGAATTAAAGTACTTTGGTAGAGGTACCGGTCTCCAATAGTTTGGCCCATGGTCGTCTTCAACTAGAGTTGATTTCGGCTTCTGACGTGACTTGGGTCCCCTATACTGCTGAGTACTTGACTAAGGGCTTCAAGGATGGTTTTACTGTTGGACCAGAGTTTTCCTTGTCGACTCGACAAGTTCCCTTACTGACTTACGGAGGCTGGGAGTTATACCTCGGGAAGAGGGCTTTTAGATGTGTGATCGGGGAGATCCACATTCCTTTTCATCTGCTATCTCGGTGATCTTCGCCCATGGATGTACAGATTGTAGAGGTCCCTGTGGGGGGTGAGGATGACTTTCGATTGTCTGATGGACCTAACACTTCGAATGCCTTTTTCACATAGTGGAGGCCTCACACTGTAGGTGCACAAACTTGGGCTACCCACTTCCTAGGGGATATCATGCCTGGTTCTATGATGATGACAGATTGGATAGCTTGAGTTTGAAATCCGACCCACTTAGATCAGATTACCTCATTGACCCGTCAGGTGGCCCAGATGTCCTTCTTCATTCATCAATTAGGCAGAGATCCTGCGGAGGCTTATGCATATGATCCTGATGGATTGGGATCCAGCTCAACTTCTGGTCCTGGTGTTGCTGATGCTCATTGGGCGGGCCTTTCGACGTTTTATTACCCGGATCTGAACTTTGATACAAATGCTCCGAGTCAGGAGGACCTATTGAGGGTGAATCATTATGATGACCCTGCTTTCATAGATGAGCTTGATTTTACTGATTAGACTGTATTTAGTGTTAGGTTTGTATATAACACAAGCATGCAATCAAATTACACAAATAGGGCGGAAGCGTGATAAAATGGATTTTAAAATTTTAATACAAACCATCACCATGATCTATCCTTATGTTCAATTATCAATTAAACGAAAGAGAAAGAGAATAAGAATTATACCCTCGTAGATTAAAGTTTCCTCGGGTACAAGTTCAACTCCTAGTCCTTCATGTTCTCCTCGAATTCCACCGATGAGATTCCTTCCTTTGATCAACGTTAGCCACCCAAGTGTTTGGCCTCTAGAGGTGATCCACCAAGGAAGAATAGGTATTCAAGAAGTTAGGTGTTGGCAAAACCCTAGTTTATATCTCTATAGAAATTGCAAGTACTCTCCACAATCTAATGCAAGAGTGTGTAACCCTAATCTATGATAAGACTCCTCTTATTTATAGATGTAGGAATAACCCTTCCCTAAACTATTTAGGATTAGGATTTCTATTATAATTAAACTCCTTTAATTAATTATGCTCCTAATCCAATTAGGAATTCATGTGAGAGTACTTCTATTAATTAATTCTCAATCCCTATTAGGAATTAAATAATAGTAATAGTAATAAAAATAATAAGACTCCTCTTATTAATTTATATTTAATATTTCCAAAATATTAAATAATAAATATTAAGCTATTTAATTTATTCTATCTCCATAGATTAAATTAAATACACTTAACTTATTATTACAATTATGTCATTTACTTCTTAAATAAATATTTTCCTTTTGCGGTGTGACCCTTTAGGTTCTCCATATTAAACCGGTTGTGAATAAATCAATTAGAACAATTCTAATTATATTTAAATAAATAAATTAAACTATTTAATTCATTTAAATAAATAATATTTATTCTACAATAAGGGTAAGCCCCCTTAACGATCAACGACTTTCCAGATAATATAGATTTCAACATTAATCACAAAAGAACCTTTCAATGCATAGTTACCGTACAATTCAATCCTTCTACCATACAATGTCCCAATTAAATATAAGACATGGAATTTCTGTCAAGTCTTATTTTATTTAATTATATGTATTTCGATTTCCAAATGCACAACTCTAAATAATGCAAATTAGAAACTCCTTTCTAATTTCATTCTGCCTTGGCCAAGGACTACTGAGTTGTCATTTATCGAATCACATAGGACATTCACATCTTTTACTAGACGAGGTAGATTCTTTATTGATCATTCACCTATCTCCATGTATAACTAATTATACCCAATCATACCCTTTGATTTACCCTAAAGGTCTTAAGGGACATGTCAAATTATAACTCATCATACACAAGATACTATGATGATCTCAAGTCCAAGGATCACTTGTACTACTATCACTAGAGGAATTCCTATTGACAAGCGAATAAAACTCCATTAGGTATTCCTTAGCGAGCCACGTTCAGTGTACTTATTCTTCAATAAGCACCTACATACTTGCTTTAGTGTCTCCATACAAATGATTATGAGATCAATCATCCTCTTCCTAAGAGCAAGCAACGTATGTACTAATCTATCCAGATTCACTAATCCCCTTTTTAGTAATCAAACGATTAGGAACAATTATAGTTTGTGAGCTATCTAGAATTTAGATTTCATTAGCATGATCACCATCATGATTCTAAAAGCATTGCTCAAAACTATGGGTTTATCACATTTAATATAACAGCACTATGTAGATAATGTAAAATTCCTTTTAAGAAAATTAATTCTTTTATTAATAAATGAATAAGATTACAAAGTATATGCTACATCATATCAAATATGATTGGCTTGTGTGCATACTACTTTTAATCTCCCACTTGCACTAAAGTCAATCGCCATGGTATCTAATACCCATCTTCTCTAAGTGACGATCAAACTGCTGTTGTGTTAAAGCTTTAGTAAATGGATCTGCAATGTTGTCTTGAGAGTCCACACGCTCCAGGGTAACATCTCCTTTTTCAATGATCTCTCTAATCAAATGAAACCGCCGCAACACGTGTTTGGATTTCTGATGAGACCTGGGTTCCTTAGCCTGCGCAACAACTCCGGTGTTGTCACAGAATAAAGGTACAGCTCCTCTAATGCTAGGAACCACTCCAAGTTCAGTTATGAACTTCTTCATCCAAACAGCTTCCTTTGCAGCTTCACTTGCAGCTATGTACTCTGCCTCTGTCACTGAATCAACAACTATTTACTGCTTAGAACTTTTCCAACTCACTGCGCCACCGTTTAAGGTAAACACGTACCCTAAAATAGATTTACTGTCATTTTGGTCTGTTTGAAAACTTGAGTCTGTATAGCCCTCTAGTTTCAATTCAAACCCACCGTAGACAAGAAATACATCCTTAGTTCTTCTCAAGTACTTTAGGATGTTTTTCACTGCCTTCAAGTGCTCTTCTCCTAGATTCGACTGATATCTGCTTGTTATACTAAGTGCATGAGTGACATCTGGTCTAGTACATATCATACCGTATATGATAGATCCTATTGCTGAAGCATAAGGAATCTTACTCATACGGTCTCTCTCCTCAGGTGTCTTTGGGGCCTATGTAATGTCCGAGAATTTTTCGACATTGTATCACCTTATTTTAATATATAAAACTCGTTTTATTTAATTTTACGAATTTATTTGGATCAGTGTAGGTATTATTATTTAATACATGGTCCCATAAATTTCTCTGCCTTAAAGGGACTCATTAATAATTTGAATAAATTAATGAGTTAACCCTAACATTTGATTGGCAAGAAAATTAAGGAAAGTAAATAAATGATTTTATCATTTTCAGATTTAAATAATTCGATTAAGAATTATGTTTAAAATAAACATTTTTTTTAAATAATTAATTAATTGAATTAGTTATTTAATTAAAATGATAGGGGCATAAGGTTTATAATTCATTTGGGCCGCCTCTTCTATTTTATTGTTAGCTGACCCAAATTTTTAATTGGACTAAGCCCAGATTTCATGTTAATTTCCTTTTTGGGCCGCCTCTTCTTCATTTTCTTCAACCGGCCCAACCTTATTAGGTTGAGCCCATTCCCTAATTCTTTTACCAGCCGGGTCATGGCATAACAATCGGGTCGACCCATCCCAGATTAATTTGGGGAAAACCGGTAAAAGCCAAATTAGGGATAACAGAGCAATTGAGATTCAACTCTCAAATCAGGCAACGAAACAATCCTAGGGTTCCAATCGCACCAGATAGAAACGAGAGGAAAGGGAGAGGTTAAGCCGAGCTAGAGGGGAACCCATCAGCCTAGAATCTCAGTTAGCCAACCTAGCAATCCCAAGTCCTCAATCAATCAGTCAGGAAAACAAGAGACGGGAGAAAGAGGTCCGTCACCATGCGCCGGCAATAGCAAGAGGATCAGCAGGACTGACGTCGGCGTGTGAGGGCGCGAAGGGACTGACGGCTACCAAGGAACGACCGGGCAATTGGCGAACGGACCAAGGGTCCCAAATTTTCAGCGACGCGACCGGTGAGGGCACACGGCCCAAAGGACAGCCGGCGAGTCACCATCACTGCCTCCTTCCTACCGACGGTTCTTGGCAAAACAATTGAGGTAATACTCAATTATTTGGGTAACCAATTTCCTATAAATTGAGCCCCCAGAATCCTAAACCAAGCTGCTAAAATTTTGGCTGTGCAAATAGAGAGAGAAATCGATAGAGAGGAAGCAGGGGAGGAGAGCTGTTGTAAATGTCCCAAGACTTTGTTACTTATTTCGGTAGGAGGAGAAAAATCGCAGTACGATCAATAGCAAGGTACCGAGCGACTGTATTAACTTGTTCGATTTGTGTTACACAGTGTATAATTGTATTGTTGGTATGAAATTGGAAACTTTATTAAAATTTTGGGGTTTCAAAATCTGGTATCAGTTCGTGTAAATTTTTGTTTGGACTTATTTTGGGAAGCTTGAATTGTGTTGTTCTTGCTTGGGTCAACAAGTCTGTTAATGTACTGAGTTGGGTTATTTGATTTAAAAACCTGGTATTGGGTTGTGTTAATTTCGTTTGGGTTTGATTTGAGAAATCTGGTATTATGCTGCTCGATTTCATTGGGATTGAACTAATATCATGTTTTTGTGAAGCTCTGGAATGGACGAACCTTAAGGTTCTGTCAGTACGATTTGTCCTGAGAATAAACTAGCAATTCGTTTTAGGATGCATAGCATATATATTTGTTGTAATGCCAGGACCAAAGTGAGTGTCATTTTGGGTATACGTTCCTGGGTATTGTAATGGAAGTGAAATTTTCCTTATATTGGATTTAATTGCTTGTCTAATTTGGGTTAACTGCTCTATAACAGTGTTGGGTAATAATTTTGTTAGTGAAACGAAATTAGCTGGGATGTGATATCAGTTGGTTATAATATTGATTTTGGGCAGGAAAGGATAAACATATGATTCCAATAATATCATGTAGTAATTGTATTAGTTTGGTTGTGCAATTCAATAGAATCAACTATTGATTAATTAACTTAAGTTAACAATGCATTTGCAAACTAATTAGTATTATGTTAATAAATAAAATTAATAAGAAATTATTTGTTATTAATAAATAATAAATAAAGATAATAAATATTTAATTATTATTTTAAATAATAATTAAGTATAAGTAAAGTTAATAATTTAATTATTTATTATTTATTCTTAAATAATAAATAAAGCTAATAAATATTTGATTATTGTTTAACTACCATTAAATAATAACCAAGTATGGATAAAATTAATAGATTAGTTATTTGTTATTTATCCTTTCATAATAAATAAAGTGAATAAATAGTTGATTATTACTTAACTACTATTAAATAATAATCAAGTATGAATTAGGTTAATAATTTGATTATTTGTCAATAAGTGATAAATAAAGATAACAAATATTCAATAAAATAATTATTTATTATTTATCAATAAATAATAAGTAAAGATAATAAATATTTAACTATTATTTAGGTAATAATAATTAAGCATGAATAAGTTAACAAAATAATTATTTACTATTTATCAATAAGTAAAGGTAGTAAATATTTAATTATTATTGGATAATAATTCAATGTGAATAAAGTTAATAAATTAATTATTTATTATTAATAAAGATAATAAATGTTTAACTGTTATTTGAGTGATAATTAAATAATAATTAAAAATGAATGAATTAGTAAGATAATAAATACTCAATTATTATTTAACTAATATTAAATAATAATTAAGTATAAATAAAGTGATTATTTATTATTTATCCTTAAATAATAAATAAAGCTAATAAATATTTGATTATTGTTTAACTACTATTAAATAATAACCAAGTATGGATAAAGGTAATAGATTAATTATTTATTATTTATCCTTAAATAATAAATAAAGTGAATAAATAGTTGATTATTACTTAATTACTATTAAATAATAATCAAGTATGAATTAGGTTAATAATTATTTACTATTTATCAATAAGTAATAAATAAAGTTAATACCTTAATGCTGAATAAGTAACAAGGTTAATAATTACTCAATTACCCCCAAGGTAAATAGTAATTAAGTGTAATAAAATTTGATAAGAGATCTACTAATATCTAATTGTTGTTCAGAGACAGATGAGGGTAATAAATCTAAGAAATCGAAGAATAGTAATCATGATTAGCTATCATTTATCTTAATAGCTAAAGGTCATTAATTAAATTATGTTTAGTAGTAATTAAATGTATATGGTGAATTGCCTATCTTTTAAATAAATAGCATAAGTGGGTATATCGATATACCATTATACAATGCTAATGGATAAACCGACTTTATCAACTGATAGGTTATCCAAGATCAATTAATTAAAGTTAAGTTTATCTGTAGCTGAGCAAACAGGCAAGTTCTTCCCTACCCAACTTTTACATTGAGCAAATTCTAAACCTTATGCACTATTTTAATTCGTGCAAAAAGGTATAAATATTGTTGCAAGTTACTCTTTAAGCTTGAATCTTATCTCCAAGCATGCTTTAAGTGGTCTAATTACTTTTAAAATTATTCCACCTCTGTGTATTTATTGACATTCGCACTCGTGCATTTGAATTTGTACATTTATTAAAGTTGCGAGATTTAGGAATTATTCATAATTAAGTCTGAACCCTTGTTCGGTCAGACAAGTATGTGAAAATTTATAAAAGCTATCCGAACCAATCGAGGGTAAGGATTCTTAGACTGTATGAACACCCCTTTATTATAGGGGAGTACCCCATGTACCGTAAATAAGGTACAAATAGCAGAGTTAAATGTTATGCATATACATAGCGTACGCGAGACTGATCCCCTCGAGTACGTATTCTGTAGCCAGTAACCAGAGGGTCAACTAGCTATTGACTCCTTTGGAAGTTATTGTTCAAAGTCTATTCGACTATCAATTGTTCTAAAAGCATTTATTGTTATTGCTTCTGATAATTGCTGAATTCTCTTTCTATATTCCCTTCATCATGATATATCCTTATTGTTGTACTTTAAATTTGCTGAGCAAACTCGTTGCTCATTCTTCCTATATCATGATTTTATTGCAGTTAAACCCGAGACGTCAGGGAAGAATAAAGGAAAAGAAAAGATGAAGTAATAGACTTCATGTAGCAGATTTTAAATTTACGTATAGTTAATTGCTGTTAATGTAATTTAAACCCTAACTTTTATTTAGGGTATGGATTTGTGTAAGTATTTAAGGTTTTTGTATTCTGGAACTAGTAACACCTTTGTAATGAACAACGTATGTTTATTATATTCCGCATTTTAGTTACCATATGTTGTTAGAGGTGAATGTTTGTATTGGATCGTGATGACCGGATCCGGGTATTTGGAGACCCGAATTTGGGGGCGTCATAGGTTGGTATCAAAGCCGTAGGTTATAAACTTTAGGATCGCGAAACCTAGGATATAACCTTCATAGTAAAACTCGTATTGAGTATTAGAAGATAAATCGAGGAGATTTATCATATGTGGTTTTGATGAATTGGAGAATTCATCGAGTCGAGTAGTACCCAATGAAATATAATTTCTTTTCTTCAATGAATATATTTTATTGCTGTACTAATGATGATTTTTGGTGTGATTGTAGGATGACTGATATAGGAGGGACTAGTGGGACCCAGGAGGCGGAGGAGACATTCCTGGATATCCTAGTGGTTGTTGAGCAGCTGGTGGGGTATGCTCCTATTGCCCCAGGGGTACCGCTAGAGGAGTCTGAGCCAGAGGAGGACTACCAGAGGGAGCTACAAGAGCCAGTGGTAGGTAGGGTGATGAGGTCCGGTAGTCAGGACCCTGATGCTGAGGAGGAGGACCCCGAGACCGAGGGAGAGGAGCCACCTGCTTACGTGGATGGTATGGGGTCTACTACCGACGATATTATAGAGGGACTGACCAGCAGGACCGAGGAGCTGGAGGATCAGATAGCTCACCTGGTGGAGCAGAATCAGACCCACCAGATCAGAGAGGACCAGTATAGAGACCTGGCCTATCAGCTCGATCATGACTTGGGAGTGGCGAAGGTGCAGCTGCAGGGCTACGAGTCCTCAGCGCAGCAGATCGGACCACTGCTACATCAGCTAGTGGCCCGAAATGCTGAGTTGAGAGAGAGGTTGGAGCAGAGGGATCTGCAGATCGCCCACCTGAAGGCAAAGCAGGAGGCCATGAGGTTTGAGGCTGGGCTGGAGGTATCTGCGAGGATGCATGTCAGGGAGGCTTGGGCCAGGGAGGCCAGGAGGGTTGATCAGCTGGAGGACCAGTTGGAGGCCAGAGCTGTGAGGATAGAGACCCTAGGACATGCTCTAGATGCAGCCTACAGGAGACCCCGGACTGAGATAGGGGAGTCTAGCAGCTCTGTTCGTCGCAGGGTAGGGGATGGAGCATTCTCTTCTGGTCAGCAGGCACGGATCCGTCACGATGTGCAGTGACTTGTTGGAGCAGTTGATTTGTCTTTAGTACAGTCAGTCCCACTTTTTGTTATATTAGGGACATATTTATGATGACTTGTGAAGCTTTATATTTGTGTTTATGTTTGGGGTGGTAGTTAAACCCCAACTATTGTGGACTTTAGGGATGAAAGGTTAGGATTCCCCATTTTTGTCTTGGGGGAAAGGTTATTAATGGATAGGGCACACAGTGGCGCATTTATAGCAGTATGCCACAGGTTTAGTCTTGTAACAAACAGTGGTATATCAATATAAATGCAGATGTTTCATTTAAATCAAATGTGTTTGATAGCTGTTTCTACCCTTGATTGCTGATTTTTATGGCATATTGTGTAAAATGTAAAACTATAGGTAGAAGTCAACGGATTTTCCTTATCCAAACATGCCGCCAAGAGGACGACCACGAAACCGACAGGTTGAAGAATCAGAAAGTGAGGTTGGGAATCAATCCAACCCAATGAGGATGTTCGCCGAAATGCTGGCAGAAGCCATGCAATCAAGGCCGCCACCTGGAGGGACCCAAGCAGCAGCCGAGCCAGTGCATCATCTGGCAAATTTCAAAGACTTCAAATTGGTTGGACCACCCGAGTTCAAGGGAACTCTTAACCCAATCGAAGCGCAGACCTGGATTGAGGAGATAGAAAAAGTCTTCGAGGTAGCACGAGTGGCAGAAGAACAGAAAACAAGTTTTGCTACCTTCATGTTAAAGGGCGAGGCAAACTACTGGTGGAAGGCCAACAGGGGCCGAGTGGAAGGAGGCATTGTCGCATGGGAACGCTTTAAAGAGATGTTCTTGGAGAATTACTTTCCAGAGAGCATGAAGCAAGAAATGGAGATCAAGTTCCTAGAACTAAAACAAGGAAACATGACTGTGGCTGAGTACGCGGCTAAGTTTAATGAGTTGGCACGGTTTGCAACTCACCAAGTCAACACGGAGGAAAGGAAAGCTCGTAGGTTTGAGCAAGGGTTGAAACCATGGTTATACCGTTCTGTTGCGGTATTGAAAATCAAGACATTTGCAGAATTGTTGGAGAGGGCGATCATTGCAGAGGGTGGCAGTGAGGCCCTGGCCAAATACAATCAAGAGAAGAAGAAGGGACATGAGGGCCCGAAGGCAGGAAGCAGCGGGGGCAGTAACCCCAACAAACGGAAATGGGTCGAGAGTCAGTCCTCTGGGGGAAATAAATCTGGAGGGGAGGTGAAGAAGCCAGGCAGGTGCAACAATTGTGGAAAGAACCACACGGGGGAATGCATGAAAGGGAAAAGCGTGTGTTACCGTTGTGGACAACCTGGGCACATGGCCCCACAATGCCCTAATAAGCCGAAGGGAGGTTGTTTCTCCTGTGGATCACCTGACCACCAGATCAAGGATTGCCCGAAGAGGAAGGGCGACGTTGAGAGTGGCAACCGAAGCAACAACAACAGTGGAAACAGCAACCGGTTGAACTACGGGCCACCAGCCAGTCAAGCCAACAGGCCAACAGCCCGCACGTTCAACATGACTGTGCAGGATGCCATGGAATCCAAAGACGTGGTGTCAGGTATCATCCCAATCAATGATATAAATGCATATGTGCTATTTGATTCGGGTGCTACTTGCTCTTTTGTTTCCGAAGAATTTGCTAGTCAGTTAAATGTACCTTGTGAAAAGTTAGAACACCCTATGAACGTAGAAGTAGCAAACAAGGAAATTATCCCCGTATAATGCATTCATAGGAATTGTTGTGCTGAATTGCGAGGATTTAAGCTCAATGTGGATTTGATACCAATTCGACTGGAGAGTTTGACGTAATCCTGGGAATGGATTGGCTATCAATTCACGGAGCAGTCATTGATTGTAAGAAGAAATGTGTACACCTAAAGACTTCTAATAAGTCGAAGGTGGTATTCTATGGCAGCAAGTCACCAAAACCATCTTGTTGTCTTACTATGATGCAAACAAGGAGATTACTGAAGAAAGGTTGCGAGTGTTATTTGGCCCATGTGGTCGATACTCGTCAGGTCGGGGATGAAATGAGTCAAATACCAATCGTGAGGGATTTCGCTGATGTCTTCCCCGAGGAACTTTCGGGACTGCCGCCGGATAGGGAAACCGAGTTCGTTATCGATTTGGCACCAGGAACCGCACCAATATCGAAGCCGCCGTATCGAATGGCACCGGTAGAAATGAAAGAGTTGATGGTGCAACTGCAGGAACTGTTAGATAAAGGTTATATCAGACCAAGCGTGTCCCCATGGGGAGCGCCAGTTCTGTTTGTAAAGAAGAAAGATGGTTCTATGCGACTTTGTATCGACTACCGGGAGTTGAACAAAGTGACGATTAAGAATAGGTATCCGCTTCCTAGGATTGACGATCTATTTGATCAACTTAAGGGAGCAAAATACTTTTCAAAAATCGACCTAAGAACAGGCTATCATCAGCTGAAGGTGAGGCAGGAAGATGTTCCGAAGACTGCATTCAGGACTCGTTATGGGCACTTCGAGTTCCTGGTAATGTCTTTTGGATTGACGAATGCACCAGCAGCATTCATGGATATGATGAACAGATTATTCAAGCAGTACTTGGACAAGTTCGTAGTCGTATTCATTGATGACATTCTAGTGTATTCAGGGACGGAGGAGGAGCATGCTGAACATTTGAAGATTGTATTAGAAGCTCTCAGTAAGGATAAGTTGTACGCAAAATTTTCGAAGTGTGAGTTCTGGTTGCAGAGGGTACAATTTTTGGGTCACGTTATCGACAAAAATGGTGTTTCAGTGGACCCAACAAAAGTGGAAGCAGTTATCAACTGGGAACAGCCGAAGACGCCGACAGAGATCCGAAGTTTCTTGGGATTAGCGAAAACTATCGAAGATTCATACAAGATTTTTCAAAGATAGCATCGCCATTGACTAACCTCACTAGGAAAATAGTTAAGTTCGTTTGGTCGGAGAAATGTGAGGAAAGTTTCATGGAGTTGAAGAAGAGACTTAGCCAAGCACCGGTGTTGACCTTACCAGACAACACTGGGGGTTTTGTAGTGTATAGCGATGCATCACACAAAGGTCTCGGCTGCGTGCTGATGCAGCACGGCAAGGTAGTGGCGTACGCATCACGTCAGCTGAAAGACTATGAGAAGGGTTACCCGACTCATGACTTGGAATTAGCAGCGGTAGTTTTCGCCTTAAAAATTTGGAGGCACTACCTATACGGGGAGAAGTGCGAGATATATACAGATCACAAAAGTCTGAAATATATCTTCACTCAAAAGGAGCTAAACATGAGGCAACGCCGATGGTTAGAATTGATTAAGACTACGACTATGAAATTCTGTACCATCCGGGCAAAGCAAATGTAGTGGCTGATGCCTTAAGCAGGAAAGACAAGGTGAAATTGATGCAGCTGACGGTTCAAGAGGAATTGGTAAAGGACTTTGAACGTCTAGAACTGGAGGTTAAGTATCCAATGGAGACGGACGAAAAATTGCTTACTGTAACGGCAGGTCCGACTCTACTGGATAAGATACAGGAGGCTCAAGAATTTGATGAAGAATGCATTGACATTAAGAAACAATTATCGGAGGGAAAAGCATCGAAGTACAAGGTTGACAGCACAGGATTGCTGAGGTTCGAGGGAAGAATATGGATACCCTACGTACTCGACCTAAGGGAAGAGATTTTACAGGAGGCCCATAATACGAGATTTTCGGTACATCCGGGTAGCACCAAGATGTATCAAGATCTTCGTCAACATTATTGGTGGCCGCATTTGAAAGGGGAAGTTGCAGAATTCATCAGCCGATGTCTAACGTGCCAAAGGATCAAGGCAGAACACCAACGGCCGAGCGGATTGTTGCAACCCTTAGAGATTCCCGAGTGGAAGTGGGAGCACATTACTATGGATTTCGTGGTAGGACTCCCGACAACCCAGAAGGGTCTAGACGCCATCTGGGTGATTGTAGATCGTTTGACCAAGTCTGCCCATTTTCTACCAATCAAGATCAGGTACAAATTGGAGCAGTTGGCGAAACTTTACGTGAAAGAGATAGTATCGCGACATGGAGTGCCGGTGTCTATTGTATCTGACAGAGATCCGCGTTTCACGTCCAACTTTTGGAGAAGTTTACAGGAGAGACTGGGAACACAGTTAAGAATGAGTACGGCATATCATCCTCAGACTGATGGTCAGAGCGAGCGGACAATTCAGACCCTGGAAAACATGCTTCGAGCAGTCGTGATGGATTTAAGTGGTAGTTGGGACGATCACTTGCCCTTGGTAGAATTCGCTTACAACAATAGTTATCATGCTAGCATCGGCATGCCACCATATGAAGCGTTATACGGGAGGAAGTGTCGAACGCCGTTGTGTTGGGATGAAGTTGGTGAACGGAGGTTGTTGGGACCAGAATTGGTACAACAAACCGTGGAAATCATTAAAGTAATAAGGCAACGGTTAGTAGCAGCCCAGGATCGTCAGAAGAAGTATGCCGACTTACATCGTCAGAAACAAGACTTTGAAGTTGGTAGCTTTGTGTTTCTGAAAGTATCACCCTGGAAAAGAAAAATCCGTTTTGGGAAGAAGGGCAAATTGAGCCCTAGGTTCATAGGGCCGTTCGAGATTCTGAGGAGAATAGGCGAAGTGGCGTACGAGGTAGCATTACCTCCTGAACTTGAGCACATCCACAACGTGTTTCATGTATCAGTGTTGCGTCCGTATAAGCCAGACTACAAGCATGTCATTTCTTATGAACCAATTCAAGTCGAAAGGGACTTATCGTACGAGGAGATTCCTGTCCAAATACTTGATAGGAAGGAGCAGAAATTGAGAAGCCACGTGGGAACTCGAAGAAAAAAATGAGAGCGAATTACCCCCAGTTATTCGAGTAACCTTAGATTGAAATTCATTTGGGCCGCCTCTTCTATTTTATTGTTAGCTGACCCAAATTTTTAATTGGACTAAGCCCAGATTTCATGTTAATTTCCTTTTTGGGCCGCCTCTTCTTCATTTTCTTCAACCGGCCCAACCTTATTAGGTTGAGCCCATTCCCTAATTCTTTTACCAGCCGGGTCATGGCATAACAATCGGGTCGACCCATCCCAGATTAATTTGGGGAAAACCGGTAAAAGCCAAATTGGGGATAACAGAGCAATTGAGATTCAACTCTCAAATCAGGCAACGAAACAATCCTAGGGTTCCAATCGCACCAGATAGAAACGAGAGGAAAGGGAGAGGTTAAGCCGAGCTAGAGGGGAACCCATCAGCCTAGAATCTCAGTTAGCCAACCTAGCAATCCCAAGTCCTCAATCAATCAGTCAGGAGAATAAGAGACGGGAGAAAGAGGTTCGTCACCATGCGCCGGCAATAGCAAGAGGATCGGCAGGACTGACGTCGGCGTGTGAGGGCGCGAAGGGACTGACGGCTACCAAGGAACGATCGGGCAATTGGCGAATGGACCAAGGGTCCCGAATTTTCAGCGACGCGACCGGTGAGGGCACACGGCCCAAAGGACAGCCGGCGAGTCACCATCACTGCCTCCTTCCTACCGACGGTTCTTGGCAAAACAATTGAGGTAATACCCAATTATTTGGGTAACCAATTTCCTATAAATTGAGCCCCCAGAATCCTAAACCAAGCTGCTAAAATTTTGGCTGTGCAAATAGAGAGAGAAATCGATAGAGAGGAAGCAAGGGAGGAGAGCTGTTGTAAATGTCCCAAGACTTTGTTACTTATTTCGGTAGGAGGAGAAAAATCGCAGTACGATCAATAGCAAGGTACCGAGCGACTGTATTAACTTGTTCGATTTGTGTTACACAGTGTATAATTGTATTGTTGGTATGAAATTGGAAACTTTATTAAAATTTTGGGGTTTCAAAATCTGGTATCAGTTCGTGTAAATTTTTGTTTGGACTTATTTTGGGAAGCTTGAATTGTGTTGTTCTTGCTTGGGTCAACAAGTCTGTTAATGTACTGAGTTGGGTTATTTGATTTAAAAACCTGGTATTGGGTTGTGTTAATTTCGTTTGGGTTTGATTTGAGAAATCTGGTATTATGCTGCTCGATTTCATTGGGATTGAACTAATATCATGTTTTTGTGAAGCTCTGGAATAGACGAACCTTAAGGTTCTGTCAGTACGATTTGTCCTGAGAATAAACTAGCAATTCGTTTTAGGATGCATAGCATATATATTTGTTGTAATGCCAGGACCAAAGTGAGTGTCATTTTGGGTATATGTTCCTGGGTATTGTAATGGAAGTGAAATTTTCCTTATATTGGATTTAATTGCTTGTCTAATTTGGGTTAACTGCTCTATAACAGTGTTGGGTAATAATTTTGTTAGTGAAACGAAATTAGCTGGGATGTGATATCAGTTGGTTATAATATTGATTTTGGGCAGGAAAGGATAAACATATGATTCCAATAATATCATGTAGTAATTGTATTAGTTTGGTTTTGAAATTCAATAGAATCAACTATTGATTAATTAACTTAAGTTAACAATGCATTTGCAAACTAATTAGTATTATGTTAATAAATAAAATTAATAAGAAATTATTTGTTATTAATAAATAATAAATAAAGATAATAAATATTTAATTATTATTTTAAATAATAATTAAGTATAAGTAAAGTTAATAATTTAATTATTTATTATTTATTCTTAAATAATAAATAAAGCTAATAAATATTTGATTATTGTTTAACTACCATTAAATAATAACCAAGTATGGATAAAACTAATAGATTAGTTATTTGTTATTTATCCTTTCATAATAAATAAAGTGAATAAATAGTTGATTATTACTTAACTACTATTAAATAATAATCAAGTATGAATTAGGTTAATAATTTGATTATTTGTCAATAAGTGATAAATAAAGATAACAAATATTCAATAAAATAATTATTTATTATTTATCAATAAATAATAAGTAAAGATAATAAATATTTAACTATTATTTAGGTAATAATAATTAAGCATGAATAAGTTAACAAAATAATTATTTACTATTTATCAATAAGTAAAGGTAGTAAATATTTAATTATTATTGGATAATAATTCAATGTGAATAAAGTTAATAAATTAATTATTTATTATTAATAAAGATAATAAATGTTTAACTGTTATTTGAGTGATAATTAAATAATAATTAAAAATGAATGAATTAGTAAGATAATAAATACTCAATTATTATTTAACTAATATTAAATAATAATTAAGTATAAATAAAGTGATTATTTATTATTTATCCTTAAATAATAAATAAAGCTAATAAATATTTGATTATTGTTTAACTACTATTAAATAATAACCAAGTATGGATAAAGGTAATATATTAATTATTTATTATTTATCCTTAAATAATAAATAAAGTGAATAAATAGTTGATTTACACTTAATTACTATTAAATAATAATCAAGTATGAATTAGGTTAATAATTATTTACTATTTATCAATAAGTAATAAATAAAGTTAATACCTTAATGCTGAATAAGTAACAAGGTTAATAATTACTCAATTACCCCTAAGGTAAATAGTAATTAAGTGTAATAAAATTTGATAAGAGATCTACTAATATCTAATTGTTGTTCAGAGACAGATGAGGGTAATAAATCTAAGAAATCGAAGAATAGTAATCATGATTAGCTATCATTTATCTTAATAGCTAAAGGTCATTAATTAAATTATGTTTAGTAGTAATTAAATGTATATGGTGAATTGCCTATCTTTTAAATAAATAGCATTAGTGGGTGTATCGATATACCATTATACAATGCTAATGGATAAACCGACTTTATCAACTGATAGGTTATCCAAGATCAATTAATTAAAGCTAAGTTTATCTGTAGCTGAGCAAACAGGCAAGTTCTTCCCTACCCAACTTTTACATTGAGCAAATTCTAAACCTTATGCACTATTTTAATTCGTGCAAAAAGGTATAAATATTGTTGCAAGTTACTCTTTAAGCTTGAATCTTATCTCCAAGCATGCTTTAAGTGGTCTAATTACTTTTAAAATTATTCCACCTCTGTGTATTTATTGACATTCGCACTCGTGCATTTGAATTTGTACATTTATTAAAGTTGCGAGATTTAGGAATTATTCATAATTAAGTCTGAACCCTTGTTCGGTCAGACAAGTATGTGAAAATTTATAAAAGCTATCCGAACCAATCGAGGGTAAGGGAAGAATAAAGGAAAAGAAAAGATGAAGTAATAGACTTCATGTAGCAGATTTTAAATTTACGTATAGTTAATTGCTGTTAATGTAATTTAAACCCTAACTTTTATTTAGGGTATGGATTTGTGTAAGTATTTAAGGTTTTTGTATTCTGGAACTAGTAACACCTTTGTAATGAACAACGTATGTTTATTATATTCCGTATTTTAGTTACCATATGTTGTTAGAGGTGAATGTTTGTATTGGATCGTGATGACCGGATCCGGGTATTTGGAGACCCGAATTTGGGGGCGTCACAGCCTATTTCTTGGAGAGATGTATTTCATGGCTCATCGGCATGAGACCTCTCTTGTAATCTTCCATGCTAAACTTTTTAGCATCGAGTCAATGTACTTTCCTTGGGTCAAGCCAAGCATCCTTTTAGATCTATCTCTATAGATCTTTATTCCCAAAATATAGGATGCCTCACCCAAGTCCTTCATGGAGAAGTGTTTAGATAACCAAATTTTGATCGACTGTAGCATAGGAACATCATTCTCTATCAGTAATATATCATCAACATATAATACAAGGAATGAAACAGCACTCCCACTAACCTTCTTGTACACACAAGGTTCATCCTCATTTTTGATAAAATCAAACCTTTTGATTATCTCATCAAAACGGATGTTCCATCTTCGAGAAGCTTGCTTCAATCCATAAATGGATCGTTGTAGCTTACAGACTTGGTTTGTTCCAACCGTTAAAACAAAACCCTCTGGCTGTATCATATATACATTCTCCTCAAGCTCTCCATTGAGGAAGGCCATTTTCACGTCCATTTGCCAGATCTCGTAGTCATAATAAGCTGCAATTGCAAACAAAATCCGAATGGACTTGAGCATAGCTACTGGTGAGAAGGTTTCATCATAGTCAACTCCTTGTCTTTGTTTGAAACCTTTTGCAACCAGTCGGGCCTTATAGGTCTCTACCTTGCCATCCGCTCCAGTCTTTCTCTTAAAGACCCATTTACACCCAATAGGCTTAATGCCCTCACAGGTGGTGAAACCAAAGTCCATACTTGGTTTTCATACATGGAATCCATCTCGAATTTCATGGCTTCTAGCCATTTCTCTGAGTCTTTACTACTCATAGCCTCTTCGTAAGTCAATGGATCATCATCATCTATGATGCGTACCTCATCATCATCCTCTATGATGAATCCATATCAATCAGGTATCTTCGGCACTCTTCCAGATTTACGAATAGGTTGTGGTACAGTAGGTTCTTCTACTTGGTCAGGTACCTGACTTTGATCCGTAGTATTTTGTGGTTCTTGAATTTCTTCAAGATATATCTTACTCCCACTGACCCCTTCAAGGATAAACTCATTTTCCAAGAAGGTGGCGTGTTTTGCAACAAACACCTTTTGATCAGTAGGATGATATAAATAATACCCTAATGTTTCTTTAGGGTATCCCACGAATCTACATTTATCGGATCTAGTCTTCAGCTTATCATGCTCAAACCTTTTGACATAAGCTGGACAACCCCAAGTCTTAACATGCTTAAGATTTGGTTTCCTCCCTGTCCATAACTCATATGGAGTCTTTGGGATGGATTTGGTAGGTACCTTGTTAAGTAGGTATGCAGCCGATTCTAGGACATAACCCCAAAAGGATACTGGAAGGTCGGTAAAACTCATCATGGAACGAATCATGTCCAACAATGTTCGATTTCTCCTTTCAGATACACCATTCAACTGTGGCGTCCCTGGTGGAGTCCATTGTGAGATTATACCATTTTCTTTGAGATAATTGAGAAACTCATTGGTTAAGTATTCTCCTCCTTGATCCGATCGAAGAATCTTAATACTCTTACCAGTTTGCTTCTCTACGTCACTTCTGAATTGTTTGAACTTTTTAAACGATTCAGATTTGTATTTCATTAAATACACATATCCAAATCTAGAATGATCATCAGTGAAAGTAATAAAATAAGAATACCCTCCTCGTGCATTCGTTGTCATAGGTCCACATACGTCTGTGTGTACCAACGCTAACAACTCTGTAACTCTTTCTCCTTTTCCACTAAAAGGGGATTTAGTCATCTTACCCATGAGATAAGATTCACAAGTTGGATATAATTCATAATCAG
Organism: Aralia elata; assembly: GCA_034770075.1. Taxonomy (NCBI): domain Eukaryota; kingdom Viridiplantae; phylum Streptophyta; class Magnoliopsida; order Apiales; family Araliaceae; genus Aralia; species Aralia elata. The sequence goes on along the minus strand of CM068384.1, from coordinate 60,962,416 downwards.
ATAGCTCTAAAAGCTCATCTTTATGCAACTGGGTTAATCTTGTTTCATTGATATGACCGAGTCTACAGTGCCACATAAAGGTATAATTAACATCATCTCTTGTTCTTTTCTTAGTTTGTTCAATTTGAAGTATATTTTCATGCAAGTCAAGTATGTAAAGTCCATTCAGTAAATTGCCAACACCATATAAAATATTTTTATTATAAATAGAACAACTGTTGTTCTTTATTATAACATCAAAACCATCCATATCCAATACAGAAATTGAAATAATGTTTCTAATGAGTGTTGGAACATAATAACAATTATTTAAACTAATGGACTTTTCCATAGACAGTGCTAAACAATAAGTTCCTACAGCTAATGCAGCAATCTTTGCTCTATTTTCCACTCGTAGGACGACTTCATCCTTGTTCAGCTTTCTACTTCTGCTTAGTCCCTGCATATTATTACATATGTGAAAACTACAGCCGGTATCTAATACCCAAGTAGAATTTTAACTTTCAGAAAAATTAATTTCAATCATGAACAAACCTAGATCGGAAGTCGAAGCTTCTCCAAGCTTCTTTTGGTCCGCAAGATACTCCTTGCAGTTCCTCTTCCAGTGTCCCGTCTTATTGCAATGGTAGCAAATTCCTTTGCTATCTGGATCAGGTTTCTTTTTATCCTTTCTTTTCGCCTTGCCCTTAGCCTTCTTGTTTTTCTTCTTTTTAGAAGATACCTTGGGCCTCTTCCTTTTCTTGGAAGAATCATCCACTAGTAAGACTTGGTTCTTGTTGGATGAGAAGTGACCTTCAGCAATTTTCAGCATGTTAAGTAACTTAGGCAAGCTGACGTCCAACTTATTCATGTGAAAATTCACAATAAATTGTGAGAAGGTGTTCGGGAGTGACTGCAAGATCAAATCTTGACTTAACTCCTCATCCATCACGAACCCAAGCTATCCAAGTTGTTCAATCAGATTGATCATCTTAAGGACATGAGTCTCAACAGCAGTGCCCTCGGTCATACGAGATCGGAAGAGCTCCTTAGATATCTGATATCTAGCAGTCCTACTTTGCTCACCATACAACTCTTTGAGGTGCAGCAATATAGTAGGAGCATCCATAGTTTCATGCTGACGCTGAAGCTCGTTACTCATGGATGCGAGTATGATGCATTGAGCCAAGATTGCATCATCTTGTCACTTTCTGAAAGTAATAATCTCTTCCTCAGAGGCTGTTTCTGCAACATTTGCAGGGACTGGCGAATTTAGGACATAAGAAATCTTTTCAGCAGTGAGAACAATTCTCAGATTCCTTAACCAGTCTGTGTAATTCGGTTCGGTCAGTTTGTTAGCATCAAGTATGCTACGCAGTGATAGTGAGTTTGACATTTTTAAATTCTGCATGTGAAATAGACAACATTTTAACATACATTCATTTTATTAATCATCAAAATAAATTAGGTCTTTATTTAAATTGGTATCTCTCACTTTTTCATCAAACTATATTACTCTCATTATATAGTTCGGCAATTCTAATTAAAGATTTGCTAGTGAGATTAAGGATCCCATTTCAAATGTATATAGCCTTGTGGTGACACAACAAACGATATATAAATAAATAATTAGACAACTATTGTCAATTACATCACTATGTAACTCCTTGTATTTTGCCTCTTAGATTATTTTGATCAAGTGGTGACACATCTGAATCAAAATTATCCAAGTTAAGTCTATCCTAGCACTTCCATATATGTGAAGAGAAAAATACCGTCCTTGTGGTGACACAACAAAACAGTAATGTTCAATTCCTTAATAAGCATCAAATGTGATAAAATATCATCTTAAATATTTAATACTTGCCTTGTGGTGACACAACAAACTCATATTAAACATTTAATACTCTATTGCTTTACCATGCTAGAAGGCGACGTTCAATATTCCGAATATCTTTGAACGCTTAGGACTTAATATGATTTCTTTGAGGGGTTTATTATTATTAGTCTCATCTTGTTTAGCGCGCATGCACACACACACACACACATATATAGTAAGCATACACATATAGAATATTATATTCTACCCGGATTGATTATGGACTTTTATTCTAGTTTAGTTCACTAGAGCCACCAAGTGAACCAAAAAGTCAAACTTAGGGTGCAAGAATTAAATTTAAATATAACTATTACATTTAAACTCGGGCTCCAATACAAATGGGTCTTCAAGCGCTCCTTGCTCCTTTGTCTCCAATTCTTCAAATTAATTCTAATTAGTCTTATTACAAAAACTATTTACAATAAATAGAAACCTTGATCAGCAGTCAAGGGGAAGTACATAGGAGGGAGATAGAATTTACATTAAGAAAAATTAGAGAAGACGAGGTATGCAAACCCCATTTATAAAAACACATACATTCAAGCATCCTCTAAAATAATTTCAATCACACATTGGTCAATAGTCCAAAATCAATCTCTATTTATTATCATACATATCTCTATATGTATCAATAAATAACATTCATCTCATGAATAATAAAACCATTCCATATATGCATTGATATCAATTAATGGGCAAAAGTTTTGCTAATATTTAGTTTTGAAACAAAATAAACTCTTTTATTTTAATCAAAAACCAAATCCAAATTAAACTCCTTTAATTTTAGCAATCTGAAATCCTATTCCAGATAAAATAAACATCTTTATTTTAAACTTTTATCAATTAAATAAACCATTTATGTTAATTGAGAAAAACAAAAAAAATTCAAACTCTGTATATCGGCGCGGACGCGCTCCAAATTGAACTAGGAGCGGCGCGGCCGCGCTGCACCCCCAGAAACATTTTCTAGGTTCAGGCACAGCCATACATGGAATCATCACAATCAGTAATTAACACAAGGATTAGGCTCTGATACCACTGTTAGGTTTGTATATAACGCAAGCATGCAATCAAATTACACAAATAGGGCAGAAGCGTGATAAAACGGATTTTAAAATTTTAATACAAACCATCACCATGATCTATCCTTGTGTTCAATTATCAATTAAACGAAAGAGAAAGAGAATAAGAATTATACCCTCGTAGATCAAAGCTTCCTCAGGTATAAGTTCAACTCCTAGTCCTTCGTGTTCTCCTCGAATTCCACCGATGAAATTCTTTCATTTGATCACCGTTAGCCACCCAAGTGTTTGGCCTCTAGAGGTAATCCACCAAGGAAGAATAGGTATTCAAGAAAGTTGGCTGTTGGCAAAACCCTAGTTTCTATCTCTATAGAAATTGCAAATACTCTCCACAATCTAATGTAAGAGTGTGTAACCCTAATCTACGATAAGACTCCTCTTATTTATAGATGTAGAAATAACCCTTCCCTAAACTATTTAGGATTAGGGTTTCTATTATAATTAAACTCCTTTAATTAATTATGCTCCTAATCCAATTAGGAATTGATGTGAGAGTACTTTTATCAATTAATTACCAATCCCTATTAGTAATTAAATAATAGTAATAGTAATAATAATAATAAGACTCCTCTTATTAATTTATATTTAATATTTCTAAAATATTAAATAATAAATATTAAGCTATTTAATTTATTCTATCTCCATAGATTAAATTAAATACACTTAATTTATTATTACAATTATGTCATTTACTTCTTAAATAAATATTTTCCTTTTGCGGTGTGACCCTTTAGGTTCTCCATATTAAACCGGTTGTGAATAAATCAATTAGAACAATTCTAATTATATTTAAATAAATAAATTAAACTATTTAATTCATTTAAATAAATAATATTTATTCTACAATAAGGGTAAGCCCCCTTAGCGATTAACGACTTTCTAGATAATATAGATTTCAACATTAATCACAAAAGTACCTTTCAGTGCATAGTTACCGTACAATTCAATCCTTCTACCATACAATGTCCCAATTAAATATAAGACATGGAATTTCTGTCAAGTCTTATTTTATTTAATTATATATATTTCGATTCCCAAATGCACAACTCTAAATAATGCAAATTAGAAACTCCTTTCTAATTTCATTCTGCCTTGGCCAAGGACTACTGAGTTGTCATTTATCGAATCACATAGGACATTCACATCTTTTACTAGATGTGGTAGATTCTTTGTTGATCATTTATCTATCTCCATGTATAACTAATTATACCCAATTATACCATTTGATATACCCTAAAGGTCTTATGGGACATGTCAAAGTATAACTCATCATACACAAGATACTATGATGATCTCAAGTCCAAGGATCACTTGTACTACTATCACTAGAGGAATTCCTATTGACAGGCGAGTAAAACTCCATTAGGTATTCCTTAGCGAGCCACGTTCAGTGTACTTATTCTCCAATAAGCACCTACATACTTGCTTTAGTGTCTCCACACAAATGATTATGAGATCAATCATCCTCTTCCTAAGAGCAAGCAACGTATGTACTAATCTATCCGGATTCACTAATCCCCTTTTTAGTAATCAAACGATTAGGAACAATTTTAGTTTGTGAGCTATCTAGAATTTAGATTTTATTAGCATGATCACCATCATGATTCTAAAAGCATTGTTCAAAACTATAGGTTTATCACATTTAATATAACAGCACTATGTAGATAATGTAAAATTCCTTTTAAGAAAATCAATTCTTTTATTAATAAATGAATAAGATTACAAAGTATATGCTACATCATATCAAATATGACTGACTTGTGTGCATACTACTTTCATTTAGTTATTTGGAACGCTTGTTGTGCTTCCCTGTATATTTTTTTATTTCAATTTTCATAGGTATGTATGTACGAAAATGATGTATGGATCATACTATTTATGTACAGATTTGTTCTATTGATCGCTATCATTATGCATGCCTATTTATTTTTATTATCATGATGCATATTTAATATATATATATACTGGATAGAATTGACCCTTGTTTAGTCTTGTTTTGATACTGTTTTACAGATGTCGTCATCAGCCATTGTCCGACTTCATCAGGCATCAGCTAGAAGCATAGCTTCGATGTTACGGTGATGGTTTGACGATTTGTCTGCCCCCGATCGTATTACGGTGGAGAGGCTATTGGGCCATTCCATATCGTATCTGTCATTCCAGGTTCCTAAGGGATTCATCGACTGTATCTTGTCTTACTAGATCCCAGATCGTCACGTTTTTAGATTTAGGATGCAAGAGCTCACTCCCACTCTAGAGGAGTATGCTCATATCACTGGTTTATCTCTCTCTTGTCCTTGTGCCAAGGTATCAGTCGGTCATATGCGCCGACAGTTTCTTACCTCGACTGGATTAAGACCAACAGTTTTGTTGTCTGAGCTGACTAGCGGGCATATATTACCCGATTTGGCTCGTATGGGAGCTATGCTACTTTCAAGTACGATTTTACGACTTTCGAGGACAGGTGGAGATCAGTGTTGGTAGATACGTTTCTGATGTATATCCTATCATTCTTGTATATGCCTATATATATGGAACATATGGACATTGGTATGGTAATGGTGGTCCGAGCTTTGTATGATGATCATACTATTCTCTCGCGGATTCTCGCGAAGACGTATATATCAGCCTCTTATTGTCACTCTTTTGGTGATAGGGAATTTCGAGGGAGCTCCGTCTTGTTGTATGTTTGGTTCATGACTTATCTGAGCCCCATTGGGAGTTTCCAGCGACTAGCCTTCTGCATGGGGCAGAGCATTGCTATGAGATTTTCTTTCCGACCAGCTTTTTGTGTAGATGGGACCTCGTGGGTAGAGTTCTTTGCATCAATGGAGGATCCCTTTTATATTTTGGAGTACACTGGGTATTGTTCCTTTCTGAGTTTCCTAACTCATGTGGCCGGATTTGACTTTATCTCCATTATTGGACTAAGGGTTGTTACTACCTATCACCCTCTAACTATGATGTGCCAGTTTGATCAGACGCAGGATTTTCACCCCTTTATAGATGACGTCGATTATCGTTTTCCCGTCTTGATTTCTATCGAGCCCGAGTTGTTAAGGGTTTACAATTTCTGGGAGCATCACGTATCGACAGAGTTTAGAAATAGTCACCCTGGTCGGTCCCCCGAGTATCAGAGCTGGTTAGATACCGATATGGGGACCATTATCAAGTGCCCGATAGATGATGAGGCTGGTATTCTGAGGACCAGTCCTACCTCTTCCGCTGCTTCTATCTCTGAGCTAGAGCATCGCGTGCAGAGCCTTACCTTTGAGAGGAACCAGGCTCGGGCCTTAATGATGATGGCCCTGGCAGGTAGGGATATTACATATGCTGAGAGGGATGAGGCCTTCGCGGCCAGGGATGTTGTTGTTGTCGACTACGACGCTCATCGAGCATACGCGAATGAGGTTGTAGACCAGGCCTGACATGTCTTGGCGGGTCAGGATAGTACTGTTCGTATAACGATGAGTTTGTTAGACTGTATTAATGTGGCATAGCAGCAGTTTAGATCCAGCCCACAAACACCGAAGACCTTTGGTTATCTCTCCTTCTTGGCCCATTTGACGTCTGATTTATAGCTTCTGTTATATTTTACTTCCTGCATAGACTATACTACACTTTATCATTTATCATCGAGAAGAACTTGTACATCAAAATAGATTGGATATATAAAAAGATTTACCTTTTAGTCACTTCCCTTTTTGATGCATTTTTCGCCTTTATTTGATCGCCATTTTATCTTGATGAGCACAAATACGATATATTGTTATCTCTTTCATTTCAGGTGATCGCGTAGGATTCGATGGCCAATGTTGAGATCCTATCAGATTTCATCAGATTGGATCTTCGAGATTGGTCTAGTTGGGTGTGATGGTTTGATCAAGTTTGGTGTGTTTTGAGAGGGTTAAGTTTTGGATTTTAAATTGAGGAATGGCATGGACTGATGAGTGTGTTTATACACACAAATTGGGTACTTTTAGCCTTGATAATTTGTAAGTCTTCAACTTTTTAATTTGGTTTTATGTGTTTTCATCTTATTGTTGTGTAATGTAGTTTTGTATTACTTTTATATGTTTTTGTATGCTTTTATGTGTTTTTACTTTGTTTTGTAGGAATTGAAATAAAGGCCCATTGGATCAATGCGTTTTTAGCTTGAATTTGGCATTTCAGCTGCTTGTTTCTCAATTTGAGCCATGATCTAATCTGAATCTCTCAAAACTCAAAGAACGAAAGTTGTATATCTTTGTCTTAGCTTTTCAGCACATCCGGAATCATCCAATTTAAAGTTCGTATGAGAGAGTTATAGTCATTTTACCATCGGATTTTGCATGACTTTTACACAGTAGTTGCTTCGGGATCAATTTGAGCCTTGCTCCGGCCATTATCTCGACACACTCCAGTTATGATAGTTGTAGAGCTACTTCTTAGCTTTCCATAGCCTCCTGAATCGCCTTAAGCCGAGTTTGGACGAAAACGTTATGGCTATTTGACCAACAGACGTCGAAATTGATTCGGGCTACAGAAGCGCACCGGGGCGGGAAATTTGGGCCAATTTGGGCGCCGGGGCTCGTCGCGGAATGTAGCAGATTGTGCGGTTTTTTGGTCATTTTTGGTGGGCTAAGCTAGGGCTACTCATACCTTACACTTATAACATCTCTTGGGGTTCGAAAATAGGCAGCAAGGGAGTGTGGAGGCCGCACATAAACATCAAATTGGAGAGAAATGGGCTGCAATACAAGGAATTTCCAGCAAAATCAAAGGAACAATTGAAGAAAGGAGTACCAAATCAAGGAGAAAAGCTAGAGATCATCAACCCTCAAGCAAGCAACATTGGAAAATCTTCAAAAGTGGTTTTATTTCTAGTATTTTCTTCTTATTTTGTAAATCTAATATGATGTTATATAGATCAAATTTGATGTTTTATGTAGTTACCATGAACTAGAACTCATTTTCTAAGATTTCAATGGAACCCAACACATAGTTTGAATTGAATGTTCTCTCTTTGATGTTGGTTAATTATTTGTGATTGAATATCATAATTTATGCTTCATGTATTAATTACCTAGCTAGTAATTACCTTGGGAACCTATATGAACTTGAGAAATGGATTATAGTGTTAAGACCTTGTTATGATATCATGTGAAAATTAGATATTCTTATGGGTAATTTATGAAATTAAGTGACGTGTGTTTTATTTATTACCCTCATGAATAGATAATTTGATTGTATTTAGGATAGACATATACCTAAATGCCACATGTATCCATTTGAGAATCCTTGCTTAATGATTTCTATTGCGAAAGTTGGTAATTGATAGGGTGACTAATGAGATTTGGTGACACGTGTCTTGTTAATTATTCTTGATATTTTAATGATTTCTATTGCGAAAGTTGGTAATTGACAGGGTGACTAATGAGATTTGGTGACACGTGTCTTGTTAATTATTCTTGATATTAGATTCTTGCTAGTGTGTATAATAGAGATATATCTATACACCGCATTGGGAAATACGTATTTGACCATCGAGAGAGACTTGTATATACTTGTGATTTCTCGGGTAACAATCCTTGTGATTTAACTAGTTGAAAAGAGAGAGTTAGGATATTCAAGTGAAGTGTTGGGGGAAATTGTGATCTTAGACTTGTTGTTATTTGATTTCATTATCTTAAAACTTTCCATAGTTTTTTGATTATTTGTTATCTTCATTAATGCAAAACAACAAAAACAATTATCATTTGTTTAAATAAGATTGAGATGAAAAAAGGTTAGTACTTAGAAAAGACTAGTAATAATTCCTCGTGGGATCAATACTTTACTTACTCTTTATTACTTGTTGACCGCGTATACTTGCGCGTAAATTGTCGTTATATAAATCGGACAACAAGTTTTTGGCGCCGTTGCCGGGGAATTATTTTTCTAGTGTTTTTCCAATTTTAATTACAATCAAATTGGTCTTAACTTAAACTTGTATATAAATTTGTTTTTACTTTATTTTAACATTTTTATGTTTTGATGATTTACGAGGTACCATGGCTGACTTTGCTTTTCAATGGGCGTATACGAGTATGACTCAACCAAGGGAAATAGGGATTGATGGACTTAATGCATTTTCTGCATTGTCAGCACAACTTGAAACACTTTCGAAGAAGTTGGATGTTCTTGCAACCCAACATATTCAAAAGATAGCAGTGACATGTGATTATTGTGCTGACAATCACCCGAGTCATCAATGCACCGTCAGTTTTGGACCGCTACAATACGGTGGTGATTACCTCATTAACTATGCTTATCCCAATTATCACCAAGATTTGGGGTATCACCCGGATTCTACATGGAACTACAATTATGAAGATCAATATTATGCTCTAAATCCAACATATGCACCGGAATTCTCATGTCCACCTCCATTGCCACAAGAAGAAAATTTAAATGTGAGGGAATTCATGTCTAGGATCATAGCAGACCAAGAGGAGATGATAAGGAGTCAGGAAGCATCAACTCAATACCTTAATAAGCAGATGGCACAACTCATCAATACTTTAACCAATGATCCTCAATACATGCATTCCGAAACTGAAACAGATAAGTCAAGATTGGAGGAAGTGTGGTCCAAGTTCATAGCATCAAATGAGGAAATGAGGATTAATCAAGACATATCAATTCAAAATCTTCAGAATCAGATTGATCAAATGTTCAAAGCTTTGAACAACTGTCCTCAAAATAACTGGTGTTATGACATGGTTTATGAGATTGATGGAAAGTCGGGGCCAAATTTGCAACTGAATGAGCCACCAGAGATTGAAATAGAGGAGACAATTGGGGATAAGGATAACACAGTCGGCGAAGATTTTTGTATGACCTCAAATGAAGATGAGTCAATTGTGTTAGTGCCCCAAGTGCCTTCTCCACCAAAGTTCAAGAATCCAGTCAGTTTTGCAAAGTCGTGTCCACTTGGTAGTCATGTCTTAGGCAATGCTCTATGTGACAATGGAGCTAGCATAAATGTGGAGCCATTGTGTGATGAAGTAGAGGTCCATGAAATGAAAGATAAGGATCCATTTGTGTTTTTGAAGCTTCAAATCAATATTCTATGCACAGACACAATAGAGCAACCTCCTAGTTATTTGAGGTTCACAAATGAGATTGTATCTACAAGTGACAAGCTAGGTGAGCTTGAAACTATAACCCCTACTGAGGAGAAGCCCTCAAATGATATATTGATGGATGGAGGGTTCCTCAAATTTCGAAGGGGAATTGGATAAAACAGGGAGTTAGTCAGGCTGAAAGACTTTAAATCAAGCGCTCGATGGGAGGCAATCCATTCATTTCCATTCATTTGCATTCGTTGTTTTTCATTTACCGCATTTTTAAAGTTTTCAAGTTATGTGTGTATTTAGTTATTTAAGTTTTAGGATTGGATTTGCTTGTTATGTCTCATCATAATCGCAATGTTGTCTATTTAATCTTTGATATGTTGCATTTATGCAGGTGTGGGGCATTGAGAATGATTGCTAAACTGAAAAGCAAAAAAGATCAAGTTTTGGGATACAGGGGGTTACCGCCCCGGCGGCAATTTTTAGTGCATTTTTACCGCCCCGGCGCTGAGCTCGCCCCGGCAGCAAACCAAGTATAATTTTACCGCCCCGTCAGCAAAAATCAAGCTTATTTTATCGCCCCGGCGGTAAACGCGGACACCAGTTTTTAAAAAACTCCATCCAGGCAGTTCATTATTCATCTTTTCTCTATCTCCTTCGCTTCCAAACTCATTCTTCCCCTCTCCCACACGGATTCATCTTTAACCCATTGAGCATTCAAAAGTATTCATCTCCAAATTGAAGGTAATATTAAACAACTTTGTTTGCCAAAATGAAGCAAGGTACTTACTCTAATTTTTGCATACAAGTAAAATAAATTTGGCAATTGCGATGGGTATTCTTGGTTAGTTAAACTGTTATACTTGGTTTTGCATTGGGTAATCATACATTATTGAAATTTGGATAAATGTAAATTGGTTGCCCAATTGAGTTTGTGTTGGCTCAATTAGAGGATTTTGGGTTATTCATTGCTATGATTTGATTGAATATTACAATTACTTAGCAATTTTTGTTGAAACTGAGTTTGGGGGAGGTATTTAATGAAGAATTTCAGTCAGCGCACATCACGTAGTCAACGAATTGTCTAAAAGAAAGTTGGCCTGATTGAGAATTGTTTGGTAAGGAATTGCTTGGTTATTATCCGAGTGCCGCCCCAATGCATGTTCCTGAGCCATAACTGTTACCAGTTTATCCACCATCAGACTCAAATGTTTAGAAAGCTATGGTCGAGCATGACGCTTGGCCAATTAGGGAAGTTCTCAGTTTTCATCTCTTTATCTTATAAACAATGAGGACATTGTTCACTTTGAGTTTGGGGGTGGATCATTTTGCATTGGCATCATAGTTACATAGCATGTGTTAGTTATTTGTGCATATTAATGTTTGTTTGCTATTTTAAAAAAAAAAAAATTTTAAGATGTGTCTCTTGAGCATTGTTTTAATTTGATTTGAACTATAATCAGTGGTCAATGATAAGAACTTGTTTGAATTAATTTTAACTCATGGAAAATAGATAAATGTTGCTTAGTCTTTGTGCTTAATCGTTATTGTTGGTTAATGTTTTGCTTATGCGTCCTTTCACTCTTTTGCACCTACCCATGAGTATTGAGCTAGTTGTATGCTTAGAGAAGGCTTTTATAACCGAATGCTTGTGGGAAATATCTATAAACTCTATAACTCGTTTAAACATCACTCGAAGCAAGGTGTCCAAATTTGTTGTGTTTAAATTGATGATCATATGGTGAGTTGAGATGGAGCGTAAAACGCACTCACTCATGGACACATGCGTAGGAGAGATAAATCGTAAAACGCACTCTCTTATAATTGTGATTAAAGAAAGAAAATTGTATATTGCAAATCTTGCAAGGGGTTGAGGTTGAACGTAAAACGCACTCGCCCATATGAGCGTGCTTAAGGTTGAGATGGAGCATAAAATGCACTCACCTAGAGGCCTTGGTTGTCAAAATTTTTGGAATTGTGATTTATATACATTTGCGGTGAGTGATGTGTTAAGCATGTAGTTTTCATAGTTTATTTTGATTATTTCATAAGGTAATGTGGTTGCATAGAGCTTGATTGGTTTAGTGCTATTGGGTACTCACACACTGATGAGTGTGTTTTATACACACAATTTGGGTACTTTTGACCTTTATAATTTGCAAGTCTTTGGGTATTCGATGCGTTTTTTATCTATTTTTAGTTCTTTCTAGATAATTTAGTTTTATATTGTGTTTGTGTGTTTTGTATTTCTTTTACGTGTTTTTGCTTTGTTTTGTAGGAATTTGAATAAAAGCTAATTGGTTCAATGTTTGGAAGTGCTTAGTTTGCCATTTCTAGCGCAACATTGACATAACAGTTGTTTCTCGCCTAATTTTGCCCATGATCCAGCCGTTATCTCTTAGAACTAAAGAATGAAAGTTGTAGAGCTATCTCTTAGCTTTCCGTAGCATGTTGAATCGCCTCAATCTGAGTTCGGACGAGGAAGTTATGGCATTTCTCCTAACTGACGTCAATGCTGAGTGTTCCAGGCAGAGTAGCGGGGCCTCGCCACAAACAAGCGAGGCCTTGCCAAGGCATACAGGGAGTTACACCAGACCAGCGGGGCCTCGCCACAAACCAGCGAGGCCTTGCCAAGGCATACAGGGAGTTGCACCAGACCAGCGGGGCCTCGCCACAAACCAGCGAGGCCTTGCCAAGGCATACAGGGAGTTGCAGCAGGGCAGCGGGGCCTCGCCACATACCAGCGAGGCCTCGCCAAGTCGGTCCTGAGTGCGTTCTGACATTGATATAGTGCGATCTGAGCTCCATTTTGTTCGATTTTGGCTAGGGTTTCTAGAGAGAGGCTATATATATTCTCTTCGGAGCTTCATATCAGAGATGTATAGTGAGGGAGGCTACAAAATACATCAACCAACAGTGCTCAAGGCTGCAAATCAAGCTGAATCAAGCCAAAAGCCAAGGAACTCAGTCAACAAGAATTGCAAGGCCAAGGTGGAGAGCTAGAAACCAACAGCAACCCAAGGAATATCAGCTGAATAGCTTCAAAAGTGGTTTCATTTCTAGAATTCCATCTCCTTTGTAATTCGAGTTTGACAATGTATCAATTGAAAATGATGTTTATTGTAGCTATCATGAACTAACCTTCTATTCTAAGATTGCAATGGAACCCAACACTTAATGTGAATTGAATTCTCTCTCTATTGATTTTAGTTATGCATTTGTGAATTGATTGTCATAACCCTTGCTTCTAGATTAATTGCTTGGCCCGTAATTACTGTGGGAACCTATATGAACTTGACGAACGGATTATAGGTTAAGACCTAGTTATGATAACATGCGAGGAGTATAGATTGTTTGTGGGTTATTAATTGGATTTAAGTGACGTGTGTGTCTTATTAATTATCTGCAATAATAGGTATCTTGATAGTAGTTGGGATAGATATATACCTAATTACCGCATGCAACCTATTGAGAATCTAGTCTTAATGACTTCCGACGTGGAAAGTTGGTAATTGAAGGGAGGTTTAATTAGATTTGGTTGACACGTGTCTATTAATCATTCCTGAAATTAGTCTCTTGATAGTGTATAGGATAGACATATACCTATGCACCGCTTAGGAAGATTCGTGATTGACCATCGACAGAGGCTCTTATGTAGTTTTGATTTCTCGGTTGTCAAATTCGTATGCTATAACTGATTGAAAAGAGAGAGTTAGGAGATTCAAATAACGTGTTGGGGGAAATTGTAATCTTAGACCTTTCTATCTTGATATTTTACCGCATTTCATTCATTACTCAACTTGTGAACTCAACAAACAACAAACAATTAAACCTCCATCGTTTAAATTAGATCAAATTGATATACAATTGATATTTGGTTATTATTTGTCACAATTCCCTGTGGGTTCGACTCATATCTTATCATATATTACTTGTGGACCGTGTATACTTGCACGTGTGTATTTATCGATTGCGAAATCGACCAACAAGTTTTTGGCGCCGTTGCCGGGGAATTGTTTCTAATAATTTTACCAATATTAATTTCAATCGAATTGATCTTAATTTAAACTTGTATATAAATTTATTTTTAACATTTGTTTTTCTGTTTAATGTTTTCTTCGTTACGAGGTACACCATGGCGAACTATAATTATCAATGGCCTCACACGGGAATGACCCAATCAGGAGCGGCATGGATGGATGGATTTGATGTGGTGGCGGCACATATAGAGGAGTTGTCAAGGAATGTTAACGCTCTAGTGGCCCAACGTACTCAACCTGTTGCGGTGAATTGTGATTATTGTGATGGAAACCATCCGAGTCATCTATGCACCATTAATTTTGAGTCGGCATGGTATGGTGGCAACGTCGGCGATTACTCCAACAGTTATGACTGTTCCGATGCTTATCACCAAGATTGGGGGTATCACCCAGATTCTACATGGAGCTATAATTATGAAGATCAATACTATGCTCCGAGTCCAGCATATGCACCGGAATTCTCATGTCCACCTTCATTGCCACAAGAAGAAAATTTAAATGTGAAGGAACTTGGGTCCCAGACCATAACTTCGATTGAGGAGATTGTGAAAAGTCAGCATGTGTCGATTCAAAATCTTGAGAACCAGTTGGGACAGCTTATTATCGCCTTCAACGATAGATATCAAGGCGAATGGCCCAATGATATGGTTCCCGAAATTGATGGAGTCCGTGTGCCAAAGTTGCAACCAGACGTGCTAATTGATGATGATTCTGATATGGAAGAGTCATATGGGAAACAAGAAATGGAGGTCGAGGATCCAGCCTTGAGCCCCAATGATGATGATGAGCTAATTTCGATTGTATCCCATATACCTTCTCCTCCAAAGCTCAAGGATCTGGGTGGTTTTGCAGTCCCGTGCCCATTGAGTAGTCATGTCGTAGACAAAGCTCTATGTGACATGGGAGCTAGTTTACAGTTTGAGCCATGGCATGATGAAGTAGAGGTTCATGAAAAGATAGATGAGGATCCACTTGTGTTTGGGAAACTTAATTTCACTATGTCATTCATAGACACAATAAAGCAGGCTCCTAGCTACTTTCATTTTATACATGAGGATTTATATAAGAACAATAAGCTAGGTGAGCTTGAGACAAAGGACCTCATCGAAGCAATGCCCATAGATGTTTCACCCCTACTGATGGATGAAGCGAATGGAGAAAGTTTCTTTTTGTTGATGGATGAAACCGAGTTTGGTATTCGCCTAGTATGCATGCATGTTATGCAAATTAAGGAAATGACAGCACGGAGGCATGCTATGGTCATTTTTGCAATCGAGCCAGACTAAAAGGAAACATGAAGCTAGTCAGGCTGAGGACTTTAACTCAAGTGCTTTTTGGGAGGCAACCCAAATCTCTATATTTAGAGCTATTTTGTTTTATTTTTAAAATTTTAAAAAAAAAGTTTGGTGTAGTTTGTTTCTAATTTTATGTTTAATTGTGTTCAATGTGTGTAATTTTTTTTTGTTTGATGCAGTTTGGTGCTTGCGACCACCATTGAAAACTATAGCAGTAGCACAGCATCAGCACGCTGAGCAACAACATTAGCATGCTGAGCAGCACAGCAGCAACACACCCATCAGCAGCTTATATGCAGCCATTAGCTCATTTCTATAGTCCAAACTTACATCTCTCTCCTCCCACTCCAAAGCCAACTTACATGCATATTCCCCAAACTCAAATTCGTGCCCCATCACTCCAATTGGGCATCCAATCTCTGCAATCCATCAGTATTGTCATCGTCTAACTTGAAATTCAACAAGGATTTAGCAGATTTTGAAGAATTCCCATGGCTTTTCATAAGTTTCCCAAGAAAAGGTAACAAGGTCTTTTAATTTCAAATTTTACTTGCTTGGGACTGTGCTTGGGTTGAGTTTTATTGTAGGAACACTCCAATTCTCCCATTGCAAGACTTTGTGGAGGGCTATCCCTGCTTCCCAATGCATTGACAACTGAGATTTTGGGAGGTGCACGCCATGTGTTTGATAATTGGCCTGAGAGAGTTTCTTAGCTAATGTGGGCTGTTCTTCATGAGGCATTGATCTGATATGGCTTCCAAGCAACAAATGGGGTGAAGCTTTAACGTCCAAGCCAACCAAAGCCCATGACAAGAATTTTGTTAGTCCAGAAGCGTCCAAGCAACACCACACTATAATGACGTTGCTTGATTACCCTCAGTGAAGTTCTCTATTTTAATTTTGTCTATTATAAACATCGAGGACTATGTTTATTTTAAGTTTGGGGGTGTGGTTGTGTAATTGAGTTATTTTAGTCTGTCTAGTCATGTTGTGTTGTGCGGTATTTTAATTTTGTTGTCTAGACGTTTTGTGCTACAAGAATGGCCAATGATATTCTGCGGGTTAATGTGTTTTCATCTAAAGTAAGGCTTGAACATGCTTAGTTACTTCTTAACATTTTGGCTAACCACTCTACTCTTAGTTGTTTTTGCCCCTCACGTACACAGTGTGCTTGTTTAGTTAGTTAGCATTGAGAAATCTCATTTACTTAAATGCTTGGGAGATTATACTTGAAATGTACTGAACTCGCGTCAACAGCCTTTTATGCATATGTTAGACTTTCATATAAGTTTGGGGGAATTACAAAAAAAAAAAAAGAAATGAAAAAAAAATTTATTATTATTTGACCAAGTTTAATTACGTGGCCATTGCTACTCGAGTTAATAGATCCTCAGGGGTGTTTCTACACCTAATGCCCTAAAGCCATCTGGTTTGGGAGTCATTGATCAAACACTCGTTACATGGGTAGCTCTGAATAGCCTAATGTGATTAGACATCGCACGGTCATGCGCTTAGCTAAGGTGAGATGGAGCGTAAAACGCACTCACCAGTATGATTGCTCATTACTACAATAATTCCTTGGGAACCCCCTTCTTATATGGTCGTCTTATTTGGTATTTATCAAGGTAATGATGAGTTGGTAGATTTATAGTATAATCCCTCATATATTGAGTTCATGCGTTAGCTCTTTCCTAACTCGCATAAATAGTTAGCACACTCACACACACACATATTGCAAAGATCTTGAGTAGCCGTGAGCTTAGAAATTTTGTTAAATTGTAACTTTACGTAGTTCTTGGGCCCCCTTTTGATCTTTATCCTTTGAGGCCAGTTCTTAAGTCGTTCTTTCCTAATTTAGTTGTTATTGTGCTACGTCAACAAATTAGTGTATCTTTGTTTGCTTGAGGACAAGCAAAGGTTTAAGTTTGGGGGTATTTGATGAGTGTGTTTTATACACACAATTTGGGTACTTTTGACCTTTATAATTTGCAAGTCTTTGGGTATTCGATGCGTTTTTTATCTATTTTTAGTTCTTTCTAGATAATTTAGTTTTATATTGTGTTTGTGTGTTTTGTATTTCTTTTACGTGTTTTTGCTTTGTTTTGTAGGAATTTGAATAAAAGCTAATTGGTTCAATGTTTGGAAGTGCTTAGTTTGCCATTTCTAGCGCAACATTGACATAACAGTTGTTTCTCGCCTAATTTTGCCCATGATCCAGCCGTTATCTCTCAGAACTAAAGAATGAAAGTTGTAGAGCTATCTCTTAGCTTTCCGTAGCATGTTGAATCGCCTCAATCTGAGTTCGGA
The DNA here is from genome assembly GCA_034770075.1 of Aralia elata. Classification (NCBI taxonomy): domain Eukaryota; kingdom Viridiplantae; phylum Streptophyta; class Magnoliopsida; order Apiales; family Araliaceae; genus Aralia; species Aralia elata. The sequence goes on along the minus strand of CM068384.1, from coordinate 60,944,737 downwards.
CGAGGAAGTTATGGCATTTCTCCTAACTGACGTCAATGCTGAGTGTTCCAGGCAGAGTAGCGGGGCCTCGCCACAAACAAGCGAGGCCTTGCCAAGGCATACAGGGAGTTACACCAGACCAGCGGGGCCTCGCCACAAACCAGCGAGGCCTTGCCAAGGCATACAGGGAGTTGCACCAGACCAGCGGGGCCTCGCCACAAACCAGCGAGGCCTTGCCAAGGCATACAGGGAGTTGCAGCAGGGCAGCGGGGCCTCGCCACATACCAGCGAGGCCTCGCCAAGTCGGTCCTGAGTGCGTTCTGACATTGATATAGTGCGATCTGAGCTCCATTTTGTTCGATTTTGGCTAGGGTTTCTAGAGAGAGGCTATATATATTCTCTTTGGAGCTTCATATCAGAGATGTAGAGTGAGGGAGGCTACAAAATACATCAACCAACAGTGCTCAAGGCTGCAAATCAAGCTGAATCAAGCCAAAAGCCAAGGAACTCAGTCAACAAGAATTGCAAGGCCAAGGTGGAGAGCTAGAAACCAACAGCAACCCAAGGAATATCAGCTGAATAGCTTCAAAAGTGGTTTCATTTCTAGAATTCCATCTCCTTTGTAATTCGAATTTGACAATGTATCAATTGAAAATGATGTTTATTGTAGCTATCATGAACTAACCTTCTATTCTAAGATTGCAATGGAACCCAACACTTAATGTGGATTGAATTCTCTCTCTATTGATTTTAGTTATGCATTTGTGAATTGATTGTCATAACCCTTGCTTCTAGATTAATTGCTTGGCCCGTTATTACTGTGGGAACATATATGAACTTGACGAACGGATTAATAGGTTAAGACCTAGTTATGATAACATGCGAGAGTATAGATTGTTGTGGGTTATTAATTGGATTAAGTGACGTGTGTCTTATTAATTATCTGCAATAATAGGTATCTTGATAGTAGTTGGGATAGATATATATACCTAATTACCGCATGCAACCTATTGAGAATCTAGTCTTAATGACTTCCGACGTGAAAGTTGGTAATTGAAGGGAGGTTTAATTAGATTTGGTGACACGTGTCTATTAATCATTCCTGAAATTAGTCTCTTGATAGTGTATAGGATAGACATATACCTATGCACCGCTTAGGAAGATTCGTGATTGACCATCGACAGAGGCTCTTATGTAGTTTTGATTTCTCGGTTGTCAATTCGTATGCTATAACTGATTGAAAAGAGAGAGTTAGGAGATTCAAATAACGTGTTGGGGGAAATTATAATCTTAGACCTTTCTATCTTGATATTTTACCGCATTTCATTCATTACTCAACTTGTGAACTCAACAAACAACAAACAATTAAACCTCCATCGTTTAAATTAGATCAAATTGATATACAATTGATATTTGGTTATTATTTGTCACAATTCCCTGTGGGTTCGACTCATATCTTATCATATATTACTTGTGGACCGTGTATACTTGCACGTGTGTATTTATCGATTGCGAAATCGACCAACACACACACATGAAAGAGACCTAAAGCAAGCTATGACTAGCTCATTGTAAATCTAGACTTGCAACGTTTTGAAAGTTTCCTTGAGTTTTCATGTTGTTATGCTTTGAGACCATTGGTTAGCTTTTTAATTCATTGCTCAAGTTAGTTTATTTAGAAATGTTTAATTTTTATAGTTTGTGTGTTTTTCTTGAGCACAAACAAAGATTTAAGTTTGGGGGTATTTGATGAGTGTGTTTTATACACACAAATTGAATACTTTTTAGCCTTGATAATTTGTAAGTCTTCAACTTTTTCGTTTGGTTTTATGTGTTTTCATCTTATTATTGTGTAATGTAGTTTTTGTATTACTTTTATATGTTCTTGTATGCTTTTATGTGTTTTTACTTTGTTTTGTAGGAATTGAAATAAAGGTCCATTGGATCAATGCGTTTTTTGCTTGAATTTGGCATTTCAGCTGCTTGTTTCTCAATTTGACCCATTATCCAATCTGAATCTCTCAAAACTCAAAGAAAGAATGTTGTAGATCTTTGTCTTAGCTTTCCAGTACATCTGGAATCATCCAATTTGAAGTTCGTATGAGAAAGTTATGATCATTTTACCATCAGATTTTGCATGACTTTTACACAGTAGTTTCTTCGGACTCAATTTGAGCCTTTCTCCGGCCTTAATATAGATGAGCTCCAGTTATAAAAGTTGTAGATCTACTTCTTAGCTTTCCATAACCTCCTGAATCGCCTTAATCCGAGTTCTGATGAAGACGTTATGGTCATTTTACCAACAGACGTCGAAACTGATTCGGGCTACAGAAGCGCGTCGGGGCGGTAACAGTACCGGGGTGGGAAATTTGGGCCAATTTGGGCGCCGGGGCGAGCTCGTCGCGGAATGCAACAGATTGTGCGGTTTTTTGGTCATTTTTGGTGGGCTAAGCTAGGGTTACTCATACCTTACACTTATAACATCTCTTGGGGTTCGAAAATAGGCAGCAAGGGAGTGTGGAGACCGCACATAAACATCAAATTGAAGAGAAATTGGCTGCAATACAAGGAATTTCCAACAAACTCAAAGGAACAATTGAAGAAAGGAGTACCAAATCAAGGAGGAAAGCTAGAGATCATCAACCCTCAAGCAAGCAACATTGGAAAATCTTCAAAAGTGGTTTTATTTCTAGTATTTCCTTCTTATTTTGTAAATCCAATATGATGTTATATAGATCAAATTTGATGTTTTATGTAGTTACCATGAACTAGAACTCATTTTTTAAGATTTTAATGGAACCCAATACATAGTTTGAATTGAATGCTCTCTCTTTGATGTTGGTTAATTATTTGTGATTGAATATCATAATTTATGCTTCATGTATTAATTACCTAGCTAGTAATTACCTTAGGAACCTATATGAACTTGAGAAATGGATTATAGTGTTAAGACCTTGTTATGATATCATATAAAAATTAGATATTCCTATAGATAATTTATGAAATTAAGTGATGCGTGTTTTATTTATTACCCTCATGAATAGATAATTTGATTGTATTTAGGATAGACATATACCTAAATGCCACATGTATCCATTTGAGAATCCTTGCTTAATGATTTCTATTGCGAAAGTTGGTAATTGATAGGGTGACTAATGAGATTTGGTGACACGTGTCTTGTTAATTATTCTTGATATTGGATTCTTGCTAGTGTGTAGAATAGAGATATATCTATACACCACATTGGGAAATACGTATTTGACCATCGAGAGAGGCTTGTATATACTTGTGATTTCTCGGGTAACAATCCTTGTGATTTAACTAGTTGAAAAGAGAGAGTTAGGATATTCAAGTGAAATGTTAGAGGAAATTGTGATCTTAGACTTGTTATTATTTGATTTCATTATCTTAAAGCTTTTCATAGTTCTTTGATTATTTGTTATCTTCATTAATGCAAAACAACAAAAACAATTATCATTTGTTTAAATAAGATTAAGATGAAAAAAGGTTAGTACTTGGAAAAGACTAGTAATAATTCCTCGTGGGATCGATACTTTACTTACTCTTTATTACTTGTTGACCGCGTATACTTGCGCGCAAATTGTCGTTATATAAATCGGACAACATGGACCGCGCTATGATGGCTGCCTACGTACTCCTGTGGGTTGAAAGGAGATCAGGTCTTTTCGTAGTTCATGAGTGATGAGTTTTCAAAGGGTCGTAGTGTAACGACCGTGAATTTTGGATGGCTTTGTAATCCGAGCTTATGAATATTATTTAATAAAATGAATTTTTATTAATATTATTCTATGTATGTGTTTAAAGGTTATGTAATAACCTAGACTATGTGTTTGCAATGTTATTAAGTGTTGTTATTTGGTAGGAGTTATTAAAATGATTTCGGGTTAATATCGCTAAAACACTATCCACACCAAAAACGTCTTTTTCATTTATTTTAACTTTTCTTATTGACTAATAATGCAATATATCAAAATTAGAATTAATGGGATCCTAACTTCATTTAATAGAACATCTAGTTGCCACCATCATGCAAGAAAGTTCTCATATCACAGAAAAATAGTCAAGGACACTAATATAGTCATAACCATTTGTCAATGCATTATGACCTGCTTACATAATATCCATAAACAATAGACACCATGCAATCATCACTATAACCAAAATCACTATATTTCTATGTGAAATTGCAATTATACTGAATTTAAGCACAAGCCCTTATTTTGACTCTTACGGTGAAACAATATATTTATATCTGATTCACGAAATATCAAGCTATCCAAATTAGAATCATATACGCAAGCTATCATGATTACAATCCATGCCCATACTTTATTTTTCAATTCCATACAAGCACTGAAAACGAATGGTGATCAAGCATTCATACATGCAAAACAACCATAATAGTGATTTCTCATGACATGTAAAACAATCTAACAATCAAGCTTGTAACTAAACTACATATTTAAAATCCATTAGAATCCCATAATGGAAATTAGTTCATGACTGAACCAAAAGCCATTATGGGATCAGAATTACATATAGAAAATAAGCAAACAAATGAATGATGAAGGAATAGAACGATCAAACCCAATTGTTGATTATAATCCAAAGTAAAATTCAAACCCACATTAAAATCCAGCAATCAAACAATAGTAATCCACAGTAAATTGAAATCCCCAAAGAAAAAGTAGAATAAGTTTCAATGATAGTCTAATCCTTCCTTCTTGGAATCTCCTTTTCTCTCTCTGGTTGATAAAAACCAAATCCTCTCTTCATTCGCTTCCTTTTTTCTCATTTAGCCGCAACTCAGCATCAAAAAATCGCACATAAGCGCCTAAAGCGCTACCTCAGTGTAAATCCTAGCGCTCTAGGCGCTAGGTCGGATCCATGGAATTACCAAATTGCCATCAAGTCAAATTTTTTAATCCTTTCTCCTCCAAATTGACTCTTTTGCCCCTCCAGCTCCATCCTACAATAAACAAACACAAAAAAAACAAATAAAACAATACTAAAAACACTTAAAGACCATAATAATTAAGTCTAACAAGACCTGATTCGTAGGTATAAAATCCACTCATCAAATACCCCCAAACTTAACAAATTGCTTGTCCCCAAGCAATGTTATGACACCAACATGTAAAATGCAAACTAACTAAAATGCAAACGAATCAAATAACTAAAACAACATAGTAATCCATGTCAGACCTCAAATATCCATAAAACAACCATTTTAATCCATCACCTAATGTAAAGCTCTCACTCAAACTGATTAATCAAACCACGCTTGTCATCATTCATGTTGTGTGTGTGTGTGTGAATCAACTATTTTAATCAATCACAACCCAAATTACTCACATAATCAATATCTTAGAAAGTAACTCAATTCTTACATATCTCTATCAGTAAAACAACTAATCCGACTCATGTAAACATTTAATTAGCACAAGGGGGTATTACAGCATGTTTTATTATTTCACGAGTGCGTTTTACGCTCCATCTCGTTTTTGAACTTGGCATGTGCAATGTCTAGTTTCCTTAGGCTTAAATAGACTACCCATGTAACGAGCTTTCAACCAGCGACTCCCAAACCAGTTGGCTTTAGGGCAATAGGTGTCAAGACACCCCTACAGATCTAATAACCCGAGTAGTAATGGCCACGAAACCAAACTAGCCAAAATTTTTTTTTTACTCCCCCAAACTTATTTCCTTGCTTACTAGAGCCTTCATAGACGTTTCACTGATGTTACCACTTTTTATCCCAAGTTTCACTGATGTTACCACTTTTTATCCCAAGTTTCTTACCAGACGTAGATTATAAAAGAATTTGAATCAAATTGATTAAACAGTTGACTAAATGTTTTCCTTGCTAACATGAAATTCAGACAAGCATAACCGACTTTCCCGTTCAAGTCATCACTCTACACTAGATTTCAATCCTTTGCAAGCTTTTACTTAACACTAGAATCTTATCATTGGCCAAAATGGTTCAACTATATCATTTATTATTCGATTCATGCAACTAAATGCTTGACACACCCTAAAATGCGATTATCATGCAACATGTACTCTATCAAACCATGCCTAATTAACATGAATAAACACAATGAAACAAAATAATTTATATGCTCAAAAATATAAAACTACCCCCCAAACTGAACTGAACAATGTCCTCATTGAAAAATAATAAGAGATGAAAAACAGAGGACTCCCCTGATGAAAATGCTACTCGTCATCATCGTCAACATCGTCAACATTATCATCATTGTCCTCATCAGGAGGCAATTCAGGAGGTGGGTAAATAGAGAGAGGAGGAGCTGGTGGAAACTGAAATGGCCCCACTGAAGGATTCATCCAGCCAAGCATATCTGCCAAAGTTGTAGAACAGTTGACGTTGTAAGCATAAATCTCTGCTTGGTGTTGAGCAAGACGACTCTGTTGACGAGTTATGCGATCAAATCCCCGTTGAATCTGTGCGGCCACTAAGTCAATTCGTCTAGTGTGGTGCCTTAGGTCTTGACGGACAGTATCAACTAAATTGTGGGTCTGAACCGGATCCTCAGCAGGCGGCTGATCCTGCGGCTGCTGTGGTGGAATAATAAAACCTAAACCCCTTGGGTGTGATTCGCCCCCATCCTATACTTTGTACCGCACCATCACAGCATGATCAATTGGAGATAATAGGGCCTGCATTGGTTCGTCCTTATCCCACTGTACCCTAGCGTGGCAGCATAACTCTGTAATCAACGAAGGATGAGGCAACCCACCTGTAGTGCTACCCTCAAGCCCGCGCTCAATAGACTCATGTATCACTTCCCCAACATCTACCGTCTTTCCTTTGGCTATGCAAAACAATAGAGCTGCCCGCTGATTAATCACATTACTCATATGGCGGCACGACATCAACTTAGCACAAATGAAAGCATGCCAAGCTTTTCCATATCTGCTCAGTTTAGATGAAGGGAAATGTACTGCTTCCTGCTGGTCTGTCAATTTCCATTCTGTTCCTAGCTTACAAAGGGCTGTAATGATCTCAGTGTAATCCAAATCCTGCTGCATATATTTTGTATATCCATCACCATGGATCTTTTGCAAACCATAATACGCATTTATCGCCTTTCGCCCCACATTTACTTCCTTACCACGAATCATCACCAAATTCCCATTGGCTTCTTTAGCATTGGCATAGAACTCCTTTACAATATCAACTACAACTAGCTCAAGTTGCGCTGTAAATGTCATCCAATTACGGCTGCGTATCATGTGAGCTAATTCCCCATCTGCCTGCTCATCCGGTAACAAGTCACGCTCCGGAATTAAGGACTTCCCTGATGACCAGTTTTTATACCTATAGTAAGCTTGAGGGCTAACAAACTTCTTTTTATCATACTTAACAGCAGATGATCCTGAACTTTCTCCTCTATGTTGTTTAGGGGCCATGAATAACCAAGATTAAAATCTGTGATGCTCAACTAAGAAAGTAGGACCCAAAATAACTTCAAAATTTCTTTGGGGCAATTTGTCAAACACTTGATAGGCAACACTTGAAAACCCCTTGGTGAATACTTCCCCCCAAACTTAGAACAACCAAATCATGCAACAATATAACCACCAACAATTCTCAAACATATGGATAAAAAATTTAAGCTTTAACCCAACCCCAATTGAGCCAACACAAACTCAATTGGGTTCACAATCACAATAGCTTAACCCAAGAACTAGCAATTCATAACAAAGCAAACCAATCTCCAATTATTCAATGACTCACAAGTTAATACTTACCGGTATTATACATTTGCATCACAAAACCTTACTCCCATTGAGTGGAATTGCAATTTGTCTTGGTTAAGGAGGAAGCAAACCTTGATACTATGTTCTTGTCGACAAGTGATTGGAAAATTGTATGGAAATTGTCTGCGTTTTGGTGTTGAGAAGCATCAATTCGGTAACAACGGAGAATAACAGTAGCTTGAGGCGGCTAAGAGAAGATAAGAAACTTGATTTTTTTTGTTCTGCCTTCATGTTGCCCGATTTAGGGTTTTAAAAAAAAGTTTTTTTTTTCAAAAGTTCCGGTATAGCGCTGTAGGCGCTGGACTTTGAGCGGGAAAGAGCGCTTAAAGCACTGACATACAGTAGCCGAGCCATGGCCTCGCTTAAGGCGCTGGATTTAGTTAAGAGTATAGCGCCTAAGGCGCTTGATTACAGAAACTGGTGAACGGGTCTAGCGCTTAGAGCGCTGTGTTGATGCTTGTACTAGCGCCTCTAGCGCTTGGGTGCAGAAACTGTGCGATTGGGCTGGCGCCTCAGGCGCTGAGTTTGTGTATGTTGGAGCACACTAGGCGCTGTGATGCAGAATATCGGCCCAAATGTAGCGCTGCAGGCGTTGGATATTGCTTGTGTCGAGCGCTTGAGGCGCTTAAACCTATACTTAGCCAATTTTTCCCCGTTCTTGCTTCTACCTGCAAACAAATCAACCCAAAATCCAAAATTAGTTGCAGAAATCTTTTTTTTTATTTTTTTTAAACAAAATAATTGACTAAACAAAAGAAAAACAGGAAATTAAAACAATGGGTTGCCTCCCAGATAGCGCTAAGGTATAGTCAATTAGCTTGACTGTCTCTGAGTCTCATGTCGCAGAAAGGATTAAGGTGACTTTCTGTCTATCCACCTCATCCCCAAACTAATGCTTCAAACACTGTCCATTCACCTTGAACAAATTGTCCGGGAATTTATCATACACTTCAATTGCACCATGCGGAAAAATCGTCTTCACTGTGAATGGTCCTGACCATCTTGATTTCAGCTTACCAGGAAAAAGCTTAAGTCTAGAGTTGAAAAGCAAAACCCTTTGTCCCGGTTCAAAAGATCTCTCTATGATCTTACGATCATGCCATTTCTTCACCTTCTCCTTGTACAACTTCGAATTTTCATATGCCCGTAATCGGAATTCATCCAATTCATTGATTTGGAGTAGGCGTTTCTCCCCTGCAGCTGTCGAATCAAAATTCAAATTCCGAATTGCCCAATATGCCATATGCTCTAGCTCCATAGGAAGATGACAGGCTTTTCCATAAACGGGCTGAAAAGGCGACATGCCCAATGGAGTTTTGTAAGCAGTCCTATATGCCCACACAGCATCATCCAGCTTTAAAGACCAATCCTTCCTCGTCGGATTCACAATTTTTTCAAGGATTCTTTTGACTTCTTGATTCGATACTTCAGCTTGGCCATTCGTTTGTGGGTGATAAGCTGTAGCAATACGATGATTCACCCCATACTTAGCTAACAAAGCTGTAAATTGTCTGTTGCAGAAATGACTACCTTCATCACTAATAATGGCCCTCGGAGTCCCAAATCTAGTGAAGATGCTTTTGTGTAAAAACTTGAGGACTACCTTGGCATCATTTGTCGGGAGCGCTGCCACTTCTACCCATTTCGACACATAATCTACTGCTAGCAAGATGTAGAGATTACCGCATGAAGACACAAAATGACCCATGAAATCAATCCCCCAAACATCAAAAATTTCTACTTCAAAGATTGTATTCAAAGGCATTTCATTCCTCTTCGAAATGTTTCCCACTCTCTGACATCTATCACACCTCTGGACGAAACTGTATACATCCTTAAAAATTGTCGGCCAGTAAAATCCCGCTTGTAGTACTCTAGCTGCTGTTCTCTCTCCATCGTAGTGACCTCCATATACAGAAGAATGACAATCCTGTAGAATCCCCTCGGTCTCGCTATACGGAATACACCTTCTTATCATTTGATCAGCACACTGTTTAAATAAATACGGCTCATCCCATATACACCATTTGACATCATGCAGAAACTTTTTCTTTTGATGACCCACCAAGTCAGAAGGTAGCATCTTACTTACTAAATAATTCGCATAGTCTGCAAACTAGGGCACTTCTCCTTGCACCACAAACAACTGCTCATCTGGAAAAGATTCATTGATTACAATTTTGCCGTCTATCTCCCTTCCCGAATTCTCGAGTCGAGATAAGTAGTCTGCCACTTGGTTTTCGGTCCCCTTCCTGTCCTTGATCTCCAAATCAAATTCCTGCAACAATAATATCCACCTGATCAACCTGGGCTTTGCATCTTTCTTTGCCACTAAATGTCGAATTGCCGAGTGATCCGTGTATACTATCACCTTTGTGCCAATCAGATATGATCGAAATTTATCAAAGGCATACACCACTGCCAATAACTTTTTTTCTGTGGTGGTGTAGTTTAACTGTGCATCTGTAAGGGTCTTACTGGCATAATATATCACATGAAACATCTTTTCCTTCCTTTGCCCCAAAACAGCCCCTACGGCGTAATCACTGCATTACACATTAGCTCAAACGGCAATTCCCAATCTGGTGCAGTGATAACTGGTGCTGAAGTTAGTTTACCCTTTAAGTACTCAAATGCCCTCATGCAAGCCTCATCGAAGTTAAACTGCGCATCCTTCTCCAATAAACTACACAGTGGTTTAGTTATCTTGGAGAAGTCCTTGATGAATCTGCGGTAGAAGCCTGCATGTCCAAGAAAACTGTGGACACCTTTTACTGAAGCCGGTGGAGGTAAGTTCTCAATAGTTTCCAGCTTAGCCCTGTCCACCTCAATTCCTTTCTTCGAAACTTTGTGTCCTAGTATAACTCCTTCTTGTACCATAAAATGGCACTTTTCCCAATTCAGTACTAGATTCGTTTTAACACATCTTTTCAAAACCATCACCAAATTCTCAAGGCATAAATCGAAAGAATCACCGAATACAGAGAAATCGTCCATGAATACCTCCACATTCTGTTCTACCATGTCTGAAAAAATAGCCGTCATGCATCTCTGAAAGGTGGCTGGAGCATTGCATAACCCGAAAGACATCCTTCTGAAAGTAAAAGTGCCGTATGGACATGTAAAAGTAGTCTTTTCCTAGTTTTCTGGAGCTATCATAATCTGATTGTAGCCTGAATAACCGTCCAGAAGGCAATAATACTCATGACCTGCCAGTCTATCCAACATCTAATCGATAAACGGTAATGGAAAATGATCCTTCCTCGTAGCTTTGTTAAGCTTGCGGTAGTCCATGCAGATTCTCCACCCCGTTACTGTTCGCGTTGGGATTAGCTCGTTATTCTCATTAGTGACAACAGTCATACCACCCTTCTTTGGTACGCACTGCACAGGGCTCACCCATGAACTGTCCGAAATCAGGTAGATTATTCCTGTATCCAGCCATTTCAGTACCTCTTTCTTGACCACTTCTTTCATTATAGGATTAAGCCTTCTTTGCTGCTCCACCGACGGTTTGCTATCATCTTCCAGCAGGATCTTATGTATGCAAAAAGAAGGGCTTATCCCTTTGATATCTGCTATGGTCCATCCAATAGCTGATTTGACTTCTCTAAGCACTCGTAGCAGTTTTTTCTCCTGAAAAGATGTTAGTGCAGAAGAAATAATCATAGGTAGCTTTGAATCTTTATTTAAAAATGCATACCGAAGATGATCTGGAAGTGGTTTTAGTTCAAGTTCGGGAGGTGCCTCCAAGATGGTTTTAATTTTACCGAAGTCTCTCCAGCTTTCGTAAGTGGCTCGACAGGTGTTCTGAATTTTCCGAATTTGGGATTGGTATCTAGATATTGCACGAGTTCGACACACTCTTCATCTTCCAAGTCTGAATTTTCAGCAATTACACTCTTCAATGGTTCATAGCTCAACAAACTCTCAATTTCATCATTTACTATATGATCCACCACGTCAACTCTAAAACATTCTTCTTCATCTGTTGGGAACTTCATTTCCTTGAAGACATTAAATGTTACCTCCTGATCATGTACACGCATCGTAAGTTCCCCTTTTTGCACATCTATCAGAGTCCTCCCCGTGGCTAGGAATGGTCTCTCCAGTATGATTGGTATACTTTTATCTTCCTCGTAATCCAAAATGATGAAGTTCGCCAGAAAGATAAATTTGTCCACTTTTACCAGTACGTCCTCTACTATCCCCCGTGGATACGTGATGGATCTATCAGCTAGCTGCAAGGAAATATTTGTTGGCCTTGGGTCCGACAATCCCAACTGACTGAATACAGACAAAGGCATCAGATTAATACTTGCCCCAAGATCACACAAACATTTATCGAAATTCATCTTTCCGATCGTACATGGAATTGTGAAACTACCCGGATCTTTCAGCTTTGGAGGTAGTTTACGCTGAAGCACTGCACTCCATTCCTCAGTCAAGGCCACTGTCTCAAACTCGTCTAATCTTCTCTTCCTTGACAATATACCCTTCATAAACTTTGCATAACTTGGCATCTGTTCCAATGCCTCAGCGAAAGGTATGTTGATCTGCAGTTTTTTAAAAACCTCCAAAAACTTACTGAATTATTTATCTTCCCTCTGCTTATTCAATCTCTGTGGATACGGAACTGGAGGGTGAACTTGTGGTATTGTACTCATGGGCTTCTTATCCGATCCTGCCTTATCCGTTTCTACTTGCTGCGACTCGGGCTCATCATTCTTTTCTTTCTGTTCAGCCCCAGTTTCCGGCTGCGTGTCATCCCCTTGTAAACTAGGTACTGCTGTGCCTGGTACATTTCCTGCATATTGCTTTCCAGATCTGAGTGTTATGGCCTGACACTATTCTTTACCTTCTCTTCGTGGATTTGCCTATGTATTACTTGGCAATGAACCCTGGGGCCTGTTGTTAAGCATAGTCGTCATTTGCTCCATTTGAGTTTCTAGATTTTTAATAGCCACTGCATAGCTTTTGATCATAACCTCTGTATTTGCCATGTACTTCATCATCATCTCCTCCATTTCTGATTTCTTTTCTTGCTGAGGTGCATATGGAGTATGATGTTGTTGTTGTTGAGAAAATCCCGGTGGAAAAGGTGGTCTTGGAGCAAACTGTTGTTGTGCTGGCTGAGACTGAAACTGATTATTCTGCTGAAATTGCTGTTGCTGATTTCCTTGATTGTTTGACCAACTGAAGTTTGGATGATTACGGTTGTTGGGGTTGTATGTGTTCTGAAACTGTCCTTGGTCTTTCTTGTAAGTGTTCACATACTATACCGAATCCGAGCTGATGGCACATTGATCTGTCGAGTGTGACCCCGCACAAATCTCACATATGAAGGCAACTGACTTGGCTTTGCTTTCTGATAACGAATCTATTTTCTTTGCCATGGCTGCCATCTGTGCTGATAACTGAGTAATAGCATCAACTTCCAACAAACCTGCAACTCTGGGCTGTGGCATTCTGGCTGTAGGGTTTTGAAAATCATTTGCTGCCATTGTCTCGATAAGGTTATAAGCTTCTTCATAGCTCTTTGCCCCTAAAGCTCCTCCTGCAGCTGCATCTACTATTTGCTTCGACTGCCATCCCAATCCATTATAGAATGTGTTGATCACCATCCAATCTAACATCCCATGGTGCGGACACTTCCTTAGCATCACTTTGTATCTATCCCAGGCCTCATATAAGGATTCACCCTGTTGTTGCTCGAACTGAGAGATTGTTGTCCTCATTTTTGCAGTTTTAGCCATTGGGAAAAACTTGGCTAAGAACTTCTGTGCTAGGTCCTCCCATGTAGTAATTGATCCTAAAGGCAAAGAATGAAGCCAACTTCTCGCTCGATCCCTGAATGAGAACGGAAACAGTCTTAGTCTAATAGCATCCTCCGTCACCCCGTTATACCTGAATGTATCGCATATTTCAATGAAACTCAATAGGTGCTCATTAGGATCATCTGTAGCAGCACCCCCAAACTGGACCGAATTCTGCACCATTTGAATGGTTCCCGGTTTTATTTCAAAGGTATTCGCTGCTATTGTCGGTCTGACTATGCTAAACTGCAATCCATTAATGTTCGGCATAGAATAGTCCCTCAAAGCTTTATGCTCCTCTCTTTGCTCTACTCTTTGTTCTTCCGCCATATTCGATATAGCACCTTCTAGCTGTGCTTGTAAATTTCTACGCACTCTTGCTTTCCAACCTCTTCCGTCAATATTATCCTGTGCTGGTATCAATTCTGAGTTGGATGATCGTGTGTGCATAAAAATTATACAAGTACCTGAAACCAAAACAAAAACAAAAATAGAAATGAGTAAAGATTAGATTTGTCTAAGTCAAATAATATAGCTTAAAACTGATGATAATAATAAAAATCTAAACGCCTTTCCCCGGCAACGGCGCCAAAAACTTGTTGCCTCTTTTTTAAACCTTAGCAAAAGAGCTCTAACTCATGCAAGCATACATGTGTCAACAAGTAATATAGAGGAAGTAGAGTATCGTCCCACAGAGAAAGTGCTAAATCTAATTACAATGCATCAGTTCTATCACTATATTTATATGCTTAAACCAGTAGACTTGATTATGGTAACAAAATTTAATTCAAAATCAATTAACAACTAAAGAATGCGACTAATAATGCAATATATCAAAATTGGAATTAATGGGATCCTAACTTCATTTAATAGAACATCTAGTTGCCACCATCATGCAAGAAAGTTCTCATATCACAGAAAAATAGTCAAGGACACTAATATAGTCATAACCATTTGTCAATGCATTATGACCTGCTTACATAATATCCATAAACAATAGACACCATGCAATCATCACTATAACCAAAATCACTATATTTCTATGTGAAATTGCAATTATACTGAATTTAAGCACAAGCCCTTATTTTGACTCTTACGGTGAAACATTATATTTCTATCCGATTCACGAAATACCAAGATATCCAAATTAGCATCATATACGCAAGCTATCATGATTACAATCCATGTCCATACTTTATTTTTCAATTTCATACAAGCACTGAAAACGAATGGTGATCAAGCATTCATACATGCAAAACAACCATAATAGAGATTTCTCATGATATGTAAAATAATCTAACAATCAAGCTTGTAACTAAACTATATATTTAAAATCCATTAGAATCCCATAATGGAAATTAGTTCATGACTGAACCAAAAGCCATTATGGGAGCAGAATTACACATGGAAAATAAGCAAACAAATGAATGATGAAGGAATAGAACGATGAAACCCAATTGTTGATTATAATCCAAAGTAAAATTCAAACCCACATTAAAATCCAGCAATATCAAACAATAGTAATCCACAGTAAATTGAAATCCCCAAAGAAAAAGTAGAATAAGTTTCAATGATAGTCTAATCCTTCCTTCTTGGAATCTCTTTTTCTCTCTCTGGTTGATAAAAACCTAATCCTCTCTTCATTCGCTTCCTTTTTTCTCATTCAGCCGCAACTTAGCATCAAAAAATCGCACATGAGCGCCTAAAGCACTACCTCAGTGTAAATCCTAGCGCTCTAGGCGCTAGGTCGGATCCATGGAATTACCAAATTGCCATTAAGTCAAATTTTTTAATCCTTTCTCCTCCAAATTGACTCTTTTGCCCCTCCAGCTCCATCCTACAATAAACAAACACAAAAAAAAACAAATAAAACAATACTAAAAATACTTAAAGACCACAATAATTAAGTCTAACAAGACCTGATTCGTAGGTATAAAACCCACTCATCAATTTTCATCAATGTGTTAATGTCATTGATTAATAATCCAAGTGTTGGGTTTTAGTTGAGCTAAATTGGGATTTAATTAGAAGCCCCAAATTGATTTAAGGGTGGCCCAAACCCATGATCCACGACCCGACCCAGGACCCAACCCATGACCCATGTGGGAAATGGGTAATAGAAATCAGCAGCAAGGAATTAGAGGGAGAAGAAGAGTACGAGAGGAGGAGATGAGGGAGGATGGCAAGAGAATAAGAACATCTTGGTTAAAGTAATTCTTGCTTTTGGCAAAGGAAAAGGGAGCATGGAACAATTGGGGAGAAGGGAAGGGGATTACCCGCACCTAGGGGAGGCAAAATCTCAACCTCCTATTCATGGGGAGCTGTCATGGCAAGCATGCTCAGCTCCTCCATCACCCAAGGAGCTGACCATTCCATCTATTTATACCCCTCTCTTGCCCAACCAACCATTCCTTTCAATTATTGCTAAGCTAGAGCTGAAAATTAAGAGAGAAGTAAAGAGTGGGTGTACGGGTGAATTGAAGAAGGAGAAGAGAGGACCTTAGTAGTTGTGATTAATTCTTTTAACATCCTAGAAGAAGCTTCAAGAGGTTAGTAATAATGAACCTAGCTCATTTCCATAATGTTGTCAAGTTACTAGTTTGCTTTGATTGCTTGTTGGAGTAATGTTGTGTTCTTGCTTAGTTGGCTCATGAACATGTATGAATGTTGTTAACTCTGTAAAAACCTTGTTAATGATATGTAAAAGTGGAACAATGAATGAGAGAATCAGAACCTATGCATAAGGAACAAGAATGGACAAGAAATGGACTGTTATTGACATCTATAGACAGTTATGGACAATTCATGTATTAATAATGAGGTAAACACTATGTTTGGTTGTGTGAATTGGTTGTGTGTAGACAATATGTGTTCAGTAGCTATAGAGAATGACCTTAATGTGAAGTTTTGGCCAGCCACATATTAGCAAAGCTATGAGTTCTGAACTTTAAAACTATGCCCACAAACTATATGATAAAATGTCCAAGAGAGGAATTTTTCTAAAATCATGAGAACTAGGAGTTATTAACTGAATATTAAGTTCAAGACTGTTATGATGTACTCTTATGAGTGATTATTATCACCTAATTGGAACGAGGGTAAAAGCTTTAGAAACGAAACATGGCGAACGATTTAGTAAACTATGTCTTAATAAGAAAACCTAGATGAGTAGTGACCTCCTAATCAATTATGGTATTGTTGTGTTATCAAACAAATTGTGAGCTTCTATGGTAGTATATTACACTTAGTTAGGAAGCTGTAAGCTTTAGAACGAACACATTTCGACCTCGGATGAAGGAGTTATGGTGTTTGGGAGAAGAGGTGTTAAATCTGTCCAAAATAGTGAAAACTTAGTCTTGGAGGGACTTTTGGGCTAATTTTGTGGCCTGATAATGATGCTATAAATATATGAATTCATAGGAGTCTTATAGTCCATGTTGTAAGCTTTTCATAGCCTCTGAAATGGCCATTTCTAGGTCTGTTGTGCATTCGGAGGCAAAGGAGGGCGTCGGACATGCGCGTATACAATGTGTAATGCTTCTGACGCTAAACGATGTTGTTCTAAGTTCTAAAACTTGTTCATAATGATTTGTAATGATGCTTAGCATTAATCCATGATAAATTAGATAAGTGTATGAGCATGCTAGACTTATACAAAGGAGGCGTATCGAGCGTGCGAAGTGTGAACGGCGAAACGCCGTGTCAATTATTAATGAACTTAAAAAGTGTTTCGATTCAAATTAGTTGGATATTATAAGATTTAGAATAGAGTTAATATAAACCAATTTTACGTCTATTATGTGGCTAATTGGTATGTGATTATGAACTTGAATGTGTAGGATATTTTTGAAGGACGAGTAACGTCAAGTTATTAACGAACACATAATGCCATTTGATTCGGCTAAACCAGCGTCCATGATTTAGAAAGTGATCCAAACCAATTGCTTTGGTGCAGACTCTTTGAGGGTTAGGTATTTTAGGCTGATCAACTATTGTACCTGTATTTGTTGTTTTTGGGGTTAATAGTGTAATACTGTTAATTCTAATGGAAGGTAAGTGCCATGGTGGCCACACAGTGATTCCTGCATTTGGAAAATTTGAAATCCTTGAATTCATTTGATATTCATCCAGTCCATAGTGACTCATCAGTAATAGTAGAGATTTGAATTGAAACTTGAGAAACTTTACTCATGACTTCTCATTATCATTGTTGTTATACTTGCTGGGCAAACTTGTTGCTCACCCTTGCTTTCCTTAAAACATTTCAGTTGTTACTGAAAGAGGCGAGAGCTCGGGAAAGGATAAAGGCAAAGGCAAAACTACGGATTAGCTTTGTCCTACTATGTTATATTTCTGTCATGTATTAAGACTTATTTAAGATTATGTATCCTAATGTATTATATATCAAGACTTAATTATAGTATGTACTATGTTATGTCAGGTATTTGTATTGGTATCGAGACTTGGGACGAGTGTATTTATGTTATATCAATGTAAATATTTCTATTATTCCGTAATTAGTTATTGATAGAATGCTTTATGAGTTACACAGTGATGCACCGAATTCGAGGTTAAGGCAACCCAGATTTTGGGGCGTCACAGGTTGGTATCAAAGCTATAGGTTATAAACCTTAGGAAAAAAGGGAATCCTTAGGCTATAACCTTAGAGAATGTAGAGGAATAGATGGGGATAAGACTCATGTAGAGTTTTACGTATTAGTCTTCGCTACCTTTTCATAGAGAGTCAGCAGTGTTATGAAAAATATCTTCATTCCATACAATGGATTTATATTTTACTATAGAGTATTAATAGAGTTTGTTTGTCTTGTGTTGTGGTTGTAGAATGGGAGCTATAGGTGGACCTAGCAGAGTTAGGGAGGAGGAGCCACGTGATATCCATATGGTATCCGAGACACCCCTAGTGGTTGAGCCTACTCCAGCTACTGTACCAGCTGAGGAGGAGCCCGAGTTAGAGTCTGACCCAGAGGAGGATCCGGAGGAAGACCTAGAAAAGGATCCAAAGGAGGACCCGGAAGAGGAATCGGAGGAGGTGCTCCCTATTGACACCACACTAGAGATAGAACAGTTGGAGGAATATATCAACCGTATTCTTGATCAGGCGGATAGGATCCACGAGTTCGAAGGTGAAGCCCGAGAACAATGGGCCAGGATGGAGGATCAAGAGTTAGAGGTTTTGGGGAGACAAGAGGTCTCTACATAATTGGGGGACATAGTATACCGACTCCTAGCAAGGAATGTAGAGCTGGTAGGAAATCTAGAGCAGTCCGAGCAGCGGGCAGGAAGCCTACAGGTGGAGAAGGAGGCTTTGCGAGCCCAGCTAAAGGTAGAAGTAACTGACCGCATCCAAATTGAGGAACAACTGGATGATGCCTTAGAGCGAGCTGATGACCTAGAGGGGGAAGTAAAGAGGAAGAAGAGGAAGATGAATTGAATGGGCTATGCTTTCAGCACGACTATCGGTAGATGGATAGATGGTGTCTGGCATTATCCGGCAGAGGAGGGGCAGACTCGCCACACTCTGAGCTGAGATCTGATGGTCCATATGGGACACTTGGAGTATAACAGTGTCGTGGAGCACGGTATGCTTGGATAGACTAGTTAGATTATGTGTCTAGCAGTACACGATTTTGGATGTGTAAATCTCGACCTTTTGTAATATGTATGGGATGAATATTGTATACCCTAATTTTTGTGCTTGATAGGGGAGTAGTATGTTAGTAAATCCCCACCCTTTTGGTTATATTAGGAGGTAGATGATGACGTTCATAGCGGTGTGCTATAGGACGATCATGTATGATGTACTGGCTATTGACATATCAATGAAAACATTCTTATCAAATGTGTCGCTTAACTGTCGTATTACTTGGTATAATAAGATAAAATAACCATAAGTTTTCTTCCATTAAGCAGAAGATGGCGCCGTGTAGAATACCGGTACAGCAAACACCCGAAGGATCAGTGAATAATGAAGGAGGCCAAGCAGACCCCATGCAACGGTTAGCAGACCTACTAGAGGGAGTATTCCAAGACAGGAATGTGGGGCCCGAAAACCCCATTCCCCCAACTGTCCCCGAAGTAAATTTTAAAGACTTCAAAAGTGTGGGACCCCTAGAGTTTAAAGGAACGACCGACCCGATCGAGGCCCAGTCTTGGGTCAAAGAAATAGAGAAGGCTTTTACCATTGCACGCGTGGGAGAAGACCAGAAGACAGCATTCGTGACCTATATGATGAAGGGAGAGGCGAACTATTGGTGGGAGGCCAATCAACAACGGGTCGGAGAAGGGGTAGTACCATGGGAAAGATTCAAGGAACTTTTCTTCGAGAATTACTTTCCGAAGAGCATGAAAAGTCGAATGGAAGTAAAGTTTCTAGAACTGAAGCAAAGGGATATGTCGATGGCACAGTACGCCGCCAAATTCAACGAACTCGCACGTTTTGCGCCACATCAAGTAGATACAGAAGAGGGGAAGGCACAACAGTTCGAATAAAGGCTGAAGTCATGGGTGTACAGTAAAGTGTTTGTGCTCTAGATCGAGACTTTTACCGCACTGCTAGAGAAGGCCATCATTGTTGAAGGTGGAAGCGAGGCCTTCAGTCAATACAACAGGGAAAAGAAGAATAAGAAAAGCGGGGGTGAAATTCGTGGAGGAAAGAGTAGTGGGGGAAGCAACTTAGGAAAGAGAAAGTGGGAAGGCGGCAACAACAATACTGCCAACAACAATCCGACCGGAAGCAACCAGGGAGGATTCAAAAAGAGGATCGAGGCATGTCCAAAATGTGGGAAGAATCACCTGGGAGAATGCTGGAAGGGACGCAGTGTCTGCTATAACTGCGGTCGGGAGGGGCATATAGCGCCAAATTACCCAAATCCGAAGAAGGTTCGTGGATGTTTTGCTTGTGGATCGACCAAGCATCGAATTAAGGACTGTCCCCATAAAGGAAACAGCGGGGGAAGTGGCTACAAAGGAGAAGCAGCAAGCCAGCGACTGGAGGACCTGCTCAGCCTAACCGACTAACCCCAGAACATGACATGACGGCCTAGGATGTCATAGCTTCGAGGGACGTGGTGTCAGGTATTATCCCGATCAATGATATAAATGCTTAAGTATTATTTGATTCGGGTGCTACCTATTCGTTTGTATTGGAGGGATTTGCTAAACGATTAAATTTACCCCAAGAGCGACTAGAAAATCCCTTGAGCGTAGAAATTGCTAATGAGGAGGTAATCCTCATAGAGTTTATATACCGTAATTGTTGTGCTGAAATTAGTGTTAGGTTTGTATATAACGCAAGTATACAATCAAATTACATAAATAGAGCGGAAGGGTGATAAAATGGATTTTAAAATTTTTATACAAACCATCACCATGATATTTCCTTGTGTTCAATTATCAATTAACGAAAGAGATAGAGATAGAGAATTATACCCTCGTGAATCAAAGCTTCCTCGGGTACAAGTTCACCTCCAATTCCTACGCGTTCTCCTTGAATTCCACCGACTAAATTCCTTCGCTTAATCAACATTAGCCACCCAAGTGTTTGGCCTCTAGAGGTGATCCACCAAGGAAGAATAGTTGTTCAAGAAGATGGGTGTTGGCAAAACCCTTGTTTCTATCTCTATAGAAATTGCAAGTACTCTCCATAATCTAATGCAAGAGTGTGTAACCCTAATCTATGATAAAACTTCTCTTATTTATAGATGTAGGAAAACCCTTCCCTAAACTATTTAGGATTAGGGTTTCTATTATAATTAAACCCCTTTAATTAATTATGCTACTAACCCAATTAGGAATTCATGAGAGAGTACTTCTATTAATTAATTCTCAATCCCTATTAGGAATTAAATAATAGTAATTGTAATAATAATAATAATAAGACTCCTCTTATTAATTTATATTTAATATTTCCAACATATTAAATAATAAATATTAAGCTATTTAATTTATTCTATCTCCATAGACTAAATTAAATACACTTAACTTATTATTACAATTATGTCATTTACTTCTTAGATAAATATTTTTCTTTTGCGGTGTGACCATTTAGGTTCTCCATATTAAACCGGTTGTGAATAAATCAATTAGAACAATTCTAATTATATTTAAATAAATAAATTAAACTATTTAATTTATTTAAATAAATAATATTTATTCTACAATAAGGGTAAGCCTCCTTAGCGATCAACGACTTTCCAGATAACATAGATTTCAACATTAATCACAAAAGAACTTTTCAATGCATAGTTACCGTACAATTCAATCCTTCTACCATACAATGTCCCAATTAAATGTAAGACATGGAATTACTGTCAAGTCTTACTTTATTTAATTATATGTATTTCGATTCCCAAATGCACAACTCTAAATAATACAAATTAGAAACTCCTTTCTAATTTCATTCTGCCTTGGCCAAGGACTACTGAGTTGTTATTTATCGAATCACATAGGACATTCACATCTTTTACTAGACGTGGTAGATTCTTTGTTGATCATTCACCTATCTCCATGTACAACTAATTATACCCAATTATACCCTTTGTTATACCCTAAAGGTCTTAAGGAATATGTCAAAGTATAACTCGTCATACACAAGATACTATGATGATCTCAAGTCTAAGGATCACTTGTACTACTATCACTAGAGGAATTCCTATTGACAAGCGAGTAAACCTCCATTAGGTATTCCTTAGCGAGCCACGTTCAGTGAACTTATTCTTCAATAAGCACCTATATACTTGCTTTAGTGTCTCCACACAAATGATTATGAGATTAATCATCCTCTTCCTAAGAGCATGCAATGTATGTACTAATCTATCCGGATTCACTAATCCCATTTTTAGTAATCCAACGATTATGAATAATTTTAGTTTGTGAGCTATCTAGAATTTAGATCTCATTAGCATGATCACCATCATGATTCTAAAAGCATTGCTCAAAACTATGGGTTTATCACATTTAATATAACAGCACTATGTAGATAATGTAAAATGCCTTTTAAGAAAATCAATTCTTTTATTAATAAATGAATAAGATTACAAAATATATGTACATCATATCAAATATGATTGGCTTGTGTGCATACTACTTTCAATTAGGGTTCATAACCTAAATGTAGATTTGATCCCGATTAAATTAGGAGAGTTTGATGTGATATTGGGAATGGACTAGTTGTACGACCATGCGGCAATAATTGATTGTCAGAAGAAAAGTGTGAACCTTCGGACCCCGAACCGGTCGAGGGTAGTGTTTAATGGTCGCTTAAACGATCATGTTGTCTTTCGATGATGCAGGCCAAGAAGTTACTAAGAAAAGGGTGCGTAGTCTATTTAGCCTATATTGTAGACATTAAGAAAGATGTGGTAGAAATAGCAGATATATGGATAGTGAGAGAATTTCAAGGTGTGTTTCCAAGCGATTTACCCGGTCTACCGCCAGATAGGGAAATTGAGTTTGCAATAGATCTAGCGCCAAGGACGGCACCAATTTCAAAAGCCCCGTATCACACAGCGCCAGTGGAAATGAAGGAATTGTGATACAACTTCAAGACTTACTGGACGATGGGTATATTCAGCCAAGTGTGTCTCCATGGGGAGCACCAGTTTTGTTTGTCAAGAAGAAGGATGGAACGATGAGGCTTTGTATCGACTACCAAGAGTTGAACAAGGCAACAATCAAGAACAAGTATCCATTGCCAAGAATCGACGATCTTTTTGATCAGTTACAAGGAGCAAGACATTTCTCAAAGATAGATTTGAGAACTGGATATCACCAATTAAAGGTGAGGAAGGAGGATGTGCCAAAGACAGCATTTCAAACGAGGTATGTGCACTATGAATTTTTGGTAATGTCTTTCGGTTTGACGAACGCGCCAGCAGCATTTATGGATTTGATGAATCGAATTCTCAAGTCATACTTAGACAAGTTTGTAGTAGTTTTCATCGACGATATCCTAATTTATTCAAAGACCAAAGAGGAGCACGCGGACCATCTGAAGGCGATACTAGGAACACTAAGAAGGGAGAAGTTGTACGCGAAATTTTCTAAATGCGAATTTTGGATGGAAATGGTACAATTTTTAGGGCACGTGATATCCTATGAGCCTGTTCAAATAGAGAGGTATCTAATGTATGAGGAAATTCCTATCCAGATAACTGATAGGAAGGAGCAAGTATTAAGAAATAAAGTTATACCTTCTGTAAAGGTAGTTTGGCAAAACCATAATGTCGAGGATGCTACGTGGGAGTTAGAGGATAAAATGAAGAAAAATTATCCCCATCTTTTTGTTTAGTCGTAATTCTGGCGACAGAATTCTTATAAGGAGGGGAGGATGTAACGACCGAGAATTTTGGATGGCTTTGTAATCCGAGCTTATGAATATTATTTAATAAAATGAATTTTTATTAATATTATTATGTGTATGTGTTTAAAGGTTATGTAATAACCTAGACTATGTGTTTGCAATGTTATTAAGTGTTGTTATTTGGTAGGAGTTATTAAAATGATTTCGTGTTAATATCGCTAAAACACTATCCACACCAAAAACGTCTTTTTCATTTATTTCGACTTTTCTTATTTTCGTCAATGTGTTAATGTGATTGATTAATAATCCAAGTGTTGGATTTTATTTGAGCTAAATTGGGATTTAATTAGAAGCCCCAAATTGATTTAAGGGTGGCCCAAACCCATGATCCATGACCCAGGACCCGACCCAGGACCCAACCTATGACCCATGTGGGAAATGGGTAATAGAAATCAGTAGCTAGGAATTAGAGGGAGAAGAAGAGTACGGGAGGAGGAGATGAGGGAGGATGGCAAGAGAATAAGAACATCTTGGTTAAAGTAATTCTTGCATTTGGCAAAGGAAAAGGGAGCATGGAACAATTGGGGAGAAGGGAGGGGGATTACCCGCACCTAGGGGAGGCAAAATCTCAACCTCCTATTCATGGGGAGCTGTCATGACAAGCATGCTCAGCTCCTTCATCACCCAAGGAGCTGACCATTCCATCTATTTATACCCCTCTCTTGCCCAACTAACCATTCATTTCAATTGTTGTTAAGCTAGAGCTGAAAATTAAGAGAGAAGTGAAGAGTGGGTGTACGGGTGAATTGAAGAAGGAGAAGAGAGGACCTTAGCAGTTGTGATTAATTCTTTTAACATCCTAGAAGAAGCTTCAAGAGGTTAGTAATAATGAACCTAGCTCATTTCCATAATGTTGTCAAGTTACTAGTTTGCTTTGATTGCTTGTTGGAGTAATGTTGTGTTCTTGCTTAGTTGGCTCATGAACATGTATGAATGTTGTTAACTCTGTAAAAACCTTGTTAATGATATGTAAAAGTGGAACAATGAATGAGAGAATCAGAACCTATGCATAAGGAACAAGAATGGACAAGAAATGGACTGTTCTTGACATCTATAGACAGTTATGGACAATTTATGCATTAATAATGAGGTAATCACTATGTTTGGTTGTGTGAATTGGTTGTGAATATGTGTTCAGTAGCTATAGAGAATGACCTCAATGTGAAGTTTTGGCTAGCCACATGTTACCAAAGCTATGAGTCTGAACTTTAAAGTTATGCCCACAAACTATTTGATAAAATGTCCAAGAGAGGAATTTTTCTAAAAACATGAGAACTATGCGTTATTAAGTTCAAGGGTGTTATAATGTACTCTTATGAGTGATGAGTATCACCCAATTGGAACGAGGGTAAAAGCTTTAGAAACGAAACCATGGCGAATGATTTAGTAAACTATGTCTTTATAAGAAAACCTAGATGAGCAGTGACCTCTTAATCAATTCTGGTATTGTTGTGTTATCAAAAAAATTGTGAGCTTCTAGGGTAGTATATTACACTTAGTTAGGAATCCGTAGGCTTTAGAACAAATGCATTTCGACCTCGGATGAGGGAGTTATGGCGTTTGGGAGAAGAGGTGTCAAATCTGTCCAAAACAGTGAAAACTTAGTCTTGGAGGGACTTTTGGGCCAATTTTGTGGCCTGATAATAATTTTATAAATGTATGAATTCATAGGAGTCTTATAGTTCATGTTGTAAGCTTTCCATAGCCTCTGAAATGGCCATTTCTAGGACTATTGTGCACTCGGAGGCAAACAGAGGGCGTCGGACATGCGCGTATACAATGTGTAATGCTTTCGACGCTAAACGATGTTGTTCTAAGTTCTAAAACGTGTTCATAATGATTTGTAATGATGCTTAGCATTAATTCATGATGAATTAGATAAGTGTATGAGCACGCTAAACTTATGCAAAGGAGACGAATCAGGCGTGCGAAGTGCGAACGTCGAAACGCCGTGTCAAGTATTAATGAACTTAAAAAGCGTTTCGATTCAAATTAGTTGGACATTATAGGATATAAAATAGAGTTAATATAAACCAATTTGACGTCTATTATGTGGCTAATTGGTATGTAATTATGAACTTGAATGTGTAGGATATTTTTGAAGGACGAGTAACGTCAAGTTATTAACGAACGCATAAGGAAAATTCATTATCCTACTCAAGTTATATTGTGCAAGTTCCCTAACTTAATTCTTTTTATATATTGAATGCAAGTTCCTTAACCGTATTCAATTTATTTATTGAGCAAGTTTCTAATTCTTGTTTAATTTTGTATTGAACAAGTATTCTAGATTATTGCAGGTATTCCCATTTTATTCAAGTACCTTATTGAAGTTTCATTTCATGCAGTGCTTATATATTGTATGAATTCCAGTTTATTCAAATAATTTGATAATCGTTCAAGATATCCAGTTTATGCTACAATGCATGTTATTAAAGCTTTTGAATCCAAATTATGTATGAATGGTTTACGAAGAGAGCCAATGTCATTTGATTCGGCTAGACCAACGTCCATGATTTAGAAAGCGATCCAAACCAATTGCTTTGGTGCAGACTCTTTGCAAAGATGAACAACCCTCGTAGTAGGGGAAAATTATATTATTGTCGGGGGATCGACATGCGCAAGTTGAATGTTTGAGGGTTATGCATAACGTCGGGTATTTTAGGCCGATCAACTATTATACCTGTATTTGTTGTTTTTGGGGTTAATAGTGTAATACTGTTAATTCTAATGGAAGGTAAGTGTTATGGTGGCCACACAGTGATTCCTGCATTTGAAAATTTTGAAATCCTTGAATTCATTTGATATTCATCCAGTCCATAGTGACTCATCAGTAATAGTAGAGATTTGAATTGAAACTTGAGAAACTTTACTCATGACTTCTCATTATCATTGTTGTTATACTTGCTAGGCAAACTTGTTGTTCACCCTTACTTTCCTTAAAATATTTCAGTTGTTACCGAAAGAGGCAAGAGCTCGGGAAAGGATAAAGGCAAAGGCAAAGCTACGGATTAGCTTTGTCCTACTATGTTATATTTCTGTCATGTATTAAGACTTATTTAAGATTATGTATCCTGATGTATTATGTATTAAGACTTAATTATAGTATGTACTATGTTATGTCAGGTATTTGTATTGGTATCGAGACTTAGGACGAGAGTATTTATGTTATATCAATGTAAATATTTTTATTATTCCATAATTAGTTATTGATAGAATGCTTTATGAGTTACACAGTGATGCACTGAATTCGAGGTTAAGGCAACCCGAATTTTGGGGCATCACACGTAGTATGCGATTGCTAAATTGTCGAATGGTTTTGGGAATTTTATAAGGATTGGACCGCACCATAACTGGCTGCCTACGTACTCCCATAGAAGGAGATCAGGTCTTACGTAGTTCACGAGTAGAGAGATCATGGTTTTTTTTAAGACTTTAACAATTATTGATGATGATATTCAGGATCGTTCTTTATGTGTAGAACCGCTTCACAGAATCAGAATTGAGCGGTTGCGGGAATACCTTACCATCCATTTCTTGTAGGATTAAGGCTCCGCCTAACAGGACTGTTTTGATCCCAGTTCGGGGCGAACTTCCCTTTGGCTTTGTCTTGACATGGAATGATTTTCTTTAGTACCAAATCATTCTCTTTAAACTCTCGGGACCACACTTTCTTGTTATAGGATCGAGAGATTCGTTGTTGGTATAGTTGGCTATGAAAAATTGCGGTCATCCTCTTTTCATCTATTTGGGACAATATCGGTCTTGTATCCACTTACCTTCGTCAATCTGGGCATCTAATAATATCCTAAGCGATGACATTTCAACTTCAACTAGTAACACGGCTTCCATGCCATATACCAATGAGGAGAGGGTTGCCCCAGTCGAGGTGCGGATCAATGTCCGATACACGAGTAGGGTGAGAGGCAATAATTCTGGCCATCCTCGGTGGTTGGCCGACATCTTTTCCATAATCTTTTTGATATTCTTATTTGCAGCTTCTACAGCGCCATTCGTCTTTGGCCTGTAGATGACTAAGTTGAGGTGTTTGATATGGAATTTACCGCATAATTCTCTCATCATCTCATTGTTTAGATTTTTGGCATTATCAGATACTAGGATTTCCGGTTGTCCATACCGACTGATGATATTCTGACAATGATTTCCCTAGCCACTTTAGGGAAAGATGTTGCTTCCACCCATTTGGTGAAGTAGTCGATCATAACGAAGATAAATCGATGCCCATTGTTGGTCTTAGGCTCGAGACCAATTATGTCCATTCCCCACATAGAGAATGGCCAAGGCGAAGCCATGCAATGTAGTTCGTTGGGAGGAGCGTGAATGACATTAGCATGAATTTAACATTGATAGCACCGCTTAACATGGTCGTCGCAATCAACTTTGAGTGACAACCAATAGTGTCCCGTTCTTAAGATCTTCTTGGCAAGTAATGGGCCACTCATGTGTGGTCCGCATACTCCACCATGCACCTCGTTCATGAGCCTTTGAGTTTGGTCTGTATCTAAGCATCTCAGGAGTTCCATGCCAACATCTCTCTTATACAAAGTATCTCCGCTTAGATAGATTCATGGCCATTTTCTGAATCCTTTGTCTTTCGGTCTGATTTGCCCCAGCGGGTATAGATCTGTCTCAAAGATATTCTTTGATGTCATGGTACCAGGGCTGCCTGGGCTGAGACATCTCGTCTGAAATTTTTCTTACATAGCTCCCATAAGCAAGGGCGCTCTGTACGGCAAAATCAATTGTTGGAACGGCCTTATCTTTAAATACATGGATCAATGATGTTAGTGTGGCTAATGCATCTGCAAAATCGTTTCAATTTCGTGGAATATGTCGGAAGGCGATCTCTTCAAATTCCTTAGCCATCTTGATGACATGTCGATGGTAAGGTAGTAGGTACAGTTCTTTTGTGTTGTACGCCCCCAAAAATTGTCGGATAACTAACTCTGAGTCTTCAAATATGGCTAGTCACTTAACTCCCATATTCCGAACCAATTTTAGCCCGAGAATGCATCCTTCGTATTCCGCTGTATTATTAGAGTTACTGAATTGCAATTTAGCTGCAACTTGGTATTATTTTTCAGTGATTGATACCAGAATTGCCCCAACCCCGGCTCCTTCCATATTCATGGCACCGTCAAAATACATTTTTCAGAATTAACCCTCATCCTCTTGTCTTGTTCGATGGATTGTCGTTATGCCCTCGTTAGGGAAATAGGTTTCTAGAGGCTCAAATCCGCCCGTAGGTGCCTCAGATAACTAATTTGTGATTCCTTGACCCTTCGCGAATTTTTGGGTCACATAGACGATGTCAAATTACTAGAGAATCAACTACCACCTGAATAATTTGTAATTCAACATCGATCTGTCGAATATGTACTTTAATAGGTCCATGTGAGATATTAAGTAAGTGGTATGATCATGTAGGTAATGTTGTAATCTTATGGCGGCCCAAGCTAAGGCGCAACAGGTCTTTTCGATCAAAGTATAGTTTTGCTCGCAACTACTGAACCTCTTGCTGAGATAATATATTGCTTGCTCTTTATTCATTTCATCTTTTTTCCCCAGCATGCATCCCATCGCGTTGGAGTTAACAGATATGTACATGAATAAAGGAACTCCGTCCCTCAGAGGCACCAGCGTCGGTGCTTCAATTAATTGTTGATTGATGGTGTGGAAGGCTTTCTGGAATTCCTCGTTCCACTTCCCAAAGGAATTTTTTCTCAACAGATTGAAGATCGGTTCGCAAGTCGTTGTTAGTTGAGATATGAACCGTCTGATGAAATTAACTCTCCCTAGGAATCCTTGTATCTCTTTCTCGGTCCGAGGTGCTGGCATTTTTGTTATGCCTTTGATTTTAGCAGGGTCTATTTCAATGCCTTTGTTGCTTACTAGAAATCCCAGAAGTTTGCCTGATTTGACGCCAAAGGCACATTTTGTTGGGTTGAGCTTCAAATTGTATTTTCGAAGTCGCTCGAAATTTTTTTTGAGGTGATCTATGTGATCTCCCTCTTTTTTTGACTTCACATCATGTCGTGGAATAAAGCCATCATGACCCTTTCATAAGTGGCTCCGGCATTTGTGAGGTCGAAGGCTAGATGTCTGTAATAAAATGTGCCACAAAGGGTGATAAAAGTGGTCTTTTCTTTATCTTCTTCCTCCACCTTGATTTAATGGTAGCCCGCAAAACAGTCGATGAAAGAATACATTTCGAACTGAGTTGTATTATTGATCAGGATATGAATGAACGGGACCAGAAAATCGTCTTTGAGGCTAGCCTTGTGGAGATCTTGATAATATATGCATACTCGTACTTTTCCTCCTGCCTTCGGTACTAGTACCACATTAGAAAGCCACTCGAGATAAGTAGAGACCATGATGATACCTGTCTTGAACTTCTTAATTATTTCTTCTTTGACTTTCAAGCTTCATTCTGAATTTAGCTTTCTTAGCTTTTGTTTGACTGGTTTGAACCCTTCTTTAATCGGCAATCGGTGAACGACTATGTCAGTGGATAGTCCGATCATGTCTTCATGTGACCAAGCAAAAACGTCCTCATATACAATCAAAAGTTTAGTCAACTCAGCTTTTTGATCGGGAGTTAAATATGTTCCCATTGTTGATAGATTAAGCAATCAATGAATACGTGCAAGTATACACGGTCAACAAGTAATAAAGTGTAAGTAAAGTATCGTTCCCACGAAGAATTATTTAATAAAAATTACCAAGTACTAACTCTTAACCAAATTAATTTTATTTAAATAATTGATTTAAGATTGTGAATTTATGAAATTAAAATATTTAATTAAACTAATACTAAATACCACTAGATTGAAACCAGATAATGACGCTTAAGACAACAATTTCACTTATTGCTTCACTTAGATCAATACACTTCCTGTTAAGTTATGCTAACTATTCCGGATTGTTAATCGAGAACTCATCAATATTTATGACCATCTCCCGAGATAGCATAAACAAATCAACTTAAATCCGCAGATGATAGAATTAAGGTGAACACCATAGTTAACTAATTCACTATATCCTTATGTGAATTATAATTAAAAAGGATTTAAAGCACAGGTTCCCTATCAGATTACATGCGGCATAAAGGTATATTCCTATCCTAAATACAAATCATGAATTCCATCACCATGCAGAAAACACAATTACATGCTATTATGATCAGATCTAAATATATACTTCATCTCCCGAGTTCATATAGATTACCACGGTAATTGTTGATCAGACAATTAAGCAATTAATCACAAACCATAATAGACAATCTCATAGTAGTTAACACAAACTAACAAGGAAGCATATTAAAATAAACTACGCAATAAGATCCATTGTAATCTTAAATAGAAATTAGTTCATGAATGAATTAATAACCACAATCCACAAGTGCATCATCCAAGAATTACAAAATAAAAAGATAAAAAAGAAAGGAAAAACTCTTTTGAAGCAATCCTTGATATCCTCCTTAGCCTCCTATCTTGATCTTCCTTTGTGATAATCTCTTGCTTCAAGCCTCCAATCCTTCTTCAATTCTAGGGTTTGCAAAAAGTAGCAAGATTCCCCTTTAATCTCAGCCTTTTAATGTGTTTTTATAACCTCTATATAGCTTGGTAGACATTTAATCCAATTAGGAATCAATATGGCAAGACCCAAGTTAAATAGGATAGCAAACTTTAGCAAAAATGTGTTTGCTCTCTGCCTTCCAGTGCCCTAGCGCTCTAACCTAGCGCCCTGACTCTATATACCAGATTATAGAAAATTTCGTGCTCTTCGATTTGACAGGTGGCTCGTCCCGTAACTCTTCTCGGATAAAACGTTATGGTCATTTTAAACTCACTAGTCCGAACAGGAATCCAACTCGAACTAGCTTTACTTTGACACATTACTTGGAGACCCAAACGAACTTGGATTTTTGCAAACCATACCTTTCTGAAAAGCTTGAGATGTTCTCTACAACATCATTAAGACCATTTTTGCATTCTGACACTCAAAAACATTATCCAAACCTCCATTGAAGCTCCAGAGGTCAACTTTCTTTCTCTTTTTTTTTTGCTAAGTTTGGTTTGTATTTGATGGGACCAAATATACAATGGCAAAGGGGCATACCCCAGACTATAAGTAGGTCATCTCAAGACAAGCCAAGAGAGGAACTAGCTATAGGAAGGTAACAGCATACAAATTACAAAATCCAATTGCAGTAATAAGTACAAACTGAAGTAGCCTTGAGAAAGGACTTTGAAGTGGAGAGTCTAGATTTAATGATGTTAACAACCTCTTTTGCAAGAATCGAAATAGGAATGAGGTTATCTCTATGAATTTTGATGTTCCGAGCTTCCCATGTTTTGTAAAAAGAAGTAGCAAGTGTCAAGTAAAGAATATTTTTGGCGATGATACGATTACCCCATTGGCGACCCCGACGATGATGCGATAGTGATTATCCCCATAGAGTGACCCATACAACGATACGACCACAAGGTTCGACATTTGCATCATTGCATCATTATATATTGACTGGCATCATTGCATCATTTTATATTGTCTTGCATCATTATATCTTGACATGCATTGGGTGTATATATCTTTGTCATACTCATTTCACTGCATTGTATAAGCACAACAAAGAGGGGCATCGTACACACTCAAAATTTGCACATCTTTTCTCTAACAGTAGGAGGACGGCAAAAGTATCATTTCACCTCAAGGCTAAGACGTCTAACCAAAGATTCCAAGGCTCAAAACGAGTATTCGGAGTCCCCACAATGACCTCTGAGTGACAAGCTACACAAAGGAAGACGAACGACTAGTCGGCGTTTACAAAAGGATGGTTTTTCGCCTTTTTCTCCATCTTCCCGAATTCAAAATTGTTTAAACTTGATGCCATTGTGTATCTCTTAGAAAGAGCTTTTCGGATTGGTATGTCACATTTTCTAACTCTTCCCAGTTTAAAAGTTGTGGACGTTTCAGCGCACGACACGAAAAATCGACGTCGTGACAAGAAAATCGAGGCATGTGGGTCCCACCCTAGGGCTATCGCAGGTGGACCTGCAGCCGGCCTAGGGTGTCTATATAAGATAGTTTTGCTCATTTTTTGAAGAGATGAAGGCCTTTTAGAGAGAAAATGTGTCATCTAGATGGAGAAATAGAGAAAGGAAGAGAAAAACCTCTCTAAATCCAATCTAGATCCAGTTTTTCTCATCAAATCTTCCACCAATCTAGAATCAAGCCTTCCATACAAAGCTTAAGGAGGAAGAAACTATCACTCCCAAGGTTAAAGCTCTCATCTTTATATTAGATCTAGCCTAGATCTAGCTTATTTTGTGAATTATTATGCTTGGGCTTTGTTTGTTTATAGCTAATTCTTTATTTGAGGCTCTTCTAACATCCTAGATCATATCTAGAGGTGCTTTGATCCTATTTTTGGGATTATGGATGGTTAGAGAAGATTTCTCACATATGGAATCTCCTCCTAACTAGCCAATGATACCCTTTTGGTAATTTATCGATTTTGACTTCGATTCGACTCCTTTTCGCCGATTTTTTTTTTGGAGTTGTTTTCTATTGATTTCTAGGTCACCCAAATATGCTAGATCAATATCTAGTGGTGAGGGGATCCCACTTTTTGGCCAACAAGGAATTATCATGAATAGAATCTCCTTATAATCAATCTGGGATATATTTCCGATTAGATCTCGATTGTATTGTTTTCTAGATCTATGGAATCTTAGATATATGGGTTTCATTCCCTAGATTCTAAGTTCCTTTAATAGATCTCGTCAATATGCGATATACCCTCGCGATTTCAATAATAGTTGGTAATATTCGATTCCCTCGATATAGTTAATGATATAATTGCAATGTTATTGATTTGTTAAGAGATCTATGGATTCAGGGTTTACGGAAGTCCTTTCCTAAACTCTAAACTCCGTTTAGAGATTATGATGCATGTTGGGTATGATTACGAATCATGTGAGCCTAGGAATGAATTTAAGCCCCTTAAACATCGTGTGTTAATGAGAATTGAAGGATATTCTCACCAAGGCCGTTCCTGAGATTTTGGTGACCCGTGGCGAAAAATGAAAACGAGACCATTTTCGAAACATTGTCTTCACCAAAAAAAAGTAAAAATAAATAAATAAAAAGTACAAACTATATCTAAAAAAGTGTCTTTCCGGAGCTTAAAACATAATAGTTCGACTACAACAAAATATATGAGAACTTCGACTACAACAAAATATATGAGAAGTTCGACTAAATAGTTCGACTACAACAAAATATATGAGAATACATTCATTGAAAGATACTTCTTTTAGTATTCTTAAAGGCAAAATCTACAATCAAATGTTCGAAATCAAGCTTGTCTAGCATATCCTTCTCGATGCATATGGTTGCCAACCCATTTAACCTTTCTTATGTCATAGTCGACTGTAAGTAATTTTTCAACAATTTCAACTTCAAAGAATTTCTTTTAGCAGATGTCACTGTCACAGGAATAGTTAGTAATACCCTGTAAACAATTGATTTAACCGCGTAGGTTAACATCTTTTTTTTAATTGGTTTAGTTGGGCTTCAACACTATATTAGAGTTGGCCCAGTTGAGTCCTTGAAAATTTATTAGGCTTTGAAAATTACTTTTGTACACTTATATCATTATATATTTATATTTTTAATTTCACACATATATATATACTATATATAAAAAAAAATTGTGGCCCTCCTGATCGAGAGCCCAAGGCGGTCGACCCTCCCGCCCGTACTCAGGAACGACCTTGATTCCCACGATGTACATAATTAATGATTGTAATTTTTGCGATTCGATCATGGTAAATGTAATCCGGGCCTTAAAATAATATTGAGGGTTCCATCCCATAAAAATTAAATTTAAGGTCTCTCGATAGTGGATTTTATTATTTGCGAGGTGTTTGGAGTTATTTAGATGGCTTACATGACCATGGGTAGCTCCAACCCCATTTTTCGATGCTTAATTTTATCTTTTGACATAAGAAAATGATTTTCGAATGAAATTGAAAAGATCTTTGAAAATTAAATCAAACTAGATTATTAGATTATTTCTAGGCTAAAATGGGAAGTGTAGACACCCAAATTTTGCACTTCGTATACTAACCCTGACAGGAGGGCAATCTAAAAGAGCCCAGAACTCTACATCTGAAATGGCTGATATTCCATCCACTAATTCCGGTTCCATATCTAGGGAGGAATTTGACGACTTTAAGAAGCAGATGTCAGAAATGGCCATAATGTTAAAGGAGCAATTGATGCCCAGACAGGATCCACTTAAGGAGGATCCACCTCAACTTAAGGGCAAACTAGTCGTCCCAAAAGCCATGCCCGTACCAAACAAGACAGTGATTACTATCCCGGAAGAGGGAGATACGGATGACCTGCGAAAGAAAATGAGACAAATGGAGGAAACCATCCAATCTATGAAGGGCATAGGGTCCCTAGGCAGGGTTAACTATTCAGATTTGTGTGTCTTCCCCGGAGCCAGATACCCGGAGAAATTTAAAATCCCTGAATTTGAAAAATACAGTGGAAAAGGGGATCCTTACACACATCTGAAAATCTACATCGGGGAGCTTGGATCTTACGCCGAGGATGAGGGTCTAAGGATGCAACTTTTCCAAAAGAGTTTGACGGGAGAAGCGAGAATCTGGTATGCCAGTCTTGACAATGCCTGGATTCATAATTGGGAAGAGTTGGCCCATACCTTCTTAACACAATATAGCTTCCAGGCACAAATGGCCCCGGATAGATACCAAATGACAAAAGTTAAGAAGCAACCCAGGGAATCCTTCAGGGATTATGCACAACGATGGAGGGGTATGGCCGCACAGGTGAATCCCCCGATGAGCGAATCAGAGATGGTGATGACCTTTGTAGACATTCAGGAGGCACCGTATTATGAACGGGTCATATCAGGGATTGGAAGACCCTTTGCTGAGATGATTAAACATGGAGAGATGGTGGATATGGGGTTGAAGTCTGGCAAGATTCGGGATTTCACGGCCTTGGAAACGGTTGCGGAACAAATCCGAAGCGGAAACTATAGCAGCACTTCCCGTAGAGTCCAAAACAAAAAGGAAGAAGATGTTTCCCTTATCCTGCAGGAATCATCTAGAAAGGCAAAAAACAATCCTCCAGTACAGGTGCAGAGAGTGGGGCCAGCCCGACAACCTAATTTTATTGATCAGAGGGCGGATAGGCGAAGGAGATTCGAGACCTCGAAAGCTCGAGTATTTACCCCACTTGGGGATCCTCTGGAGCGGATTTTGGCGGTATTGATAGCCCAGAAGAAAATAGTCGACTTGGCACCCCCAAGTGACCCGAATGGAAGAAGGTTTGACCCAAGCAAGCGATGCGCATACCACTCAGGTTCCCCTGGTCATGATACGCAGGAATGTTGGACGTTGAAGCACAAAATTCAGGACTTGATTGATAGTGGGGAAATAGTGGTGGAGCAGCCGGGGTCACCCAAATGTTAAAGTCAATCCTCTACCTAAGCATGATGGGGAAGGGGTAAATCCAGGAGTATGGCAGTGAATCCCGGCCAGTAGAGGATCAATGGGTTTTAAAATTTTGAGTTTTATTTCAAATCCCTGCACGCTCATGTCGTTTTGTCATGTTATCCAAAAAGAAGATCATGTGTTGAAATGTTTTATATATATGACAAGCATTTAAAGGACCGGATCAAATGCGATCACAATAAAAAACCCGGAGTAGGGGCAAATGCGATCACAAAAAAAAAATCTCAAAAATCAAAAATTAAAAATCAAAAATTCCCTAAACCTTTCAATAAGTCAAAGGACTGGATCTTTTGTCAGCCCAGCGAGATACCGTTGCAACCAGTGCGAGGGAGATCACAAGAAAAGCAACTTAACACTGGGGCATTTGTCAACTACCCAGGAAATGATGACGTGCAAACTGACACCCATGCAACAAGCCCATCAACATGTACCATCATCATCGAATGCTACCTCATGTCGATTCAATCTTCAACGGCACGATCATCTGGCATTTGTCAAGTATAGTTTTCCCGGGATACGATGATCCGCGTGAAAGGGGATTTTATTTGACTTGATAGGAATCGGATTAATTCTGACAAGCAATCGTGGAGCACGATTGTGAGTATGATTAGACGAAGAAGGTTATTCAACCTTTTGATCGGGTACAAAGCCTTAATTCAAAGCAACGTTTACGACAGAATCGACCTCATGTGACAGCCTTCACTTTGCATTTGCACAAACTTTCAGTTGTGGGGTATAAAACTATGGCGACGTTGATGGCAATTAACACGTAGTCAGACAGTCAATGATTATCAAGCTAATATCAAGAAGTCAGACGATAAATGATTATCAAGCTAATGTCTCGAATCGTGGCCTGGGTTATTCGAGTGATTAAGCCCGAGGGGTGTCTCTACACCTGGTGCCCTAAAGCCATCCGGTTTGGGAGTCGCTGGCCCAACACTCGTTACATGGGTAACTCAGAGCCTAAGAAAACGAGCATTACAGTAGAGGAGGCCCGAGCAGATTTGAATCGTGGCATGGGCTACTCGAGTAATTAAGCCTAAGGGGTGTCTCTGCATCTGGTGCCCTAAAGCCGTCTGGTTTGGGAGTCACCGGCCTAACACTCGCTACATGGGTAACTCAAGCCTAAGAAAACGAATCTTGCGCAAGGTCAAGCAAAGAATGAATGGTGCAGACCGCCAGCTTGTCTCGAACCGTGGCCTTTGTTACTCGAGTAAATAAATCCGAAGGGGTGTCTGTACACCTAATGCCCCAAAACCGTCTGGTTTGGGAGTCATTGGTCCAAAACTGGTTAAATGGGTAACTTTGAATAACCTAAGAAAACGAGACAAGTGAAGTGGATTAATAAAGAGAAAAGATAATGCGAAAAACTCTCGGCCTTAAACAATGAGTCATGGAAGAGAAACCCCTACTGAATGCTGCATCGCATAGTGCATTTGTCATATGACGTCAATCCTGCTAAGAACGTTGTCGAGAATGGAGACAGAATACCTTTGACGAGGGGAGGTAGTCCTTTTGAATTCGACCTTACTCACATACAATGACCATGAATGCTTGAAGGTGTTCTTACGATTTCATAACTCGTTGAATAGAAAATCATCAACTCACGAGGGAGTGAAAATAACTTCCAATCTGGTACATTCACGGTTCACAACTTGCTAGAGTGTGCGATCAACAGATATTCAATTTCATGTGCTTTAACTGCATTTATTCTTTTGTCGAGATTATAATATCTTTGTGTTGAACTAACACTAACGGCCCGAGCCTTCAGGTTTTGGCATTTGTTAGTCATCTGATGTGCAGGATCTTACAGAGATGTGGATAACTCATCACGGTCAACATCGCGAGTTTTCGATAGAAATTCTTGGTAGCGACACGCGCCAAGGCAGGGGCAGTTAAGAATCGTGAAATGGAAGGAAGCTGAGGCTGCACAGAACTTCCCATCATTGGGCCTCTCCACAATCCTAACTATCACTGCCTCGACATCCAAATGATCCACGTGCATGAGCATATACAAGGATGATATAATGCGGGACAACAGCATATCGGCCAGCAGAAATGATCGAAAGGCCGAGGAGCCCAACATAGTTGTCGATCATCATAAAGAGCGAAACAGACTGCCTCAACTCGATGAAATGAAGACGACCAAGAACAGGCAGAGTACCACACCAATGTTGAAGTCTAGAAACAACACTTCACGACGAGGCGTGATCCAATCAAATGTTGGCAAGCAATGACGACTGTCGAATCGTATCATTTGACTGAACAGGGGTCATTTCTATCCAAACATATGTTGTGCACATGCATCTGTCCATAACATATCTGCCGGATCAAGCATAACATCTTTTGCATGCATACATGTACGATCAAAATGAAAATCTCCAGGGGAAAGTACAAGCACGTCGCTTTCAACCTCACCAATGATCAGACTGTGGTGGCTTTTACGGCATGGTACGTGGACGATGTTGGTGGGAGATCCCGGACAGAAGCCGATCAGACATCCCACTTCAAGAAATCACTCCAAAAATCAACAATCCTTGGGAAGGGCTGGTATCCAAAAATCAACAATCCTTGGGAAGGGCTGGTATCCAAAAAATCAACGATCCCTGGGAAGGGCTGGTATCCAAAAAATCAACGATCCCTGGGAAGGGCTGGTATCCAAAAATCAACGACCCCTGGGAAGGGCTGGTATCCAAAAATCAACAATCCCTGGGAAGGGCTGGTATCCAAAAATCAACAATCCCTAGGAAGGGCTGGTATCCAAAAATCAACGACCCC
Organism: Aralia elata; assembly: GCA_034770075.1. Lineage (NCBI taxonomy): Eukaryota > Viridiplantae > Streptophyta > Magnoliopsida > Apiales > Araliaceae > Aralia > Aralia elata. The sequence continues at coordinate 60,905,393 of CM068384.1, read as the reverse complement.
TGGGAAGGGCTGGTATTCAAAAATCAACGAATCCCTGGGAAGGGCTGGTATCCAAAAATTCGACGACCCCTGGGAAGGGCTGGTATCCAAAAAAATCAACGACCCCTGGGAAGGGCTGGTATCCAAAAAATCAACGAATCCCTTGGAAGGGCTGGTATCCAAAAATTTGACGATCCCTGGGAAGGGCTGGTATCCAAAAATTCAATGACCCTGGGAAGGGCTGGTATCCAAAAACATTCGACGACCCCTGGGAAGGGCTGGTATCCAAAAATCAACGAACCCCTGGGAAGGGCTGGTATCAAAACAATCAATGAAACCCTGGGAAGGGCTGAGATTCAAGCAAACCCCGACAAATGGTGACACCTGTAGAACAGTATCAAGAGACTGTACAGGGGTCATTTTTCATCAAATATACATTTTAAGTTGTGTCACATGCATTGAATAGTTGATAACTCTGTACGTGATCCATGCAGGTTAAGTGTCAAGGTCCTAACCTATCTGAGTCAAAGGCAATGGCTGCCAAGGACGATGTACGAGGATGAACTCCAAGGATGCCTTTCAAGCTAGTTAGGAGAATAACTTCCTTTGATGACAATGCGATGGAATAAGGCGATTACGTGATGGGTGACCGAATACGAGAGCCGGCCCCGACAAGACAATCGACCGGAGATGAGACCCGGCGGTTACGAGACGATCGATTGGAAGACAAAACCCGACGACTAACAGTGCAGTTGGGGATTGAGGCATTGACACCTTTACGAATGTTTTGCATGCCTTATATCTTGTGTTGCATCATAAGTTGCATGTGCTGCATCATGTATGTATTGTCATTCTTGTGAACTGTCATTCATACGTCGGGTGTCTATTTCTTTATCATTTTCATTTCATTTAACATTTCATAAACATGATAAAGAGGGGCAGCTGTAGACACCCAAATTTTGCACTTCGTATACTAACCCTGACAGGAGGGCAAAATCTTCCATTGAACCGGCTTGCGGGAGCGAAGGAATGGGCACCACCGCGATGATTGGCGACCAAGGCTGACGTGACAATAAGGCCGTCCGAAACAGGCATTCCCGAATGAGGTGGCACGTCTACCAGAAATTCCCGGACTGCAGAATACAAGCCTGTCAGCGAAAACCGACGTCACGGCACGAGAATCGAGGCATGGCACGACAATCGAGAAAGTCAAGCCAGCCAGCCGCGGATTGATCTGCGGCCAATGAGTGCGCCTTTTGAAAACACGGAACTCGAAACCAGGCTGAGTGACTGGTGGGCCAGCCAGCCGCAGATCAATCTGCGCCTGCCCTAGGCCAGCCTATTTCAGCTCAGTTTCTTCATTTCATCCAGGGAGAGGACAACAGCAGTTTTGGGAAGAAAAGGAAGAGAAAAACAGCAACAAAGATAGCTCGGGAAAGGAGAGAAAAGAGAGAAAAAAGAGAGAAATTATACTCTTTTGATTAGATTGTAGCATATATATTTTCTACTTCATTCAATATACGAGTTTGTACGAATTGTGGTAACATTTGCAAGGTGAAAAGCCCTCTTTTATAGCATTTTCGTTATATCATTTTGTTAAGCTTTTGGTCATTTGGGTTATATTATATGTAGTTTTCTTTGTATATTATTGAGGATACAAGGATTGAGGATTATTAGTGAGGGTTCCCAATGGAACAAAATTCTTCCTAATGACCCGATGATATCCATTTGATGATTTTAGCTTGTTTAATTCTTGTAATATCCATTTTGTGAGTGTGTAGAAATTGTGGATGTGAGCCTAGGAACGCGACCCCGTGGTCCAAATCCGATGATGGACAATTTTGGTGGATGTAATAGGATCGATTATCCTTTATTGTAAGATGTAATTGTCGGGCCTTAAAACGACGCCAAGGCGAGAATTGGGTTTAAGGCCCCGTAATAGTGAAATATGTGATTGTTGGCGTTCGGGGTATTTTGATGGCTTACATGCCCGTGAATATCCCCCTACGCGTTTTGATGTTTAATTTGATTTGTAACACCAAACAAAAGATTTCAAAGCCAAAACAATAAAGATTTTTCTAAAATCAATCAAAGTAGGATATTAGCATCACGAGGATAAGAATTGGAAATGCTAATGAATGTCGATTCCTATTAAACGAGAAGGCCAAAGAAAATCATTTTCAAACATCACCAAAAATGGCTTTTATGAATGAACGAAATGTTTTATTAAACCTTTGTGCATAGGGTTAAAGATATCCTAGAAATTGCCCATCATTTTATGAAGGCAATGTATAGATTTCGATTCCTATTTTGACAAAGGTTTAAAAGATTCTTGTTTTTGCCAAAACAACGCCTAATAAAGATCTCATAGTTTTTGACAAATAAAATCAAACCTTTCTCATGAATCAAGGAGCTTTCTCGTACTAACGGAAACGACGTTCTAAAACATTCCCAAAACAAAACACGATTTCTCAATAAAATGCCAAATGTTTCATCTCTCATGAAAGAACTCACCACAACAATCACATAAGCACGCACACACACACACACACGCACATATACACATTTTATGAATCAAAGGATAGGAAAGTATCAATATTGCGGTAACCGTGTTTCACGGAAGTCGGGGGGTGCCTAACACCTTCCCCTTCGCTTAAGCAAGCCCCCGAACTCTATGAATCTCGGTTCGCAGACCAATTAATTCGGAGTCACATATGAGCCAGGGATTTATAAAAAACGAAAACTCGGATGAGTTGGTACATCCATTTCAAATATACCAACTGGCGACTCTGGTTAATTGGCTCATCATAAAAACGATCTTTCAAAACCCCGTCGACATTAATGCCGACCTTTTCCAAAAATCATTCAATCAAAAGGCTAAAATTGGAAAGGGTAACAAATCACCGCATAAGCGGATTAAACCGGCGTCGACATGAAGTAATAGAGAGCATTGATTCCTATTTAACGAAGGGTTTGTAAAACAATATTTTTTCTAAATGACACCAAAAAAATCTTGTCAAATAAAAGCTAAAATGAAACTTTTTCTTCGAAACAAATCATTCGTGCATATAGGTTCAAAGAGGCTCAAAGTTGCTTCCAAAATAATTCACCCGCTAAAAACTCTAACGACCTTAGGAGACGACCCCTAGGTTATTTACATTTCACGACTTGACTCTAAGAGAGGATACTCTAGATTTTGACTTTAAAGACATAGGAGGCTACACCTTATGTTTCACGATTCAATCCAAATTGGCTTTAAGAGACGATATCCTAGATTTCCCCAGCGACATAATTAATATAGGCACAAAACACAAATACACACACTTCATGGTTCTCGAGGCATTTCATTTTAATCTTTTAAGAAAAATATTTGGAAAGCGGTAACGGGGTGCCTAACACCTTTCTCTCGCTTAAGCAAGCCCCCGAACTCTATGAATCTTGGTTGCGGACCAATTTTACAGAGTAACACGATAGGCCATCTTGATTATTAAAACCTAAGAATCCGGATAAGTTGGTATATCCATATAAATCTTTACCAACTGGCAACTCTGTCTAATTAGCCCCCATTAAAATCAAACTTTCAAACCCCGTCGACATTTATGTCAGTTTTTTTCCAAAATCACCCTTAAAATCCATGGTCTCTAAAAAAATAAAAAGAAAAAAATAAAAGGAAAAATCCCGACGTCGACATATATATATATATATATATGTGTGTGTGTGTATGTGTGTGTGTGTAATGTGTAAAAAGTGTGCGCAAGTTTTTAAAAAAAATTATTTTTCAAAAACTCTCATAAATTTCACAAAATTTTAAGTAAATATTAATAATAATAACTACACATAGATAAAATATTCTATCCAAAATAAATTAAATAGTCGTATCGAACAATAAGTGTAATTTAATTATATATTGATTATTGAAGTTAATTTACTTATATTATTACATAAATATTATGTATTTCAAATCAATTTGAAGTAAAGAAAATGTATAAATAATGATTAATAAAAATTTATTTTGTTGTAAGATATTAATACAATTATTATTATTTATTAACGATTATTTTTTTTTAATAAAAATGCATATTAAAACGACTCGTGTCTTGCACGAGAATTAGACTAGTAGATACTAATACAAGTTTGGATTCCATGCAGTTACAAATGTATAGTTTATTTTTACAGTTTATATAAATAAGTTGCATTTTATATTAAAAGAGTTAAATTTTAAATAACCTTTGTTATACAAATATAATTTTTTCCTATATGAAATACTCTCTCTTTCTAAAATTAGATATACAATTCGACTTTTGAGGTACAACGACGACATATTAAATTTTAAAATTGGTGAAACTCATAAAAGTTTAGAATGAAATAATTTTTTTAATTTATAGTTTTTGTTATATACTATACAATTATAATAATTGTATCAACTAAAATTAAATACAGTCACATCAATTTAAAATTTAACATGTCGTTGTTTGACCTTAAAAGTCAAATTACATCTCTAATTTGAACTGTTTAGAATAGTATCTTACTAAAATACATTGTCCGGTTTAAAGTAAACTCTTTTTTTTTGGGAAAATTATAAAACTACTGTCTAATGTTGTTACTAAATTACAATATAAACGCTACTATTTTAATTTTTACAATATCATAGTCAAATGTTTTAATTTTTTTTTTTTGTAAAATTGTCCTCTCTAACCAAATTATTGTAAAAATAAGTGAGTTATGTGTATATCACATGCATATTCATGGGGTAGAAGAGTTAGTTACACTAAAATATATTTCTTCCAAATAGTGGGGTAAAACTGTTAGCACATTAAAGTGCAAATTGACTATTTTACCCCTTAAACACATTGATTAATCTTGACCAAATTGGTTAGAGGGGACAATTTTGTACGAAATTAAAATATTGACTCTAACATTGTAAAAATTAAAACATTAATGTTTATATTGTAATTAAGTGTAAACATAAGCGGAAATTTATACTTTACCCTTACTTTTTTAAGGTGGAAATAACAATCTTGTAATTATTTGATGGTTGACCAAAACATAAATCAGATTGATGAACTAAAACTCCCTTCATAGTGCTTATAACGACCATATAAAAAACAGATTCGTGAAGAAAATGGCTCTGTTATTGTTGAGACCCCAGACCACATTTAGCTTACCTAGAATAAGAATAAGATCCTCCCCAAAATCTACAAGAATGGCTCTCAACATCACCAGCAGCAGCAGCAGCAGCAGCAGCAGCAGTAACAGTAATGGAAGAAAGCTTCCAATACTACTGTTCGATGTAATGGACACAATTGTTCGTGACCCTTTTTACCAGGACATCCCCGCCTTCTTCAGGTACTTTATCTCAATTGCTTCTATTCATTTGAATTTGTAGATTATTGAATCAGTGATTTACTTTTAGCACTGCTTGATTGTTGAGAATGAATTAGGAACAGAAAAGAAAAGGGTCAGAAGTCTTTATTTGGATAATTGATTCTTCACTTTTGTCTGGAACCGATTCAGTTTGGTTCAGTAATTTATCCTTTTTGTATGAGTTTGGCTCGGTAATTTGATAGGTACAGTGATGTTAGGATCATGACACATTTATCTAACAAAACACAAATGATTTTGAATTTTTCGCTCATCTAATAAATCATCTGAGTCATCCAAAGGTTGACATAAATCTGATCGTTCATTAATACTCCTTCTTTGTATCTCTTTAACTTTCCCAATTTCCAAACTCTCTCACCGCGATTCCCATTTCTCCTGTCGGAGAGTAGAAAGCCCGGCACCTATTTTTCCGGCATCATCGCGGATTTTTTCGTACATCTCTCTCCGACACCACAGTGCCGGAGGCACGGGTTAACGCTAGTTATTAAATAATGAAGTATTTATGTTATGTCGGATAAAATTATGATGTCTTATTTTAATAATGCCTTATAATTCTAACACCGCTCGTGTATATATTAACACAACTGACAGTGTATTAAACTTAAACTTGTTTGGTTCAGTCTCTTAGTTACTAACGGGCTTTTGCTTATCCCTAAATATACAATTATTGATTTTGGATTTTAATATTTAATTCAGATAATTTGAAAATTTGAGAGTCTTTTGAAAAATTGACGTGGTTGATTGTACATAGCGCCACAGTAACAGAGACTCCATGAAAATTATACGATGAAACTCAATCCTCTATGAGCCAGATATGGAGTATCAGAATTTAATTAGTCTATACTGCATACAGTTGTTAATATAAATATAGCTACACCAGTAGCAATATGAGTCTCTTTCAAAATATTTAATCTCCTTAAAGGAAAGTGAGCACTCTAGCATGAATAGAAACACTTGCGGAAATCCCAGAATTCTAAACAAATAAAATAAAATAGAGTGAGCAGCTACTTTTATTTTAGACAGATATCTTAATGAATTAAAAGTTTGAAACTTAGCTCTTATAATTGAAAATGACTAGGTAAACTAAAGTCAACATTCATAACTCCAAATTTCTTAATTGCAATATGCATGTGTATAATAGTTCCTACTAATAACCTAAAAAAAAGTTGTGCACCACTTCCTGGATGCCTTTCATCATTAAGTTTTAATCATTAAAATTTCTTGCAGATTTATTTCTAGAAGGTAGTTTCAGTTTTCATCACTTCCATTAAAACAACTTTGAAAAATGGTTTACAATTCCTGAATGAATTAACTGACAGATATAGGATTGACTTTTAAGTTTTAAGGCAACACAAAAAAAAAAAAAAAAAAAAAAAACAAAAGAAGAGGGAAAATGAGAAGAGGTAAGAAAATAAGACAATGTTCCCTGATAGATTTCTGTTATTTTATTTCAGAAATGTCAGTTGAATGATAAGATGCCCTTACTACACTGAATATTATCCCCTCCTTCACTTTATCTGATATAGTAATCTTTGTGATTAAGTGCCAGGACTATATTTATGAGATACCCTTTCCACTGACGATATAAAATTTTCTTGGAAAATAAATATTATAACTTTTATACCACATCGAACATATGGGATATAATGAACTGTATATAGTGTCTTAACACGAGTACCAATATCTTGTCATGACTTTTGGGCAGTCATGTGGTGGGCCAAAATAACTAATTGCTCTTAAGATAGTGGATTGATCCTTGATCCGTGCTCGGTTTGGAATTGGGTTGGGGTCAGGTTGATAGAAACAAGATTAGTAAGGATGATTGTCTGCCTCGTGACATTACAGTTGCAAACTTTTTCCTATAAATTATAACATACCTTATTACTCACTAGTTACTACTTTCTTGAATTTAACGTGCTGTTTGTTCCTTTGATTCTTTATAATTTTAGAGACATGAGATTTTTCAAATCTGATTTTTCGTTATAATTTTATCAAGTGAGATTTCCTGTTCAGGATGTCTTTCAAGGAACTGATAAACAGCAAGCATCCAACTGCCTGGATTGAGTTTGAAGAGGGTCGTATTAATGAGGTATGCTGAAAAATAGTATGAAAATTTAATTTGCGAGGAGTTTTACTACATCTCGTCAATGAATAGTTTACAATTAAAGGGACCTTGTGGTACATCCGAAAACTTTCTAGAAGAATGTTGGACCAAGATTTGCATTTTGCAATTAGGCATTGGCTACTGTTGACAACTTCTTTTATCCTTATTCATTAAGAACATTCGTTTACTTGCTTGTTGTTGACTGCACACTCATTCAGTCTCTTTTATTGGAAAGGGCCTTGAGAGGAGCTCAAAAAAGACTTGGACCAAGGTAAAAAACTTGGATAAGAATGCTCATTCTACACCATTCCAAGTATGATTAATTTATAGCAGATCGCTATGAATCCAATCAAGAACAATTTGAATTCTACTATCCATAAACTCTAAGTTCAATGAACAAGTAAGAGCAGCTATGAGATCCCATTTTGGCTTTCTATCTGGAGTAATCTTGATATCTCTTTTGTGCCTTATGTGGTAGCTCTATGTCTATTATCTTCGGGGGTGGAGTAATCATTTTTACAGATGGTATCGGTAGTTGCCTGATCAAGACCGTGTTGGCTTGAGCATGAGCCCTGTATAATGGATTCTGCCAATGAGAATCATATGTTGGCATACTGGATCCTGCAAATGGGGTAAAAAAGTTGTCATAAGATCAGTATTTTCTGCGTAGGATCTGAAGAATGAAGTAGATGGCCTTGTTAGTTTTCATAGCGACCATCTATGGGAAAGACTCTTTGGGTATTAGTAGCTTTTTTAAAAAAAATAAAAATAAATTTGTTGAGTGCTCCTTTGGGGATTGAGGCACGGGTTACAATAGCAGCACTAAAATTAGAACTTTTCCATTGCCTAGTAAGTCTATTTGGTGATAACTGACAAAATTAAGTAAAGCTCAGATATTGAACCCTTTCTCAACTTAAAACCAAATTTGCAATAGTTTCTTTTAACCATTTAAAGCTAAATTAGGCCATCTTAATGTTTGTCTCTCTCTCTCTCCCTCTCCCTCTCTTTGCCTGTGGATGCCCGTACACGGCTTGATTACAGGGAACTCAAAAGAGCATTTTGTTTACACTGAGCTCACCATAATTATTGTAATAACCCATATTTTTGTTAATAATTAAATATTAGTTTTATTTTTCCTAAAAGCATAGTTGAATTGAAAAATGTAAGTTACTATTTTTTTTTATTTTGCTTGGAAAGTTAAATTCTTTTAATAGATAATTAAATAATTGATTTAATTAAAATGAGGAGTCCATTAGAGTTTTGGTAACTCCTATATTGTTTCCTATTTATATTTAAAGAGTGGAGATGTAACCCTAATCCTATTCTAATTTAATTAGTTGAATTCCCAAGTAGAATACTTATACGCACTGAAGCCCGTTAGAAAAATCATAATTAATTCATCCGATGTCGGAATTGAGTGAATCCAAAGTCCGTTTCTTTAATTTTTTATTCTCTACAATTATGAAGAGGAAGAGAAGTTATTTGCCGTCATCTTCATGCCTTAAATTTCTGAAAATCGTAACTTGTCCTGATTTTCGTCACTATTTTTAGCCCTAATTTTGAAAATTCGTAACTGAGTCATATTAACTTCGAATTCAGTAATTTTTGAGCCTATTTCGTGTATCTTTTCGAGAGCTACAATTTTCGTGAAAACGTTAAGAGATTTTGAAGACTCTAGAGACCCGAAAGTCAGATGCTTTACTGCTGCGTATTAAACAAAGGTGAACAAGGAAGGTAAATATTATTTCGTATTTTGATTTTAAGTTTATTTATGAGGGTTTTTAAATTAGAGATTGTTTTTAAATAAAGTAGAGACATGAAATTAGAAGTCATGATAATCGGAAATAGGAGATAAATTTATATAAAGGAATATAATTTGCTTGAATGTAAACGTTAAAATCTGAAAATCAGTTTCTATATTTTAAGGTGTATTGCGCGAGTTATATCTCCTAATCCGACCGTTGGATCGTTATAATTTTTGCATATGTTATACATTTATAAGCTGAGAATATGGACACCAATTTTGAACCGTTAAAGATAAACGTATGATTTGTTATGAATTTTAAGAAGTGCTTGGTTTGACATTTTTCAAGCAGATTTTCAGCAGTGAGTTCTAATATTTAAAAATGTATAACTTAATGATTTTAAATCCGAAGTCTAGTTTCTGTTAAAATTAATTAATTTGACAAATAAGTTTTAATTAATGGTGATAAGATCAGAATAGTAGACTGACGTCTTAAGAATAATGTCATATTGGGATTTTAAGATTTCTTAAGTTTTGTTATTGACTTTTAAGTTTTTGAGTATTAATAGTGATCTAAGGTGATAATTAAAGGCATCTTGAATAGATTACGAATTATTTTGGAATTATTAGTTTGGATTATATTTAATTCGAGGTGAATATGTGATAGACTCCACGGCACGCTTGCGTGAGGTGGTCGTCGCCCGGATCGTTTCCAACAAGTTGATAGGATGGATAGCTTGCAACACCTTAAACCCTCGCCTATATGTAGACGGTAATCTTGGTATAATTGCTTGCCAATGAGATTTGCGGAGGATGAACACCAACGACACTTCGACCCCTCGCTTATATTGAAGCGGTAATCTCGGTACAATCGACGATTGATGCGGTAGAAGACGCCACACACAACTATGATTGGTTGTATGATAAGTCAATTATGAATCTCTAAAGAGAACTAAGGAACACTTAGGAATTCTTCAAAGAACTATAAGTAGAGAAACAAACTCACAATAATATTGATGATACTCAAAATTCAAGTCCTTGATGTCTTACAAATGAAACCTATTTATACTAGTCTAGAAAATAATTTAGAATCACACAAACCCTAGAAAATGTTGAAAAATACCATTACATAAAACAAGGAACCTTGTTTGGGGAAGGAATTAATTGGTGGAAAACACCATTTCCTAATGCATGGAACCTTGTTTTGGGGAATAAATTAATTGGTGGAAAACACCATTACCTAAAACATGGAACCTTGTTTTGAGGAAGGAATTAATTGGTGGAAAACACCATTTCCTAATGCATGGAACCTTGTTTTTGGGAAGGAATTAATTGGTGGAAAACACCATTTCCTAAAACATGGAACCCTGTTTTGGGGGAAGGAATCCCGCAATCCAAGCGTCTTAGGAACCATTCCAAGCATCATTGAGTTGAAATCAATCCATTCACTAACGATCGTTCGTTGATTCCTCGATACTTGAGTCGAATGAATGACATAAAATTCTAACCCCCTCATGCTCGTATCGTCCCCCTCCTCTTCACAGGGATTTGTCCTCAAATCTGGCATCGCCCTCTCTCGAAAAGGATTGATCCACAAATCAGACTCTACATCAAAACAAACTAAGTTAACAACTGAAATGTAATTAATACTGCAACTTACGAAAACACATGCATATGGAGCAAGATAAACGCAAATAAAAATCTGAAAAGTTCTATTCCCTCCTGGATCAAATATCATCATATAGGTCTCCCTTCGAAGCATATACTTCCATTTACGAATTCCTGGATCAAAAGGCTTTCTTGTGATCTCGATTATTCGTACTAATACCCATTTCATTGCACCAAGATCAAATAACAATCTTAGAGACTTTTCACAGTGCCATTGCCAACATACTTGAATTCCTGAATTAGACACAAATGATACCAATTGATAGTCTCCTCCTGGATCTAGTATCAGCACATAGTACCATTCGCATTCCATCAATTTACATTTACAAATCCCCGGATCAAAAATTAACTTGAGGATCTCGTGCATTTGTAAATACATCATTTTCAACGATCCTGGATCAAATATTAATTGTTGAAACTCATCACGTTGTTCACGTAAACATTCTTGAATTCCTGGATTAAACACAAAATAAAACCAATCAATATGAATCTTTTGTATAATCATGGAAAACTCAAGAAACTCAAACTCATACGTATAGTCTACGAAATCAAAATTCGAATTACTTCCCTGTAGACTTTCAATGTAAGGTTCAAATGGACCTATCCAACTTTCCATGCTTTTGGAGAGTGAGATCTTGTCTTGAATCTTCAAAACACAAATAATCTTTTTCTTTCCATTGACAATAGCAAATTCGAAATCAAGTAATGATATCAACAGAATTGACAGATCACAACTAACATCCCCAAACGAAAATTCACTAGCATACATACGATGATCACAATCAATCCCAACAAGTGCTAAGGAATTTTCACAAATGTCGACAAAGCTAGGAATATCATCAAATGATAGTTTGTCATGCAATAAAGTTTGCTTTGGTGAAATAATACCAAATGATGGTAGCTTATGCAATGATGATTGTTCTAACGACAAATCAAACAAAGATTGACTAGCATGAAAATCTAACTCGGCATATGGATAAGAAAGCTTAGAACTAATTTCATGCAAACTAGGGTTTTGAAAATGAGGAGAAATATCATGATCATAAACTAACTCAACAAAGTTCAAATATCCTCCATAATTTATGACAAAAACAATTCTATCTTCAAAATAGCTAATCACAAATTTACCAATGGAAGCATGCAAAACATGTTTTAGATAACTCATGAAAACACTAGATGCATCAGTTAATCTAACAGAAATAACTATCCATCTATACAAGTTACATGTTAACACAATTTTCCCTTTTTCACAAGCTATCTTGCTAATTTGATTAGGCATTGTCATCACACGATCATCATCAAATGTAGATAAAATATAAGCACTATGCAATTTATCAAACATATTATCTAAGTAAAGAAAATAACAACGATACTTGTTTACCAATGTAAAATCGACAAACATGCTCGATGCCTCATCCCACTTAGGTATTATGATCTCATCAATAGCACTTGTACTCATGACCTCATCCACTATACCTTCCTCCATCAACTCACCAACCTGCCTCGGTGACTCCTTCGTCTCCTCAAGAACACCAATAGCTGACGGATATGGAATGATAGTGCTAGGTATATAATCCTTCACCTGTATAAGAGAAACAACAGAACTAGACAAAACAGAGTTATTTTGGTTAGTATCCAAAAGCGCCGTCTTGTACGAATGTACAGTCATTGGCTTTTCAAAATACAACTCACTTTCAATTCCACTCTCTTTTTCATAGCTACTTATTTTTCTCTCTTTTTCTTTTTGCTCATTCTCTCGTTTGTTTTTCTCTCGAGTATTTTCTCTCTCATTCTTTTCACTCTTTTCTTGTTCTCTCTTTTGATTACAATCCTTTTGTACAATCATTAAATCTTCATGAACTTCATCATGTTCATTGGAACCTAACAATTTTCCTTGGACTGCATACTCGATTCCATCGTCTTCCTCCTTCGGCTGATCTTGCTCTTTTTGTGCCTTAAGAGTGACTTGTTGTTTCAAATGATCATTCTTTAACTCATTATATGTTCTCATGATGTCCTCGAATGATATTGGTTTCATATATGCTCTAGGAGTTTCGCGTGGTTGTTTCCGATGCGACTCCTCATGCCTTTGAACCCTCTTTTCATCCTCCCAAGTGGCTCGCCTTGAAGGTTGCTCTTTATGCCTTAGAGATACATATTAATTCCTCTTGCTAGGTTGTACTGGAGCATACCGCCTTCTCATCACGGTTTTCAACTCTTTCCATGTATCGATCGGAGGTTCTCCATATTTTCTCCTAGCACGTTCAAATTGAGCCCACCATGTACGTGCATCACCGGACAAATCTAGGACTGCGCGTTTGAACTTCCTTTGCTCGGAATACTCATGATAGTGAAACTCTCGGTCCTTTCCTTTCTCCCAACTTAAATAAGCTTTGGGATCCGCTCTACCTTGAAAAGATCCTTTTTGCCAATAATTATTTTCACATTTATATCCATACATGATTGCTGCAAAACAAAGGTTAGTACATAAAGAAAATTTCCTCACACACTCCTTCACGTGTTTCGCTCCAACAATGTTATGAAACGCTCGTGTATCGCTCAAATGGCTTTTACCCTCTAATAACCTCACTACTCTTGCCTTTTTCCGCTCGTAGTTCTCTCTAACAGGTTCTTTTTGAATTCACACAAATATTACCTCAATTTTTCCAAATCCAATCCAATAAGAACTTATCAAGACACAATAGTCGTTATCAATACGTATACCAACAATATTTTCCACAATTGCCAAATACGACTATCCGAATGAAATCCCAATAATAGTAACAATAATAATTTTCTGCAGTTTTTTTTTGACTATAATTCAACAACAAAATTAAAGATAAGTAACTTGATAGGAACTTAACTTTGATACCAAAGGATAGACTCCACGGCACGCTTGCGTGAGGTGGTCGTCGCCCGGATCGTTTCCAACAAGTTGATAGGATGGATAGCTTGCAACACCTTAAACCCTCGCCTATATGTAGACGGTAATCTTGGTATAATTGCTTGCCAATGAGATTTGCGGAGGATGAACACCAACGACACTTCGACCCCTCGCTTATATTGAAGCGGTAATCTCGGTACAATCGACGATTGATGCGGTAGAAGACGCCACACACAACTATGATTGGTTGTATGATAAGTCAATTATGAATCTCAAAGAAGAACTAAGGAACACTTAGGAATTTTCAAAGAACCACAAGAAGAGAAACAAACTCACAATTATATTGATGATACTCAAAATTCAAGTCCTTGATGTCTTACAAATGAAACCTATTTATACTAGTCTAGAGAATAATTTAGAATAACACAAACCCTAGAAAATGTTGAAAAACACTATTACATAAAACAAGGAACCTTGTTTAGGAAAAGAATTAATTGGTGGAAAACACCATTTCCTAATGCATGGAACCTTGTTTTGGGGAAGAAATTAGTTGGTGGAAAACACCATTACCTAAAACATGGAACCTTGTTTTGAGGAAGGAATTAATTGGTGGAAAACATCATTTCCTAAAACATGTAACCCTGTTTTGGGGGAAGGAATCCCGCAATCCAAGCGTCTTAGGAACCATTCCAAGCATCATTGAGTTGAAATCAATCCATTCACTAACGATCGTTCGTTGATTCCTCGATACTTGAGTCGAATGAATGGCATAAAATTCTGACCCCCTCATGCTCGTATCAATATGTTTAGGTGATGAATGACATTTCGTATTTGATATAGTTGACATTTGAGGGTAAGATTTTGTAGAGTGTGCTATAAGTGGTTTTGAGTATCATGTAAGGATTCGTACTCCATTCCTTTGATTATTGTTGTATTCTTTTATCTCGTGATATCTCGTCATTCGTTACCTTTTTCTTATAGTACTGTTGACACTCTTGAATAGAAATTTGATTTTTGATACCTTGACTTTATTCTGTAATTTGAACTCTTTTCCTTCTATTATAATTTGAACATATTCCATATTTCTTCAGCGATACTATCATTATGTTGATTTGTTTGTACTGTTAATCGTACGGAATTTGGTACTCGCTTAATTGTTTCATTTCTAATCAAATCCTTATTTTGCTTTGTTTTGGTCTAGATGTTCCGAACTTCATATTTTGTAATCTTTTGAATTTGTTCTTCATGCATAGAACTTTATTGATTTTTATAAAGGAGTACATGTTGTTACCTTCTTTTGGAGACATTGTGTTTATGATTTGATTTGGTTCAACATATACGTTTAGAACCCTTTTGTTGGTATTATGTCGCATGTGTTGTGACATCATATCTTTGTAGAATAAGCGATAGGGTATACATGAGTTAAAACCAACTGTGCGGGTACCACAGACATGTCCTCTTAGCACCGAGGCATGACATTTTTCGTGGTGGTGTGATCAGTCCACGACGTATCCTTTTGTATGTTGCTCTGGGTGTGAACTTTGGCCATTTGATATGTTTGTTCAGGATGCATATGGGTCGGCCTTAATTTCTGTTCTGTTTTGCGGATTGGTGATTTTTGTACTAGACACACTTTCCGATTTATATGCATTTGGATTCGCGGTTCAACGTGTGATTTGCATGTGTGGCATTATTTTGACTTGTCTGTGTGGCGAGGTTCTGTTTTGTTTTGAGCTCGGCATGAAATAACCACTTGGCCACTTTGATTCAGTCTTCTGTTTGTTTCGTTAATTCTGTTGATTCAGATATATTCTATTCAGACTTTGGAGATTATATTATCGTCGGTATTTATGCTTGAGGTCTTGTTCAACATTGTCTCAAATGATTCTGTATATCAGTTGTGCATCTTTTGTATATGTTTATCCGTACTGGGCATTTGACTCATGTTGTGTTCCGGCAGGTTTATAGGGACGGTTTAGGGTTTCGTGTGAAGAGAGCTAGCTTTGACCTGATAGGTTTATTTGATTTTAAATTTTGATAAATTGTGATTATTCTTTATATCTTTGGAGAATTGTATTTAATTCGACATTTATAGATTATCAAATATTAAATATTTTAAAGTTATTAGTGCTCTGTTAATTATTTTGAGGTTTCTTGTTCTTTGCACGTGACCTCCCTTTCCTATTCTGGAAGAGGGTGTTACAATTATGCCTTTAATTAAGAGTACCGTTAGTGATAGTGAACCCTTTCAATTTAGCATCCTGGTTCCTGTTATGGAACCTTCTTCCGGGTGGAATTATTTTTCAATTTAGCTAAAAAGAATATGTTTGTTTTCTAATATTGGAATTAGTTGCAGCTTAGTTGGGCTAAAAAGAATATGTTTGTTTTCTAATATTGGAATTAGTTGCAGCTTAGTTGGGCTGTTGCATTCTTGCTTATCATTGCATTTTAATTTCATTGTTGTTTTATATCTTTTTCTCTTTTCAGATGGAACTGGCTAGAAAATTTTTTAATGATGGAAGGCCTCTTGATCTGGAAGGTAGGTGAGAATGTTTGATGATGCACAATAAATTACTGGTCAAGAGGAAAAATAAACAGTAAAAAGAAGAAATTGTTCAAGTTTTTGCCTGGGTTATTTTCTTTTAGTTCTATCATACCAAGTTTGTAACTAGTGACATCATAATTTTGACCAAAATTGAATCCCAGCCACGATTAACCATTAATTGTCTTTCTATTTATGAGAATTACTTTCTAAACTTGTTTACTTGAGTACTTTTTTGCCATTAAATTATGACAGAATAAGGTACCTATGTAGGGGTACGTAATTGGCTCGATATTCGATAAGATTTGTAGCGAATCTAGTAGGCAACTAGACAGAACGTCGCTATATTTAATTTTGCAAGCACTAGGAACATAGCTAAAGGTCAGTCTTTGAGCGACATACTCCTCTATATTTGAGCTGCATTGTTTTCTTATCTTGTTAATGTGTTTGTATCAGAGTGTGTAATTGTTAAGGTAAATATGTAGGAGTTTCTTCTTGGATCAATATGCTAATAGATTTGTACAAAACTAGTAAGCAACTAGACAGAACTTTCGCTATATTTTCTTTTCAACTCTAGGAATATAGCTAATGATCAGACTGGGGGTAATTTCCTCTTTCTGATTTTTGAACTGTGTGTCTTGTTTACTTTTTGTCTGTGTTTTCGTATCAGAGTTTGTAGTAAATGATTCATTAAATTATTGAAGTGGTTTACTTTTTTATGCATCTTTTGTGGGCCTCTGAATGTGAACATTCCATGAGACATCTTCATCTGATTTACATAGAGATTGGAGGTAGCTCTCCATTGAGAGTATGAGCAATTATTCCACTGGTTTTTTCCTGTGTTGTTTTATTTCTTGCAGTGGACTTCTTGTCCACCTCTACTTTGAAATTTCTTCCTTCATCTATAATTTTTTTCCCTGTATCTGAAAAATAAGTGGTTTCTTTTCAGTGGAAAAGTCATATTGGATATAGAAACTTAATTTCGTTCAATGCATTGTGTATGTGTGGACGTACATGTGTGCTCTTCTGTCTGTGTTTGTGGAGGGATGTGACTGTTACAATCTGTGCAGTGCCTAAATTTTTCTCAGTTTATACTGGGTTATGGAGGGTTCTTGAGAACAGATTATATGTAAATTATATAGGATCTTCACGCATTAGGTTCTTGAAGGGTGTGTACAACATACAGATATTCGCTCCACTAAATTTCTAGTAGCTACCCCTTGAAACTCAAACTTGTGTCAATTGAATGTCTGATATATATATATATATATACGGAGATTTTCTCCAGCGAACCGGAGAAGACGAACCAAAAACGAACCGGCTATAGCGACGGTTTTGTCCGTCGCTATAGCATAGAAAACCGACGGTCAATGCTATAGCGACGGTTTACGGTCAATGCTATAGCGACGATTTTGTCCGTCGCTATAGCCGATCTGTCGGTTTTCTATGCTATAGTGACGGACAAAACCATCGCTATAGCCGGTTCGTTTTTGGTTCATCTTCTCCGGTTCGCTGGAGAGCCGGACTCTGTATGTGTGTATATATATATATATATATATATATATATATATATATATATATATATATATATATATATATATAGAGTAATGATTAATTTGTTCTCTTTATTATTTACGGTACTATATTTTCTAGAGGGTAGATTATATGAATCTATGTTCTTTTGCTCTCTATATACTTTTTGAATTTGATTCTATTTTTGCAGGACTCAAAGATTGTGTGCAAAGAGGATACTCATACTTAGAAGGTGTTGAAGAATTGCTTCATGCTCTTAAACAAAATGGCTATGAAATGCATGCTTTCACAAATTATCCAATCTGGTATGATCTATCCTGAAGTTTTGCTTAATGTTAATCAGAAGAATGACTAAATTGATTCCCTTTTTTCTATTGGATGGTACTGCGTTATTTTCCACCAAAAAAAAAAAAATAGGTACAAAATGATCGAGGACAAGTTAAAGCTCTCGAAGTACTTGTCGTGGACGTTTTGTTCATGTATTACTGGTATCTTTTATTGTTCCTCTTTGTTTTTAGTTTGTTTACACACACACACACACACACACACACTCTTATATCACTGGTTTCTTTTACACTTCAAATATGCATTTCACATTAGCTAAGCACTTTTGGTCTATGTTACTCGGACTCGGATGGAGTGTCTGGTTGGACACGGTATCCGACACGGGTACTTCTCAATTTTGCCAATTTTTTACACTAAAGTGAAGTATCTTGTCCAAGTGTCGGGTTTCGGACACGGGTGTCGGACACGGGTACTTTAGGGCAAAATGAAGAGTCCGAGTATCACTGCTTTTGGTGAGACTGGATATCCATGATCGTTTTCTGTGTGCACTCGTTTACTTCATATTATCATTATCACCAGATGAGCAATTTTAGGGCATGTATTAATGTCTGATAAATATTGGATCTGAAAACTATTTGCGACTCTGGATATCTAACAATTTCTTGCTTCTCTATTTCTTCCATGATTCTGCTATTAGCTTAAAAGAATTATTTGTGATATTGGATATCAAACGATTATATCATTTATCTTCTTCAGTGACGCTACTAGCTTAAAACAATAATGAACTTTCTTTCAATAGCTTTCCTCTCTCTAGACATTTTTCTTCCCTGCAACTTCCTTAAATTTCAGGCAACTAGTTCATATCTGTGCATGTGCTGTTCCCCATAATTCAACATGAATAAGGGACCAAAAATTTACTACCCCCAATACACACCTTTTCCCTTTTATTCAATAAAATTTGAGTAAGTTTCTGGTTTAGTTGAGCCAGACTGTATGGCAGATTAGTTATGGCACCTTGGTTGTATGGCAGAGGTAAATTTTCAGCGAGGACTAACTTCAGTGGGGCCAAGCTCGTGGTGGAACCTTTCTTCCTTTTGTTTATGTACTTGGTCTTAGTTCTACATTTAGTTCAATCTCTCACCTTCCTTTCCATCCTTTCCTTTGAAATATTCGGTATATCCATTAGCTACACAGATATGCATCTTTCACTCCATACAGTTTCTTTTTCTCTCACATTCCTATGCTAAACTTTAAAGAAGCAGCTTCGCCAGGTACTGTTTGAGATCCCACTTACTATAGATCCCATTCAGTTACCACAATAGAATCTGCATGAATCCACATACGATAGTCAAAGCCAGTGTTTCATTACTTAAGCTACAAAAAATGGCATCTGAATTGAATAGAGTTTATTCATGTCAGTTCATCCATGCTCCTCTTGTATATATGTTAGTGTGAAGGTGCTTTGAGATTGTAAAAGGCAGTGTACCACTAAAAGTTTTACAATCCCTGATTGCTTGGTTTGTGTTATCACATTACTTGGTCTGAGAAAATGTTAGCTTGCAAGCATAATAATATAATATCCTATTATATGGTTTAAAGCACGATATAAAATTTCATTCAACACCACCTAAAGTCTGACTAGCTACAAATGGTCAGTAATCATATGAAGTGAATATATTTTACTTTAGTCCTAGACCTATCAGATCCTGTTCCAGTATTCGGCTTGAGGTCTACTAGTGGTAAGACACTTTATATAACATTGGTGGAGTTAAAATGATTCACGTTGTAGTAACAACAACAATACAAAAGCCATCACCGGATCTATACATTGTTGTCAAGGCGTTAAGTCGAGTTGAGTCGGTGGCGAACTGATTGCGATGTCTAGCTGCCAAGGCGCTCGCCTTAGCAGCTTCCCCTAAGTCGTGCTCTTGCCTTGTAGCTTGTGTTACGCCTGGACGCCTAGGCGTCACCTATGTGACGACTTAACAACCATGGTGCTATAAACCTCAGTTTGGGGTATTGACAGGGACAGACTGGGCGGATACGTAAGCTATAGTTATTATTTAAATATATTTTAACTTTAATTTTTATCATAGGAGATGATGAAAGTTATCAACTGATATAGGAAGTGCCATTTTGGGTTGCACGGGTTATATATCTAGTCTCACAACATTTGGATGAGATAGCTACTCTTGATATGAAATTAGCACACCAAAGTACAAGATTTGCATGCCAAGCTTTTGTTAATGCATGACACAAGTATTCTTAGTAAACTTAATATATTAGCTGATGTTTCCTATCTGATGCTTTTTGAGTAAATTATGTAAACCAGGAAATCCACTGGAAGGTTCTGAAACAACTTTTGCTGAGGAAATGAGGAAGAGAGGAGGAGAAGACCTAGTTTATTCATGGCAAATTTGTATACATAAGAAGAGACAGAAGGAGACCGAATTTGTTTGAATGCAAGAAGAAGAGATAGAAGAAGAAGAAGAGATAGAAGAGGAAGACTGAGAAGAAGAAGGGGAAGATAGAGAAAGGAAAGACCAGGAAGAAATAAGGGGTAGAGAGAGAAAGGGAAGACCCAGAAGAAAAGGGGGAGAGAAAAAGAGGAGGGAAGGAAGAGAAAGGGAAGATCAGGAAGAAATAAGGGGAAGAGAGAGAAAGGGAAGACCAGGAAAAAGAGAGAGAAAGCCATGTCACATTTTTTATTCCTATTTTTTGCCACTAATTATGCTTGACAATTGAAACTGGTTTCACAATATTACATGCTTATTGGTTTGCAGTGCATCCATTTCTCACATTTGTCTGTCTTCTCTTCTCATCATTCATACAAGTTTTTAAGTTTTTACAAATGTAGTTTCTTCTTACCATCTTATCCTCAAGAAAAGAGTTCTGGTTTCCTATTTCTACTTTTTTTCTCCTGCGGATACAATGTACAATTTATTGATATTGTCTGTCACATCTATATGGCTTACCACCTAGTTGAACGCAAAATGCTTCTTCATATTCTAGGAGTTCTTCTTTGCCCAGAAAAAGTCTTATTTTCCTATTTCAAGCACATCAATAATTACTACACTGACACTTTTTCCTGAACACAGGAAAGAGGAAGCCTGACCCCGCTTTTTATTTACAAGTTTTAATGCATCTTGATGCTGATCCAAACAACTGCATCTTCATTGATGACAGGTATCGTTACTGTATCTACTATAGGACCACATTGTGCTCTGCACGATTGTTGGGATAGTTCATATGTGACCCATTAACTGTTCACTGCTTTCAGTTCCATCTCTCTCTCCACCTCAAATTGAAATTTCAATTTGACAGTTCTGAAATATGTATGCACAAATTGCATCCATCCTTACCAAAATATTTTTTCCCCTTATAGGATAGAATAATATTTTTCACTTGTCAAGCAAAGTATTATCTTCTAGGAACTGCTCTTTGGTACATGGCTAGTTTCTAATGGGTAAATCAAGTTGTTACCCATATACCCACTTCACGCGTTGAACCACCGAACTTTTAATTTTTCCTAATGATCCATTGTACTTAATAAACTTTTCTAATTGGATGCTTCTGTCTAAAATCACTAAGACACAAGTAAAATGCTGACATGGAGTAAAAAAAAAGGGAAAAAAAAGAGTTGGTAGCCATAGTAATTGAGCAAGACAAAAGAAGTATTAAAAATACAATTTAGTTGGTAACAAAAGCCAATAAATTTCATAAGTCATAAAAGAAAAAAGAAGAATGAGAAAGCAGTGAAATTTAAGCCCATCATCTCCTTCCTCCACCTCTGCCCAAAATGGGAATGGGTTATGAAATTATAATCTTTATTTTGATGGTTGAGTCGATTCCATCATTAAAAGTTCATTCCATACCGGACCGGACCGGAATAGGGTTATATGTATTCTTATTATGAGAAGAAGGGATTTGAGTGCATCTTAGTAGATACTATGTGTTAGAACTGGTGTGCTTCTGGTGCTTGTGTGTGCTGTATGTGAGTGTGTGTACGCTGTGTATCTCCACTGAGGAAAACAGGGAACCTGTTTTCCTCCTCCACTAGCTCCATCTGTTGTATAAATTAGGGACTCTTGTAATTGAAAAATATAACATAGTGTATAGATTTTCTACACTTTCTACATGGTATCAGAGCATGATCCATTATCAAAAAAAAAAATTCTTCTGTTTTTCGCTTCCGCCTCGCGACTGACATGTTTCTTCATTTAGAAACTAGCTCAAACAGTTACATATACTGAAATTGACAACATACTTGGGTTACCCATAGCCAGTCGACCATCGCAGCAGTTTCCATTCTCCGACCCGCCACCACACGCGCCTCCACGCGCCGCCCACGCGCTCGGCCGCCGACCCCACGCGCCGGCGCGTGAGCCCATCTCCGGCGACTTTTTTCCGGCGAAGTTCCTTGCACGGCGGTCGCCTCTCTCTCCTCTACCCATCTGTGGTGGTCTTGCAGGGAGAAAATAAGGCTTGCTTGGTTTTTTGGCTTTGTATTGGCTCGGTTGGTCATTTCCTTCACTGTCTCGTTACTGTGAGTATTGCATCCTACATATTAGGCTCATTTAACTGAGTTATACCCTGCTTCACTGTTATTAATGTATCTGAACACTAAACTCTAAAAAAAAAAAAAAAAAAAAAAAAAAAAAAAAAAAAAAAAAAAAAAAAAAAGAGGAAAACTGCAGTTCCCACTGTCTTATATTTGCTTTGAGCCTGTAAGTTATCCTTGTTGCTATTCCCTTGGATAAATCTTGTTGCTCCTTTCACCGTACCCTCACCATGGCAGAATCTAGTGTTACTCATAGTGATAGTACAATTGAAACCAATAAAGGACAGTTAATTAGAAATCACCACCTCAACTCGGCTTTGGTTCTTAGTTCATTCAAGTTGGATGGAAGCAATTACCTAGCTTGGTCCCAAGCATGTCGTATGTCAATTGAAGCAAACCGAATGCAACATTTTATCACTGGTACAACCACTATGCCTGTACAGGCAGGTTTTTGCTCAAGAAGAATGGAAATCTGATAACTCCATGGTCAAAACATGGATTTTTAACTCAATGGAGCCACATCTGAGGAGCAGTTATATGTTCTTAGACACAGCATATGCACTTTGGGAAGCTATCTCTCAAACCTTCTCTATTTCTGGTGATATGTCTAAGGCATATGATATCCGAAAACGAATCCGTGAGTTGGGTCAAGGGGAGAAGCCCGTGGCACAATACTTCGCGGAGATTAATGCACTCTGGCAGGAGCTCGATCATTACCGGGTTTTCTCAGCTAAATGTCCGGCAGATGCAACGGCTTATCAACAGTTTATTAATGAAGATAGAGTTGTAGATTTCTTGGCTGGTTTAAATATAGAGTTTGATCAAGTTCGAGCACAGCTACTTGGTCAAACTCCTTTTCCATCACTAAGGGAGGCTCATGCTAGAGTCCAGCAAGAGGAAAGTAGGCGTCGGGTAATGGTACTCAAAACAAATACGGTTGACCGATCAGCCTTGATCGCCTCATATCCTAAACCTGGTTTTTCCATTCCCCCTCCTATTGAGAAGGAGTCTCGTGAGTGTGACTATTGTGGGGGGAAGAATCGTACCAGAGATCGGTGCTTTAAGCTTCACGGGCGTCCTAGAGGACGTGGAGGTCGTTCTGGTCGGGGACGTGGATCCCATGCCTACATGTCTACTCCTCCACTCTCTGCAGATGTACCTAGTACTGCAGACACTACTCATGCATTGACCCCTGAGGAAATCACTGCCTTTCGGAAATTCTATTACAAACCTACTTCCTCTCATTATGCCCAGACAGGTATACCTCCTTGCGCTTTTCATGTTTCATCCGCTTGCCCTAGTTGGATTATAGATACAGGTGCATCCGAGCATATGACTGGGTCCTCCAACCTTTTTACTTCATATATGCCCCGTTCTGGAAAAGACAAAGTTCGAGTGGCTGATGGTTCCCTGTCGTCTATCTCCGGGAGTGGTTCTGTAGTTTGTACTCCTTCATTGACTTTATCATCCGTTCTTCATATTCCTTCCTTCACTGCAAATTTATTATCTGTCCAACGTCTTTCTGAATCTATGAACTGTTCAGTAACGTTTTTTTCAAATCATTGTATTTTTCAGGACTTGGTGACGGGACAGAAGATTGGCAGTGGTAGTGCAGTTGATGGTCTCTATTATTTAGATGTTCCCTCATCTAACATGGTCCCTACTCAGGCTCTTCACTCTGTCTCAGACTCCAACCTAAACTCTCTCCATCAATGGCATCGTCGTTTGGGTCATCCTTCGTTTTTAGTATTGGAATTCTTGTTTCCGTCTTTAGTTAAGAATTGTAACAAAACTCAGTTTTTGTGTGAACCATGTGAACTCGGTAAACACAAACGGTCGACTTATTCTGCTATTAACAGTCGTCATTCTGAGTCTTTTGCTATTATCCATACCGATGTATGGGGGCCCTCTCGGACTGTTTCCCGTTCTGGTTTTAGATGGTTTGTTAGCTTTATTGACTGTCATTCTCGTGTCACTTGGATTTACCTTTTGCGTTCCAAAAATGAAGTTTTTGATTGCTTTCAGGACTTTCATAAAATGATTCAAACTCAATTTAACGCTACAATCAAAATCCTCCATAGTGATAACGGTCGTGAATACAGTAATAATCATACTTTTGAATCTTACCTCTCCCAGCATGGCATCATTCTTCAAACCTCTTGTGTCCAAACCCCAGAACAAAATGGAGTAGCCGAAAGGAAAAATCGACACCTACTAGAAGTTGCCCGCACTCTTATGTTTACAATGAAAACTCCTAAATTTTTATGGGGTGATGCGGTTCTAACTGCGGCATTCCTTATCAACCGCCTTCCTTCTAGAAACCTTGGAAACAAAAGTCCTATCTCCATTCTCCAGCACATAACCACTCCTTCTCCCTCGCCCCGAGTTTTTGGATGTGTGTGTTATGTTCATGATAAATCTCCCACTCGGGGTAAGTTAGATCCCAAAGCTCTTCGGTGTGTCTTTATTGGTTATTCTCCCACCCAAAAAGGTTATAAATGTTATCATCCTCCTTCTAACAAAGTTTTTGTCACTCGGGATGTAACTTTTTGGGAGTCGGAACCTTTTTATTCCTCTCCACCTTCTCCTCAGGGGGAGGATGTTATTGAGGAGGAGACGCTTCTTCCTTTTGAGACTGGTATTACAAGTAGTACTATTATACCATCTTCCCCTACTCCTGTTGATTTGTCTGATAATTCTACACAGGGGGAGTTACAGTTACACGAGTCATATGCTAGACAGCCCGAGCCTGAGTTGAGGACCTATGCTCGAAAAGGGAAGAATAAGGTCGCCATTACTGCACCACTACACCAACCTTGCCCCGAACCGAGTCTTGATAATACTAATGGTGAGAATCCTAATCCTACTTGTTCTTCTGATGATACTGACATTCCTATTGCTCTTAGAAAAGGCGTCAGATCTTGTACACAACATCCTATCTCAAATTTTGTTTCATATGACAAATTATCTGCATCATACCATTCCTTTGTTTCTTCTTTGTCTTCTATATCTATTCCTCAGGGGTGGAAAGAAGCAATTAGCAACGAGAACTGGAGAGACTTGCTATGATAGAAGAGATGAATGCCCTGAAAAAGAACGATACTTGGGAACTAGTTACTCTTCCCTATGGGAAAAGACCAGTTGGGTGCAAATGGGTATATACAGTGAAACAAAAGGCAGATGGGACAGTTGAAAGACTCAAAGCCAGACTAGTTGCAAAAGGGTACACTCAAACCCATGGGATTGATTACCAGGAGACCTTTGCTCCTGTGGCAAAGATGAACTCTGTTCGTACCATAATCTCATGTGCAGTAAATTTTGGCTGGGATATTCAACAGTTGGATGTGAAAAATGCATTTCTTCATGGTGACTTGGAAGAAGAAGTCTATATGGAAATACCCCCTGGTTTTGCTTCATCTGTCACCAAGGGTAAAGTTTGTAGGCTGCGAAAGGCGCTATACGGGTTGAAGCAATCTCCTCGAGCCTGGTTTGGTAAATTCCACAAAGCAATGATAAAACTTGGGTACAAACAGAGTCGAGCAGATCACACTCTATTTGTCAAACAAATAAATGGTAAGACTGTCATTCTTATTGTTTATGTTGATGACATTGTAGTGACAGGGGATAATAAAGAAGAGATAGTTAACCTCAAGGCAAGCCTGGCTAAAGAGTTTGAAATCAAAGATCTTGGCACCTTAAAATATTTCCTTGGTATTGAAGTTGCAAGATCTTCCAATGGAATCTTTCTGTCTCAACGGAAGTATGTTCTTGATCTCTTAACAGAAACTGGCATGCTAGGATGCAAACCTGTTGATTCTCCTATTGAAGTTAATCATCATCTAGAAGGAGGCACAGGACCTACGGTGGATAGAGAAAGATATCAACGTTTAGTAGGACGACTGATATACCTGTCTCATACTAGACCCGATATATCTTATGCTGTTGGTATAGTCAGTCAATATATGCATGATCCTCGACAAAGTCATATGGAAACTGTTTACAGAATTTTGAGGTATCTCAAGTCTGCACCCGGTAAAGGTTTATTGTTTGCACCACATGGTCATATGAGAGTCGAAGCTTTTTCCGACTCAGATTGGGCTGGCTCTATTGAGGATCGTCGATCTACATCAGGCTACTGTTCATTTGTTGGAGGTAATCTTGTCACCTGGCGTAGTAAGAAACAGTCTGTTGTGGCAAGATCTAGTGCTGAGGCTGAATACCGAGCTATCGCCTTGGGTATATGTGAACTAATGTGGATTCAAACCTTGCTAGAAGATTTGGGTGTTTCAACTAAAGGGCCTATGCAATTGTTTTGTGATAACAAGGCAGCCATTAGTATTGCAAATGATCCGGTACAACATGATAGAACAAAGCACATTGAGATTGACCGACACTTCATCAAAGAAAAATTAGTCAGTGGTCTTATCTGCTTACCTTTTGTAAAAACAGAACATCAGCTAGCTGATATTCTGACTAAGGGTCTTAGTGGTAAGATGTTTCATCCCTTGTGTTTCAAGTTGGGTATGCGAGATATCTATACACCAACTTGAGGGGGAGTGTTAGAACTGGTGTGCTTCTGGTGCTTGTGTGTGCTGTATGTGAGTGTGTGTACGCTGTGTATCTCCACTGAGGAAAACAGGGAACCTGTTTTCCTCCTCCACTAGCTCCATCTGTTGTATAAATTAGGGACTCTTGTAATTGAAAAATATAACATAGTGTATAGATTTTCTACACTTTCTACACTATGTTTACATTTTGGCAAACTTGACGCCTGCTTTCAGACATAAAATGTAACCGTGAATTATATTCGTAATGTGTTTGGATAAGCAGCTATAGCGGCTAGTGCATTCATATCATTTTGACTCAAAACCCAATATATTTTACATTCCCAATATGAGTGGGTTATGATGAGGAAGACCTACAGGCTAGATAATCTTGTACAAATGACAACTCTGTTGTGTATCCTAAAATTACAACTTTCTTATATTAATTTGATGTCACTATCAATGTGGAGGGCTATAAAAAGGAGGAAGACTGGAAGAACAGTAGGTTATGAAGTGCCATAGGTGCAACATGATTTTCCAAACGTGTCAACATGCACACATACAGATATATTTAAATAGATAGAGGGTTCATCAGATCATTGTTTGTAGGCTTTATAAAGTGATAGAACAACCAATCATGGGCCAAAACTATGTTTATGAACCATAGTCATTATACGGACTAAAGTTTGCTTCCTTAAATCTACTAGTTTCAGAAACTTGAACTTTCCATAATCTCTAGGAATATATTTAGGTTATGATTACCCACTGACAGATGTTATGGGTGAAAAATGACAGGGTTCGAAATGTTGATGCAGCAACAAAAGCTGGCATAGTAGGTCTTCAATTTAAGAATGCAAATTTACTGCGTCAGGATCTCTCTCTCCTAGGCATTGACATCTCAACAAATGAACAGTATGAAAAGCAAGATCTCATGGAGCTTGGTCAAGAACACTTACCTTGATTTCTGTAAGTTCTTATTTTTAATTTTCTGTCATGTTTTACAATATGGTTTTCATATTATCAACTCTTGACAATAGCAGAAACCAGTGTAGAAGATGATTGCGGCATTGTAGGTTTGATTTGAATCGGATCCTCCAGAAACTGAACATAGCTCATAACTAAAACTTCAATCCTTGCTTTATTTTACTTCATTATTGAATGACTAGTCAGTCCAACATGTTCATGTCTCAAAAGTGTATCATTAAGGTCCATTCACAGTTACTTAAAACGTTTCTTAAACTTTCACAAGGATCCTTTTAACTCCGAGTATGCCAAGTACCTGTAATGCAAAATACACAAACACGCATGAGTGTATCTTGCATTAATAAGGTTTTTATTTTCCTAAATAAGATGCTTACTGTAGATAAGCTATATCTAAGATATAATAAGATTTTTGTTTTCCTAAATTCAACAATGACCGAGCATTTTGAAGTTCACTATCTTGTGAGATAGTTGTGAAGGAGTTGATTGCAATTTTCTGTGCTGGGTTACATGATCAGTTATTAATAATGTCAAAACTAATTCCTTGAACTAGAGAAGTTGATATCTTTGATTTGGCAGAAATCTATACTTCATAACTATTGTTAACATGTTTAAAATTTATGCTCTCATTCTATCCCAAGTACAGAGCATCTAAAACATCTTATAAGTTGCTAATTATAAACATCTCAGACTAACATGATTTTTATAGAAAAGAAAAATAAATTTGACTCCAAGTGTGCCAAGTACTTGTACATACATGCATACATACATACACGTGTGTGTGTATCTTACAGTATGTGATACACCATGAACTGTAGATATGCTATATCTAAGATTTAACCAGATTATTTATTTATTTATAAATTTATAACAATGAAAGACCAAGCATTTTGAAGTTCACCTTTGTGTGAGATACGCTTGTGAAGGAACTTATTGCAACTTTCTATGTTGGGTTACAGATGTTTTATACCTTCAATATTACAGATGCTTTATACCTTCAATATTTACGTGTAAGGATTCATGAAATTGTTGGGCAGCTCATATGAATAGTGGAAAAGGCATGCTCTTAAACTTAATGTTTAGACATAAGATGCAACCTAATGAACCCATTACTCATATATAGTGCACTTATTTACTCATGAGGATCCCTTGTGAATTCCATAGATGATGTGTATGGGTATGGTTACAATTTACACTCCCTCCGTCCCACAAAGAGTTCGAACTGCATATTTGTCTCACAAAGATGGTCCACTTTTATGGATAGTAGACAAAATAACACATCATCCTTGAGTTTTTTTTTTGGTTTTGGTTTTGTTTTTTGTTATTTTATCGTAACAACGTAGTTTTGGTTAAGTGGCCTAAGATAAGGCATGGCTTATCTAAGGTCAATCTTGTATGCCTTTTTATCGAGAAATATATATATATATATATATATATATATATATATATATATATATATATAATGCATCAATCAGCAGCCTCCAAATTAGGATTTTTGGTCAACCCGCAAATTTTGACATTGATCGTCGCTTTATCGCCTTGAATTCACCGGAAAACCTGCAAAAAGTCCACCGGAGTTGGGGGCTTTGAGAGGACTCTCCGATACTTAAGTCAGAACACTGATATGGAGGGAGAGAATTATTATTAGAGTAAATAGAGTACCTTGAATTTGCTGGAACATCCCTTATTTATAGCATTAGAGTCCTCTCCTTCAGGAGTTGGGAATTAGAATCCTATATGGCTTTAGAGACCTTCCAGGTTGTCAATCCTTAGTTGGTTAAACTTCTTGGGAATTTTATCCTTTATTGGATTTAATATGCTTCTAGAATACCTAGTGAGTGAAATTATTATACTGCCCTTTATTAATAACATTCTAGAAATAATCCACCAATGGCGAGTTTAGACCACCTTACATAGGGTTCAGATGCTATCTCCATTAAAATTTATTTTTTTTGAGAAGTTAGGGGTGTATATTTAGAGTACCTTGAGGGGAGTGTTGCTCTTGAAGATTCGGTATTTCCTCTTGGTCTCTTTCAGATGTTGTTTTCCCTATTTCCAGGCTCATTATTCTTTCTTTTTCTATCATCATTGCTTTTGGGTTGAATAATATCTCGACGACCATGTATTTTTCTACTTTCCTTTGAGCTCTGCCATGGTGGTTGGGGGATTCTTAATTAAGGACACCTTCAAATGTTCTTTCGTTGTTTTATTTGTAAGAGTCACCACTGCTACGGATTAATGCAGGTTGGGAACCTTCAATACCTCCTTTGTAAATAGATTTAAATAGTCCCTCAAGGATTCACCACTCCTTTGAATCACAGACATAAGTGATGCCAGACTCTTAAAATGATTTTTTATGAATCGACTTACAAACAACTCACTCAATTGATCAAAAAGAATTAATTGAGGCTGGAGCAAGTTGTGTATACCAAGTTTGGGCTGGACCTTTCAGGGTTTGCAGAAAAGCTTTACACTTTATTGCATATGAGACATTATGTAGCAAAACTGCATTAAAAGTGAGTATATGATTTGTGGGATCACCTATTCCATCATACTTATCGATCTGGGGCATCTTGAAGCCTTTGGGGAGAGGTTCATTCATAATATCCCGAGTGAATGATGGAGGTGGAGGGTTGTGACCTCGTGTTAAAGCACATGTATTGACCATGTTGATTCTCTAGATTGTGAGAAAGAGATGACTCTAGATTATGAGAAAGAGATGACTTTTTGTTCATTTCTCACAGACGACGCCAATCTGTTGCGTCAATCAGCAACCTCCAAATTAGGGTTTTAGTCAACCCACGAATTTTGACTTTGATCATCGCTTAATCGCCTTGAATTCACTGGAAAACCTGCAAAAAGTCCATCGAAGTTAGAGAGGCTCCGGGAGGACTCTCTGATGCTTAAGTCAGAACACTGATATGGAAAGAGAGAATTATTATTAGAGTAAATAGTGAACCTTGAATTTGCTGGAACATCCCTTATTTATATCATGAGAGTTCTCTCCTTCAAGAGTTAGGAATTAGAATCTTACATGATTTTAGAGACCTTCCAGGTTGTCAATCCTTAGTTGGTTTAACCTTTTGGGAATTGTATCTTTTATTGGATTTAACATGCTTCTAGAATACTAAGTGAGTTAAATTATTATACTGCCCTTCATTAATAGGGTTATAAATAATATGTGGCAATTCGCTATTGGTGAATTATTTTTACCCACATCAATACATAGCCAAAAGGGGAATAGGAATTCTCATCCTTCCAACCTAATCCTAGTCATTCCTTATGTGATCTAAATGTTTTATATTAGCCCAATCCGTATAATAGTTATTAGGAGGTAAAATAACTATTATGCGGAGCCGGACTCATAAGTCAAATACCCATATTACCCCTCTATATGAAAAAGAACCCATCAACATAACAATTATGCGGATGGAAAGAAAAAGCTTGCAACCAATCTGCATAACTTTAACCTGGTATACTCTCTCCATCTTCCTATAGAGCATGCACATATATATATATATATATATATATGTATATATATATATATGTATATATTCACATATGGTCGTGAATGAATGCTTAATTTTCTTGAATCACATTTATTAGTTTTTGTTTGTATTGCATCATGGAGAAAAATGAACTAGAATATCATAAAAAAAAACAAGGATTACTTCTTGTGAAGGATTCTTATTGTGGCACTTTTAAGTCTTCTGTTTCATCATCTTTGTCGTTGGTATTATTATTAGTACTATTTAATTTGGTTACATATACTGATATGCCTTATCCATTTATAAGATCTGTATGCATTTCAAAAGTTTCAAATTTTGAATTGGGGTTTTATTCCCAATTTAAGATTGGCCAAATAGTTTTTTATACCTAATTTATGAGTAATCAAGCCAAGAAGGAAAGGAAAGATGAATGAAACCCAAATATACGTATCCTCAACCTGCTGAATGGGTGACGGGAAGAGTGGTTGAAGCAGAATCATTTATGTGACGCCCCCAAATTTGAGTACTCACTACTATAGACTTGGTGCTCACTATTCGATCTTATCACACTCAACTAGCTAAATAATACAAACTAATTTATACTATTATTACATCATTAACATAATTAAGTCATACATTTACTCAAGATTTACTTATATCTCATTCAAATACAAATGTCCTAAAATATTAAATCATCAATTAATTATTAATGTGACGCCCCCAAATTCTCTACACTCCCTGTAGCAGATTTGGTGCTCACGTGAAACTATACAACTATAAATATTTAATAATATATGACTTCTATCTATCCAAGGTTCACAGTATCCCATAACAGGTACTACTTCTTGCCAGAACGTTATCTGTGTTTGGATACTCTCACTTGGATGTATAGATTCATATCTCATGAATACCTCTTTGATATCGATATTCCCTATCTATCTGACATTCACAGTATTAACGATAACATTGTCCATAGAACTGAGGGGCGCATTCCGGTAAAGGTGGCACCTTTCCGGGGCTCATTAAGTGTAACCTCAGAGCTTATAAGACTTTCAATATCATTCAAATACCCTCATTCAGATGTATAGTTTATATAGATACTGTATTTACTTAGTACAACTATGCTAAACAATTTAAAGATCAGAGTATAACGCATTCGATATAATAAAGGATGATAATATATTTCATATCATTAAGTTCGGTTACATCGTTCTCAATACTAAGTTATTACAACAAAACCTATGAAAGACTTGAATTTATTCAAAACAGTAATTAAAACTAATTAACATGGCCTTTTCCTTTGTCTGGCCCAGAAGTGCCGGGATTATCATTTAAAATTGCAAAAGAAGATATATGCAAGAATGAGCTACAAATGCTCAGCAAGTCCATTTGAAAACATAAACACAATATGTTTGATTTGAAAGATGTCAACGATGTATTACTGAGGGTTTAGTACATGAACCATGTGTTTTAATCAGTTCTATCAGTCTTCAATGACTTAGAAAAGCTTGATTTTCGGATATCTGGTAGGGGATAAGCCTAACCAATATCCTAGGAGTATGCATATCATCCTACGATTTTATGTCAATATATAATCGACGATTTTACAACCTTATATCAAGGTGTTTCATTTCTCAGTATAAGATGTCTTACCAAAACAATTTAGTTTGACACAACAATTTAAGCTCCATCAAGCAATATATGAATAATGATTCATTTCTTAAGTTATGCTGAACAAGAAGCAATAACTTTGTAACAATTGATAGCAAGATGTATAATACTTGCTTAAATATAACAAGGTTAGAAGACTTGCCTTATCGTAGTACGTTAAGTTTCATGTTGTTTATCAACGTTGGGTAGTCTAGTTATGTCTATTCATATCAATAGTAAACATTAGAATCTATAATAATATTTATCTAATTAAACTAGACAAGTTTCATGAAGGTTCGACGTTGATTCGGTATCTCGGTCGCGACTTTAGACAACGAAACACATAGGTTGTTCAATAAAACTTCATTTGGAAGCTTAAATATTAGTCTAAATAATTTATTTATTATTTATAACACTTTTAGAAGCTTAGAAATATTTTTAAATAATTTTACAAGCTTAGGAATATTTTTAAATGATTTAATTATCATTTAGAATATTTTTAAAACATTTAATATGTTATTTAAATGATTTATTTATCATTTAGAATATTTTTAGAAAGATAGAATATTATTTAAATTTAGTTTATCATTTAAATGATGTAATTATTATTTATAATAATTTTTAAAACTTAGTTTAATATTTAAATGATTTAATTATCATTTATAATTTTTTAAATATTTAGTATATTATTTAAAATAATTTATTTATTATTTATAATATTTTTGGAAAGTTAGTAATATTTTTAAATGATTTAATTATCATTTAAACTAATTTAAATACATTAATATTATTTTTAAATCATTTATTTAATATTTAATTAAATTAAATAATTATAAATTTTTTTATCAGAAATATTAAAAATTTATTAAATATAATTAAAAATGAATTTTTAATATTTAATTATTAATGAATATGAATTTTTAATATTTATTTATAATTTATTTAATTATTTTTATTAATTTTTATTTAAAACCGTCGCAAAAGGGCGCTAGCGACGGACTGCAACTTAGTTTCTGGGAATGAGGATGAAGACTGTTGCTAAATGTGTTCTTCATGAAGAACAGTTGGTCAATGTCGGGTAGTGACTTTTGATCACAAATTTCTCTTTGGTGTTTTAATGTTTGTGTTTGATCTTTGTTTCTTGTTGTAGCCAACATGGCAGAGTATAACGACATGTATCAAACTAACACCAATTATAACACATGAGCAAGATTTGATCCGGCCAAACTAGCCGGATCAAACTGTTCTTGAGTTTCTGGGTTACCCAGAAACTCAGTGATCATGGTCGGTCAACGCGTTTTGACTGGTATTAACTTTCGTTCTATGTTAGCTTTATGTGATTTGTTGATTTATACTTGTAGATTACATGGCAAAGAAGAGATACAAACCTTAAAATCTCATAAATTATCTCATGTGGTCAAGA
The DNA here is from genome assembly GCA_034770075.1 of Aralia elata. Lineage (NCBI taxonomy): Eukaryota > Viridiplantae > Streptophyta > Magnoliopsida > Apiales > Araliaceae > Aralia > Aralia elata. The sequence continues at coordinate 60,870,625 of CM068384.1, read as the reverse complement.
TCTAGGCTGGTCAAAAGCTTGTCAGACACTGTCAAAGCTGTTCTTCGCTTTTCTGGGTTACCTAGAAACAGAATTCTCATGGTCGGTCAATGGGCTTTGACCATAAATAACTTTCATCCTAGAGATAATTTAGACATTCTACCAATTGGATATTATAGTTAACATGGCATACTACCAATTCATGTTTTAAAACACATCAAACAAACATTTTAAGCCGATCAAAATCTCTGACAAAAAGCCTTGTCAGACTGTTCTTGACTGCCAAGAACAGTTAGCTATTTTTGCCTAATTTTGATATCTAGATGTTATGGAAACCTTATTTAACCGCCCAGATCACTTAATACATATTATTAAGCATTCCCAAATACTAAAACATAACATCTAATTAAACCTTAAAGATTTAGCATAAAATTAGGGTTTTTGCACCTTTTTCTCAAGTGTTTGATCTCTGATCTTTGCTACTGATGTTATAATTGCAGAGGCTTGTTATGGCTGGTAATATAAGTGTTTAGGCTTTGTAAATTCGTAGGTCTAATGGTCAGTTTGATGTTCTATTTATAGCATTTGCAAATTAGGGTTTCTTTAGCCTTTTTATCCAATTTCGCCCTCCAAAATATCTAGCCTTGATACTTGTGCTGCTACGGTCTGATCCTAGTGACCTACTTGTGCTGGAGAATTGAACAAATATCTAATCTTACATTCCTATCTTGTTCTCATTGGTTAATGCTTTTATTTTTGATTTATTTCTTTACTAATTAATATTAGATTTTTGCTAATCATGTTTAAGATGTTAATTATGTTTAGTAATACCTTAATTAAGGTTATATATCATAATTAAGGTTTTATATTTCATAAATTAAAAATTTAGATAACCTAATTAGGATTAGGGTTTCATAATTAGGGTTTAAGGTTTCCTAATTCATGAATTAAGGTTTAAATCTTCAATTAGGGTTTTAATATAAGTTCAATGATTCATAATTAATATTATGATTCATTATTTAGAATCTAATTATATCAATTAAGATTCTTGTGTAGTAATTAGGGTTTTGATTTACCAATTCGGATAACTTTTACCAATTAGAGTTTTCAAATTAGGGTTTCTGATTTAGTTTACCATTTTAAACTCTAGTTAATTTATTTTAGATTTTTATCAGTTAATATAATATTATATTAACTCCGAAGCACGACAAATCACTTCGTCATTTCTAAGCACGACACAACAGCTTACCAAAATAATTTGCTGAGACGCTTCCCAGTAAAATCGTCGGAAGCACGACAAATCATTTTGTCCGTGTAAGCACGACTAAGCAGCTTCAGAATTTTTTTTTATTTGACCTAATTCTTTAATAAAATATACAATCACATAACACCAAGTCGGAACAAGAAATTTTATTTAATAAACACATAATTTACATATACAAATCTTATTAGGGTTTGGAATATTACATTCACCCCCACTAATAAGAATTTCGTCCTCAAAATTACAGTACGGTTTACAGAAATAAATGTGGGTAATTATCTCGCATTTTACTCTCGAGCTCCCTCGTAGTTTCCTCCATGTTTTGATTCCTCCAAATAACTTTGACTGAATGTATCATTTTATTGCGTAGATTTTGTTCTTTCCTATCTATGATTTCAATAGGGACTTCTTTATATGATAAATCTTTCTCGATATGAATAGGCTCGTAATCTATAACGTGTTTATAATCGGGTTTGTATGGCCGTAACACGGACACATGAAACACGTTTTGAATGTGTTCTAACTCAGGAGGTAGAGCAACCTCATAAGCTACTTCACCTATCTTTCTCAATATCTGAAATGGTCCAATGAATCTCGGACTCAATTTGCCTTTCTTGTCGAAAAGTATTTTGCCTTTCCACGGTGACACTTTTAAAAATACGTGACTACCGACATCGAAATCCTGTAGTTTCCTGTGCTGATCTGCGTACTTCTGTTGTGGATCTTGAGACGCTTGCAATCTTCCTCGTATAATTCGAACTACCTCAGCGGTTTGTTGAACTATTTCGAGTCCTAACATTTGTCGCTCACCGACCTCGCCCCAACATAAAGGCGTCCTACATTTCCTTCCATACAAAGCTTCAAATGGTGGCATTCCTATTCTGGCATGATAGCTATTGTTGTAGGCAAACTCTACCAAAGGTAACTGATCTTCCCAACTTCCCTTGAAGTCCATGATGCAAGTGCGCAACATATCCCCCAATGTTTGAATTGTTCTCTCACTCTGACCGTCGGTTTGTGGGTGATAAGCTGTGCTTAGTCTCAACTGGGTTCCTAAATGTTTCTGGAGACTTGTCCAAAAATTTGAAGTAAATCGTGGATCTCGGTCTGATACTATAGAAACAGGGACTCCATGTCTAGAAATAACTTCATTGATGTAAAGTTTGGCTAACTGGTCAAGACTGAAGTTAACTTTTATGGGTAGAAAATGAGCAGACTTGGTAAGACGATCTATAATTACCCAAATGACATTGTGACCTTTCTGTGTATTTGGAAGACCTACTACGAAGTCCATGGTAATATGTTCCTATTTCCACTCAGGAATTTCTAAGGGCTGTAGTAATCCACTCGGTTTCTGATGTTCAACTTTAACTCTTTGACACGTTAAACATTTACTTACCCATTCGACTATTTCAAAGCTTCACACTGGTCCACTCGCAACTTACACAGCTAAGTTCCAACTCTATGTTGATAAGAAAAAAGAAAATCCCCTAAGAAGAAGACTTTCAACTATTCCAACAGAAAGGGGCAATTCAAATGCTTCATAGATAACCCCCTGTGTCTCGTTCCCGTCCAACTCACCGGGAGATCGAAGAGCGGTTTGCGCTTCGCGCCCCAACCCCCTTAACTAATGGATGCTTAGATACCTGCAACTGAATCTGTAAGCGGCGCATTGGAGCTTCTGATTTTCTACCTGCTGTATTTCTTGCTGAATTGTAGCAAGTCTTCCGGGCTCCGGCGATATCCATAAGAGTGTTTTTGGAATAAGTGTTACTAAAAGTCTTTCTTTCTGACTTCTACCTCTCTCTTTGAAAATAGAGACTGAAAGAAGCTGATATTTATAGGCGTTGGAGGCCTTTAACTCTTTCTTATTATTAGTCACCCTATTATTATATTAGTATTAGTAAGATCTCTTTTCATGTTAGACCACCAAAAGTGTCGGCTTAAATCTTTGTACATTTTTGTACTACCTGGATGCACAACGAACTTAGAACTATGGGCTTCATTCATTATTTCATCTTTTAGTTCTTGTACTGAGGGTACCCAAATTCTATCCTCGTACCTCAGTACTCCATCCTTGTCCACTCTGAATTTGATATTCTTTTTATGAGTTATTTCAGTCTTACACTTCTGACATCCTTCATCTGTCTCCTGTAGTTCCTTGACTCTATCCAATAAAGTCGAACTACTCTCCACAACGAATAACTTCTGGGTAGAATTAGCTGGAACTCTTACCTTAATCTCAAGTTTGTCAAACTCTTTTATCAGTACCTCGTTGTTGGTTATTACATTCAACTTCTCTTGGTTCTTCCTACTTAATGCGTCTGCTACGACGTTGGCTTTCCCGGGGTGATATAAAATTTCACAGTCGAAATATTTTATCAACTCTAGCCATCTCCTCCGCCTCATGTTTAATTCCTTCTACGTGAAAATATACTTCAGACTTTTGTGATCTGTGTATATCTCACACTTCTCTCCATACAAGTAATGCCTCCAAATTTTCAAGGCAAATACTACCGCATCTAACTCAAGATCATGCGTAGGATACCTCTTCTCATAATCTTTGAGTTGTCGTGATGCATACGCAATCACCTTCCCATGTTGCATTAACACACAACTCAATCCCTTGTGTGATGCATCACTATAAACGACAAGGCCTCCTGTATCATCTAGTAAAGATAACACTGGTGCCATGCTCAATCGCTTCTTCAACTCTCGGAAGCTTTCTTCACATTTATCTGTCCAGACGTACTTTACCGTCTTTCGAGTTAAATTGGTTAGTGGGGTTGTTATTTTCGAAACATCTTGTATAAAACGCCGATAGTACCCTGCTAAACCGAGAAAACTTCGTACTTCTGTTGGAGTTGTTGGTTGTTCGTACTTCTGCTCTTCAAGTACCCTACAGTGATTATAAGTTACTTTCTGATTAGTCACTGTTAAACATCAATAACTATCTTAATGGACCAAAGGTGACATATGCAGTGTTCTACGATTCACCTTCCCACTCTATGGTTTATTATGATCACTCTACGGTTGATATGTTACTGCCATGACCAGTGATGTCAGTCTACGATCAGTGAGGTGACTCTACGATCAATAATGTCATGCTGTGATCAGTGGGGTCATTACTGGGGTCTAGCTGTGATATGGTGAAGCTATATTATGATCAGTTGACTCGGCGCAGTGTGTATTGTAGTGACTCTACGATCACTGGGGAAGCTCTACGATCAGGTAGAGTTGCTTTATGATCGTAGGGCTTACTCTACGATCAACCCTAAGGCTTGCCCGACCTACTCTACGATTGACTAGTGAAATTCTACGATCAGGTAGAGGTACTCTACGATCGTGGAGTTCACTCTACGGTTCGTCCCAGGACTGGTCAGGTCCACTCTATGATCTGCGGGTGCACTCTATGATCGGGGTGAAGTCACTCGACGATCGTGAGGTTTACTCTACGTTTACTGCATGAGTCGGTTGAACTACTATGTGGTTAGTAAGTGAGCTCTACGATCGGAGTGAGCTCACTCTACGATTGTAGGGTTCATTATGCAATTTAGGAAAACTAAGTCAACTACATAGTTTTGGTCTGGGAGTGAGCTCTACGATCAAACACATGTTATTCTACGATCGTAGGGTTCACTCTACGATTTGCTGGCTAAGGCATATTTTGACATTTCAGCTCAAAGAGAAGTCTTTGGCTAATTGTTTTGAGGTCGTGCTCTTATATTCAACCAATTTAACACGCGGACTGAGTCTGACTAGGTTTGCTGGTTAAGGTACATTGATTAGTCAAGGAGAATCACATCAGACCCTAGAATGAACATCAACTCAGGCCTGTTGCACAACTGCAGAACCAAAATTTGGCTTAGGCTCAATTTTAGACACTGAGACAGTGCATTGATGGTTTGACAGAGGTCTTGGACTAGTTTGTTGCTAATAGCACTACTAGAGATACAGTTTTACCCTATTTTGATTTCATTCATGTTTTGGTTATGAAAACCAACTGTCGTCACCTGCGGTCTGTTCAGACAGTAAACACAATCTTAAACTCATTCATACTGTATGCTGACTCTTGGCATTATCTGTGTAAGATGATTAAAACCATTAGTACAACTTTGTTTCAAGTTATTCTCCAGTTTCCACATATGCAACATACAGTTACCTACCCAATTATTTTATGACGAAGTTCTAACATTACCCTCATGCCAAGACTTTAGTACCGCAACTCATGCATATCCCGATACTAAATCTGAAAGGAAACTGACTGAGTAAGAAAGAAGTAATGTTTAAGGTAATAAGGTCATACCTTAGAGCCTTTGACAGTTCTTTACTCTCTCCCTTAGACTCTGCCTTGCCGGTTTGCAAGAACTCTCTTTAACAGTTTCTATATTTCTCAAACTTACAATATTACTCTCTATATCGGTAATGAATTGAGTAACAAGCTCTACAAGGTGACTGGGGGTCTCTATTTATAGAGAAATGTTTACCCAATCGCTGGTTATTACTCAGATCATAGGACCAATACACAACAGTAATACCCGTTGGTAGCTCACCAACTCACCCTACAGTAATCGATTGATTAACCCTTTATCAAGCAAAGTAGGGAGATAGACCATGGCCTAGTGCGGCTGCTTGTACTAACGGGGCTAGAATTCGGGGATTACACATTAACGTGCCTTGTCCCTCCACATCAGTAATTTATTAGGGCCAACCTACCTTGGGCTTACCGACCCGGTTTAGTCAATTTAAGGTTATAGGTAAAGACCTAAGATTTGTTGGGCTGGGGCATAAATAACTGGTGCACCCGATTGGGCTGGTATATGCTCCAATCGGTCCATTCGGGATCCCACAATTATTTGGGCTCCTGTCATGGCTGTCACTTATGATATTAAATACATAATTAAATAAATTACACTTAATAATCAATTAACCCTTTTCATAACATTCAATTGATCCACCAAGAATCATTATGCCACACATGACTCATTCTACCAAGTTAGTTAATTCATAACTTAAGCTTGTCACACATTATAAGTATCCACAATGCTCTTCTTCATACATCACATAATACACATATTTGCACATAATCACATAAATAAAGAAAACATTCCTCATTTATCAATAATAATTCCTTTAAAAATCTTGGATATTACATCCTCCCCTCCTTATAAGGATTCTGTCCCCGGAACGACCATATGATCAAGCAAATAAATGGGGGTAATCCTTCCTCATCTTATCTTCTAACTCCCACGTAGCCTCCTTGGCATTGTGATTTCGCCAAACTACCATCACAGAAGGTATAACCTTATTCCTTAACGCCTGCTCCTTTCAATCTATTATCTGCATAGGGATTTCTTCGTAAGTCAGATCCCTCTCGACTGAAATAGGTTCGTAGGATATCACGTGTTTGTAATTGGGCTTATAAGGTCTCAACACCGAGATGTGAAACACATTATGAATATGCTCTAGTTCGGGAGGTAGAGCTACCTCATATGCCACTTGGCCTATTCTTCTGAGTACTTCAAACGGTCCTATGAACCTCAGACTCAGTTTACCCTTCTTTCCAAACCTTATCTTCCCTTTCCAGGGAGATACTTTCAGAAACACAAAACTGCCTACGTCGAATTCTCGATCTTGACGATGTAGGCCTGCATACTTCTTCTGTCGGTTTTGAGCTGCTAACAGCCTGACCCTTATCGTTTTCACAACATCTGCTATTTGCTGGACCAATTCTTGCCCCAAAAGCCTTCGCTCTCCGACCTCATCCCAACACAGCGGTGTTCTGCACTTCCTTCCGTAGAGAGCTTTGTACGGCGGCATACCGATACTCCCATGGTAGCTATTGTTATGCGCAAATTCTACCAAAGGTAAATGGTCGTCCCAATTCCCTTTAAAATCCATCGCGCACGCTCTAAGCATGTCTTCCAGCGTCTGGATAGTTCGCTCGCTCTGTCCGTCGGTTTGAGGATGGTAAGCAGTACTTAGTCTCAACTGTGTTCCCAATCTTTCTTGCAAGCTCCTCCAAAAGTTCGACGTAAAACGTGGGTCTCGGTCTGAGACAATAGACACTGGCACTCCGTGCCGCGAACCGATTTTTTCAACGTACAACTTTGCAAGTTGATCTAGATTGAATCAGATCTTTATTGGTAGAAAGTGTGCCGGTTTCTTCAATCGATCCACGATAACCCAAATAGCGTCATGAGCCTTCTGAGTGATTGGAAGTCCTACCACGAAGTTCATCGTAATGTGCTCCCATTTCCACTCTGGTATTTCCAGTGGTTGAAGTAGACCACTCGGTCTCTGATGCTCTGCCTTCACCCGCTGACAAGTGAGACACATACTGACGTACTCCGCCATCTCCCACTTCATATTGAGCCACCAAAAATGTTGACGAAGATCACAGTACATTTTCGTACTTCCAGGGTGAATTGAATAAACCGAACTATGTGCTTCCTGTAAGATCTCCTCTCTTAACTCAGGCATTGTCGACACCCACACTCGTTCTTCAATTATCAAGACTTCGTCTTTATCCATTCTGAATCCGTCCTCCCCATTTCCTGCTATCCTTATCTTTATCCGACCACACTCCCCATCCTTCTCTTGGGCTTCTTTTACTATATCCAACCATGTTGGATGAGCGCCTATCACAAATAACTTCTCCTTCGATTCTTCGGATTTCTTTACCTCCAACTCCAATCTCTCCAGTTCTCTTACTAACTCCTCCTGGACGGTTAATATGGATAATTTCTCTTTTCCCTTCCCACTCAACGCATCACCTACTACGTTTGCCTTTCCCGGGTGATAAAGAATCTCGCAATCATAATCCTTGATTAATTCCAACCACCTCCTCTGTCGCATTTTTAACTCCTTTTGCATGAAGATATATTTCAGGCTCTTGTGGTTTATATATATCTCACATTTTTTCCATAAAGATAGTGCCTCCAAATTTTCAATGCAAACACTACCGCGGCTAATTCTAAGTCATGAGTAGGGTATTGTTTCTCGTAATCCTTCAACTGTCGTGACGCATATGCAATAACCTTGTCATGCTGCATTAGCACACAACCAAGGCCTTTGTGTGATGCATCACTATACACCACGAAGCCTCCCATGCCATCCGGTAATGATAATACATGCGCCTCGCTTAACCTCTTCTTTAATTCCTTAAAGTTCTCTTCACACTTCTCCATCCAAACAAACTTTACCGACTTCTTTGTTAAATTAGTCAACGGGGTTGCTATCTTTGAAAAGTCTTGAATTAACCTCCGATAGTGCCCAGCTGATCCTAAGAAACTTCACACTTCAGTTGACGTCTTTGACTGCTCCCAGTTAACCATCGCTTCCACCTTTGTCGGGTCTACCGAGATTCCATCTTTATCTATCACATGTCGTAGAAACTGTACTTTCTCTAACCAAAATTCGCACTTAAAGAGTTTTGCATACAATTTCTCCTTCCTTAAGGTCTCCATTACTATCCTCAGATGTTCAACGCGCTCTTCTTTGGTCTTTGAATAAATCAAGATATCGTCGATGAAAACTACCATGAACTTGTCTAGATATGACTTGAAGACTCGATTCATCAAGTCCGTAAATGTTACCGGTGCATTCGTCAATCTGAATGACATCACCAAGAATTCGTAATGTCCATATCGAGTTCTGAACGCCGTCTTCTGTATATCTTCCTCTCATACCTTCAACTGATGGTACCCCGTTCTTAAGTTTATCTTTGAAAAACACTTGGATCCCTTCAGTTGGTCGAAGAGATCGTCGATTCTCGGCAAGGGATATCTATTCTTAATTGTTACTTTGTTCAACTCTCGATAGTCGATACAAAGTCGCATGGATCCATCCTTATTTTTAACGAACAAAACTGGCGCTCCCCACGGAGACACACTTGGTCGAATGTAACTCTTATCTAATAACTCTTGCAGTTGTATCATCAATTCCTTCATTTCTATTGGTGCCATACGATATGGGGCTTTAGAAATCGGTGCCGTTCCTGACACTAAGTCAATCACAAACTCAATCTCCCTATCTGGCAGAAGACCAGGTAAATCCTCTAGAAATACGTCTTGTAAGTCTCTCATGCTTTCCAGTTTTACCCCCTCTTTCTTCACGTCCACTAGATAGGCTAAATAACCCATACATCCTTTTCTCAATAACGTCTTTGCCTGCATCATCGTGAGACAATTCGATCGTCTAAGTGATGTGTTACCATAAAATACTACCTTAGACCGGGTTGGGGTCTGAAGGTTCACACTTTTCTCCTGGCAGTCAATTACTGCCCCATGGTTACACAACCAATTCATTCCTAGAATCACGTCAAACTTTTCCAATCTTATTGGGATCAAATCTACGCTCAGCTTATATCCCCTAACCTCAGCACAACAATTGCGGTGGATGACCTCTACAGGGATTACTTCCTTATTCGCACTTCTATGTTCAAGGGATTTTCTAACTGTTCTTGGGGTAAATCTAGTTGTTTAGCAAACTCTTCGGACACAAAAGAACAGGTGACACCCGAATCAAATAATACGTAAGCATTTATATTATTGATTGAGATAATACCTGATACCACGTCCTTAGATGTTACTGCGTCCTGGACGGTCATATTGAATGTTCTGCAGTGGGACGGCTCGGTTGCGCAGGTCCGCCAATCATCAACTTGCTACTTCCTCCCTTTGTGTCGCTCCCTCCAGCGTTTCCTTTGTTCGGGCAGTCCTTGATCTGGTGCCCTGTCACTCCACAAGCGAAGCATCCTTGAACTTTCTTCGGGTTTGGACAATTTGGTGCGATGTGCCCTTCCTGCTCGCAGTTGTAGCAGATTCTTCGCCCCTTCCAGCATTCTCCTTGATGGTTTTTCCCGCACTTAGAATACGCTCCACTACTTTTCTTGAATCCTCACGAGTTACTTCCCATCTGATTGTTATTGGCATTGCTGTTATTACCACTTTCCAATTTCCTCTTTCCCAAATTACTTCCTCCACTACTATTTCCTCCTCGATTCTCTCTTCCACTCTTCTTGTTATTCCTTTCCTTGTTGTACTGACTTAAGGCCTCGCTTCCTCCCTCTACGATGATGGTCTTTTCTAAAAGTGTAACAAAAGATTCAATCTGAAAAACAGATACCTTATTGTTCAACCATGGTTTTAATCCTTGTTCGAAACCCTGTGTTTTTTCATTCCTCTGTATCTACTTGATGCGGAGCAAATCGCGCAAGTTCGTTAAATTTTGCCACATACTAAGCGACTGACATATCTCTCTGCTTCAACTCTAAAAACTTCACTTCCATTCTCCCTTGCATGCTCTTCGGGAAATAGTTCTCGAAGAACAACTCTTTGAATCTATCCCATGGTATAATCCTTTCTCCAGCCCTTTGCTGGTTTGCTTCCCACCAGTAGTTAGCTTTGCCCCTCATCAAGTATGTAGCGAAAGCTGTCTTTTGATCCTCTCCTACCCTCGCGATAACAAACGCGTTTTCTATTTCCTTGACCCAAGACTGGGCCTTGACGGGATTAGTCGTGCCCCTAAACTCTGGGGTCCTACGCTCTTGAAATCTTTGAAACTCGCTATCTGGATTGCTGGGGGATTTGGGTTTATAGGTCCAACATTTCTACCTTGGAAGGCCCCTTCCAATAAGTCTACTAGTCTTTGCATAGGGTCTATATGTCCCCTCTCATTGTTAACCGACTCTTCTTGGGTGGGTTGAGCTTGTTGTCTGCGTCTAGGCGACATTTTCTGCTAAATAGATAAATAAAGGAAGTTTAACATAATAGTCCCATTATACACTATAGTATATACCTAATGCAACATGTATAAAAGAATAAACGTTTATATTCATATGCAAATAATCATTGCATCTTACATGATTTCCTTATAGCATACTGCTATAAATGTGACGTTTCGTAATTTCGAAATTTATTTAAATAAGAAATATGAATTTATTCTTATTATGTGGTATGATTAAATTGAATACGTGAATGAATAAGTGAATATTATGCTTTGGTGTAATAGCGTAATATTTAAATTATTAATTACGTGAATATGTGAAAGGAAGTCCAATATATTTATGTGTATATTGATAATGAATAAGTAAATTTGTTCGTATTGAATAAATAAAGAATATATTAAAATATATATATTTAAGTAAGATAAATAAATTGTTTGGAAACAATTTATGGAAGGAAAGAGATATTAAATAATTTAATTATACAAAAATGAATTGTGTATATTAAATAAGCAAATTAGAAAAATTAGTAGAATGAATATTATTTATTATCGCGTAAAAAGTGGTAAAATATAATTATGGATTGATTCCATAATTATTGAAATAATTTTCGTAATATTTAGAATTATTTAATTATTTAATTTTCGGGAATATTAGACTACATGTACGCGTAATGTGGCAGTACGCGATAAGTACTGAAGGAAGTATGCTGAGTCAATAAGAGAAATAGGAGGTGGGAGTTAATTATTCATGCCATGCTAAGTCATAAGTCTGAGGAGCATGAGGTGTGTTAATATAAGAGTGCTATGTTTACACCAAGCAAAGCTATGCTTGACTCGTGAAGAAAGAAATGCAATAATCAGCTCTTCATTCTTTATTCCTTCTCCATCCCCATTCCATCTCTCCTCATCTCTCACAATTTGTAAACTCCAAGACTTGCCAATTCAAAGAAGCTAGAACCAAGTATTGAAGCTGAGTACTGAGATAATTGATTGGAATAATATTAATCAAGCCAAGCTAAGGTAAGAATCAATTTAATCCATGAATTCCTCTATTCCTTTTTCTTCTATAAATTTGAAAGTTATAATGTAATGAATGTATAGCTTAAGTAATGAAATTGGTTGTGAATATAACTTAGAAACATGGAAGAATGTAACAACCCGGATTTTTTTAAGAAGGATATTTATAATAAGAATTTAATAAATAAAATTCTTATTATAAGACGTAGCGAGTTGAGTGTAAAATATATATGTGTTATATATATTTATGTGACTTATGTGATAAGAGAATAAATATATGCGTATTATATATTTATTATCGGTTAAGTGATGAGATGTGAGCTAAAAGTTAGTCAACGCTAATTAATTTAATTAGTATAAACTAACTGACTAAGCGTATAATTGTATAGAAGGAAGCCAAAAACTCGAATTTAAGTTCAGAGTGGGCTGTACTGATGATGAAGGAGGAAGGAGAAAGAATGTAACGATCACGAATCGAGAGCACCCTTGTAATTTGAGTTTATTAATATTATGGGATATATTAAAATATTATTTTTGTGAGAGGTATTTTAAGGTTATTTTATAACCTAGATTATGTGTATGCGTTGGTTTTAAGTGTTGTTGTCGCGTGGGAGCGAATAGATTGATTTCGCGAAAAACCGCTAAATCATTATTCACCGGGCACGTTTCCCGAGGCACTATTCACATCTGAATATTTTTTACGTCTTTTTTGATTTTTATTAATTTCGTTAAGGCGTGTACACGACGAAATAATTTTTTCAAACGTCGAAAATTTTATTTGAGCCCAAACGTGATTTATTTCGTATCCGAAATGTTTGATATGAGTGTTCCGAATAAATGGACAAATCCCGTATTTATTATTTTTACCCATCCCAGTATTTTATGGGATGATCAATTTTAATTATGGGTAGAGTTATTGGGCAAATTGGGTGCAAAGGTTATTCAGATATATTTTTGTGTATATGTGTATTTATTTTTGCTTGTTACTCCAAGTGGGAACCGACCAAACATTTTGGGCCAATAAGAATTGAGGAAGGAAGGAGTGGTCGGGTGGAGGGGGTTGGTGCCAAACCAAATGCCTTGGAAATCATTTATTTCCCAACATTCCTCTCAAATGTTAAACCCACCAATTTGGTTACACTCCCTCATTTCTCCCGACCCCAGCTCATTTCTCCCAAGCCTCCTTCTTGCACACCCATTCAAACCATCAGCTCATTAGAGAGAGAGAGAGAGAGAGAGCTGCCGAGAGCTTGAAGGGAAAAGAAGAACAAGGAAGAAGAAAGAAACAAGAAGGAAGAAGGTGAAGGAAGAAGAGACACGGGTGGAGAAGAAGAGAGGAAAAGAGAAGCTAAAGCCAAGGAGAAGGACCCAAGCAAAGCCTAACAATCTTCGTAACATCTAGGAAGGATTTACAAAGGTAAATCATTAACCCAAATCCATTTCCATTTGATTTTGTTAAGATTTTCGAGTTTTAAAGGTTTTTGAGCTTTTAAGCTTGCGGTTGATTTTCTGGCAATTTTTTGTTGTTATTGTTGATTGTGGTTGCTTGATAATGTTACCAAGAGCCCTTGTAAGCCATTAACACCATTAAAGTGGAACAAAAACGAAAAAAATCTGTAACCTTGGTTAAGAAGGATGAACAATGGACAAAAATTGGACTTTGGACATTCGGACGATTTTAGAGGACTTTGGAACTATGATTCCGTGTGTGTTTAATTTGTTTGATGTAATTATGTTGTAGTTCCATGGGTTACGAAGTTAACCCAGTTAGAATGCAGTAAAAAGGTGTAAAAACAAAGATTTGGTGATGATTTTAATGAAGAACACCTAGAATATTAAAAACAGAGCATAAGTTTATGTTTTGGCCAGAGATTTGGCCATGTTAATGTTAATGGGTAGCTCTGAATTTTTGATATGTTGTAGCCACATGTCATAGAATCCGAAATGAACCAATTTGAACGTGTATAGAAGAAGTTATGAAGATCGGAGTCGGAGAGGGTCGGAATCGCGAGCTGGAAAAAACCCAGCAGATTCTCATAAGCCCAAAATGGGCGCTGCGGCGCCAGACACGTGCCAGGCGCAGAAGTGTCCGACTGGACTGTTTTGACCTCCTGTAGTAAAATGGGCATAACTTTCTCATACGAACTCGGGTTGAGGTGATTCAAGATGATTCGGAACGAGAAAGAGTAGATCTACAACTTTTATGCTTTAAGTTTTTCAATTTGAGGTCTGTAGCATGACATAAATTGACCATTTATAGGACTGATGTGTAATTGGAGGCAATCAGAGAGTGTCGGGCATGCGCGTAAGCACGTGTAATGCTCCCGACAATGTAAACTGATGTTCTAAGTTTTAAAACATGATTATTATGATTTATAATGATGCTTAACATTAACCATTAAGTATTAGACAATTCTAATGGGCGTGCTAAGCGTGCGCAAACGCGTGTTACTTGGTCGTTCGAATAGGCAGGTTTGGCGTACGGACATGCAAACGTCGTAACGCCGTAACAAGTGTGTATAACCTTGTTTAATATTATGTTTCTAATAAGAATGAAACATTATGGAGTGTGGTAACCCAACGTATGAGCATGCTAAGCACATGCAAAAGAGGCGAATTAGGCATGTGACGTGTAAACGTCGAAACGCCGTGTAAAGTGTTAATGAACTTAAATAGTGTTTCGATTCAAATGAAACGAACATTATAAGATATAGAGTGGGGGTTTTATAAACCAATAAGGATGGATGATGATGAGGGTCGTAACGTTTTCAAACGACGCGACGCCGAGAAATGGTTTAGAGTTAATCGCGTTAATTGTCTATAATGCGCGAACAATATGAGATAAGAATTATTATAATGTGAACCAACATATGAAGCCTTTTTAGTGGCTAAGTAGTGTTTTATTATTAAATAAATTGTGTAGGATATTTGAAGGACGAACCATCATAATTTGGCAAGGAACGCTTAAGGCAAGTTCTTTCAGTAACTTGTTGACTTGTTTAAATGTATTGATGTACCTGACCTGATTACTAAAGCTGTCACTATTGTGTGAATTATATGCGAGCATGATTAAAGTGTGCACGTTGTGCAACTATGTGATTATGTTGGTTTATGTGGAACTTGAAATATTATAAATGTGTAGTATGAGACATATGATGCAAATGAAACTTGCCTATTAAGAGATGTTTGATGCATATGTATATGCATTGCATATAATTTATGATGTATGAGTAAGATGCATAGTATGAGAATCACGGTGCATGAATAAAATACAAACTTATGTGTTACGTAAAGCATGAAATGTGAAAACTGTTAGTTTGTTGAGCTGTCGTGCTCATACTTGCAAAAATAAAACTTTTACAGATTGTAGATGCAACGAATTCTCTTGATATCACGTTGATAAGGATTAGAGGAGAAGGTAAAAAGGAAAGTTGTATTATTTCCTCATTGTATTTATTTGGCTGTGATGACGGTATACGATACATATGAGCTAGATTATGTAAACCTTGAGTTAAAAATGGAGGTCATCCATTATAGTAGTTAAGATGCGATAATGTTAATTACTTGTTATAGTAAACTAGAAGGATGACGATGATGTATAAAGGACGTTTACAACGAATGTATGGTTATTGAATAACTCTACGAATATTCAGAAAATGACTATCGTCAAAGACTGAATCTTATATTTGCTTATAAAGTTTTGAAAAGGGATCATGGTATTTATTCCACCTTGATCATAAGCGTAGAATTTAAAGGCTACGAAATCTAGAATCGAGAAAAAGAGTGTAGTAGTAAGTTTTAATATTTATCGTTGTAACTGTTATGTATAGCATGAATAAAATTGAATTGTAATGAATATTAAAAGATGTATTTGTAAAGGTCTTCGTACCTAGGATTAGATGAGAGCATGTTGTAATCAGTGTTCTAAAAGTCGCTAGTCGGTCCCAGGTCGGTTGGCTACCGACTAGGGGATTAGTCGGGGATTAATCGGGGATTAATCGGCTAGGGGCTTAAATGAAAGAAAATGAAAGTATAGGGGCTAAAATAAAAAAAAATGAAACTACAGGGGCTGATATATAACATTTTAGGGGCTATTTTGAAATTTAAAAAAACTTTTAGGACTAACATAGTAACATAAGTAACACAAATCATCAAATAAAAATATTACAACATATAATAATAATACTATAATAGTCAAACCAAATAGTTCGATGCTCTAAGTTCAAAACCAATTAACCAAATGAAATTAAGTAGCACAAAATCAATAGTCAATCACTCCTCCTCCTCCTCTTCTCCATATCCCTCCAAGACTTGCTCTCCATCGGACTCAAACTCATAATCTTCATCTTCATTCAGTTCGTTGTCATCATCTTCCGACACAAACTCGTCTTCATGTAGTTCTCGCACATTTCTACCACTTCTTCTAGGTAGAAGGACCTCATCCGCTCCCATAGCTTCCCCAACCATATCCCATGTAAGTCCCGAACCCGGCTCAACTTCATCGTCACCACCTTCAACAATCCATCCTTGTGCATTTGTTGCTTCACTAGTAATTAGGACATCCTTCTCCTTTACCCTTCTTTTCTTGTTGACAAGTTTGGCATTGAATTGGACATACACTAGGTTGTTCAACCTTGTTGCATCAAGTCTATTCCTTTTCTTCGTATGTATCTATACATTAAAGAAAATTCTCAAGTTAATAATTCTAATACCCTTATTAAAAAATTACAACATATAATAAAGAGAGGGAATATGTACTTACTCCCTCAAAAGTGCTCCAATTTCTCTCACACCCGGATGAACTCGAAGTCAAAGAGAGAATTCTAATGGCCATTTTTTTCAAGTGGGGTGTATGATTGCCATAGTTAGACCACCATCCAACTAATCATGAAAGAAGCACAATTTAATGAGTAATTTAGTACCAAGTGTCATTGGTGTCATTGCTAACTAAAAAAAACTAGAAAAGTAATTATTAAGTTACCCGGATCATAAGTGTCATTGTTCTCCTCACATCCCTTTGCGGTCAATGGTCTACCAAATCCACCCTCTTTGTTCTTGTATTTCAACAACTCTTTATTGATGACCTCATTTTGAACTTCAAAATCATCGGGGAAGAAAGATTCAACACAAGTAAAAACACCATCCATGATAAGTGGATCATCTTTCATGGTAGGATCCTTGAAGAGGTAAAATGGATTCAAAAAGTAAGCCATCAAATGCAATGGACTATCAAGCCGACCTAAGCCTTTTGAGTCAATGACTTGTAGTATTGGACGGTAGTTACCCTCATTTTGTTTGTATGCCTCTTTGATCTCTTCTTTCGCTTTCTTGAGCTCTCCATACACAAAGCCCATTGAGGGATTCCAATCCCCATCAACAAGACGAAGAACCATCACTAATGGAGCAAACACTTTCAAGCAAAGAGTTACGCTATTCCAAAACGCCGTACTCATCACCGTAGCAAATGCGGCTTTCCCCTTTGCGGTCTTCACCCATGGAAGAGCTCCCCATTCATTGGTAGTACACATCATCTTCAACTCTTGTTTCTTCTCCATCATACTTTGCATTGTCAAGAAGGCGGTTGCAAATCTAGTAACACCCGACCTCACTATGTCTCTCTTTTTTGTATGTTTTCTCATCAATGCCAAGGTTCTATGATGACTATAAATAAATATAGTGAACTTCTTTGCCCTTTCAATAGTGTCTTTGAACTTTTGTTGCTTTCCAATCCCTTCAAGCATGAGGTTTATTGTGTGTGTTGCACATGAAGTCCAAAACATGTGTGGTCTCTTGGCCTTCAACAATTCCGCCGCTGCCATATTATTAGAGGCATTGTCCGTGACTACTTGGATTACATTTTGCGCCCCAACTTCATCAATGCACTTGTCAACATAGCCAAATATATGTTCAGCCGTGTGCGACACCTTCGAATCTTCCTTAGAAGAAAGAAAACAAGTCCCAGTCCTACAATTAACACATAAATTCATGATGCTTCTTTTTCGATCAGTCCAAGCATCGGTCATGATAGGGCATCCCGTTGAAGCCCACTCTTCTTCTTGTTTCTTGAGTGATTGTTTGGTTCTCTCCACCTCCTCCTTCAACAATGGCTCCCTTAATTGGTATTGGCTTGGGGGTTGGTAGCCCTGGCCAAATATACCCACCGCCTCAACAAAGCGTTTAAAGCTATCATTGTCAATAACATGAAATGGAATACCTGCTTCGTACATCCATCGAGCCAAGTACCTATTCACATCATGAGTTCTCTCTTTCCAAAGTGCATCATTCATGTTTTGTTGTCGCATCTTCTTACTTGCACTCAAATCCGGATCGATGGCCCTTGCATATCTATCCATGGGACCAAGATAATGGGGCCTCTTCCTTGACCCTAAAACTTCAACTTCTTCGTCTTCATTTCCTTCTGGAATTGCCTGCACTTCCACTTCCGCTCTAACATTCAAGTCATCTTTCCTCTTGTCTCATTTTTTAGTTACTGCCTTGTCAAGTGCCATCGTACACTTTTCTTTATCTTCCTTGGTTGACTTGTGGCATGGTGCTATATTTCCCTTGATATTTGCTATGTGTTGTTTCAATCTATAAACTCCTCCACCATACTCTTTGTCACACAATTTGCATCTCCAACGATCCTTGTTACTAGGATTTACAAGGAAGTCATATTCCCATCCAACATCATCTGAAGCTCTTTTTAATACTGAACACTGAGAAGTAGTAGAGGCTGCCGAAGATGCTGATTGAGATTGAGCCATTAATACTACACTATACGGCTATACCAATGCAAAATACAAAATACAATTAAACAAAAAAACAACTAAATTAAGCAAATATGTTACAAGTAATAGTAAAACAAGTAAACAAATAAACAACTAAACAAGTAATTTTAGTAACTTACTACTTAATTTATACGAATAAAATTATATGTATTTAATATTTATATGAATATAAGAATATTGATAATTTATTTAATATTTTAGTTAATATTGTTTTCTAATAATTTATCATATTCTTAATGCAGGTTGTAGACTTATAGCACATCAAATCACAACAAGAAGGAAGCAAGATCAAGTCATGATAATAATTAAACAAGAAGGAAGCATGATAATAATTAAAGTATTAAACATTATCATGGTGCAATTTTATTTTTATTTTTTTTAGTTACTACTTATTACATTACTATAATTTATACTATAAATTATAGTAATGTAATAAGTAGTAACTTAAATTTTTTGAAATATCCATCAAATTTAAGTAATAAACTAATAATTATACAGCATACACTTTGCTACAAACAATAAAATTGATCTTGTAAAAAAAAGTATAGCAGCCAGGCATCCAAACAACTGAAACAAGGAATAAACAATAAAGCATAACCCTACATATTGGGCAGCATAACCGTAAATAAAAAAAAAATCAGCAGCAGCAGCCAACAAATCAACAAACAAGGAATACACCAAAAAAACAAAAACAAAATCAGTAGCAGCCAACAAAGCAGACTTGTCTTTATTTACGAAAGAAAAAAATTGGGCAGCATAACTCTACATATTGGGCTAAGAGAAAAAAAAAGAAAGAACAGATCTGTGAGGAGAGAAGAAGAGGAGAGAAGAAGAACAGAGGAAGAAGAAGAAGAAGACAGAACTCGTACCTGTGAGGCTGCCGAAGATCGCGATCTGCTGAAGACGAAGTCGCACGGTTGGTAAGTCTCTCCCTCTTGGCTCTTGCTCCCCTTTCTTCCTTTCTATACTCTCTGTAAGTCGATCGAAGGCTTAGGGTATGTGCTGCACCTTTTTTTTTTTTTTACCCATTTAAGGTCGGGTCGACCGCTTCACCGACTAGCCCCGACTTCCCCGACTTCCCCGACTAGCTCCGACTAGCCCCCGACTAAGTCGGACAGCGACTAACAGCAGCGACCAGCCCCTAATCGACTCGTTCACCTGCCGACCCCGACCTAGTCGCCGACTAGTCGGCCGACTAGGCCGACTTTTAGAACACTGGTTGTAATAATAACGTAACTACATTCATGTAGTAAGACTATGTTGTATGGGTGATACCGTGACGCACCGAACTCGGCTTATAGACAAGACCCGGATTTCGGGGGCGTCACAAGTATTATGTATTAGTTGTTGTGTACTAGTTATGTCATGTTTTAATTATGGTTTCGAGACTTGGGACGACAATATTTATATTATATCAATGTAAATATTTTTATTATTCTGCAATGAGTTGTTGATAGTATGATGTATGCGTTGCATAGTGATGCACCAGACCCGAGGTTAAGGTAACCCGGATTTCGGGGGCATTACAACTACTATCACTAGAGGAACTCCTATTGACAAGCGAATAAAACTCCATTAGGTGTTTCTTTAAGTGAGTCACGTTCAGTGAACTTATTCTCCAATAAGCACCTACATACTTGCTTTAATGTCCCCACACAAATGATTATGAGATCAATCAACATCTTCAACACAGCAAGCGTAGTATGTACTAATCTATCCGGAATTAGTAACCCCACGTTAGTGATCCAACGATTAGGAACATTTTTTAGTTTTGAGCTATCTAGAATTTAGATCTCATTAGCATGAACTCTTCATGATTCTAAAAGTATTGCTCCAAAACTATAAGTTTATCACATTAATTAATTCTACCAATTAAATATGGATAAGTAAACACCTTCATATAAATAAATCATTTTATTAATAAAGAATAAGATTACAAAGTAAATGCTTATCACATCATATGTGATTGGCTTGAGGGCATACTACTTTCAATTGTTGCCTGCTTGGACCACCCCAGGTCTCTTTTTTTAGTACTATGAACAGTGCAGTAGCAGCCACATGTCCTTTGACTCTGTTAAAATAGTTGTTAGATAGAGACTTTGTCGACTTGTTCTTATTGCAAAATTATCTGAGGATAATCTCGGAGAGTCAGATGTTAAGGTTGATGAACCTTGTTATAATCTGTCACTGACTTGTTAGTCATTTGCACTCTACGATTTTTGATTTCCTCATACTGAAATCGTAGAATGATTTTTTAGCTCTACGAATGATGGTGACTCTGCAATTTGACTTTACGATCAGGCTTGTACTCTACGATCTGGTTTATACTCTACGATCTTCCAATTGTCTTCAGTCTACTCTGGGATCTTAGAGTAGTTTTTCCTTTGGCTCTACAATTCGTTTTCTGGCCTGGACAACTTAGCTATTACAGAGTTTTAACTCTACGAATTTGAATCAACCTAACATGTTTGATTCCTAAACTAAGTCCTTTTAGATAAGATTCATTTCACAAGAACTTTACAAAAGCTACTTGAATACAATTATACATTAAACTCATATATCATCATCAAATAAAAAATGTTCATCATAAATTGTAGATACTAACACATTATTCTACAAAAAAGAATTAAAAAAATCTATGAAAAAGTTCTTTTAATTATTTAGTTACACAATAAATTTTAACTTTAAAAATATGTTTAGGATTTTACTTTACTCAATTTTGGACTCTAAAGAACTAAATATTAGACGTATAGAAAAAAAAATATAATGATTACATATATAATAATTAATATTAACAAAATATATTAAATATTATAAAATATATTAATGATTAAACTTTAGTTACCAATTTTATTTCATATAGGAGACATTTTTAGTTAATTATGTTAAAAATAATTATGACTTATATATTAATGATTAAAAATTAGTTAATTTTTAAACCTAAAAGTCATAATGGTAACCTATTATTCTACAATAATTTTATTCCTAAATAACTATATATTAACAATATAAGAAAAATATTATGAGAAAATAATAATTAATATTAAAAAGCGTAATATATAATACAAGTTTATTAATGAGTAAACTTTAAATACCAATTTTATTTCAGATAGGAGATCTTTAGTTAATTAATGTTAAAAAAATTCACTATATATTAGTTATTAAAATTTAGTTATCTTTCAAAACTAAAAACCATGATGGTAATTTATTATTTTTACAGCAATTCTATATATTTCATATGGAATTTCTTAAACATCAACTTTAGACTGTTTGGTTCTACTCATTTTTGAAGTCTAAAAAATTATATATAAATTCAAAAGAATGAAAATAAGACTAAATATTAAATTTAAAAACTATTTAAAAAGAAATATTAAACTTCAAATAACATAAAAAGAAACATATTGCTAACACTCAATTATGAGTCTTTGATAATTACCTGTTTGAGCAAAGTTTGTAATCATTCTAATAGTAATAATAAGTTAATTTGAGATTCAAAAAAAATATTTTATAATCATTATATATATAGAATAAATAAAAAATAAAATTTATTTAAAAATAAACCCGTGCTTCACAAGAGACACTCAACTAGTAATAAATATATAATAAGACAAAACTTAATTTGTTGGTCATCATCTTTGGTCTTCGTCTTTGGTATAGGCCTAGAATTTAATTACTACTAAAATATTTTTAAAATATCCTTAATTTTATTTTATTTATTTTAAATAGACTTAGAATTTAACTACAAGTAAAACACTTTTTAATATGCAAAGAAAAAAGTAAAAAAGAAAGGAGAAAAAGAAGGAAAAGTACTTTACGATAAATTGCCCATCTCCATGGTACGCCATTCGTATCATTACTCACATGCAGGCTTTCCATGGTTAGTTCAATTGGTTATACTTCTAAGGAAAGTTGACATTCTTCGTCATATTAAGAATATTTATAGAAAAATATTAATTATGAGTAAAAATATTAACTTATTATTTTATAAAAATTTTATTCTTTATAAGTTATTAATTAGTTTCTTAGTCATATAAAAAATTCTAACATTAAAATCATATTTAAAATTTTACTTTTAGGTCTCTACTCAATTTTGAATGCTAAATAACTATACATTAAAAATATTAAAAAATAATTATTAATAAATAATAACTGATATTAATAAATATATTATATATTACAAAATATATCAACGAAAACTTCAGTTACCAATTTTGTTTTATATAGGAGATCTTTAGTTAATTAATTAATATTATAAAATAAATTCTAACTTATATATTAATGAATAAAATGTAGTTAATTAATTTTAAAATTAAAAATCATAATAGTAACTCATTGTTTTACAACAATTCTATTCCTAAATAACTATATATTAAAATTATATAAAAATATTATGACTAAATATAATTAATATAAAATACTTTATATATATATATATATATATGTATATGCATATCAAAATAAATTAATGCATGATTAAACTTTATAAAATTCTTTTATCTCATTTATCTTCGAACAAAATTTGTTGACATTTTAATAGCAATGGTAAGTTAATTTATGAAATTTTAAAAATATTTCATAATTATTATATACAAAACGAATAAAAAAAATAAAAATTATGTTCTTTGAAAAACAAACTCGTGCTTTCCTCGGGTAACTTGGTAACTATAATTTTACACCAACACATAACATAGAACCACAGAAAAGACATGAGCACGGACATCAGATCCCTAAAACACATTACTAGGAAGAGAAATAACTGGATGGATCCTCTTTCTCCTTCCAAAACTTTTGGCACATAAACCGCTCGTTTCATTTCTCAAATCCAACCAATTTGTTTGTTCAAACCTCATCCAAATTTCCCATCTACAATTTTTTTTTCCAATTCATTTCATCTACTTATCCATTTGATAAATCCCAATTCTTTAATTACAAGATCTGCAAAGCTCCAAATTTGAACAAACATCATGAAAAAGCTTAGTCCCTATACAAAATTTTCCCATAACCAAATATTTCAATTATCATTTTGTTTCTTCACATTATCATACCTTCCATATTCCACCTCCGAAATCAAGAACACACAAATTACCGAAGACTCCCGGCCATTAATCCTTTTCGAGCGATTCAGGTTTGCCAAAAATGGCCATGCCAAAATATCAATACAAAAAATTTCATGGAAATCCACATAACTTATTATTACAATTATGTCATTTACTTCTGAAACAAATATTTTTCTTTTGCGGTATGACCCTTTAGGTTCTCCATATTAAACCGGTTGTGAATAAATTAATTAGAACAATTCTAATCTTATTTAAATAAATAAATAAATTAAACTATTTAATTTATTTAAATAAATAATATTTATTCTACAATAAGGGTAAGTTCCCTTAGCGATCAACGACTTTCTAGATAATATAGATTTCAATATTAATCACAAAAGAACCTTTCAGTGCATAGTTACCGTACAATTTAATCCTTCTACCATACAATGTCCCAATTAAATATAAGACATGGAATTACGGTCAAGTCTCATTTTATTTAATTATATGCATTTCGATTCTCCAATGAACAACTCTGATAATGCAAATTAGAAACTCCTTTGTAATTTTATTCTGCTTTGGCCAAAGACTTCTGAGTCGTCATTTATCGAATCACATAGGACATTCTCTCCTTTTACTAGAAGTGGTAGATTCTTTGTTGATCATTCACCTATCTTCATGTATAACTTATTATACCCAATCATACCCTTTGATATACCCTAATGCTGCGTTTGGATTGGTGGAATAGGAGGGAAAATGGAATGACTCATTCCTATGGAATGAAAAAAATTGTGTTTGGTTGCGATTGAAATAAAAAAAATTGTGTTTGGTTCCTTAAGAGAAGGAGAACATATGGAATAACTCATTTCAACTAGAATGGAATGAATCATTCCATTCTTTATTCCATTCCTTTAAATCAAACGCAACATAAAGGTCTTAGGGACATGTCAAAGTATAACTCATCATACACAAGATACTATGATGATTTCAAGTCTAAGGATCACTTGTACTACTATCACTAGAGGAATTCCTATTGACAGGCGAGTAAAACTTCATTAGATATTCCTTAGCGAGCCACGTTCAATGAACTTATTCTCTAATAAGCGCCTACATACTTGCTTTGGTGTCTCCACACAAATGATTATGAGATCAATCATCCTCTTCATAAGAGCAAGCAACGTATGTACTAATCTATCCGGATTCACTAATCCCCTTTTTAGTAATCCATCGATTAGGAACGATTTTAGTTTGTGAGCTATCTAGAATTTAGATCTCATTAGCATGATCACCATCATGATTTTAAAAGCATTGCTCAAAACTATGAGTTTATCACATTTAATATAACAACACCATGTAGATAAAGTAAAATGCCTTTAACAAACGAATAAGATTACAAAGTATATGCTACATCATATCAAATATGATTGGCTTGTGTGCATACTACTTTCAATCTCCCACTTGCACTAAAACCAATCGTCACGGTATCTAATACCCTTTTTCTCTAAGTGACGATCATCCTGCTGTTAGATAAAGCTTCAGTAGATGGATATGCAATGTTATTCTCGAGAGTCCACTATCTCTATAGTGACTTTTCCTCTTTCAATGATTCCACTAATCAAATGAAAGTGTCGCAACACTTGTTTGAATCCAAGATGAGACTTAGGAACTATTCCTAGTTCTGTAATGAACTTTTCATCCAAACAATCAACTTGCAGCTTCATTTACAGCTATGTACTTTGTCTTTGTCACTAAACCAGCAACTCTTTGCTGTTTGGAACTTTTCCAATTCACTACACCACCTTTCAAGGTATCGATTTACCTTAAAGTGGATTTGTTATCATCTTGGTCAGTCTGAAAAACTTGAGTCTGTTTAGCCCTCTAGTTTTAATTCAGACCTATCATGAATCATGATCACATCTTTAGTACCGGTTAAGTACCTAAAGATGTTTATCACTGTCTTACAGTGATCATCTCCAGAATATGACTGATCAACATCAAGCCTTGTATATTCATTGCATTCATGATAGTAACTCATGCGATCTCTCTTTCAATTGGGGACAATTTTAGAGAGATACACTCCATGGCTCATCATCATGAGACCTCTCTTGGAGTTTGCCATGTTGAACGCCTTTAACATCAAATGAATATACGTTCCTTGGGTCAAGCCGAACATCCTTTTAAATCTATCTATATAGATTTATATCCCCAATTTATAGGATGCTCCTCCCAAGTCATTCATGAAGGAATGTTTAGACAATTTTATCTTTACTGATTGTAGCATTGGTGTGTTATTCCTTATCAGTAGTATATCAACATATAATACTAAGAATGTCACAGCGCTCCCACTGACCCTTTTGTACACACAAGGTTCATTCTCATTTTTGATAAAATCAAACTCTTTTGAGTGTCTCATCAAAATGAATGTTCCATCTTTGAGAAGCTTGCTTCAATCCATAAATGGATTGTTGCAGCTTATATACATGATTTGCTTCAACCTTTGAAATAAATTCCTCTGGCTGTATTATACATACATTCTTCTCAAGTCTTCATGGAGGAAGGACGTCTCCACATCCATTTGTCAGATTTCATAATAAGCTGTAATCACAAGTAAAATCTAAATGGACTTGAGCATTACCCGGTAATAAGGTTTTATCACAGTCAACTCCTTGACTTGAAAAACCTTTTAAACAGGTCTGGTCTTATAGGTCTCCACATTGCCATTTGCCCCAGTCTTTCTCTTAAAGACCCATATTCACCTTCTAGGCACTATGCCCTTTTGTGGAGTAACCAGAGTCTATACTTGGTTCTCTTATATGGAGTCCATTTTGGATTTCCTGGCCATCTGTCATTTCTCTGAGTGTCTACTACTCATAGCCTTATCGTATAAAACTGGATCATCATCCTCTATGATGTGTACCTCATCATCATCCTCTATGATGAATGCATACCCCCAGATATCTTCGGTACTCTTCCAGATTTACGATTCAGTTGTGGTACAATAGGTCTATCTACAGGTTCCTCGGTTCGACTTAAAATGTTTTGTGGTTCTTGAACTCCTTCAAGATCTATTACCCTCCCACTAGTTCCTTCAATGATAAACACATTTATCTAAGAAGGCAGCGTGTAGGATTATAGTAATAATACCCTAAACTTATCTTTGAAACCTTTTCACATAAGCTGGACAACCCTTATCTTAACATACTTAAGAGTAGGAATCCTCCTTATCCATAAGCTTTATGGAGTCTTGGGATCAGATTTTTTTGAGGTTACCTTATTTTGTAGATATGCAGCCGTTTCTAGGGCATAACCCCAGATGGATACTAGAATGTCGGTAAAAATCATCATGGACTGCACCATGTCTAACAAGGTACAATTTCTCCTTTTAGATACACCAATTAATTATTGCGTATCAAGAGGTGTCCATTATGAGAAAATACCATTTTGAGATGATCTAGAAACTCATTGCACAAGTATTCTTTCCTCGATCTAATCAAAGAATATTAATACTTTGTCAATATGTTTCACTTCTGAATTCTTTGAACATTTCAAATGATTCAGACTTGTATTTTATCAAATACACACATTCAACTCTTTGAATGACCATCTCCTTTTCTTTTATTAATTTATTCAATTTGCAAAATATTTTTCATGTAAGTCAAGTATACAAAGTCTATCAAGTAATCTTCCAGTTTCAAACAAAACATTATCATTATAAATAGAACAACAATTATTCTTAAATATAATACCAGAACCTTCCTAATGTTTCTAATGAGAACTGGAACATAATAACAACTTATTAATTTAATAGACTTGCCCGTAGGCAATGCTAAACTATAAGTTCCTATGGTTAATGCAACAACCTTTGCTACATTTCCACACATAAGATTACTTACTATTTGTTTAGCTTTCTACTTCTGCTTAGTCTCTGTATTGGATTGCATACGTGAGAACTACAGCCGGTATCCAATACCCAAGTAGAACCTTGACTTACAGAAAGATTTATTTTTAATCATGAACAAACCTGTATTTGTAACCGATGCTTCACTAAGCTTCTTCTAGTTAGCTTCTGTAAGATTCTCCTTACAGTTTCCTTTCTAGTATCCAGGCTTATTGCAGTGGAAGCAAACTCCTTTGCTATCTGCATCAGTCTTGTTCTTATTGTCCTTTGTTTTTGCCTTTTCATTTACCTTTTTTGAATTGTTCTTCTTTTAATAAGATCCTTTGGCCCTCTTCCGCTTCCTGGAAGAATCATCTACCTGTAAGACTTGGTCTTTCTTGGTTGGAAAGTGACTCTTTACAGTTTTCAACATGTTTAAGCAACTCAGGCAGGCTGACATATAACTTGTTCATGTGGAAATTCACAACAATTTGTGAGAAAGTCCGAAAGTGATTGCAAGATCAAATCTTGGATCAACTCTCCATCCATTAAAACCGAGTTGTCCCAATTGTTCAATCAGATTGATCATTTTAGGACATATGTCTGTACTGTAGTGCCATCGGTCATTCTAGATCAGAAAAGCTCCTTAGATATCTGATATCTAATAGTCCTACTTTCCTCACCCTTCAACTCCTTGAAGGTGCAGGAGTATAGTAGGAGCATCCATAGTTTCATGCTGACGCTGAAGCTCGTTACTCATGGATGCGAGCATGATGCATTGAGCCAACTGTGCATGATCTTACTACTTTCTAAAAGTAGCAATCTCTTCCTCAGAGTCATTGTCTGCAACCATTGGATGGATAGACATATTAAGGACATAAGATAGCTTTTCAGCTTTGAGAACTATTCTCAAATTTCTTAACCAGTCCGATTAATTAGCATCTAATATGCTATGCAGTGATAGTGAATTAGACATCGTAAAATTCTATAAATGAATTTGTAATTTAACAACATTTTAGCATACATTCGTTTTAATTAATTACCAAAATAAATTAGGTCTTTATTTTAAATTGGTATCTCCCACTATTTTCATCAAACTATATTACCCTCCCTATATAGTTTGACATATATAATTAAAGATTTGCTAGTGAGAATAAGGATCCCATTTCAAATGTATATAGTCTTGTGTGATACAACAAACTATATATAATTAAATAGGTAGACATCTATTGTCAATTACATCACTATGTAACTCCTTGTATTTTGCCTCTTAGATTATTTTGATCAAGTGTGACACATCCGAATCAAAATTATCCAAGTTAAGTCTAACCTAGCACTTCCATATATTCGAAAGAAAAACACTGTCCTTGTGTGACACAACAAAACAGCATCGTTCAGTCTATTTATAAGCATCAAATGTGATAAAGCAATATCTTAAATATTTAATACTTGCTTTGTGTGACACAACAAACTCATATTAAATGTTTAATACTCTATCGCTTTACCATGCTAGAAGGCGACGTTCGATATTCCAAATATCTTTGAACGCTTAGGACTTAATATAATTTCTTTGAGGGGTTTATTATTATTTGTCTCATCTTGTTTAGCGCGCATGCACACACACACATATATATATATATATATAAAATACGCGTCATATTATTTAACATGCGAAGCATGTTGTATAATATATAATATATACATGGTAAGCATGCACATATAGAATACTATATTCTATCTGGATTGATTATGGACTTTTATTCTAGTTTGGTTCACTAGAGCCATCAAGTGAACCAAAAGGTCAAACCTAGGGTGCAAGATCAAAATTTAAATATAACTATTACATTTAAACCCGGGCTCCATTACAAACGGGTCTTCAAGCGCTCCTTGTTCCTTTGTCTCCAATTCTTCAAGTAATTCTAACTAAACCTATAAACTATTTACAATAAATAGAAACATTGATCAGCAGTCAAGGGGAGGTACATAGGAGGAAGATAGAATTTACATCAAGAAAAACTAGAGAAGACGAGGTACGCAGACCCCATTTATAAAAACCCATTCATTCAAGCATCCACTAAAATAAATCCAATCACACATTGGTCAGTAGTCCATAATCAATCCCTATTTATTATCATACATATCTCCATATGTATCAATAAATAACATTCATCTCATGAATAATAAAATCATTCTATATATGCATTGATATCATTTAATGGGTAATTAAAAATTTACTACAAATCTAATTTTTGAAATAAAAATAAACTCCTTTATTCTAATCAAAATTTAAATCATAATAAACTTCTTTATTTTATTTTATCCAATTTTGAATAAAAATAAACTCCTTTATTTTTAATCAAATTCCAAATCAAAATAAACTCTTTTATTTCAATTAACATGAAATCTAATTTCAAGTTCAAAACAAACTCTTTTATTTTAACTTAAAATTGTTGGAAAATAAAATATGTTGAATCATATTCCTTATCAAAATAAACATCTTTATTTTTAAGGAAACATGGAATCCTATTCCATATGTGAATAAACTCCTTTATTCTAGGAAACATGGAATCCTATTCCAAAATAGAATAAACTCCTTTATTCTAGTTAACGTGGAATCTCATTCCAAGTTAAAATAAAACTTTTAATTTTAATCATATTCCAATTCAAAATAAACCTTTTATCTTAATTGAAAATAAATAAAAACAAAATAAAAAAATTTCAAATTCTGCAGACCTGCGCGGTCGCGCTCCAAATTGAACTAGGAGCGGCGCGGCCGCGCTGCACCCCCAAAAACAGTTTCTGGATTCGGGCACGACCGCGCTCCAGAATGAACTGGAAGCGGCGCGGTCGCTCTACGTAGCAGAGTTCGAATTTTTTTTCTTTGCCCAGAAAATCGATCCAATCGCATACCCATACATACATGGAATCATCATAATCGATAATTAGCACAATGTTAGACTTTGATACCACTGTTAGGTTTGTATATAGCGCGAACATGCAATCAAATTACATAAATAGTGCGGAAGCGCAATAAAACGGATTTTAAAATTTTTCATACAAACTATCACCATGATCATCCTTGTGATCAATTATTAATTAAACAAAAGAGATAGAGATATAGAATTATACCCTCGTGAATCAAAGCTTCCTCAGGTACAAGTTCACCTCCAATTCCTTCGCGTTCTCCTTGAATTCCACCGATTAAATTCTTTCCTTTGATCAACGTTAGCCACCAAAGTGTTTGGCCTCTAGAAGTGATCCACCAAGGAATAATAGTTGTTCAAGAAGATGGGTGTTGGCAAAACCCTAGTTTATATCTCTATAGAAATTGCAAGTACTCTCTCTTTCTCCAATTCTTATGGAAGAGTGTGTAACCCCATCTTTGATAAGACATCTCTTATTTATAGGTGTAGGAAAACCCTTCCCTAAACTATTTAGGATTAGAGTTTATACTCTAATTAAACTCATTTAATTAATTATACTCCTAATCCAATTAGTAATGCATGAGAGAGTACTTCTATTAATTAATTCTCAATCCCTATTAGGAATTAAATAATAGTAATGATAATAATAATAATAAGACTCTTATTAATTTATATTTAATATTTTCAAAATATTAAATAATAAATATTAAGCTATTTAATTTATTCTATCTTCATAGATTAAATTAAATACACTTAACTTATTATTACAATTATGCCATTTACTTCTGAAACAAATATTTTTCTTTTGCGGTGTGACCCTTTAGGTTCTCCATATTAAACCGGTTGTGAATAAATTAATTAGAACAATTCTAATCTTATTTAAATAAATAAATTAAACTATTTAATTTATTTAAATAAATAATATTTATTCTACAATAAGGGTAAGCTCCCTTAGCGATCAACGACTTTCCAGATAATATAGATTTCAACATTAATCACAAAAGAACCTTTCAGTGCATAGTTACCGTACAATTCAATTCTTCTACCATACAATGTTCCAATTAAATATAAGACATGGAATTACGGTCAAGTCTCATTTTATTTAATTATATGCATTTCGATTCTCCAATGAACAACTCTGATAATGCAAATTAGAAACTCCTTTATAATTTCATTCTGCTTTGGCCAAAGACTTCTGAGTCGTCATTTATCGAATCACATAGAACATTCTCTCCTTTTACTAGAAGTGGTAGATTCTTTGTTGATCATTCACCTATCTCCATGTATAACTTATTATACCCAATCATATCCTTTGATATACCCTAAAGGTCTAAAGGGACATGTCAAAGTATAACTCATCATACACAAGATACTATGATGATCTCAAGTCTAAGGATCACTTGTACTACTATCACTAGAGGAATTCCTATTGACATGCGAGTAAAACTCCATTAGGTATTCCTTAGCGAGCCACGTTCAGTGAACTTATTCTCTAATAAGCACCTACATACTTGCTTTAGTGTCTCCACACAAATGATTATGAGATCAATCATCCTCTTCATAAGAGCAAGCAACGTATGTACTAATCTATCCGGATTCACTAATCCCCTTTTTAGTAATCCATCGATTAGGAACGATTTTAGTTTGTGAGCTATCTAGAATTTAGATCTCATTAGCATGGTCACCATCATGATTCTAAAAGCATTGCTCAAAACTATGGGTTTATCACATTTAATATAATAGCACCATGTAGATAAAGTAAAATGCCTTTAACAAACGAATAAGATTACAAAGTATATGCTACATCATATCAAATATGATTGGCTTGTGTGCATACTACTTTTACTTTTATGATTATTCAAATTATTTGACATTCGTTCAAGTTATCTACCTATGCTATAATGCATGTTGTTGAGCCTTAAAGTTCTTTATTCCATAAACTATTTGAAAGCTATGTTAAAGCTAATTGATTCGGCTAGACACATATTGATTTGTTTATTGAA
The DNA here is from genome assembly GCA_034770075.1 of Aralia elata. NCBI lineage: Eukaryota > Viridiplantae > Streptophyta > Magnoliopsida > Apiales > Araliaceae > Aralia > Aralia elata. Next base: position 60,838,011 of record CM068384.1, on the reverse strand, counting down.
GTGAGGTTAAGTCTTCAAACTATTATTGTTGTTAAGTAAAACTATCCGATCAAATTGTTTTGGTTCGGATTCCAATGCAAAGTTGAGAAGAACAACCCTCATAGTAGGGGCGATTGTATAAATGTCGGGGAACTGCCAAGCGTGTAAATTGTAAGTGAGGCTTATGCATAACGCCAGGTGCTTTAGGCTGATCACCTATTGTACCAGTTTGGTGGATTATCGGATGAATTTCTAGTAATTCTAGATAGAGTTTTGTGCCTTGGTGCTCACTCAGTATTGAATAGTCCATTTCTTTGGGAAACTTTGAAATCCTTGGATACTTTAGAAATCCTTCGGTCCATAGTGACCACTATAATGGTGATAAAGAAGTTGCTTATTTCCTTGAGCTATCTAATTTTTAACTCCTATGATCTATAAAGTTATTCATATGATTATTCACTACTATTATACTTGTGGAGCAAATTTGTTGCTCACCCTTGCTTTCCTTAAAACCTTTCAGTTAGTGCAGCACGTGGCGAAAGCTCGGGAAAGGGCAAAGTTACTGATTAGTTCTGTTTTATTCTATTAGAATCACTGTTTGTATCAAGACTTATTATGTGATGTTGTGTATTAAGATTTATTTACCCTTATGTATTATGTTATGTTTTGTAGTAGTCTTGGTTTCAAGACTTGGGACAGGATTATTTATGTTATATCAATGTAAATATTCATTTATTCTGCTATAAGTTATCGATAGTATGATGCTTGTTTTAGATAGTGACGAACCAGGTCCGTGACTCAGGTGACCCGGATTTGAGGGCGTCACAGTTATACTCCATTTAAAAAGGGAAAAAAAGAAAAATGAAAAAAAAAATGGGAAAAAAGCACCCTTCTTAATTTGTTAATTTATTTTGAAGTCTAAAATTTGCAGCCTCTATTTCAAAATATAAGACTATTATTAATTTTAAAGTAGAATTTAGGACATTTTGAAATTTAAAATTTACATAATTCATTTAATTTTAGTCAGTATAATGATAGAATATTAAAAATTAAAATAATACAATAAGATTAATATTTTGTAGAATTGAAGTACGAAAAAATATGTCAGAAGCCAGCGTTTCGTAAAACTATCAGTCTAGCATGTAGCAATATTTTTAATCTTTGGAGTCTGTTTGTAGTAGTTGGTTTTTCTAATAGTGTTTTGTAATTTAAGCCTACAATCCAAGTTTTTTGAATTATCGTGCTTAATTTAATTCAGAAATAATGATCTAATCTTATATTTTAGATGAATGAAGTATTATACCACATTCGTTTCAAATATAAGATTATTATAAACAAGCTAAGTATCCCGTACGAAGTACGGATTTATTTTTCAAATAGCATAATTTTTAATTTCTTATTCATTTCATATATAATGATTATAAAATATTTTTTAAAATTTTACAAATTAACTTAATATTGCTATTAGAATGTCTACAAACTTTCTTCGAAAAAGAAAATAGTATGATTAATGATCTAAATAAATCTTATAAGAAATAAAATTGTGGTAGAATACTAAGTTACTATTATGATAAAATTGAAAAGTAAAATTTAATCATGCATTAATTTATTTTGATATAGATATTAAGTTTTTTTTAATACTATATTTTTAAATATTTTTAATAGTACTATTATTAGCATGACTACAAATTTTACTTAAAAAAACAAATGACTATAGATCACATACAATTGTCGGATACTCACATAGTGTTGCTACTGTGATTCTTTTGTTATTTTTAATTTAATATTAAGTTTTTATATAATTTTTAAATTTAATATTTAGCTTTAATGTTCAATCCTTCGTATTTATATATGCATTTTTAGAATTCAAAGTTGAATGGAACCTAAAAGCCTAAACGTAGTGTTTAAGTCAAACTCTATTGTATAATTAATTAACTAAATAAATTGTATAAAAAATAAATTATTGTAAAATAATAAGTTGCGATTATAATTTTAGTTTTAAAAGACAATTAAATTTTAATAAGTAATATATAAGTCAGATTTTTTTAAAATATTAATTGATTTAAGGTCTCCTATATGAAATAAAGTTATTTACTAAAGTTTAATCGTTAATATATTTTGTAATATACATTACGGTTTCTTTTATATTAATTTATTTACTCATAATATTTATCTTATATATTAATATATAGTTATTTAAAAATATAATTGTTGTAAAATAATGAGTTACCGTTACGATTTTAGTTTTAAAAACTACCTAACTAAATTTAAATACCTAATATATAAGTTAGAATTGTTTTGTAACATTAATTAACTAAAGGTCTCCAATATGTAATGTAACTAAAGTAATCATTAATATATCTCATATATATATACATATATATATATATATATATATATATATATATATAATTTGTAATATTAATTATTATGTACGCATAATATTTTTATTATATAGTCATTTAGAGACTAAAATTGAGTAGAAACTTAAACTAAAATTCTAAATATGATTTTAAGTTAAAATTTATTATATGATCAGGAATTGGAGAAGACAATCTCGACATGGAACATGTTTTCGTCTTATATAGACTTCCTAATCACAAATTAGAGATGTAGCTCAGATCGATCAGGTTTAAGATTCGGGAACTTGTCTTCAAATCGCATTGTGGATACATTTTTAGAGACTAACAACAACAGTGCTTTTACTTTACATAAAAGCATTGTGTTTGTGAAATCTACACAGGTTGCATAGTCGATTATTCAAAACTTTACGATTTTTGCTGATCAAATTGTGATCCTTGAAAATAATAGATCACACACTGGTCTAGGATAAAAGAAATTGTAAAGAAAAGTTAAAACTGTCTTTAAGCCTCAAAGGATCGTAGAGTTAGTTCACACTCACTCTCTACGAACTAACCAAACAAGAAACGTAGAGTTGGCTTTCATCCTACGAACTCCCAAAATCGTAGAACAGTGTGGAGACGGAGAGAGTTTGAGCCAAGAAGAAAGGCTGGTGGTTCTTTTGTTCCACACATGTCCTTGAAGAGAAGGAATCCATACACACACACACACAAGTATACATAATATAAAATGCTAGAATTGTCATCATTATGGTCATATTGATGTTATGTGTGATTTTAATGCTTATCCTGTGTATGTGAGGCCTAGAGTTAGGCAACTCTGGGTTCCTAAGAACACTAACCCATTAGGACCCAAACAAGTCTGGGTACCAAAGTAAAGTATAATTTCTCTTTCAGGATTACAGCTCCACTAATTCAACATGGTATCTAGATAGTGGTTTTTCAAGACATATGACAGGCAACAAAGCTCTACTATCAAACTTTAAAGAGAAAGATAGCCCTGCAATTATCTTTGGAGATAATAACTTTGGAAAGATAAGAGGATATGACATAATAGGAAATGGTACAGTCTCTTTCAGTAAAGTAGCATTTCTTAAAGGTTTAAAGTACAACCTACTGAGTATTAGCTAATTACGTGACAAAGGGCATCAAGTTATCTTCCTCAATAATCAATGTCAAGTGAGAGACCTAGAAACAAACTCAATCAAGCTAACTGGAACTAGAAATGAAAATGTATATGTGGTGAATCTAATTAAGTTAAGCTCTACAAAGACAACTTGCTTCTTTGCCAAAACTTCAGAAGATGTCAGTTGGTTATGGTGCAAAAGATTATCTTATTTGAACTTCAAAAACATGTCCAAGCTAGTTTTCAAAGATTTGGTCTTTGGTTTGCCCAAGCTGAACTTCATCAAAGACAAGTCTTGTAAAACATGCCAGTTGAGAAAGCAAACCAAGATCTCATTCAAGAACAAGATAGTCAACTCCAACAATATGCCACTACAGTTGCTACACATAGATCTGTTTGGCCCTATTCCTACTGCCAGCCTTTGAGGAAAGAAGTATTTACTAGTCATAGTTGATGACTACACCAGATTCACATGGTATTCTTTCTAGCCTCAAAGGATGAAACTAGTTCTCAGTTGATTAAGTTCTTCGAGTTGGTTGAGAATAAGAAGGGTGAAAAGATCAAAGCCATAAGAAGTGATCATGGAAGAAAGTTTAATTTTTCTGAAGTGGACAAGTTCTATGAAGACAATGACATTCATCATAATTTCTCTGCACCAAGGACTCCCCAACAAAATGGTGTAGCTGAAAGGAAGAACAGAAGCGGCTGCAAGATCGCCGGAATATTTTTGGGTTAAAGCTGTCAATATTGCCTGCTACACTAAGAACATATCTCTCATTCACTCCATTTATAAGAAGACACTATATGAGCTGTGGAAAGGAAGAAAGCCCAATATTGGTTACTTTTATATCTTTGCTTGTGCTTGCTATATTCTTAACAATGGTAAAAGGTATCTGACTAAATTTTAACTTAAGTCAGTTAAAGGTATCTTTGTTGGCTATTCTACTGATAATAAGCCTTTCAGAGTGTTCAATAAATGCTTATTAAATGTTGAAGTTTCAATTCTTATTACCTTTGATGAGACTAATAACTTGGAGTCAAGTATAGCTGTAGTGCTTGATGAAATAATGGAACAGGATCAGGTAAACGTAGAGCTGGAAGGCACTACGATTAATGACCCAATGATCGTAGAGTCAGCAGAAGAAATCCTAGAGCCTTCTATTACAGAACTAGGAACTCTATGAGTTAAAGATTATATTACACCAGAACATGAAGATGAGCCAAACCTTGAAGACCTCAAATAAGAAGGCACAAGGACAAATGTTCCAATTGGAAGAAGATGGGCCAAAGATCACGCTCAAGACCTGATTATCGGTGATCTAAATGCAAGAGTCAGAACAAGAATTACAACCCAGAATGAGTGTTTCTATTTGAGCTTTTTGTCTCAAATGGAGCCTAAGCAGATTGATGAAGCTCTTTAAGATTCAAGCTGGATTAAAGCAATGTAAGAAAAACTGAACCAGTTTGAAAAGAGCAAAGTGTGGAGATTAGTTCCAAGACCAAGAGTTCATCTAGTAATAAACACCAAATGGGTCTTCGAAAACAAGATGGATAAAGATGGTGTGATCACAAGGAACAAAGGAAGATTGGTGGCTAAGGGTTAATCTCAAGAAGAAGGCATTGACTATGATGAGACCTTTGCACCAATCGCAAGACTTGAAACAATCAGGATATTCCTTGCTTATGCTGGCCACATGAAGTTCAAAGTATTTCAGATTGATTTCAAAAGTGCATTTCTCAATGGAAAACTTCAGGAAGAGGTTTATGTTGAATAATCCCCAGGTTTTGTTATTCCTACTCACTCTAATTATGTATATACGTTAGATAAAGCATTATATGGTTTAAAACAAACACCTAGGGCATGGTATGACACTTTACACTAATTTTCTTATTGAAAATGGATTCACTAGAGGTACAATAGACACAAAACTATTTCTTAAGAAGTACAAAGATAAGATATGTTTGGTAAAAGATTATGTGGATAATATTATATTTAGCTCTACTGATGAAAAGCTATGTGAGAGATTTGCCAAGCTTATGCAGAGCAAGTATAAAATGAGCATGATAGGAGAGCTGAATTTCTACCTTGGACTTCGAGTGAAGCAATCTGATGAAGGCATAATCATCAACCAAGCTAAGTATATCAAAGACTTACTGAAGAAGTATGACATGGAATCAGCTACCCCTATAAAGACTCCTATGGCCGTTAAAACTAAGTTAGACAAAGATGAACAAAGTAAAAGTATTGATACAACTCAATACAGAGATATGATTGGCTCTCTCCTATACTTAACTGCTAGTAGGCCTAATATTAAGTTTTTTACATGTATTTGTACTAAATTTCAAGCTAATCGTAAAGAATCTCATTTAATTTCTGTTAAAAGGATTTCTAGACATCTCAAGGGCACTCCAAATTTAGGACTGTGGTATCCCAAGGAGTCTCTTTTTGATCTAATTGGATATTCAGATGCTGACTTTGCAATATATAAAAGAGACAGGAAAAGTACTAGTAGAACTTGCCAACTGTTTGGAATAGACTAGTCTCATGGATTAGCAAGAAGCAGAACTCAGTATTAACTTTAACTGTAGAAGTTAAGTATATTGCTACTGGTAGCTACTATGTTCAAATTCTATGGATGAAGAATCAGCTAACTGACTATGGGTTTGATTTCAAGTCTATTCATATATTCTGTGATAACACTAGTGCAATAACAATTACACATAATCCTATTTTGCATTTTAGAACTAAACACGTTGATATAAGGCATCATTTCATTGGGATCATGTCAACCTTGTACTTCAATGTTTTTCCCTCCGATAGTTGCTTCTTAATGTCAATGCATTCTTCATCAATTTCTTGAGCCTCTTGTATCTTATCCAGTAGAGTCGGACCTACTGTCACGGTGAACATTTTTTCGTCTGCCTCCGTTGGATACCTAACCTCCAGTTCCAGACGTTCAAAGTCCTTTATCAATTCCTCTTTAACTGTCAGCTGCATCAATTTCACCTTGCCTTTTCTACTTAAGGCATCAGCCACTACATTCGTTTTGCCCAGATGGTACAGAATTTCACAGTCGTAATCCTTGATCAATTCTAACCATCGGCGCTGCCTCATGTTCAGCTCCTTTTGAGTGAAGATATATTTCAGACTTTTGTGATCTGTATATATCTCACACTTCTCCCCGTATAGGTAGTGCCTCCAAATCTTCAAGGCGAAAACTACCGCTGCTAACTCCAAGTCATGAGTCGGGTAACCCTTCTCATAGTCCTTCAGTTGACGTGATGCGTACGCCACGACCTTACCGTGCTGCATCAGCACACAGCCAAGACCTTTGTGTGACGCATCGCTATACACTACAAAACCCCCAGTGTTGTCGGGTAAGGTCAACACCGGTGCTTGGCTGAGTCTCTTCTTCAGTTCCATGAAACTTTCCTCACATTTCTCTGACCAAACGAACTTAACTGTTTTCCTGGTGAGGTTGGTCAACGGCGATGCTATCTTTGAAAAATCCTGTATGAACCTTCGATAGTACCCCGCTAATCCCAAGAAACTCCTGATCTTTGTTGGCGTCTTCGGTTGCTCCCAATTGATAACCGCTTCTACCTTTGCTGGGTCCACCGAAACACCATTTTTGTCGATGACGTGACCCAGAAATTGTACCCTCTGCAACCAAAACTCACACTTAGAAAACTTTGCATACAACTTCTCCTTCTTAAGAGCTTCTAATACAATCTTCAAATGTTCAGCATGTTCCTCCTCTGTCTCTGAATACACCAAGATGTCATCAATGAATACGACTACGAACTTGTCCAAGTACTGCTTGAACACTCTGTTCATCATATCCATGAATGCTGCTGGTGCATTCGTCAATCCAAAAGACATTACCAGAAACTCGAAGTGCCCATAACGAGTCCTGAATGCAGTATTCGGGATATCTTCCTGCCTCACCTTCAGCTGATGATAGCCCGTCCTTAGGTCGATTTTCGAAAAGTACTTCGCTCCCTTAAGCTGATCAAATAAATCGTCAATCCTAGGAAGCAGATACCTATTCTTAATCGTAACTTTGTTCAACTCCCGGTAGTCGATACAAAGTCTCATCGAACCATCTTTCTTCTTTACAAACAGAACTAGCGCTCCCCATGGGGACACGCTTGGTCTGATATAACCTTTATCTAACAGTTCCTGCAGTTGCACCATCAACTCTTTCATTTTTACAGGTGCCATTCGGTACGACGACTTCGATATTGGTGCGGTTCCCGGTGCCAGATCGATAACGAACTCGGTTTCCCTGTCCGGTGGCAGTCCCAGAAGTTCATCGGGGAAGACATCAGCGAAATCCCTCACGATTGGTATTTGACTCATCTCGTCCCTGACCTGACGAGTATCAATTACATGTGCCAAATAACACACACAACCTTTCTTAAGCCATTTCTTGGTTTGCATCATAGTCAGACAACAAGATTGTCTTGGTGACTTACTACCGTAAAATACCACCTTCGACTTATTAGGAGTCTTCAGGTGTACACATTTCTTTTTACAGTCAATAACTGCTCCGTGAATTGATAGCCAATCCATTCCCAGGATTACATCAAACTCTCCCAGCCGAATTGGTATCAAATCCACATTGAGCTTACATCCTCGCAATTCAGCACTACAATTCCTATGAATGCATTCTACGGGGATAATTTCCTTGTTTGCTACTTCTACGTTTGATGAGTGTGTTTTATATACACAAATTATGTGCTTTTGAGCTTGATAATTTGTAAATCCTAAGTCATTTCGGTTGGTTTTATGTGTTTTTATCTTATTGTCATGTAATGTAGTTTTATATTGGTTTTATATGTTTTTGTATGCTTTTATGTGTTTTTCATGTTGTTTTGTAGGAATTGAAATAAAAGCTCCTTGGAATCAATACCCATAACTTACTTTTCGGTATTGTAGCTGCTTGTTTTCAAATTTCACCCATGATCCAATCCGAATCTCTCAAAACGCAAAGAATGAAAGTTGTAGATATTTGTCTTAGCTTTCCATAGCATCTTGAAGCATCCAATTTGAAGTTCGTATGAGAGAGTTATGGCCATTTTACCATCGGATTTGGCATGCATTTTACACAGCAGTTGCTTCGGGCTCAATTTGAGACTTCCTCCGGCCATTATCTCGTCAACCTCCAATTATGAAAGTTGTAGAGATCTTTCTTAGAGTTTCATAGCCTATTTACACGCCTAAATCCAAGTTCGGACGAAGAAGTTATGGCCATTTTACCAATAGAGGTCAAAGCTGAGTCGGGTTATAGGCCATTGGCGGGCGCGCGGAATTGGATGCGGGCGCGCGGCGCCTGGCACCAGGCAGCCAGCGCGCGCGCGCACGGCGTGGGCGTGCCATGGGCGTGCGGCATGGCCAGGGGGCGGCGTGCGGGCGCACCAGGCGCCGTGCGGGCGCACCCGGGCGTACTGAGTGCGATCTTTTGAGCTCCTAGTGCGATTCCAGCTCACTTTTGACCCAAAATCTGATGTTTGGCTAGGGTTTTTCATGGAGGCACTATATAATATCTCATTGGGGCTTCATATTTCATAACAAGGGATTGGGAGGCTACACTAAAACATCAATTTGAGAGCAAAAGTGCTGCAATACAAGGAAAAACTCAGCACAAGCCAAAGAACCAAGAAGGAAAAGATTGTCAAGGCATATCTATACCTTTGGGAGGCTACACGTACATCATCAAGAAGAGCTTGAGGGCTACAAATCAAGGAAATTTCAGCAACAAGCTCAGGAGCAAAAAGAGAAACGAATGCCAAATGAAGAGGAAAAGCTAGAGATTGACATCAACCAAGCAAGCAACATATGAATATCTTCTAAATGGGTTTTATCATCTCTTGCTTTCCTTTGAATTTGTATTTCAATTTTATGATGAACACCATGTGTTTGATGTTTTGCTTAGCTACCATGAACTAAAGCTTGTATTCTAAGATTTCAATGGAACCCAACACATAGTTGAATTGAATTCTCTCTCTATTGATTTTAGTTATTCATTTGTGAATTGATTGTCATAACCTTTGCTTTCTAGATTAATTGCTTGGCCCGTAATTACCTTGGGAACCTATATGAACTTGACGAACGGATTATAGGTTAAGACCTAGTTATGATAACATGCGAGAGTATAGATTGTTGTGGGTTATTAATCGGATTAAGTGACGCGTGTCTTATTAATTATCTGCAATAATAGATATCTTGATAGTAGTTGGGATATATATATATATATATACCTAATTACCGCATGCAACCAATTGAGAATCTAGTCTTAATGACTTCCGATGTGAAAGTTGGTAATTGAGGGGAGGATTAATTAGATTTGGTGACACGTGTCTATTAATCATTCCTGAAATTAGTCTCTTGATAGTGCATAGGATAGACATATACCTATGCACCGCTTAGGAAGATTCGTGATTGACCATCGACAGAGGCTCTTATGTAGTTTTGATTTCTCAGTTGTCAATTCGTATGTTATAACTGATTGAAAAGAGAGAGTTAGGAGATTCAAACGAAGTGTTGGGGGAAATTGCAATCTTAGACTTGTTAATATTAGATTTAATTATCTTTTACTTGATTATTATTATCTTATTCACTACCAACAACAAAAATATCAAATCATCATTTGTCTAATTCAAATCAAGACGATATATAGTTGGTACTTGGGATACACTAGAACAATTCTCTGTGAGTTCAACAACTCTCTTATCATTATATTACTTGTTGACCGCGTATACTTGCGCGTACTTATCGGTTGCGAAATCGACCAACAAGTTTTTGGCGCCGTTGCCGGGAAATTGTTCTTCTAGTGTTTTTCCAATATTAATGACAATCGAATTGGTCTTAATTTAGACTTGTAAATAATTTACTTATTATTTATTTTGTTTTTTTTTGTTTTCAGTTAATGGATGAGCATAACTATCAATGGGATTATGAAGGGACGACGCAACCAAGTTCGTCAAAACTTCTTGAGCAATTGCAAGAACAAGTTGCAACGCTTTCAAGGGCTGTTGACACTCTTAAAGGCCAGTCCACTCAAAATGCCTACAGTCAGAATCAAGCTGACTACTACCCAAACTACTATCAACCGGGTTGGCAAGATCATCCAAGCTTTTCTTGGGACAACAGTCAAGATCAATGCTTTGATCCAAGTCTCTCATACCATTCAGAATTTTCATTCCAACCTCCACCACACCATGAGGATACATCTAATGTGGAGGAGATTCTTCCCATGTTCATTGAGAAACAAGAATTGTTACGAAACCTCGAGAACCAAATGGCACAACTTGTCGAGGCAGTGCTTATTCACCCGCAAAGAACCTTACCTTGTATTACACAGATTAACCCTATAGAGGAAGGTGAAGAGCAATCTATGGTGAATTCGCATAGATGTGACAAAGCGGAAAGAAGGAGGGAGGAGCTCATGGCTCATATCTTTCAAAATGAGGTTAGGATGGCAAATATACAAGCTTCAGTGCAGAGCATTATGAACTATGTTGCCAATTCTTACATTATTCACCCGTAAAGCACCTTACCAAGAGATACAGAGATCAACCCCATAGAGGAAGGTGAAGAGGAGTGCTTGGTGGATGATCAAGGAAATGGTGCGGAGTCACACGAAGCTATTAGTGAAAATTTTGAGAGTGAACATCCTATTGTGGATGATGATTCTGAGGTTGATGAGACGAGGAGCATGAATGGGGATCATGAAAAGGAAATTGAAGACCAAGAAGTCACATTTGAGGTTTTCAAAACTATCGAACACCCATTGGTTCATGAAGAAGATCTTCATGTCGATCTTGGCACAAGTGCAATAATTGATGATGCGGATGAGGAAAGCTTCTTCTTGCCATCGGTTGAAACGAAGTTTGAAGGTCACCAACCAGGCATGCATTCCATGCAAATCAAAGATAGAACAACGAGGCGGCATGCAATGGTCAATTTTGCGATTGAGCCGGATTGATGGGAAATAAAGGAGTCGGGCTAACGACTTTAAACCAAGCGCTTCTTGGGAGGCAACCCAAGTTTACTGTTTTTGCTTTTATTTTTGTTTGATTGTATTTTAGTGGTTTAATTGCATTTTAATTTCTTTAGTCATTTGCTTTCAGGCACGCTCCCAACTTAGAGGTATTGAAAGATGATATCAATGGCGCTTGACACGGTTTCAAGGAAGTCTTCTATTTTAATTTTTCCTAGAGGACAATGTCAAGTTTAAGTTTGGGGGTAGTACTTCGTATTTGTGTGTTTTTAATTTAGTTTTTATATGATTTAAGTTAGTTTTTCTTTTTATTCAAAAAAAAAATATTTTTAGGATGTGTCCCTTAAGCATTGTTTTAATTTGATTTGAACTATAATCCAGGGTCTATGATAAGGGCTTGTTTGAAGAAATTCTAACTCATGAGAAGTAGATAATTGTTGCTTACTCTTTGTGCTTGTCGTTTATTGGTTATTATTTTGCTTATGCGTCCTTTCACTTTCATGCACTTACCCATGAGTATTAAGCTAGTTGTATGCTTAGTGAATGCTTTTATAACCGAATGCTTGTGGAAAACATCTATAAACTCTAGAACTCGTTTAAACATCACTCGAACCAAGGTGTCCAAATTTGTTATGTTTGAATTGATGGTCATGTGGTGAGTGAGATGGAGCGTAAAACGCATTCACTCATGGACACATGCGTAGGAGAGGTAGAGCGTAAAACGCACTCTCTTAGAATTGTGATTAAAGAAAAAAAATTGTTTATTGCAAATTTTGCATGGGGTTGAGGTTGAGCGTAAAACGCACTCACCCATATGAGCGTGCTTAAGGATTGAGATGGAGCATAAAATGCACTCACCTAGAGCCCTTGGTTCTCAAAAGTTTTGGAATTGTGATTTGTACACCTTTGTATTGAGTGATGTGTTAAGCATGTTGTTTTGGGGTTTATTTTGATTATTTCATAAGGTAATGTGGTTTCATAGTTCATCCGAGCTTGATTGGTTTAGTGCTATTGGGTACTCACACACACACACAGAAGGAGCCTTAAGCAAAGTGTGACTAGCTAATTGAAATTTTAGACTTGCAACGTTTTGTTTGTTCTCTTGAGTTTCATGTGTTGATGCCTTTGAGACCATTGGTGGCTTATTAATTCATTGCTCAAGTTATGTTGTATTTGAAGTGTTTGAAGTATGTAGTTTAGGTTTGTTTTGCTTGAAGACAAGCAAAGATTTAAGTTTGGGGGTATTTGATGAGTGTGTTTTATATACACAAATTAGGTGCTTTTGAGCATGATAATTTGTAAATCCTAAGTCATTTCGGTTGGTTTTATGTGTTTTTATCTTATTGTCATGTAATGTAGTTTTATATTAGTTTTATATGTTTTTGTATGCTTTTATGTGTTTTTCATGTTGTTTTGTAGGAATTGAAATAAAAGCTCATTGGAATTAATACCCATAACTTGCTTTTCGGTATTGTAGCTGCTTGTTTTCTAATTTCACCCATGATCCAATCCGAATCTCACAAAACGCAAAGAATGAAAGTTGTAGATATTTGTCTTAGCTTTCCAGAGCATCTTGAAGCATCCAATTTGAAGTTCGTATGAGAGAGTTATGGCCATTTTACCATCGGATTTGGCATGCATTTTACACAGCAGTTGCTTCGGGCTCAATTTGAGACTTCCTCCGGCCATTATCTCGTCAACCTCCAATTATGAAAGTTGTAGAGATCTTTCTTAGCGTTCCATATCCTATTTACACGCCTAAATCCAAGTTCGGACGAAGAAGTTATGGCCATTTTACCAATAGAGGTCAAAGCTGAGTCGGGTTACAGGCCACTGGCGGGCGCGCGGCGCCTGGCACCAGGCAGCCAGCGCGCGCGCGCGGCGTGGGCGTGCCATGGGCGTGCGGCATGGCCAGAGGGCGGCGTGCGGGCGCACCAGGCGCCGTGCGGACGCACCCGGGCGTGCTGAGTGCGATCTTTTGAGCTCCTAGTGCGATTCCAGCTCACTTTTGACCCAAAATCTGATGTTTGGCTAGGGTTTTTCATGGAGGCACTATATAATATCTCATTGGGGCTTCATATTTCATAACAAGGGATTGGGAGGCTACACTAAAACATCAATTTGAGAGCAAAAGTGCTGCAATACAAGGAAAAACTCAGCACAAGCCAAAGAACCAAGAAGGAAAAGATTGTCAAGGTATATCTATACCTTTGGGAGGCTACACGTACATCATCAAGAAGAGCTTGAGGGCTACAAATCAAGGAAATTTCAGCAACAAGCTCAGGAGCAAAAAGAGAAACGAATGCCAAATGAAGAGGAAAAGCTAGAGATTGACATCAACCAAGCAAGCAACATATGAATATCTTCTAAATGGGTTTTATCATCTCTTGCTTTCCTTTGAATTTGTATTTCAATTTTATGATGAACACCATGTGTTTGATGTTTTGCTTAGCTACCATGAACTAAAGCTTGTATTCTAAGATTTCAATGGAACCCAACACATAGTTGAATTGAATTCTCTCTCTATTGATTTTAGTTATTCATTTGTGAATTGATTGTCATAACCTTTGCTTTCTAGATTAATTGCTTGGCCCGTAATTACCTTGGGAACCTATATGAACTTGACGAACGGATTATAGGTTAAGACCTAGTTATGATAACATGCGAGAGTATAGATTGTTGTGGGTTATTAATCGGATTAAGTGACGCGTGTCTTATTAATTATCTGCAATAATAGATATCTTGATAGTAGTTGGGATATATATATATATATATATACCTAATTACCGCATGCAACCAATTGAGAATCTAGTCTTAATGACTTCCGATGTGAAAGTTGGTAATTGAGGGGAGGATTAATTAGATTTGGTGACACGTGTCTATTAATCATTCCTGAAATTAGTCTCTTGATAGTGCATAGGATAGACATATACCTATGCACCGCTTAGGAAGATTCGTGATTGACCATCGACAGAGGCTCTTATGTAGTTTTGATTTCTCGATTGTCAATTCGTATGTTATAACTGATTGAAAAGAGAGAGTTAGGAGATTCAAACGAAGTGTTGGGGGAAATTGCAATCTTAGACTTGTTAATATTAGATTTAATTATCTTTTACTTGATTATTATTATCTTATTCACTACCAACAACAAAAATATCAAATCATCATTTGTCTAATTCAAATCAAGACGATATATAGTTGGTACTTGGGATACACTAGAACAATTCTCTGTGGGTTCGACAACTCTCTTATCATTATATTACTTGTTGACCGCGTATACTTGCGCGTATTTATCGGTTGCGAAATCGACCAACAACGTTCATAGGGTGTTCTAACTTTTCACGAGGTAAATTTAACTGACTAGCAAATTCTTCAGAAATAAAAGAGCAGGTAGCACCCAAATCGAATAACACATATGCATTTATATCATTGATTTGGATGATACCTGACACCACGTCTTTGGATTTCATGGCATCCTGAACAGTCATGTTGAACGTGCGGGCTGTTGGCCTGTTGGCTTGACTGGCTGGTGCCCCGTAGTTCAACCGGTTGTTATTCCCGCTGTTGTTGTTGCTCTTGTTGCCACTCCCGACGTCGCCCTTCCTCTTCGGACAGTCCTTAATTTGGTGGTCGGGTGCAACACAAGAGAAACATCCTCCTTTCTGTTTGTTAGGACATTGAGGAGCCATGTGCCCCGGTTGTCCACACCGGTAACAAACACTTTTCCCTTTCATGCATTCCCTAGTGTGGTTTTTCCCACAATTGCTACACCTGCCAGTTTTCTTCACCTCCCCACCAGATTGGTTTCCTCTGGATTTATTGCTCCCGAATGATTGACTTTCATTCCATTTGCGTTTATTGGGGTTGCTGCCCCCGCTGCTCCCTGCCCTGGCAGCCTCCTGGTTCTTCTTTCCGTCTTGATTAAATCGGGCTACTGCTTCATTGCCCCCTTCCGCAATGATAGCCCTTTCCAGTAGTTCAGCGAAGTTCTTAATTTTTAATATTGCAACTGACTTCTGCACCCAGGGTTTTAGTCCCAATTCAAATCTTCTCGCCTTCCTGGCCTCGGTGTCCACCTGATGTGGGGCAAATCGGGCCAACTCATTGAATTTTGCCGCGTACTCGGCGACAGTCATATTCCCTTGTTTCAGTTCGAGGAACTTCACTTCCATGTCCTGCTGTGTATTCTCCGGAAAGTAATTTTTGAAGAACAACTCTTTAAATCTTTCCCATGGAATGACTCCTTCACCTGCTCGACCCTTATTGGCCTTCCACTAGTAGTTCGCCTCGCCCTTCAGCATAAACGTGGCAAATCCTGTCTTTTGTTCCTCGGCCACCCGTGCGACCTCGAAGACCTTCTCTATCTCCTCGATCCAGGTCTGTGCTTCTATCGGGTTAAGAGTTCCCTTGAACTCGGGTGGTCCAACCAATTTGAAATCTTTAAAATTTGCCAGATGATGCACTGGCTCGGCTGCCGCTTGGGTCCCTCCAGGTGGCGGTCTTGATTGCATAGCTTCTGCCAGCATTTCTGCGAACATTCTCATTGGATTGGATTGATTTCCAACCTCACTCTCTGACTCTTCAACCTGTCGGTTACGTGGTCCTTCTCTTGGCGGCATGATTTGAATTCTGGCCGACTTTTACCTATAGTTTTATATTTTACGCAATATGTCATTAAAATCAGCAATCAAGGGTAACATATCTATCAACACATTTGATTTAAGTGAAACATCTGCATTTATATTCATATACCACTGTTTTGTTACAAAGACTAAACCTGTGGCATACTTCTATAAATGCGCCACTGTGTGCCCTATCAATCATTCCTCCTGAGACAAAAGTGGGGAATCCTAACCTTTCATCCCTCAAGACCACAAAAGTTGGGGTTTAACTGCTACCCCAAGCATAAATACAAATATAAAGTTTCACAAGACAAACATGAATACGTCCCTAATATAACAAAAAGTGGGACTGACTGTACTAAAGACAAATCAACCATCATATCACGTCACTGCACGTCGTGACGAATCCGTGCCTGCTGACCAGAAGAGAACCCCGACCCTGCGACGAACAGAGTGGCTAGACTCCCTTACCTCAGTCCGGGGCCTCCTGTAGGCTGCATCTAAAGCATATCCTACGGTCTCTATCCTCACTGCTCTGGCCTCCAACTGGTCCTCTCTCTCAACTCAGCATTTTGGGCCACTAGCTGATGTAACAGTGGTCTGATCTGCTGCGCTGAGGACTCGTATCCCTGCAGCTGTATCTTTGCTACTTCCAGGTCATGCTCGAGCTGGTAAGCCAGATCCCTATACTGGTCCTCCCTGAACTGGTGGGTCTGATTCTGCTCCTCCAGATGAGCTATCCGATCCTCCAGCTCCTCGTTCCTGCTGGTTAGTCCCTCAATGATATCGTCGGCAGTGGACCCCATGCCATCAACATCAGCAGGTGGCTCCTCTCCCTCGGTCTCAGGGTCCTCCTCCTCAGCATTCGGGTCCTGACTACCGGACCTCATGACTCGGCCTACCACCGGCTCTACCCGATCCTCCGGATAGTCCTCCTCTGGCTCGGACTCCTCTAGCGGTACTCCTGGGGCAATAGGAGCATACCCCACCAACTGCTCAGCAACTACTGGTATGTCTATAAATGTCTCTTCCTGGGTACCACTAGTCCCTCCTATGTTAGTCATCCTACAATCACACCGAAAATCAACATCAGTACAGCAATAAAATATATTCATTGAAGAAATGAAATTATATTTCATTGGGTACTACTCGACTCGATGAATTCCCCAATTCATCAAAACCACATATAATAAATCTCCTCGATTTATCTCATCTATGATCACAACTACGAACTTATCTAAGTATTGCTTGAATACACGGTTCATCATGTCCATAAATGCTGCTGGCGCGTTCGTTAACCCGAATGACATTACCAGGAACTCGTAATGGCCATAACGAGTCATGAATGCCGTCTTAGGTACATCTTCCTTTCTCACCTTCAACTGGTGATAACCCGTCCTTAAGTCAATTTTGGAAAAATATTTCGCTCCCTTCAACTGATCAAACAAATCATCTATCCTAGGTAGTGGGTATTTGTTTTTGATCGTCACTTTTTTCAACTCCCGATAGTCGATACAAAGTCTCATCGATCCGTCCTTCGTTTTCACAAATAAAACCGGTGCTCCCCAAGGAGACACACTAGGTTGGATATACTTCTTATCTAACAACTCCTACAACTGCACATCAGCTCCTTCATCTCCACCGGTGCCATTCTGTATGGGGCTTTCGAAATCGGTGTCGTTCTAGGTACTAGATCTATAACGAATTCGATCTCCCTATCTGGTGGTAGACCTGGCAAATCCTTCGGAAACACATCAGGAAACTCACTTACAACAGGTATTTGTCCCATCTCTGTCTCTACTTTCTGGGTATCAACAATATGGGCCAAATAACCTATACAGCCTTTTCTCAACAATTTCGTAGCTTGCATCATCGTCAGACAACTGGAGTGCCTAGGCGATTTACTACCATAGAACACTACCTTAGACTGATTTGGAGTATGAAGGTTTATACACTTCTTCTGGCAATCTATCATTGCCCCATGGTTAAATAACCAGTCCATACCTAGAATTACATCAAACTCTCCTAGTTGGATTGGAATTAGATCCACAAGTAACTTATACCCCCTTATATCTACAAGACAATTCCTATGAATATGGCTAACGGGAATTATTTCCTTATTCGCCACTTCTATATTCATAGGATGTTCTAATTCTTCCTGAGGTAAATTTAATCGTTGGGAGAATTCATGTGATACGAAGGAACAAGTAGCACCCGAATCAAATAATATGTATGCAGATATATCATTGACCGGAATGATACCTAAAACCACGTCCTTAGATGCGACCACGTCTTGAACTGTCATGTTGAAAGTCCTTGATGTTGGCCGATTCTGAGTTGGTGGTCCAGAAATTGTAAGATTTTCACCGTTATTTCCCCTTCCTCCATTTCCTCCACTTCAGTTCTTCTTTGGGCAATTCCTAGCCTGATGATCCAATGCTCCGCAGTTGAAACATCCATTCCTCTTTGGTACGGGGCAGTTGGGAGAGATATGCCCCTCCTGTCCATAATTGAAGCATACATTCTTTCCCTTTAGGCAAGCGCCTGAGTGACTCTTTCCACACTCCTTGCAAGCCTCCGCTCTTTTCTTCGAATCACCAAATTTACCCCCAAAACTTGTTGGGTTGTTGTTGTTATTATTGTTGTTCCACTTTCTTTTGTTACCACTGCTACTACCTTCCCCTCTATTTCCTCCTTCAATCTTCTTCTTCTTTTTCTTGTTGAATTTCATCAGGGCTTCACTTTCGCCCTTAGCAATTATGGCCTTCTCCAGAAGAGTAGCGAAGCTGTTCGTCTGTAACACCGAAAGTCTGTTATACAACCATGGCTTGAGGCCCTGCTCGAACCTCCTTGTCTTTCTTTCCTCAGTGTCGACCTGATGAGGTGCAAACCTCGCCAGCTCGTTAAACTTTGCGGCATACTGGGGTACCGTCATGTCATCTTGCTTCAGCTCCAAAAATCGCATCTCCATGCGACTCTACATACTCACAGGAAAATAATTTTCGAAAAAGACTTCTTTAAACCTCTCCCAAGATATCACACCTTCTCCAGCCCTGTTCTGGTTCGCCTCCCACCAGAAGTTAGCTTCACCTTTCATCATGTACGTGGCGAAGATCGTTTTCTGCTCATCTCCTACTCGAGCGATTGCAAACGCCTTTTCGATTTCTTTGATCCATGACTGGGCTTTGATGGGTTCGGTGGTCCCTTTGAATTCAGGGGGTCCCACACTTTTGAAGTCCTTAAAGGTTGCCACTTGGGCCGTCGGAGGGTTATTATTATTATTCGGGGTCCGATTCTGTAGTGCCCCAACTAATAGGTCTACAAATTGTTGCATGGAGTTCGGTTGGTGCCCAGCATTACTGGCCGACCCTTCCGGTGTTTGTTGACGACGTCTTCCCCTTGGCATTTTTCTGATAAATAGAATTTACATGTTATCATCTCATAACTTAATTTTATAACATTTATAGCTTACATATAAGCTTAATCAGCACATCACACATATAAATAAACATATTTTATTAATATGGAAAACCATAAAACCAAGGTACTTAACATCTTATGGCAAAATGCCATTTACATCCCTTAACTTAGAACTGAAATTTAAATATTTACATCAATAGATAAGCGTTCAATACGACACTAATAAAAAGTTCATAGCAATATAAACTCAAAGACCCCTCTTCATAGCATCTTCATACTCCACGTCTGCCATGTCCAGAACTATCCCTCAACTTATAACGTGTCTAGACCGGTGCTCCTCACGCGAAAAATGGTACACCCTATGCTGGAACCTGCTATGCACGGAGCTAAACGCGTACTGCATCCTATCTATCCTAACCTTCTTATTCCTTACCTCATGCTCTAACTCATCCCTATGATCTTGAGCCCTAACACGACCTTTCATCTCATCCCTCCAGTAGGTGGTAATCAACTATTTGTCTGTTTGAAGACCCTGAACTCTCGCCTCTAATCCGTTTATCGTATTTCCCAAGTGGGACCGGATGGCCTCCTTTTCTACCCTCAACCTATCTGCCTTCTGGTGTGATGCACGCAGCTTGTCAGCCAGATCTGCGTTCCTAACCATCAGATGATGCACCAATGCCCCGAGCAGTAACACTGCCCCCTTCTCTTCCTGATACTGTTCCTCCAACTCATGAACCCGATCGTCCAACTCCGTGTTCCTATCCATCAACTCATCTAGCAGCCTATCCTCTGGTGCTTCCTCAGAGTCCTCCTCGGGCTCCTCTTCCTCGGGATCCTCCTCAGAATCCTCCTCAGGGTCCTCATCTGGGTCTGAATCAGCTGCTGCCTCAGATATGGGCGGAGGTACAGCTGCTACTAACTGCTCACTAACCACATGGATATGTCTAATCTCCTCTTCTCCTGACATCCTACAATCAAAACAAACAACTAGATTAGTATATCAAAAACATTTTTTTTATTAGTAAAAGTAACTAAACTCAACACTTTAAACTCTATGTGAGTTCATCTCTTTTTATCTCCACTAATTTTTTTTACGGCTATAATCTAAGGTTCTCCCACCTAAGGTTTATAACCTACAGCTCTGATACCAACCTGTGACGCCCCCAAATCCGTGTAACATCAAACACAGGATATGGTGCTCACGATACGTCAAACACCATCATCTAACTAAACAAGCTTCATAAATAATAATAATAATAATAATAATAATAATAATAATTACAATAGTATTCAAATAAAATCCCAGGTTTACATAACCTTAAATAACCTTAAACTTAACTTAGTGTTTATCGCTATGATACATCAATGCGAAAATCTAAAACTATTACAAAAGTAAACTTTTCAATTCTTCATCTTAACTTTTCCCTTGTCCTTGCCCGAGCCCTCTGCTTTCTCACCCTTAACTGAAATGTTAAAGCAAGAATGAGCACAAGTTGCCCAGCAAGTATATAAAATAATATGATAATGAATATCAAGATTAAATTCATCTGTTTTGACATCTCTCCATAATCGAATGAATAATCAAAAAGTAGTGTCGGATGTCAAAGACAATAGTTTAAGAATTTTCAATAGCATACTAAGGGGTACAGAAACCCTGAACATTGTTTTTAATTCATCAAAAACCATCAGAAGCTTTGACAATCAAATAGACTGTAAACATTCTCCGCAAGTACTCCAGGTGATCAGCCTTTCGTACCCTACATTGTGCACAAGTATGAAATTTAAACGCGTAAGCGTAAATGGGACTATATGCCCGACATCAGTTTTACCCCGTTATTCGGGTTGTTCATCTTAGTATTCATGCGGCACCGCACCAAAACAATTTGGATTGGTAAACTTTAAGTAGCTATAATGAATTTGAATCATTCAAATGATTATCGATTCGCATCGTTACTATCTAGCCGGAATAAAAGGCCAGAAGGCTTCCCAAAGTAATAGTTCATAATCAGATAAAATTATATGCAATTTGAACTGAGTCATCAATAATTAAACTTGAACAAGATATGAACTCGAATGAAATATAACTTGCAAATGAGAACTTTGTAAACAAATTTCCCAAATTAGGAAACTTGCTTTCATAGAGACAAAATGAATTGAGATAAAATACTTGCATTTCGAGTAGTTTACGATTAGTGCTTAACTTTACTGCAAATATCCTATATACATTCATATACAAATATTCGTTAGCCACTCATTCACAATGACCGGTTTTCATATTCTACTCATTCAATACTTAACTAATTCAACTGCTTCATGATAAAGAATGTGTTTTACCAACATACATTAAACCATATATACCATGAAAACAATTCATCATATATCATAAATAATTGTTTTTGTTTTTATTTCAAAGGTTCCATTTGCAAAAATCTGTTTAAACATTGGTTCAACATATTTGTAACATGCTTAGACGATACCAACATGCCACTTGTCACTTAATAAAGCTTATAAGAAGGTAACACACTTGTATCATGCTCTACATCACAAACAAAACATCTTGGTCTCTCTGCAGCAAGGCGCGGCCGCGCAGCTTTTATGCTTGGGAGTGGCACGGCCGCGCTACTCCCTTCCAGGCTCAGAACTGAGCTTTTCAACGCTCAGTTCCCTTTCTAGCATACTAGGGTCTTGGCACACAATTAGCAAATATACATACTGATATGAAAGCTTAAAACTAATCTAAGTCCATGCATTCGACATTTAATAAATCATTTCTTAAATTCAAGATAATTTTTCTTAAAAATTTACCAAATCATGGCTTATGTTTAAATTTTAAGATAATATAATCGTAGTACATCTTAATACATATATAAGACTTCTTCATGCTCATTATAAAAGATTAAGTTGAGTTCGAAAGGCTGAGCAAGTAAAAGGAAATTTTAATGTTTGATTCAGGTGCGGCGCGGCCGCGCCCTGATTGACCTTGGTTCCAACGCGGCTGCGCTGGTACTCAGTCACGGATTCTGCAGCCTGTTGTGAACCAAATTTCTAATAACCTATGCAATCCCAATTTGAACACACCCAGACATTATGAACTTACCCAAAGCAACATAATTTGAGTACTTAACTATCTTAATAACACCAACAACTCCATTAGCAAATTTAGAGCCTCTAAACTCAACTTTATCACAAATTAATCTTATTTAAGCAAATTAACCAACTTGAACATATTTAGCACCTCTTGACTGAATTCAGAGCATATAAGGCATAATTAGACTTAGAATTTCATGCTTTAATAGACTACCATCACCAATTATCAACATGGCAACACGACTCAAACAAATCAATTAGCATGCTTATTCATACATTTCTCACTATTTTACTAAAGAAAATGAAATGGGTTTAAGAATTACCTCTTGGATAGAATTTCTTAGTGCCTTAGACTTCTTAACCCCTCTGCTTTGATCACTTGATTCTCTGCAACCCCAGAAACAATTCAAGTTCTCACTCTCTCTCACTCTTGCTCTCAATTTTCTCTCTAAATGAAATTCTGGCCAAAAGGGAATGATACTAGAGAAGGAGTATATATAATTCTTGAACCCCTTCACAATCCTAGCTCTGAATTCATCAGATATCAGCCCTTTTGCATTACCCATATCAGTTTTATTGGATTAAAGGAGAGAGAGGTTATGAATTGGAAGGGTTTTGGTGAGTTAAGCAAGTTGTAACTCCCTCCCTTTTTGATTTCCTGATAAACCAACCGTATAACCCTTTATTTAGTCCCAATTTGATAGACACATGAATCCCTCAAATCAGCTGATGCAATTTTACTAAAATAAAAGATTATTTTAATCCATTAATCAATTAATAAGCCATTTGACCATTTTTTTCCCTCCAAAATCCACATTTTTGATATTATAGTCGCTTCCTACTAAAATTGACGTTCCAAATGTCGTGGAAGTATTCGTTTTGTCAAATTTTCTTCCGAAATTCGAATTTGACTTTTTACCCGAAAAAGTCAACCGGTTGACTTTGACCAAAAAGTCAACCCCGACCCATTTTGTGCTTACAGTCCATACTTACTAATTTCGACGTTTCGGACTCAAATATTCAGTCCGTGTCTTCAAATTCTATTCCGAACTCAAATTTGAGTTTTAACTCCATTCCTTGCATTTAATAAAATTGTTAACTACCTAATTAAATTCAAATAATTAAATTAAACCAAACCAACTATCTATATACATCTCATCATATAACTCAATACAATATATATTTATTAAAATCACTCAATAGATTCACATAAATTCAATTTATTAAATTCATTAAATTACATAATTATCTCGGGTATTACAAACACTACCTTGATTTCAATTACGCAAGTTCCTAAACTTCTTTCTTTTATCATGCAAGCTTCATAATGTTATTACTTGCTCGAGCAAGTTCTTAATTCTATTTCATTCAATTTCATGGATTCAAATGAGATGTTTTAATTTCCTTTTTTTAATACTTCAATTATACAGAGTTTATTCAATTGTATCTTTTGTGAGATTCAGTCTTTGATTCTCGAATATCAATTACATTTTATTGAGCCTTGATTGACTAGCGAACCCTTATTGATTTGATTAGTCCATAGTTGATGAGCGTTCTAAATTCTAGAAACGTTGTTGAAATAAATCCAAACCAAACTTCCTTTGGTGCGGACTCTGATGTCAAACTAAGATGAACAACTATTTTATAGGGGATTATTTTACGCGTTAGCATTTAGATGTTGTGCACATACATGGTACAAATGGCTAATCCCCATAAGTACGAGAAATAAGGTCCATATAGTCTTACAACTGTTAAAGGTTTAAAATAGAAATACTTGATAACCTAGGACATAGTTCGTGGTCTTGTGACCCTCAGATGTTCTTGTTAGGTTTGTATATAGCGCGAACATGCAATCAAATTACATAAATAGTGCGAAAGTGCAATAAAACGGATTTTAAAATTTTTCATACAAACCATCACCATGATCATCCTTGTGATCAATTATCAATTAAATGAAAGAGATAGAGATATAGAATTATACCCTCGTGAATCAAAGCTTCCTCAGGTACAAGTTCACCTCCAATTACTTCGCGTTCTCCTTGAATTCCACCGATTAAATTTCTTCCTTTGATCAACGTTAGCCACCCAAGTGTTTGGCTTCTAGAGGTGATCCACCAAGGAATAATAGTTGTTCAAGAAGATGGGTGTTGGCAAAACCCTAGTTTCTATCTCTATAAAAATTGCAAGTTTTCTCTCTCTCTCTCTCTCTCTCTCTCTCCAATTCTTATGGAAGAGTGTGTAACTGTCTAACCCTAAATCATGATAAAACTCCTCTTATTTATAGATATAGGGAACCCTCCTAAACTATTTAGGATTATGATTTTTATTTTAATTAAACTCTTTTAATTAATTAAACTCCTAAACCAATTAGGAATTTATGAGAGTACTTTTATTAATTAATTCTCAAACCCTTTTAGGAACTAAATAATAATAGTAATAATAATAATAAGACTCCTCTTATTAATTTATATTTAATATTTCTAAAATATTAAATAATAAATATTAAGCTATTTAATTTATTCTATCTCCATAGATTAAATTAAATACACTTAACTTATTATTACAATTGTGTCAATTACTTCTTAAACAAATATTTTGTTTTTGCGATGTGACTCTTTAGGTTCTCCATATTAAACCGGTTGTGAATAAATCAATTAGAACAATTCTAATCTCATTTAAATAAATAAATTAAATAATTTAATTTATTTAAATAAATAATATTTATTCTATAATAAGGGTAAGCCCTCTTAGCGATCAACGACTTTCCAGATAATATAGATTTCAACATTAATCACAAAAGAACCTTTAAGTGCATAGTTACCGTACAATTCAATCCTTCTACCATACAATGTCCTAATTAAATATAAGACATGGAATTACTGTCAAGTCTCATTTTATTTAATTATATGTATTTCGATTCTCCAATGAACAACTCTGGTAATGCAAATTAGAAACTCCTTTCTAATTTCATGTTGCTTTGGCTAAAGACTTCTGAGTGGTCATTTATCGAATCACATAGGACATTCTCTCCTTTTACTAGAAGTGGTAGATTCTTTGTTGATCATTCACCTATCTCCATATATAACTTATTATACCCAATCATACCCTTTGATATACCCTAAAGGTTTTAAGGGACATGTCAAAGTATAACTCATTACACACAAGATATTATGATGATCTCAAGTCCAAGGATCACTTGTACTACTATCACTAGAGGAATTCCTATTGACATGCGAGTAAAACTCCATTAGGTATTCCTTAGCGAGCCACGTTCAGTGAACTTATTCTCTAATAAGCACCTACATACTTGCTTTAGTGTCTCCACACAAATGATTATGAGATCAATTATCCTCTTCGTAAGAGCAAGCAACGTATGTACTAATCTATCTGGATTCATTGATCCCCTTTTTAGTAATCCATCGATTAGGAACGATTTTAGTTTGTGAGCTATCTAGAATTTAGATCTCATTAGCATGATCACCATCATGATTCTAAAAGTATTGCTCAAAACTATGGGTTTATCACTTTTAATATAACAACACCGTGTAGATAAAGTAAAATGCCTTTAACAAACGAATAAGATTACAAAGTATATGCTACATCATATCAAATATGATTGGCTTGTGTGCATACTACTTTCAATCTCCCACTTGCACTAAAGTCAATCGCCATGGTATCTAATACCCTTCTTCTCTAAGTGACAATCATCCTGTTGTTGGATATAGCTTCAGTAAATGGATATGCAATGTTGTTCCTGAGAGTCCACTATCTCTATAGTGACTTCTCCTCTTTCAATGATTCAGCTAATCAAATGAAAGTGCCGCAACACATGTTTGAATCCAAGATGAGACTTAGGAACTATTCCTAGTTCTGTAATGAACTTTTCATCCAAACAATCAACTTGCAGCTTCATTTACAGCAATATACTTTGTCTTTGTCACTAAACCAGCAACTCTTTGCTATTTGGAACCTTTCCAATTCACTGCACCACCATTCAAGGTAACGATTTACCCTAAAGTGGATTTGTTATTATCTTGGCCAGTCTGAAAAAACTTGAGTCTGTTTAACCCTCTAGTTTTAATCCGGACCTACCATGAATCATGATCACATCTTCAGTACCAGTTAAGTACTTAAAGAAGTTTATCACTGTCTTGCAGTGATCTTCCCCTAAATATGACTGATCAATATCAGGCCTTGTATATTCATTGCATACATGATAGTAACTCATGTGATCTCTTTTATTGAGGACAATTTAAAGAGACACACTCCATGGCCCATCATCATGAGACCTCTCTTGGAGTTTGCCATGCTAAACACCTTTAGCATCAAATGAATATACGTTCATTGGGTCAAGTTGAACATCCTTTTAAATCTATCTATATAGATTTATATCCCCAATTTATAGGATGCTCCTCCCAAGTCATTCATGGAGGAATGTTTAGACAATTTTATCTTTACTGATTGTAGTATTGGTGTGTTATTCCTTATTAGTAGTATATCAACATAAAATACCAAGAATGTCATAGCGCTCCCACTGACCCTTTTGTACACACAAGGTTCATTCTCATTTTTGATAAAATCAAACTCTTTTGATTGTCTCATCAAAATGAATGTTCCATCTTTGAGAAGCTTGCTTCAATCCATAAATGGATCGTTGCAGCTTATATACATGATTTGCTTCAACCTTTGAAATAAATTCCTCTGACTGTATCAAACATACATTCTCCTCAAGTTTTCATGGAGGAAGGTCGTCTCCACATCCATTTGCCAGATTTCGTAATAAGTTGTGTGGGCCCAAGTGCATATTAGGATTCACATGACCTAATTAGATTAAATGTACAAATTAGGGTTTACAAAAAACCTAATTAAATGTACAAATTAGGGTTCATGTGACCTAATTAAATGTACTAGACCCAGGGAAGTCTCCACGTGTTCCAAGGCAGAAGACCCGTGGATGCGACCCATTTTGGGAATTGATTGAGGGATTGGATTGGTGGCTAGAAGAACAGGAATTTGGGCATTACTTTGATGATTAAAGGGCATTTCTGGAATTTCTCCTTTAAAACATAATTAAAGGGTATTTCGGGAATTTCCTTTAAAACATGTGCCTAGCATGTGACTATTTCCCAGGAAAACTCTATAAATAGCCCCTCTATTCTAAGAAAAGGGGATCGCTCTCAAGACATTACACTTAGACTCTTGGAAGCTCTAAACACTTGAAACTCTCTCTCTCAACTCGAAGACTCAAGAAGGCTCTTGGAATCCCTGCTACCCTAACCCGGTTTCCAGATTCTAAGAGTTCTGCCATGTGTCATTGGAGTAATTGCCTACCTGTTCTTCTCCCCTCTTCAATCAATCAATCAGTTCCGTACTCTTCGTGGATTTCTCTCCTCTCCAGCCAACACGAAACCCTAACCCTAGCAAGGTGTAATTTTCTTACCTACAAGCTATAATCACAAGTAAAATTCAAATGGACTTGAGCATTACCCGGTAATAAGGTTTTATCACAGTCAACTCTTTGACTTGAAAAACCTTTTAAACTGGTCTGGTCTTATAGGTCTCCACCTTGCCATTTGCCTCAGTCTTTCTCTTAAAGACCCATATACACCAGAGTCTATACTTGGTTCTCATACATGGAGTCCATTTTAGATTTCATGGCCATCTGTCATTTCTCTAAGTGTCTTCTACTCATAGCCTCATCGTATATAATTGGATCATCATCCTCTATGATGTGTACCTCATCATCATTCTCTATGATGAATCCATACCTCCTAGGTATCTTCGGTACTCTTCCAGATTTACGATTCGGTTGTGGTACAATAGGTCTATCTACAGGTTCCTCGATTTGACTCAAAATACTTTGTGGTTCTTGAACTCCTTCAAGGTCTATTATCCTCCAACTAGCTCCTTTAATGATAAATACCTTTATCTAAGAAGGTAACGTGTAGGATTATAGTAATAATATCCTAAACTTTCTTTAGGATATTCCACAAATCTGCACTTGTCAGATTTTATCCCAAACTTATCTTTTGAAACTTTTTCACATAAGTTGGACAACCCCTTATCTTAACATACTTAAGATTAGGAATCCTCCCTATCCATAACTTTTATGGAGTCTTGGGGCCAGATTTTGAGGTTACCTTATTTTGTAGATATGCAGCCGTTTCTAAGGCATAGCCCCAGATGGATACTGAAATGTCGGTAAAATTATTATGGACTGCACCATGTTCAACAAGGTACAATTTCTCCTTTTAGATACACCAATCAATTATTGCGTATCAGGAGGTGTCCATTATGAGAAAATACCATTTTGAAATGATCTAGAAACTCATTGCATAAGTATTCCTTCCTCGATCTAATCAAAGAATCTTAATACTTTGTCAATATATTTCACTTCTGAATTCTCTGAACATTTCAAATGATTCAGACTTGTATTTTATCAAATACATACATTCAACTCTTTGAATGACCATCTCCTTTTTTTTTATTAGTTTATTCAATTTGCAAAATATTTTTCATGTAAGTCAAGTATACAAAGTCTATCAAGTAATCTTCCAGTTTCAAACAAAATATTATCATTATAAATAGAACAACAATTGTTCTTAAATATAATACCATAACATTTCTTGTCTAACAACGAAAGTTCTAATATTTCTAATGAGAACTGGAATATAATAACAACTTATTAACTTAATAGACTTGCCCGTAGGCAATTCTAAACTATAAGTTCCTATGGTTAATGCAGTAACCTTTGCTCCATTCCCACACATAAGATTACTTACTCTTTGTTTAGCTTTCTACTTCTGCTTAGTCTCTGCATCGGTTTGCATACGTGAGAACTACAGCCGGTATCCAATACCCAAGTAGAACCTTGACTTACAGAAAGATTTATTTATTTTTTAATCATGAACAAACTTGTATTTGTAACCAAAACTTCACTAAGCTTCTTCTGGTTAGCCTCTGTAAGATTCTCCTTACAGTTTCCTTTCTAGTGTCTAGGCTTATTGCAGTGGAAGCAAACTCCTTTGCTATCTGCATAAGTTTTGTTCTTAGTGTCCTCAGTTATTGCCTTTCCTTATAACTTCTTTGAATTGTTCTTCTTTTAAGAAGATCCTTTGGCCCTCTTCCCCTTCCTAAAAGAATTATCTACCAGTAAGACTTGGTCTTTCTTGGTTGGAAAGTGACTCTGTACAATTTTCAACATGTTTAACCAACTCATGCAGGCTGACATACAACTTATTCATGTGGAAATTCACAACAAATTATGAGAAAGAGTCCGGAAATGATTGCAAGATCAAATCTTGGATCAACTCTCCATCCATGACAAAACCTTGTTGTCCTAATTGTTCAATCAGATTGATCATTTTTAGGACATTTGTCTATACTGTAGTTCCATTGGTTATTCTAGATTGGAAGAGCTCCTTAGATATCTAATATCTAGCAGTCCTACTTTCCTCACCATTCAACTCCTTGAAGGTGCAGGAGTACAGTAGGAGCATCTATAGTTTCATGCTGACGCTGAAGCTCTTTACTCATGGATGCGAGCATGATGCATTGAGCCAACTGTGCATCATCTTGCCACTTTCTAAAAGTAGCAATCTCTTCCTCAGAGGCATTGTCTGCAACCATTGCAGGGATAAGCGTATTAAAAACATAAGATAGCTTTTCTACCTTGAGAACTATTTTTAAATTCCTTAACTAGTCTGTGTTATTTCGTCCAGTTAATTAGCATCTAATATGCTCCGCAGTGATAGTAAACTAGACATTGTAAATGAAATAGACAACATTTTAGCATACATTAATTACCAAAATAAATTAGGTCTTTATTTTAAATTGGTATCTCTCACTCTTTCATCAAACTATATTACCCTCATTATATAGTTCGGCAAATCTAATTAAAGATTTGCAAGTGAGAATAAGGATCTCATTTCAAATGTATATAGCCTTGTGTGTGCACAACAAACTATATATAAATAAATAGGTAGACAACTATTGTCAATTACATCACTATGTTAACTCCTTGTATTTTACCTCTTAGATTATAATGGTCAAGTGTGTGCACATCCGAACTAAAATAATCTAAGTTAAGTCTAACCTAGCACTTCCATATATGTGAAGAGAAAAAGACCGCCCTTGTGTGTGCACAACAAAGCAGTAATGTTCAATTCCTTAATAAGCATCAAATGTGATAAAACAACATCTTAAATATTTAATACTCGCCTTGTGTGTGCACAACAAACTTATATTAAATATTTAATACTCTATTGTTTTACCATGCTAGAAGGCGACGTTCGATATTCTGAATGTCTTTGAACGCTTAGGACTTAATATGATTTTCTTTGAGGGGTTTGTATTTATTAGTCTCATCTTGTTTAGCGCGCATGCACATATATATATAAATACGCGTCATATTATTTAAAATGTGAAGCATGTTGGATAATATATAATATATAATATATATATATATATATATATAGTAATTATGCACATATAGAATATTATATTCTACCCGGATTGATTATAGACTTTTATTCTAATTTGGTTCACTAGAGCCACCAAGTGAAATAAAAGGTCAAACCTAGGGCGCAAGAATTAAATTTAAATATAACTATTACATTTAAACCGGGCTCCAATACAAACGGGTCTTCAAGCGCTCCTTGCTCTTTTGTCTCCAATTCTTCAAAATAATTCTAACTTATCCTATTACATGAACTATTTACTATAATAGAAACCTTGATCAGCAGTCAAGGGGAAGTACATAGGAGTGAGATAGAATTTACATTAAGAAAAATTAGAGAAGACGAGGTACGCAGACCCCATTTATAGAAACTCATTCATTCAAGCATCCACTAAAATAAATCCAATCACACATTGGTCGATAGTCCATAATCAATCTCTATTTATTATCATACATATCTCCATATGTATCAATAAATAACATTCATCTCATGAATAATAAAATCATTTCATATATGCATTGATATCATTTAATGGGTAATTAAAAGTTTACTAGAAATCTAATTTTGAAACAAAAATAAACTCCTTTATTTTAATCAAAATTTAAAGCATAATAAACTTATTTATTTTATTTTATCCAATTTTGAATAAAAATAAACTCCTTTATTTTTAATCAAATTTCAAATCAAAATAAACTCCTTTATTTTAATTAACATGGAAACCAATTTCAAGTTTAAAATAAACTCCTTTATTTTAACTTAAAATTGCTTGGAAAAATAAAATATGTTAAATCCTATTTCTTATCAAAATAAACATCTTTATTTTTAACGAAACATGGAATCCTATTCCATGTGTGAATAAACTCCTTTATTCTAGGGAACATGAAATCCTATTCCATATGTGAATAAACTCCTTTATTCTTGTTAACGTAAAATTCAATTCCAAGTTTAAATAAAACTTTTAATTTTAATTATATTCCAATTCAAAATAAACTTTTTATCTTAATTGAAAATAAATAAAATAAAAATAAAAAAATTTCAAAATCTGCAAAACAGCGCGGTCGCGCTCCAAAATGAACTAGGAGCGGCGCGGCCGCGCTGCACCCCCAGAAATGATTTCTGGGTTCGGGCACAGCCGCGCTCCAGAATGAACTGGAAGCGGCGTGGCCGCGCTGCGTAGCAGAGTTAGAAATTTTTTTTCTTTCTTTGCCTAGAAAATCGGTCCAATCGTATACCCATACACACATGGAATCATAATAATCGATAATTAACACAAGGTTAGGCTCTGATACCACTATTAGGTTTGTATATAGCGCGAACATGCAATCAAATTACATAAATAGTGCAGAAGCGCAATAAAACGAATTTTAAAATTTTTCATACAAACCATCACCAAGATCATCCTTGTGGATCAATTATCAATTAAACGAAAAAGATAGAGATATAGAATTATACCCTCGTGAATCAAAGTTTCCTCAAGTACAAGTTCACCTCCAATTACTTCGTGTTCTCCTTGAATTCCACCGATTAAATTCTTTCTTTTGATCAACGTTAGCTACCCAAATGTTTGGCCTCTAGAGGTGATCCACCAAGGAATAATAGTTGTTCAAGAAGATGGGTGTTGGCAAAACTCTAGTTTCTATCTCTATAGAAAGTGCAAGTACTCTTTCTCTCCAATTTTTATGGAAGAGTGTGTAACTGTCTAACCCTAAATCATGATAAGACTCCTCTTATTTATAGATATAGGGAACCCTCCAAAACTATTTAAGATTAGGATTTTTATTTTAATTAAACTCCTTTAATTAATTAAACTCCTAAACCAATTAGGAATTTATGAGAGTACTTTTATTAATTAATTCTCAAACCCTTTTAGGAACTAAATAATAGTAATAGTAATAATAATAATAAGACTCCTCTTATTAATTTATATTTAATATTTTCAAAATATTAAATAATAAATATTAAGCTATTTAATTTATTCTATCTCCATGGATTATGTCGACGCCGGTTTCTCGCCTCTCCCGATTTTTGTGCCCTTTTATTATTAGATGAGTTTGGGAAAAGGTCGGCATTAATGTCGACGGGGTTTTGAAAGATCGTTTTTTATGATGAGCCAATTAACCAGAGTCGCCAGTTGGTATATTTGAAATGGATGTACCAACTCATCCGACTTTTCGTTTTTTATAAATCGCTGGCTCATATGTGACTCCGAATTAATTGGTCTGCGAATCGAGATCCATAGAGTTCGGGGGCTTGCTTAAGCGAGGGGAAGGTGTTAGGCACCCCCCGACTTCCGTAAACACGGTTACCGCAATCTTGATACTTTCCTATCCTTTGATTCATAAAATGTGTATACGTGCGTGTGTGTGTGTGTTTATGTGAATGTTGTGGTGAGTTCTTTCATGAAAGATGAAACATTTGGCATTTTTATTGAGAAATCGTGTTTTGTTTTGGGAATGCTTTAGAACGTCGTTTCCGTTAGTACGAGAGAGCTCCTTTATTCATGCGAAAGGTTTGATTTTACTCGTCAAAACTATGAATCTTTATTAGGCGTCGTTTTGGTAAAACGTGAATTCTCTCAAACCTTAACCAAAATAGGAATCGAGATTTATACGTTGCTTTCATAAATGATGGGCAATTTCTAGGATCTCTTTCGCCCTATGTATCAAGATTTGGTAAAACATTTATTTCTTTTTTGTAAAACCAGTTTTTTGTGACACTTGAAACAACTTCTCTTTAGCTTTCTCGTAAAATAGGAATCGACTTTCGTTAGCATTTCCAATTTTTAGCCTCGTGATGCTAATATCCTACTTTGATTTATTTTAGAAAAATCTTTATTGTTTTGTGCTTTGAAATCTTTTGTTTGGTGTTACAAATCAAATCAAGCATAAATACGCGTCGGGGCTATTCATGGGCATGTAAGCCGTCAAAACATCCCCGAACGCCATCAATCACATGTTCCACTATTATGGGGCCTTAAACCCGATTCTCGCCTTAGCGTCGTTTTAAGGCCCGACGATTACATATTACAAAAAAAACGAGCACCTTGAATCTATTACATACATCAAGACGTCCATCATTGGATTTGGACCACGGGGTCGCATTCCTAGGCTCACACCCAATATTACTACATGCCCACAAAATGAATACTACAAAACTAACCCATACGGATTTGCCGAACACACCATGATAATCGAAAATGACAATCTAAATAAATTACACCCAATAAATCATCACAAACAAACTAGAAATTTTACCAATTGGATATCCTCGGGTTATTAGGAAGAAATTTCGTTCCAAGGGAACCCTCACTAATAATCCCTAATCCATGATTGTTCAACAAGATACATGAAAATTACATCTAATTTAACCAAACAATATGAAATAAGTTGCTAGAACAAATAAGAATTTTCACCTTGCAAATGATCTCAAATGGATGTGAACTTGTGTATTTGAATAGGATAAGGAGTGTATTTGATACAATCAAATTCAAAAGAAATAAATCCTCTCTTTTCTTTCTCTCTTTTCTTCCTATTTGATTGCAAAACTTGCTATATTTCCTCTCTATTTCTGTGCTCTTTGCTGCTGGACTCCTTCTTCCTCAAAATTTCTCAACTCTCTCACCCCCTGTATGCTGAAGTGGAGGGGAGTTGAAATAGGCTGGCCAAAGCCAGCCGCCTGCCTTCCACTCACCTGATTTCGAGTTCCGTGTTTCGAGTTTCGTGTTTTCAAAAGGCGCACTATTTGGCCGCAGATCAATCCGCGGCTGGACGGTTTGACTTTCTCGATTTTCGTGCCACGCCTCGATTTTTGTGCCGTAACATCGGTTTTCGCTGACAGGCTCGTATTCTGCAGTCCGAGAATTTCCAGGAGAAGTGCCACCTTATTCGGGAATGCCCGTTTCGGATGGCCTTATTGTCACGTCAGCTTTGGTCGCCAATCGTTGCGGTGGTGTTGGACGTTCGCACTTGTGCCCATTCCTTTGCTCCCGCAAGCCGGTTCAATTGACGATTTTGCCCTCCTGTCATGGTTAGTACAGGCAACGCAAAAATTGGGTGTCTACAGCTTCCCCTCTTTATCATGTTTATGCAATGTTTGAATGAAATGAACAGGATAAAGAATAGACACTCGATGCATGAATGACAGTGCACAAGGATGACAATACATACGTGATGCAACACATATGATTTATGATGCAACGTAAGATGCAATGGATGCAAAACATTCATAAAATGCGGATGATCGTCTTGACGGGGCCGGTTTTCGTCGCCGGTCACCCATCTCGTAATCACCGGTTATCGTCGCCGATCGATTGTCTTATCGGGGCCGGGTATCGTCGCCGGTCACCCATCTCGTAACCCCCGGTTATCGTCACCGGTTGGTTATCCTGTCGGAGCCGGTTTTCGTCGCTGGACATCCATCTCGCAATCACCGGTTATCGTCGCCAGTCGATTGTCTCGTCGGGGTCGGGTATCGTCGCCGGTCACCCATCTCGTAACCCCCGGGTATCGTCGCCGGTTGGTTATCTTGTCGGAGCTGGTTTTCGTCGCCGGACATCCATCTCGTAATCGTCGGTTATCGTTACCGGTCGATTGTCTCGTCGGAGCCGGGTATCATCGTCGGTCACCCATCTCGTAACCCCCGGGTATCGTCACCAGTTGGTTATCTTGTCGGAGCCGGTTTTCGTCGCCGGACATCCATCTCGTAATTGCCGATTATCGTCGCCGATCGATTGTTTTGTCGGGGCCGAGTATCGTCGCCGATCACCCATCTCGTAACCCCCGGTTATCGTCGCCGGTTGGTTATCCTGTCGGAGCTGGTTTTTATCGCCAGACATCCATCTCGTAATCGCCGGTTATCGTCGCCGGTCGATTGTCTTGTCGGGGTCGGGTATCGTCGCCGGTCACCCATCTCGTAACCCCCGGTTATCGTCGTCGGTTGGTTATCTTGTCGGAGCCGGTTTTCGTCGCCGGACATCCACCTCGTAATCGCCGGTTATCGTCGCTGGTCGATTGTCTTGTCGGGGTCGGGTATCGTCGCCGGTCACCCATCTCATAACCCCCGGTTATCGTCGTCGGTTGGTTATCTTGTCGGAGCCGGTTTTCGTCGCCGGACATCCATCTCGTAATCGCCGGTTATCGTCGCCGGTCGATTGTCTCGTCGGGGCCGGGTATCGTCGCCGGTCACCCATCTCGTAACCCCCGGTTATCGTCGCCGGTTGGTTATCTGGTCGGAGCCGGTTTTCATCGCCGAACATCCATCTCGTAATCGCCGGTTATCGTTGCCGGTCGATTGTCTCGTCGGGGCCGGGTATCATCGCCGGTCACCCATCTCGTAACCCCCGGGTATCGTCGCCGGTTGGTTATCTTGTCGGAGCCGGTTTTCGTCGTCGGACATCCATCTCGTAATCGCCGGTTATCGTCGCCGATCGATTGTTTTGTCGGGGCCGAGTATCGTCGCCGGACATCCATCTCGTAATCGCTGGTTATCGTCGCCGGTCGATTGTCTGTGAGTGTCGGGCCTCGTATCCGGTCATTCGGTCGAATTGAGAAGCCGTGTTCGACATCCGTTTCATCAAAATCTCATATTTTATTATCATATTACGAGTCAAATGGGCTTTAGAATTGATTAAGCGTGCAATGGACCAATGGGTGAGCACTGGGCCCAGCCGCAGATGGATCTGCGACCAAGATCGGGCATAAGAGCGGCCAGCCGCTTCCCAGATCTGTCACTTTCATTCGTACCCCACGCGATTTTCAGACCCTTGCACGTCCTTTTGTCGAGCTTTCCAACCTTTTTCGTAAAAAACTGCTCCGGTAGGATCGATCTACGCGCTACAAGTAACACTTTGACCGTTCACTTTTCAATTTCGTCAACGTTTTGCTATACATTTGGCTATTTGCATGGTTAGAGATAGAAATGTATGCTTTACAATGCTATGCTATGTATTATTGTATATACACGCTATGTATCAACTGTGTGAGTCCTATTTTATGCTCATGATGTGGTCCCACATACGGTTTGTTCCTTTTTTGAAAGAAAATCATGCATTATGGTACTTTACATGCTGTAATTACACATATGAATGCAATTTTGATTTGTTTGAGGCTTGGATTGATTGAAAACATGTTTGGCTTATGCCTGGGATGTCCATTTTACAGACGGAACTCTGCCGAATTTTTTTTTTTTTTTTTTTTTATAAATATGCATCATGTTGCATTAATTGTACGATAATTATTGGAATATTTGTGGCATAATTAAAAGGGAACTTACCTTCCTCTTTGCCTGTTCTGTTCCAGCTATGGATCCCGACGCTCCTAGTAGCTCTTCTGCGTCTCAGACATCGGGTGTTCGCCGTCGTAGGGTTGCACCTGCCCCTGTTCTTCCTCGGACCCGTCAGGCTCGCCGCTTGGCGGAGGCTGTCATCCGTCCCGATCATCCGGACGTTGAGGAGGCTGCACCTCCAGAGGTTGTGGCAGAGGGGCCATCCTCCAGCACACCGGCTCCATCTACTCATCATGCTCCTTCTGGCGCCCCTATGCAGATACCCGATCTTTTGGGTCGGGATCTCAGTCGTCACCCCTCGGCATTTCTTATAGCTAACGAGCTACCCGGGATATTCTGCTCCGGCGCCTATTCCTGACCATCATGAGGGGTTGTTTCCTAGGGAACAACTCCTCTACCATTCATTTCAGCGTCGTCGGAGCTGTCAGAGACGTAGACCGGATCGGTGACCATGATTGGGGGTCATTCACTTTTGCCTACTTTCTCCACGGTCTGCGTCTACGTTCGGAGGGCCAGACAGACGCTTGGCTCGGATTCTATCACTTCTTGTTGGTGAGGCTTCTCCTCCTCTCTTCTTACTGGACTTTCCTTCATTTATTTCTCATTTCTGCATTTGTCGGTTATTCATGCTTTTCACTGTTTCTGTTCGCAGTTCTGGGCCTACGAGCGTCTCCCATGTCTGAGGCCCGTCACTACTCTTGGCCTGGACACTTATCCCCGGGGCCGGCGATGGCATCATAGCACCTTGGAGGAGGTCCCGGTATCTGGCAGCTTTGCACACTGCCGCATCCAGCTGAAGCTGATCACGGCCGCTGATGTCGTCTGGGTTCCCTACCTCTCCGAGCATCTGACCGTGGGGTTTGCTAGTGGGCATCCTTCTGGTCTGGAGTTCGAGCTTTCCACCCGTCGCCTCACTTTGCAGAGTCTTGGAGGATGGGTGATGTATCTGGGGGAGCGCGCATTCAGATGCGTTACTGGAGAGATCCGCATCCCACATTCTCTTCCTTTCACTACATCCTGGCCGCTGGACTCTCAGCCTTCGGAGATCATGCTCGCAGGGGAGGACGGCCAGATGCTCTCTACGGGTCCCAGTACGAGTGATGCTTTCCGTACTTGGTGGGTGCCCCGTACTATCGGTCCTCAGACCCGGGCCACATTCTTCCTCGGGGATATGGTCCCCGGCTCAGTGATGATGACGGACTGGGCAGCCTGCGTTCGGAGCCCTACCCATGCTAAGCAGATCGCCACTCTGACCCGTCAGGTAGACCAGCTGTCTCTATATCTTCGGGTGTTGGGCCGGACTCCAGAGGATGCCTATGCCTACGATCTTGACGGTGCGGGCTATGATGCGGGCCCGAGCTCATCCGATGCCACAGCGCAGCCATACATCCCCGACATGAACTTTGGGCCTCCGACTTCGACGACCCCAGGGGATCAGTTCGAGGATCCCGCCTTCATAGATGAGATTGATTTTATTTAGATCAGGATAGGATAGGGCTTTTGTACCTGCACCTGTTTAGTTTTATTTTTTCATTTTATGCACTATGTACTGAACTCATTTACTCATTTATGCACAGTTTTTATCCTTTATATCTATGAAATTTATTTGCTTTATTATTAACTGTATGATGCATGCTTTTTTTTTTATTTATGGATAGAGAATGACCCCTGTACAGTCTTTTTGATACTATTTTTCCACAGATGTCGTCCTCAGATGTCGTGGTACGCTTGGATTCCATTCCTCCCACAGGGTGGGTTGACAGTCTCCTCCGCTGGTTGGACAGTCTATTGCCGGCCGACAGGGTCATCGCAGATGGTCTTTTGGGCCATTCTTGGTCCTTATTATCCTTTCAGGTGCCCGCGGGTTTTGTGGATGGTATTCTGAGCTACTGGGCGCCTGCCCGTCAGGTGTTCAGGTTGGGGACAGTAGAGCTGACCCCCACTCTCGAGGAGTATGCTCGCTTCACCGGCTTGTCGTTGGATGGCCCTTGTGCTAGGGTTACAGTTGGTTCCATGAGCCGTCAATTCTTGACTTTCACCGGTTTGTGGAGGGCTGTCCTGTTACCGGTGATCACATCAGACCATATGGTTCCCCTTCAGTTCTTGATTGACCGATTTGGCTCAGCTGACCGTTTTTGTCTTTTCTTCGGTGACTTTTCCGTGTCCGAGGAGCGTTGGGGTGCCTTGAGAGTGGACATTTTGATGGCCTGTGTCATCTCAGTTTTGTACTTGCCTGCAGGTCCTGATCATTTGGACATGCGGGTTGTTGCGGCCGTTAGAGCCCTTCAGGAGGATCACACCATTCTTCCCATGATATTGGCGGATACCTACATGTCCGCCTCATATTGCCAGTCTTTCCGAGGTAGAGTATTTAGAGGGAGCTTGACGTTGTTGTACGTGTGGTTCATGAGTCATCTCAGTCCCATCGGCCATTTCCGTCGCCAAGGGTTTTGCTTCAGCCATGACATAGCCACGCAGTTTCGTTTCGACCCGTGAGCTGTACTGATGTGGCCTCCTGGACATCATTTTTGTCGGTCATTGAGGACCCCTTTCATCTACTGGTCTATTCGGGTTATTGCTCCTTTATGAGCTTCTTGACTCACGTGCCTGACCTGGATTTCATCCCTATTGCTGGCTTGAGGGCGTGACGACTTATCATCCCTTGGCGATTATGGGAGTTTGATCAGACACAGGATTTTCACCCCTTCGCGGGTGCAGCCGCCTACCGATTCCTTATATCATCCCGGACAGAGAGGGATCTACTGCGGGTATACGACCTTTGGTCTCGTAGGATCTCCGCCGAATATAGTGAGGGTTGCCACCTTCAGACATTTGCTTACGTGCAGTGGTTGCGTGGAGACTTGGATCCGGTTGGTTTGAGTCGGACTGGGCTCTTGATGACTTTGGAATGATTTCTCCAGATGATACTACATACCACTCCATCTCAGCCGATTTTGCCCCAAGTCGGGTTACTGAGGATACCCGACTCCGCCTGGCCTTGATTACTACTGAGGCTGAGAAGGATGCCGCTCTTGTCGAGAGAGATGACGCCATTCTGGCTAGAGATGCTGCCATTGCTGACAGAGATGCCATTGTACTTCAGACCAGGGCAGTTATAGATGCTCATTCTGGGACTGTTAGCCGAGCCACTGCTTAATTAGATCGCATTGATATGATGGGGCAGCAGATTGTAGGGGGTGCTGATGCTTTAGATCTATCCACCACTTTATCCATCCTGCTTCAGCTAGTTTCAGATTTGTAGATTATTTTTATTTCCTGCATAGACTATGTTAGTTTCATCGGTTATTGAAAGAGGAATCTTGTAATAAAATGACTTATATATACAAACATGCATTTAAATTTAGTCATTTTCCCTTTTCGTCGTGTCATTGCCTTCCATTGGCCCCTCATTTTATCCTGTTGACCATGATTTTGACATTTCGCTTTCT
This sequence comes from Aralia elata, assembly GCA_034770075.1. Taxonomy (NCBI): domain Eukaryota; kingdom Viridiplantae; phylum Streptophyta; class Magnoliopsida; order Apiales; family Araliaceae; genus Aralia; species Aralia elata. The sequence continues at coordinate 60,797,218 of CM068384.1, read as the reverse complement.
TTCTCTTTCCAAGTCTCGATGTAGATCTGACAGATATTACCGTACCCCTGTCGATTTCATCAGATTGGGTCTTAAATCTTGGATAATTGTCTGGGTGGATCAGGGCTATGTCATTTGGGATGAAGTTGATTAAGAGGCTGGTTTTGGGAAGGTTTTGAGGGTTAGGAAGTTTTATCTGGCTGTTGGGAAATGGTTCTGTTTAAGGAAAGGATTATTCTTTTTTTATTTTATGGATCGGACCGCGCCATGATGGCTGCCTACGTACCCCCACAAGTTGGGAGATCAGGTCCTACGTAGTTCGTTCCTCAAAGAAAAACGGAGAAATCGATTATTCAAGCGTAGAACCGCTTCACCGAGTCGGAATTTAGGGGTTGTGGAAATACCTCCCCATCCATTTCTTGCAATATGAGGGCTCCTCCGGATAGCACTTTCTTAATCACAAATGGCCCCTCCCAATTCCGGGCGAACTTCCCCTTGGCTTCGTCTTGACAAGGCATGATTCTTTTTAGCACCAAATCATTTTCCTTAAACTTTCGAGGTCTTATCCTTTTGTCGTACGATCGAGAGATCCTTTGTTGATATAACCGACCATGCCAAACCGCAGCTACCCTCCTTTCATCAATTAGGGCCAATTGGTCATATCGACTTTGCATCCAATCCTCCTCGCTTATCTGAGCATCGATCACTATTCTGAGGGATGCCATTTCAACCTCAACTGGCAGAACGGCCTCCATTCCATACACCAAAGCGTAAGGGGTTGCCCCTGTGGAAGTACGCGTTGATGTTCGGTATGCTAGCAGGGTGAGGGGTAGCAAATTCGGCCATCCCCGATGATTAGCAGACATTTTTGCCATGATCTTCTTGATGTTCTTATTTGCAGCCTCTACTGCCCCATTCATCTTGGGACGGTAAATGACGGAATTGAGGTGTTTGATCTTAAACTGGTCGCACAGTCCCTTCATGAGGGCGTTGTTTAAATTCTTGGCATTGTCGGAGACCAAAACCTCAGGCTGCCCGTATCGACAAATGACATTATTCCTGATGAAATTGATGATGACCTCCTGAGTTACTTTGGGGAAAGAAGCTGCTTCTACCCATTTGGTGAAGTAATCGATCATGACGAAAATGAATCGGTGTCCGTTGCTTGCTTTGGGCTCTATTGGTCCGATTACATCCATTCCCCACATTGAAAATGGCCACGGGGAGGTCATACAGTGCAGTTCATTGGGAGGCGTATGGATCACATTACCGTGCGCCTGGCATTGGTAACACCGTTTGACATGATCATCGCAATCGGCTTTCAGCGTTAACCAATAATACCCTGTCCTCAAAATCTTTTTGGCTAGCATTGGTCCACTCATGTGTGGCCCACACACCCCACCATGTATTTCGTTCATAATCTTTTGGGCCTGTGTCTCATATACGCATTGCAACAGTCCCAACCCAGCATCCCTCTTGTATAGTGAATCCCCACTCAGGTAAAATTTCATTGCCATCCTTTGAATTCTCATCCTCTCAGTTCGACTCGCCTGGTCGGGAATGGATCTATCTCTCAGATATTCCCTTTGTCGTGATACCAGGGCTGCTTTGGCAACACCACCTCGTTTGATAATACTGCCACATGTTCCTCATATGCCGGGCCATTCTGTACTGCTATCTCAATCTGTGGAACGTCCCTGTTCTTGATTACGTGGATTAAGGAAGCCAGAGTTGCCAATGCATCGGCAAAATCATTCCGTCCCCGGGGAATATGGAGGAAAGCGATATCTTCGAACTCTTGCATTAACTGGGTGACACAACGATGGTATGGAAGTAACCGAAGCTCTTTAGTGTTGTACACCCCAATTGCCTGTCTGATTACCAATTCTGAATCCCCGAACACCGCTAGTCTCTTCACTCCCATGTCGCGGGCAAAGCGGAGTCCCAAGATACATCCCTCGTATTCAGCGGTGTTGTTCGAATTGTTGAATTTCAGTTTAGTGGCCACAGGGTATTGCTCTCCGGTGATAGAGACCAGGACCGCTCCGGCTCCTACCCCTTCGACATTCATGGCACCATCAAAATACAGCTTCCAGAACTGTCCCTCGTCATCACATTTTGAGTGTGATACCCAAAATATATCTTCGCCTGGTAGAGGAGTTTCTAACAGCTCCATCCCTCCTGACGGGGGTTTCTGCCAACTGATCTGCAATTCCCTATCCTTTCATGGCTTTCTGAGTTACGTACACCATGTCGAAATGCTGTAAGATTAACTGCCATCTTGACAACCGACAGTTTAGCATGGGCCTTTCAAAAATATATTTCAGGGGATCCATCCTTGATATCAGGCACGTCGTATGCCCATGGAGGTAGTACTGTAATCTTCCTGTAGCCCAGGCCAGAGCACAACAAATCTCTCGATGGGAGTGTAATTCTGTTCACATTGGCTGAACCTCTTGATGAGGTAATAGATGGCCTGCTCTTGACCTGCCTCATTCTTCTGCCCCAGCATACATCCCATTACGATGGCATTTACCGATATATACATAAACAGAGGGATCCCATCCTTCGGGGGTACCAGCACTGGCGCCTCTGTCAGCTGCTTTTTAATGGTATGAAAAGCCTTCTGACATTGCTCATTCCATTCTTGGGAAGCACCTTTCCTTAACAGTTTAAAAATTGGCTCACATGTAGTTGTCAAGTGGGATATGATGCGGTTGGTGAAGTTTATTCTTCCCAGGAATCCTCTTATCTCCTTCTCCGTGTGAGGTGCCGGCATATCCACAATGGCCTTAATCTTTGCTGGATCCAACTCAATGCCTCGATCACTAACCAGGAATCCCAAGAGCTTACCCGACTGCACTCCGAAAGCACACTTTGTTGGATTGAGTTTCAAATTATACTTTCTGAGCCGATCGAATAGCTTTTTGAGATGGGTTATATGGTCAGATTCTACCCTAGACTTCACGATGATGTCATCCACGTAGACCTCTATCTCCTTATGCATCATATCGTGGAACAGGGCCATCATGGCTCTCTGATAAGTAGCCCCTGCGTTTGTGAGACCAAAAGCCAATCGTCTATAGCAGAAGGTGCCCCAAGGGGTGATGAATGCGGTCTTTTCCCGATCTTCCTCCGCCACCATTATCTGATGATACCCCGCAAAGCAATCCACAAAAGAGTACATTTCGTACTGGGCTGTGTTATCCACCAGGATGTGTATGAAAGGCACTGGAAAATTATCCTTGAGACTGGCCTTATTTAGATCTCTATAGTCTACACATACCCTCACCTTCCTTCCGGGCTTAGCCACTGGGACCACATTGGACAGCCACTCTGGGTAAGTGGATACCATAATGATTCCTGCCCTGAACTGCTTGATGATCTCTTCCTTCACTTTTAAGCTCCACTTCGGTTTCAACTTTCTTAATTTTTGCTTGACAGGCCTGAAACCCTCCTTGATGGGCAATCGGTGTACCACAATATCGGTGGACAATCCGACCATATCCTCATGAGACTAGGCAAAGACATCCTCATATTGGTTTAGCAACTCGGTCATTTCGGCTTTTTGGCTGGGGGTAAGGTCCGTCCCTATCTTGAGTTCTTTTGGCTTGTTAGGGGTTCCGATATCTATAGTGATGGTTTGGTCTAAGTTGGGTTTGGGTTTATCTTCGACCCATCCTTTGATCTCGTCAGGCGCGTCGTCGTAATCTATCTCATCTTGCTCAATGCCCATCAAATCGAAATCCAGCTCAATGTCAAAATCATAATCATCATTCAATTTTGAAAGACCGTTTGTTAGGCAAGGATTACTCAAATTGGTACACCTGACATGAAACAAAATACTTGTCATATATAAGTTATTTTTCACGACGATCACATTTTCAGATAATATGAAGAAACGACATAATTATGCAAAATATAAAATAACAACAAAATAAACTTCTTCATCATCCCATCCTCTGGGGTCTACCACCCTGACGTCGGGTTTTACCCTTGTTTGGATATCACTGGTTTCATGGTCCAGTTGTCGACGGTCAGGTCAGATGAAATGCGCTGGATGAAAGGGGGCCTTACGTCGGACACTTCCCCGATGATTACGGCTACGTCGCCCGAGTCCCCCTTCTTACCTCCTTCGGGAATAATTAATCCTGCCCAATCGATGACAGGCACAGCGTGTTGGGCTCCCAGTGGCATGACAACATCCGTCCCCTCTCCATTGCTTGTTAATCGTCCGGGGATATAGCACTTGGTTTCAAACTCCTTCGCGACCTCCTGTAGGAAACTTTTCCTCTTGGCCGATTCATCACTTGAGAGGATTAATCCCTCATCCCCTGCCTTAATCACAGGCTCGCTAGTCCCTCCTTCATTGTCAATCTTGGTCATTGGATTTCCGGCCAATCGAATTGGGGTTGCACCCTGACGGTATCTCCGTGTGATGCCTCCATGATATCCCAGCCCTGATTTACCTATCTGATGGGGTAGTTGAATGGGCTCGGTGATTCCTTGGCTACTCTTTCCTAATCCTTGTCCAGGTTGGAATTTCATTTTCATCATTTCTTTTGCAACGAAGGTGAGCTCTGGAGAGACCTTAGGTTTCACGGCTGGGGCTCCCAGGCGTCTGTAGTGGGGAGTGCTAATTTCCAACGCTTGAAAACTGACAGGTGCTGCCGACTCGTCCACATTAATTACTGGTAGGCCATTCCTGGGAGGAGAAAGGTCATGACATTCTGCCGAGATTGTTACCAGATTCCCCTCGATGATTAATTTGATTTGTTGGTGTAGCGTGGAAGGAACTGCCCCGGCCATGTGTATCCACGGCCTCCCCAATAGCAGGTTATAACTGGCTGCAATGTCTAGGACCTGGAAAGAGATATCAAAAGTACAAGGTCCGATTTCCACCGATAATTCTATCTCTCCAATTGTATCCCTCCGGAAACCATCGAAGGCCCGCACCACTACATGACTGGCCCGTAGGCGCTTGGGATTGATGTTCATCTTCTGCAATGTACTGAGGGGACAGATATTCAATGCCGACCCTCCATCAATCAGCACCCCATTCATGATATAACCCGAGGAGATTACCGCAATATGTAGCGGTTTTCGGTGCCCTCTTCCCTCCTTGGGGATGTCATCATCTGCAAAGGATATTACATCACTCTCCAACAGATGGCCTACCAGCTGGCCGAAACATTCCTCACTAATTTCCTTGGGCACGTATGCCTCCTCCAGGACTTTCGTCAGGGTTTTGCAGTGATCATTGGATGACAACACCAAGTCCATGACTGATGTTAGGGTTGACTCCTCATTTAAAATCTGGATCCCTCTTGTTTCCGGGTGATCCATCCTTTTCAAGAATTCGATGGCCTTTTCCTCGGAAATCTCTTCATTTTTCTTCTTTTGGCTCTCAAGGACTCACCTGGGAAGATATAAGGGGTTCCCTTTTGTCATCACAGAAGCACAACTGGCCGCTTCCTCTGGCATCCCCCCATAATTCTAGGGTACCGTCTTTAGACTACTGATAGGGATTTGTGGCCTTGCCGCAAGGATGAGGGGCCTCGGAGCCGTCAACTTGACAGGTCCCTCCGTGATATTCGTACTTACCCCTATCAACCTGATGGGCACTCCCCGTGCACTCCCATGATCATGTATCACGTTGATCATTTCCTCAATTTTCTGCACATAGTTCAACCTTGGCGGCCCCCCGGCTTCACTGGCCTCCGTCGCATTGACCCCCCCTCCATCATGTCTCGGTAGGGGATTCGCCTTAACATTCGGGGAGTCTGGCTGTTCCACCATAATTTCCCCACTGTCAATCAAGTTCTGGATTCTGTGCTTCAACGTCCAATAGTCTTGCGTATCATGACTAGGGGAACTTGAGTGGTATGCGCATCGCTTGCTCGGGTCAAACCTTCTTCCCTTTGGGTCACTTGGGGGTGCCAAACCAACTATCTCCTTTTGGGCTACCAATACCGCTAAGACCCGTTCAAGAGGCTCCCCGAGCAGGGTGAATACTCGATTTTGCGAGGCCTCATATCTTCTTCGCCCCTCCGCCCTCTGATCAGCGAAGTTAGGCTGTCGGGATGGCCCCACTCTCTGTACCTGTACTGGAAGATGGTTTTCTGCCTTACTGGATGACCCCTGCAAGATGAGGGAAACATCCTCTTCCTTCTTCTTTTGGACCCTCTGGGAAGTGCTGCCATAGTTTCCATTCTGTATTTGTTCTGCAGCTGTTTCCAAAGCCGTGAAATCCCGGATTTTGCCAGATTTCAACCCCATATCCACCATTTCCCCATGTTTAATCATTTCAGCAAAAGGCCTACCAATCCCTGAAATAACCCGCTCATAATACGGGGCCTCTTGAATGTCTACAAAAGTCATCACCATCTCTGACTCGCTCATCGGGGGATTCACCTGTGCGGCCATACCCCTCCATCGTTGTGCATAATCCCTGAAGGATTCCCTGGGTTGTTTCTTAACTTTTGTCATTTGGTATCTGTCAGGGGCCATCTGGGCCTGAAAGCTGTATTGGGTTAAGAAGGTATGGGCCAATTCCTCCCAGTTGTGGATTCGGGCGTTGTCAAGGCGGGCATACCAGATTCTTGCCTCCCCCGTTAAGCTTTTCTGGAACAGATGCATCCTCAACCCTTCGTCCTCGGCATAAGACCCGAGTTCTCCAATGTATATTTTCAAGTGTGTGTAGGGGTCTCCCTTTCCATTGTATTTTTCAAACTCGGGGACTTTGAACTTTTCCGGATATCTGGTTCTGGGGAAGACACATAGATCTGAGTAATTAACCCTACCCAGGGAGCCTATGCCTCTTAGAGATTGGATGGTCTCCTCCATGTGTTTCATTTTCTTCCGAAGGTTGTCAGTATCCCCTTCCTCTGGGATAGTAATCATTGTTCTGTTAGGTATGGGAACGGCCCTTGGGATGACTGGCTCGTCCTTGAGTTGGGGTTGGTCATCCCCAACCAGGTTTGCAACATTTTTAGGAGGATTCTGGTCACCCCCTGGTGGTGGAATATTGTGCGGTCCTTGGTTTGGCGGATCCTGTCTGATTAGGAACTATTCTTTTAGCATTGTGGCCATTTCCATCATCTGCTTCTTAAAATCATCAAACTCCTCCCGAGATATGGAACTATGATTGGGAAGATCAGCCATTTCAGAGGTAGAGACCTGGGCTTTCTTAGACTGCGAACGGGTTTGAGGAGCAATCCTACAGAAACAACGGTTCGAAGTTTAGTCCAGGGGAATAAAAAATGCGGATGCATGCTAAAGCTGTAACTTCTGTGTTTTTGGGTTTTTTAATCTTTCCCTCTAAAACAGAAAGTTAGTAGTCCTTTAATGCAGTAACAAATGCGAAACATGACTTTATTATGCTTCCCCAGCTGTTCCCTGCAAACACATAGAGGTTAGTAATTTCTCTTGGCAGAAAGGGAGGCATATATGAATGGGATCATGACATTTATGCGTGAATGTAAAAAGGCATGAAGAGACTTTTCCTGCGTTGGGTTAATCTGAGGCTGACCTACCCTAGGGTTACTCTCACGGGCTTTTCGGCATGAAGGTTCCCAAATCTTCGCAATCTACTCGTCTGAGTCCTTTCGATTGGAGCGGATTTGGGTGGTGCGTTTCCTGAGCCATCTCCGGGGAGCAGCCCCTTCGAGTCCAGTAATAAGCAACCGACAGGTTCGCCTCAAGAGGAGGTACTCTCTCAACATACATTCACATTCATCGTCCTCACCATATGCAAATGATTACTTAAAAGTAAAGCAATTCCATTCAATCATTCATTTATTGGGCAAAACACACATTCACACAACAAAAGTAAAAATCAAAATATCGCACACACACACATTTTATGAATTTTAAATGGATAGGATAGCATCAAGATTTGAACGCGGCTTAAGCCCTCTAATTTCCCCAGCAGAGTCGCCAGCTGTCGACGCCGGTTTCTCGCCTCTCCCGATTTTTGTGCCCTTTTATTATTAGATGAGTTTGCGAAAAGGTCGGCATTAATGTCGACGGGGCTTTGAAAGATCATTTTTTATGATGAGCCAATTAACCAGAGTCGCCAGTTGGTATATTTGAAATGGATGTACCAACTCATCCGAGTTTTCGTTTTTTTATAAATCGCTAGCTCATATGTGACTCGGAATTAATTGGTCTGCGAATCGAGATCCATAGAGTTCGGGGGCTTGCTTAAGCGAGGGGAAGGTGTTAGGCACCCCCCGACTTCCGTAAACACGGTTACCGCAATCTTGATACTTTCCTATCCTTTGATTCATAAAATGTGTATACGTGCGTGTGTGTGTGTGTGTGTGCTTATGTGAATGTTGTGGTGAGTTCTTTCATGAAAGATGAAACATTTGACATTTTTATTGAGAAATCGTGTTTTGTTTTGGGAATGCTTTAGAACGTCGTTTCCATTAGTACGAGAGAGCTCCTTTATTCATGCGAAAGGTTTGATTTTACTCGTCAAAACTATGAATCTTTATTAGGCGTCGTTTTGGTAAAACGTGAATTCTCTTAAACCTTAACCAAAATAGGAATCGAGATTTATACGTTGCTTTCATAAATGATGGGCAATTTCTAGGATCTCTTTCGCCCTATGTATCAAGATTTGGTAAAACATTTATTTCTTTTTTGTAAAACCATTTTTTTGTGACACTTGAAACAACTTCTCTTTAGCTTTCTCGTAAAATAGGAATCGACTTTCGTTAGCATTTCCAATTTTTAGCCTCGTGATGCTAATATCCTACTTTGATTTATTTTAGAAAAATCTTTATTGTTTTGTGCTTTGAAATCTTTTGTTTGGTGTTACAAATCAAATCAAGCATAAATACGCGTCGGGGCTATTCATGGGCATGTAAGCCATCAAAACATCCCCGAACGCCATCAATCACATGTTCCACTATTACGGGGCCTTAAACCCGATTCTCGCCTTAGCGTCGTTTTAAGGCCCGACGATTACATATTACAAAAAAAACGAGCACCTTGAATCTATTACATACATCAAGACGTCCATCATTGGATTTGGACCACGGGGTCGCATTCCTAGGCTCACACCCAATATTACTACATGCCCACAAAATGAATACTATAAAACTAACCCATACGGGTTTGCCTAACACACCATGATAATCGAAAATGACAATCTAAATAAATTACACCCAATAAATCATCTCAAACAAACTAGAAATTTTACCAATTGGATATCCTCGGGTTATTAGGAAGAAATTTCGTTCCAAGGGAACCCTCACTAATAATCCCTAATCCATGATTGTTCAACAAGATACATGAAAATTACATCTAATTTAACCAAACAATATGAAATAAGTTGCTAGAACAAATAGGAATTTTCACCTTGCAAATGATCTCAAATGGATGTGAACTTGTGTATTTGAATAGGATAAAGAGTGTATTTGATACAATCAAATTCAAAAGAAATAAATCCTCTCTTTTCTTTCTCTCTTTTCTTCCTATTTGATTGCAAAACTTGCTATATTTCCTCTCTATTTCCGTGCTCTTTGTTGCTGGACTCCTTCTTCCTCAAATTTCTCAACTCTCTCACCCCCTGTATGCTAAAGCGGAGGGGAGTTGAAATAGGCTGGCCAAAGCCAGTCGCAGATTGATCTGCAGCTGGCCGCAGATCAATCTGCGGCTGGCTGGCCGCCTGCCTTCCACTCACCTGATTTCGAGTTCCGTATTTTCAAAAGGCGCACTATTTGGCCGCAGATCAATCCGCGGCTGGACGGTTTGACTTTCTCGATTTTCGTGTCACGCCTCGATTTTTGTGCCGTAACGTCGGTTTTCGCTGACAGGCTCGTATTCTACAGTCCGGGAATTTCCGGGAGAAGTGCCACCTTATTCGGGAATGCCCGTTTCGGATGGCCTTATTGTCACGTCAGCTTTGGTCGCCAATCATTGCGGTGGTGTTGGACGTTCGCACTTGTGCCCATTCCTTTGCTCCCGCAAGCCGGTTCAATTGACGATTTTGCCCTCCTATCATGGTTAGTACAGGGAACGCAAAAATTGGGTGTCTACAGATTAAATTAAATACACTTAACTTATTATTACAATTATGTCATTTACTTCTTAAACAAATATTTTTCTTTTGCGGTGTGACCCTTTAGGTTCTCCATATTAAACCGGTTGTGAATAAATCATTTAGAACAATTTTAATCTTATTTAAATAAATAATATTTATTCTACAATAAGGGTAAGCCTCCTTAGCGATCAACGACTTCCCAGATAATATTGATTTCAACATTAATCATAAAAGAACCTTTATGTGCATAGTTACCGTACAATTCAATCCTTCTACCATACAATATCCCAATTAAATATAAGACATGGATTTACTGTCAAGTCTTATTTTATTTAATTATATGCATTTCGATTCTCCAATGAACAACTCTAGTAATGCAAATTAGTAACTCCTTTCTAATTTCATGCTGCTTTGGTCAAAGACTTCTGAGTCGTCATTTATCGAATCGCATAGGACATTCTCTCCTTTTACTAGAAGTGCTAGATTCTTTGTTGATCATTCACCTATCTCCATGTATAACTTATTATACCCAATCATACCCTTTGATATACCCTAAAGGTCTTAAGCGATATGTCAAAGTATAACTCATCATACACAAGATACTATGATGATCTCAAGTCCAAGGATCACTTATACTACTATCACTAGAGGAATTCCTATTGATAGGCGAGTAAAACTCCATTAGGTATTCCTTAGCGAGCCACGTTTAGCAAACTTATTCTCTAATAAGCACCTACTTACTTGCTTTAATGTCTCCACACAAATGATTATGAGATCAATCATCCTCTTCATAAGAGCAAGCAACGTATGTACTAATCTATCCGGATTCACTAATCCCCTTTTTAGTAATCCATCAATTAGGAACGATTTTAGTTTGTGAGCTATCTAGAATTTAGATCTCATTAGCACGATCACCATCATGATTCTAAAAACATTGCTCAAAACTATGGGTTTATCACTTTTAATATAACAACAACATGTTGATAAAGTAAAATGCTTTTAACAAACGAATAAGATTACAAAATATATGCTACATCATATCAAATATGATTGACTTGTGTGCATACTACTTTCAGTTCTTTTGATTCTTGTTTTTCTTAATCTTGATTCAAAAGCCGAGAATTCGATTATCCGATATCCATTGGTTATTTGCATGTTATTATTATTTTATTGTGTTACTTGCTGGGCAATTGTTGCTCACCCTTGCATAATAACATTGTAGCTAAAGTTGAAAGAGTTGATGAGCCATCCACTAGTAAACGCAAAGGCAAAGCAAACAAATGATGAAGACTTCTTATATTTGTTTAAATGATGTTTATGTAATAGACTTATGTTATGTTTCCGCATTGATATTTTATTAAGGTTAGATGACCTGAGATATATTTGTTAAAGATGTTGTAACCCTTTAATGAGAGATTTCTATTTTAATTAAGAGTTTTCATTTATATTTGAATGGGTAGTTAGATGTGATGTGATTTATTTTGATAGTGAACACCAAATCCTGTGAAAACGAAGTACCCGGATTTGGGGGTGTCACAGGTTGGTATTAGAGCTATAGGTTATGAGCCTTAGGTGGGAAAACCTTAGGGTAGTGGCCTTTTAAGAGATAGAGAACATAGTGGTGATAAACTCTTATCGAGTTCTAAGGAATGAATTAAGGAATTCATTAAAGATAATAAAAGACTTTATGTGTTATGTGCTTATGTGTTAACAACTTATGTGCCTCGATTAGTACCGAGTATTAACTAAAACTTAAACTTTGTTGTCAGGATGTCGAATGTTGGAGGATTCAGTCAGCCTAGGGAGATTGAGCCCCGAGTGGCTCGTGAAGAGGAGCCCCGTGATATTCATGTTATCTGGGAGCAGTTGATACAGAGAGAACCATTTCCATTGATCACTGTTGTGGGTCAGGAGCATGAGCCTGAGTTTGATTCAGAGGAGGACTCTGAGGATGTTGAGACAGAGGCTGAGGAAGATGATGAGGATCCCGAGGAGGTACCCCTTACCTCTGTTGATGTTGAAATGTACGATGCATTGTATGATCGTACCATAGAGTTGCAGGATAGAGTCAGAGACTTGGAGGGACTGGCAAATAGACGCCAGACTCTTATAGACCAGAAGAACGAGAAAATTGAGGATTTGGATATACGTCTTGGAGACGTGGAATGGAAGTTAGTTCAGGCAGAAAGTTAAAAGGAAGACATGTTAGCTGAGAATGAGAAGATGAAACTTGAGATTCAGAAATTGAAGGATGATATGAGTGAGGAGTCAGCGGAACATGCTAGAGCAGAGGATGCTTGGATGAATACCACTCGACGTGTAGAAATTTCTGAAGAAGGCGAACAGGCAAAGAGGGCTAAGATTGAGGAGACAGACTACACTTTTCAGACAACGATTGATAGGGCCCAGGATCGAGTTCTCCACTATCTAGTTCAGTTTGAGGACTTGCCATGGTACATGTTGGATCGCAGGATAATGTTTCGTATCATAGAGGAAGAACGCAGGAAGGCGATTCGACGCCTTAGTAAGTCGTGATAGGAGACGTATTGAAGTATATGTAAATATTTATGGTGGCTAGTGATGTAAATTCCAGCATGATTATACACAATAGAATACGACTATTTAATCTTCTAGATTGTTTGATCTCAGGATAGTTGATGTAAATAGCAGTGATGTTATCTCTCTATGGTTAAGACTTATTGAATGAATGAAATAACAAAGTTATTTGAAGAAGTTATGTGTTAAGTGTTTAAATCTGAATTGTTTGAATTAAGTATTGAACACTTGAGAAATTGAGTAATGATCTAATAAACGCATATTCTTGAACAGAAAATGCCGCCGAGACGCCAACCACGTCAACAAGCTTAGGAGAGCTCTACCAATAACAACAACAACGCCAATGCTAATCCTGTACAGCAGTTGGTAAACCTTTTGGCTGGAGCACTTGCGAATCAGCCGCAAGCTCCACCAGTGACGTCATTTAAGGATTTCAAAGTGGTAGGACCGCCAGAATTTCGGGGTTCCCTGAACCCAATCGAAGCCCAAACCCGGGTGACGGAAATGAAGAAAGTATTTGACGTTGCTAGGGTTAGTGAGGACCAAAAGACTGCCTTTACAACGTTCATGCTTAAGTCAGAGGCCAGCTATTGGTGGCAAGAGAATAAGGTTCGAGGAGGTCAGGGTGTAATCGCGTGGGAGAGGTTTAAAGAGATGTTCTTTGAGATGTACTTTCCGATGAGCTCGCGTAATCAGATGAAGATTCAATTCCTGGAGCTGAAGCAGGGTACCATGACTGTACCAGAATATGCTGCAAAGTTTAACGAGTTGGCTAGGTTCACAACCTACCAGGTGAACACCGATGTGAGGAAGGCGAGGAGATTTGAATAAGGGTTGAAGCCGTGGTTGTACAGCAAGGTGTCAATGTTCCAATTGAACACTTTTGCCGAAGTTTTAGAAAAGGCGATTATCGCAGAAGGTGGGAGCAATGCTCTGACTAAGTATAACCAGGAGCAGAAGAAGAAGAAGGGTGAAAATGAGAATAACGAAGCGAGTGATAATAACAGTGGCGGTCATAATCAGAAGAGGAAGTGGAATGACAATAGATCTGCTGAAAATCAACAGGGAGGTCAAAAGAAGAAAGTGGAAATATGTGTTACCTGCGGGAAGAATCATGTGGGGATTTGCTTGAAGGGGAAGAGGGTTTGCTACAATTGTGGTCAAGAAGGCCAAATAGCACCGAATTGTCTGAATCCAAAGAAGGGCGCTTATTTCACTTACGGATCAAAGGATCATCTGGCTAGGGATTGCCCTTAGGAGGAGCAGGAACAGGAAAGAATAGGGGAAATAGTGGTGGTAGCACGTTAACCATAACTGGATCAGCACTGACAAACCGACCTACCGCCAGGACTTTCAACATGACCGTACAAGACGTTGTGCAGTCTCGCGATGTGGTGTCAGGTATCATTCTGATCAATAATATAGATGCTTATGTATTGTTTGATTTGGGCGCTACTTGTTCATTTATATCCGATGACTTTGCTCAGAACTTAGAATTGCCTAAGGAGGAATTAGATTACCCTTTGAACATAGAAATTGCAAATACGGAGGTAATTCCTATTAGGTACGTACACAAGAACTGTAGAGTGGACATTAAGGGAAACGTGATGACTGTAGATCTGATCCTAATCAAACTTGGGGAATTTGACGTTATTTTGGGAATGGATTGGTTATTCAATTATGGGGCGATAATTGATTGCCAAAAGAAACGTATTAACCTTATGACTCCTTCAAAGGTAGTATTTTATGGTAGCAAATCGCCTAGGCAAACGAGTTATCTGACGATGATGTAGGCCAAGAAGTTGTTGATGCAAGACTGTGTGGGATACTTAGCCTACATAGTTGATACTCGAAAAGAGAGTCCGAAATTAGAAGAGATACATGTCGTAAAGGACTTTGTAAACGTCTTTCCAGACGATTTTCCAGGACTTCCGCCAGATAGGGAAGTTGAAATTGTAATCGATTTCATACCAGGAACCGCCCTGATATCGAAGGCTCCGTATCGTATGGCCCCAATAGAAATGAAAGAATTAATGGTACAACTGCAAGAACTTTTAGATAAGAAGTATATTCAGCTGAGCGTATCACCGTGGGGAGCGCCGGTGTTATTTGTCAAGAAGAAGGACGGATCGATGCGACTTTGCATTGATTATAAAGAGTTGAACAAGGTCACGATTAAAAATAAATACCCATTGCCAAGAATCGACGACTTGTTTGATCAATTAAAAGGAGCTAGGTATTTCTCAAAGATAGATTTGAGGAGTGGTTATCATCAGTTGAAGGTGAGGAAGGAAGATGTACCGAAGACCGCATTCAGGACTCGTTATGGTCACTACGAGTTTATGGTGATGTCATTTGGTCTAACGAATGCTCCTGCAGCATTCATGGACCTAATGAACAGGGTGTTTAAGCCATTTTTGGACAAGTTTGTAGTAGTATTCATCGATGATATTCTAATTTATTCCAAAACCAAAGAAGAGCATGTAGAGCATTTAAAGTCGACATTGGCAGCATTAAGAAGAGAGAAGTTGTACGCTAAGTTTTTAAAATGTGAATTCTGGATAGAGCGAGTGCAATTTCTTGGACATGAGATTGACAAGGATGGGATTTCAGTGGATCCGTCAAAAGTTGAAGCAGTGCTTAACTGGGATCAGCCGAAAACACCATCGGAAGTAAGGAGTTTCTTAGGATTGGCAGCTTATTACAGAAGATTCATTCAGGATTTTTCCAAAATTGCGACTCCGTTAACGAATTTGACTAGGAAGGCGGTGAAGTTCGTTTGGACGGAGAAGTGTGAGGAAAGTTTTCAAGAATTAAAGAAGAGGTTGAGTACGGCGCCTATGTTATCTCTACCGGATAGCACAAAAAATTTTGTGGTGTACAGTGATGCATCGCATAAAGGACTAGGTTGTGTGCTTATACAGAACGGTAAGGTCATTGCGCATGCGTCACGATAATTAAAGGACTATGAGAAGGGGTATCCAACCCATGATTTAGAATTGGTCGTGGTAGTGTTTGCTTTGAAGATATGGAGGCACTATCTTTACGGGGAGAAGTGTAAAATATATACAGACCACAAGAGTCTGAAATATATTTTTACACAGAAGGATCTGAATATCCGATAAAGGAGATGGTTGGAATTGATAAAAGATTACGACTGCAAGATTTTATACATCCGGGTAAAGCGAACGTTGTGGCCGACGCCTTAAGCAGAAAGGGACGGGAGAAATTGTCTATGATTACTGCTCAGGAGGAGCTAATTACAGCAATGGCGAAACTGGAATTGGAGGTAAAATATCTGGAAGAGTCTGACGAAAGATTATTTCAATTGAAAACCGATTCAACTTTGGTGGATAAGGTTAAGGAAGTACAAATTCAGGACGAAGATTGTGAGAAAATCAGGAAAAGAATATCTGAAGGTGATGAAGTGAAATTCAAAGTTGATAACAAAGGATTATTGAGATTCGAGGGAAGAATTTGGGTTCCGCCAGTACCAGAGGTTAAGGAGGAAATTTTGAGCGAGGCTCATAATTCAAGATATTCGATTCATCCGGGTAGTACGACGATGTACCAAGATCTCCGACAGCATTTCTGGTGGTAAAATATGAAAAGAGACGTTGTCGATTGTGTAGCCAGATGTTTGACATGTTAGAAAGTTAAATCAGAACATCAGAGGCCAAGCGGATTACTATAACCGTTAAAAATCCCAGAATAAAAATGGGAGCATATCACCATGGATTTCGTAGTAGGTCTTCCGACGGCTCAGAAAGGTTTCGACGCAGTATGGGTTATCGTGGACCGACTGACGAAATCAGCACATTTCTTATCGATCAAAATCAGATTCAACTTAGATCAGTTGGCGAAGTTGTACGTGAAAGAGATTGTTTCGAGGCACGGTGTTCCAGTATCTATTATTTCAGATAGAGATCCGCGCTTCACATCAAACTTCTGGAAATGACTACAAGACTGTGTGGGAACGCAGTTATGTATGAGTATGGCATATCATCCACAGACCGACGGACAGAGTGAAAGAACGATTCAAACATTGGAGGATATGTTGAGAGCTTGCATCATGGATTTCAAGGGAAATTGGGATGATCATCTACCGTTGGTGGAATTTGCTTACAATAACAGTTACCACGCAAGTATTGGCATGCCGCCTTATGAAGCGTTGTACGGCAGAAAGTGCAGAACTCCATTATATTAGGATGAAGTTGGTGAACGTCAATTGCTAGGACCAGAACTGGTACAATAGACTGCAGAAATCGTCAAAGTGATCAGGGCAAGATTGATAGCAACTCAGGATAGGCAGAAGAAATATGTCGATTAACATCGTAAGAGTCGAGAGTTTGAGTCTGGTAGCTATGTTTTCTTGAAAGTATCTCCCTAGAAAGGGAAGATTCGTTTTGGTAAGGGAAAATTGAGCCTGAGGTTTATTGGACCCTTTGAAGTGTTAAGGAGAGTTGGAGAGGTCGCATATGAAGTAGTTTTACCTCCGACGTTAGAACACATCCACAATGTCTTTCATGTCTCGGTGTTACGACCATACAAACCTGAGTACAAACATGTGATAGAATATGAACCCCTGCAAGTTGAAAAAGATTTATCTTACGAAGAAGAGCCTGTTCAGATAGTTGATAGGAAAGAGCAAGTGCGAAGAAATAAAATTATACCCTTTGTTAAGGTGATCTGGAGGAACCACAACGCTGAAGAAGCTACGTGGGAACTCGAAGATCAGATGATGAGAAATTATCCACAGCTATTTGCTTAGTCTTTGTGTAGCGATTCTGGGGACAGAATCTTTGTAAGGCGGAGAATGTAACGGGACGAGTTAATTGAGTCGTGATTCTGGGGACAGAATCCTTTTAAGTGGGGAAAGATGTGACGAACGAGATTTTTGTAATTTAATTTGAATATTTATTGGATTAAATAAATAATTTTTTTGATGATTTAATTATTGAATTAAATAATTAATTGATGAATTTGTGGTAGATTAATTTAATTATATGTGTTACATTAGTTAAATTAATGTGGAGAATTTGTATATTTAAAGTATGTATTTAATTGAGTTTATTTGATTAAATGCATTAATTAAATAAGCACTATGTTATTCTAATTAATTTAATATTAATTAGAGATTTAATAATTTGTCATAATCAATAAATGAGAATTTTAATTATGTGACTATGTGATTTAATATGAAATTATTCTATTTTATTTAATTGATTTAAATGAGGTTATTTAATTGATTAAATATGTGACATTAAACTATATAATAAGTAATTTATTAAAATAAACCAAAAAGGAGCCTATAAGGGTTAACCAAACGAGGCCTTAGTGGGAGTTGGTGCCAGTTATTAACTGACACCATATTCTGTCAGTTTATTCAGTACGCATTATTATTATTTTTAGCCTGAGTTGGAGATACAAAGAGAAAAAGAGAGAATTTTGAGAGGAATTAGAGAATTGAGAAGAAATACATTCATTTGTTGCATAATCTAAGCACCAATTAAGGTAATTCCTTGAATTTAAACTTTAATTTATGTTCTTTTAAGTTTTATTCCATGAACGTATATTTTAAGTTTTCTGTAAATTAAATTCTACGGTTAAATTTTTATAAATTGATGATAGATGTTTGTAAGCATGCATACATGTATTTTATATGATTTATATGTGATTTAGAGTAATTAAATCCATGAAATCATGTTTATATTAGAGTTCTAGAATTTACAGAGTAGTTATATACGAATATAGCTTAAATGTGTGAAATTGATGCTTGTTTTGCATGTTAATCGATAAATTGATAATTGATTATGAGTATGCATATAAGGAAGAAAACGTAAGTTAAACAGATTGAATTGGTTAAGAAATGAATTTACACTAATTAATTACGTTAACTGTATCAAAACATATTAATAAAGCATAAACAGTGGTTTTTAATCTTTAAATTGGTTATTTAGGTTGCTTGTGATGTTAAAATCATTACGTATATAATGAGTATTGGTTTTATAGCACATATGATATATGGGTAGTAATTAAATCAGTGAATTGTGAAAAACTTTGGCCAAATTTGGTATTTTTCTGTGTTCTTCGCGAACTACAGAAGTCTGGTTTCGGGTCCACCGCTCCGGCGGTGGAATTACTCTAGGATTGCCGCCCCGGCAGTGTAAATGAACTAAAGTTGCCGCTCCGGTGATGTCCTCTCCCCGGCACTCAAAATGAACTAAATTCTACCACCCCGGCGGTAGCCTCGCCCCGGCGGTGGAACAGAAAATGAAAAAAATTTCTTGTTCTTTGTGGCTATGCTAGGTTACCATAGGCATGGTTAAAGCTTAGACTAATGTATTAATTGAGATATTAAATGAAATTGGATGAGAATGAATCCTGAAGTATTTATAATACTGTAACTAATCATTATTGCTGTTTTATAAAAGGAATGTATAGGTTGATTAAGGAATGTGAATTTTAATTTGTAATCTACGCACGAGGCAAGTTTTCTGAACTTTACTCTTACATTGAGCAAGTTTTCTACCCTTGATCTTTTTATTTCGTTGAAAGCAAGCTTTCTAACACTACCTTGATTTCAATTACGCAAGTTCCTAAACTTTATTCTTTTATCATGCAAGCTTCATAATGCTATTACTTACTTGAGCAAGTTCTTAATTCTATTTCATTCAATTTCATGGATTCAAATGAGATGTTTTAATTTCCTTTTTGTAATACTTCAATTATACAGAGTTTATTCAATTGTATCTTTTGCGAGATTCAGCCTTTGATTCTCGAATATCAATTACATTTTATTGTGCCTTGATTGACTAGCGAACCCTTATTGATTCGACTAGTCCATAGTTGATGAGCGTTCTAAATTCAAAACGTTGATGAAGTAAATCCAAACCAAACTTCCTCTGGTACGGACTCTGATGTCAAACTGAGATGAACAACCCTTTTATAGGGGATTATTTTACGCGTTAGCATTTAGATGTTGTGGACATACATGGTACAAAGGGATGATCCCCCTAAGTATGAGAAGTAAGGTCCATATAATCTTACGACTGTTAAAGGTTTAAAGTAGAAATACTTGATAACCTAGGACATAATTCGTGGTCTTGTGACCTTCAGATGTTCTTTTGATTCTTGTTTTTCCTAATCTTGATTCAAAAGCCGAGAATTTGATTATCCCATATCCATTGATTATTTGCATGTTATTATTATTTTATTGTGTTACTTGCTGGGCAATTGTTGCTCACCCTTGCATAATAACATTACAGCTAAAGTTGAAAGAGTTGATGAGCCATCCACTAGTAACGGCAAAGGAAAAACAAACAACTGATGAAGACTTGTTATATTTGTTTAAATGATATTTATGTAATAGACTTATGTTATTTTTCCGCATTGATGTTTTATTAAGGTTAGATGACCTGGGATTTATTTGTTAAAGATGTTGTAACCCTTTAATGGGAGATTTCTATTTTAATTAAGAGTTTTCATTTATATTTGAATGAGTACTTAGATGTGATGTGATTTATTTGGATAGTGAACACCAAATCTTGTGGAAACGAAGTACCCAGATTTGGGTCTGTCACAACTGAGTTGTCATTTATCGAATCACATAGGATATTCACATCTTTTACTAGACGTGGTAGATTCTTTGTTGATTATTCACCTATCTCCATGTACAACTTATTATACCCAATCATACCCTTTGATATACCCTAAAGTTCTTAAGGGACATGTCAAAGTATAACTCATCATACACAAGATACTATGATGATTTCAAGTCCAAGGATCACTTGTACTACTATCACTAGAGGAATTCCTATTGACAGGCGAGTAAAACTCCATTAGGTATTCCTTAGCGAGCCACGTTCAGTGAACTTATTCTCCACACAAATGATTATGAGATCAATTATCCTCTTCTTAAGAGCAAGCAACGTATGCACTAATTTATCCAGATTAACTAATCCCTTTTTTAGTAATCCAACGATTAGGAACGATTTTAATTTTAAGCTTTCTAAGAATTTAGATCTCATTAGCATCATCATCATCATGATTCTAAAAGCATTGCTTAAAACTATGGGTTTATCACATATTAATATAATAACATCATGTAGATAATGAAAAATGCCTTTAATAACCGAATAAGACTACAAAGTATATGCTACATCATATCAAATATGATTGGCTTGTGTGCATACTACTTTCAAAACCAGCCAACTGACTACCATCATCTTGTCTCTGCAATCCCAAACTAACCCAAATCCATCTAGATCAGATCTGAAGCTCAAGATAGAGAACGGGTGGGCCACAAGATGGAGGGAGTGAGATGAGACCAAGAGATGAGAACGGACGGTAGGAAGGAGGATGAAATGGGGAAGGAGATGGGCTTCCTAAGGAAAAGGAGGAGCTTTTGTGACGCCCCCAAATCTCTACACTCCCCTGTAGCAGATCTGGTGCTCACGTGAAACTATACAACTATAAATATGCAATAAAATATTTCTTCTATCTCTCCAAGGTTCACAGTATCCCATAACAGGTACTAGTTCTGGCCAGAACGTTGTCTGTGTTTGGATACCCTCACTTGGATGTATAGATTCATATCTAATGAATATTTTTTTCATATTTATATTCCCTATCTATCTGACATTCACAGTATTAATGATAAGATTGTCCATAGAATTGAGGGGCGCATTCCGGTAAAGATGGCACCTTACCGGCGCTCATTAAGTGTAACCTTAGAGCTTATAGGACTTTCAACATCATTTAAATACCCTCATTCAGATGTATAGTTCATATAGATACTGTATCTAACTTAGTACAACTATGCTAAACAAGATAAAGATCAGAGTATAACGCATTCGATGAAGTAAAGGATCATAATATATTACATATCATTTGGTTCGATTACATCGTTCTCAGTACTAAGTTATTACAACAAGAGCCTTTAAAAGACTTAAAGTATTTCAAAACAGAAATTTAAACTAATAAACATGGCTTTTCCCCTTATCAGTTCCAGATGTGCTGGATTACCATTTTCAACTGCAAAAGAAGATATGCACAAGAATGAGCTACACATGCTCAGCAAGTTCATTTAAAAATGCAAACACAATGTGTTTGATTTGAAAGATGCCAGATGTTGTATAATTGATAACTGAGGGTTCTGTACTTGAACCATATATAGTTCAGATATCTGGTAGGGGATCATCCTAACCAATATCCTAGGAGTATGCATATTATCCTACCATTTTGGTCAATTCATTTAATTGACAATTTAAACCTTATTTAAAGGTTTGTCGGACCACCTTCCATCCACGGTGTCCCTTATTACTCAGTATAGATGTCGTACCAAAACAATTTGGTTTGACATAACAAATTTAAGCTCAAACAATCAATAAATGATTCATTTCTTAAGTTATGCTGAACAAATAGCAATAACTTCATAACAATTGATTGCAAGACATAAAAGAATTGCCTAAATGTAACAAGGTTCGGAGACTTGCCTTAGCGTAGTTTCGTTAAAATTTAAGGCAGTTGGTCAACGCACGTAGTCTATGTATACCAATAATAAGCATTAGCACATATATAAACATGTATTACGCTAATCTAGACAAGTTTCATTAAGGTTCGACGTTGATTCGGTATCTCGGTCGCGTCCTTAATGGTTAAACACATAGATTGTTTGATAAAACTTCATTTGGAAGCTTAATTATTAGTCTAAATAATTTATTTATCATTTATAATACCTTTAAAAGCTTAATATTATTTTTTTTAAAAAAATTTATTAGCTTGGAAGTATTTTTAAATAATTTTACAAGCTTAGGAATAATTTTAAATGATTTAATTATCACTCAAAATAATTTTTAAAACATTAATATGTTATTTAAATAATTTATTTGTCATTTAGAATATTTTTAGATATCTAAAATATTATTTTAAATAATTTATTTATCATTTATAATATTTTTTAAAAAGGTTAGTAGAACATTATTTTAATGATTTATTTTATCATTAATAATATTTTTAGAATTTATTTTATCATTAAAATAATTTATTTATTATTTATAATAATTTCTAAAACTTAATTTAATATTTAAATGATTTAATTATAATTTATAACATTTTTAAATACTTAAATATATTATTTTAATGATTTATTTATCATTAAAAATATTTAAATATTTAATATTTTATTTAATTGTTATATATAATAATTTTATTTACCTTAATATCATTTTTAAATAATTAATATAATTATTAAATAATTTAATATCATTTTTAAATAATTAATGTAATTATTAAATGATTTATTCTAATTATTATTATTTAATTAAATTAAATAATAATTCAGAAACATATAAAAATATTAAAAATAAATTTTTATAATTAAAAATGAATTTTTGAATATAATTATTAAATATTTATAATTATTTAATATTTATTTATTATTTTATAATTTATTTAATTAATTTTTATTTTATTTTTATTGAAAACTGTCGCTAAAAGGCTTTAGCGACAGTCTGCAACCATTCATAGCTTTCTTGGTTTGGCTATGAATTTCGTCGCTAAAGGTGTTCTTCATGAAGAACACTTGGTCAATGTTCAGCAGTGACTTTTGACCTCAAATTAATCTCAGCTCGTTCATTGTTTATGTTTGATTTTTGTTTGTTGTTATAGCCAACATGGCAGTGTATAACGACATGTTAAATTTTATCTCAAATTATAACATATCATGTTAGATAATTAATGGTCAAACTAGCCGGTTCAAACTGTTCTTGAGTTTCTGGGTAGCCTAGAAACTCAGTCAGTCATGGTCGGTCAACACAGTTTGACTGCTAATAACTTTGATTCTGTGTTTGCTAAATGTGTTTTGATACTTCAAGATTGTAGTTTATATACCAAAGAACATGTTTAAAACAAGAAATAACATATTAAATATCATCTAGGCATGATCTGGGTTGCTTACTTTCTTGTCAGTAAACTGCCAGAACCTTCAAACGATTTCTGGGTTACCTAGAAATCAGTTTGCATGGTCGGTCAATGGGTTTTGACCGTTAATAACTTTCACCCTAGAGATAATTTATCCATTCTACAAGTCGGATCTTAAAGCTAACATGGCATACTACTGATTCATGCTTTAAAACACATCAAACAAACATTTTAAGTCGATCAAAAGCTCTGACAAAATAGCTTGTCAGACTGTTCTTGACTGCCAAGAACAGTTTGTTATTTTTGATAAATTTTGATATCTAGATGTTATGTAAACGTGATTTAACCGCCCAGATCACTTAATTACATATTAATAAGTATTCCTAAACACTAAAACATAACATCAAATTCAAGCTTAAAAATCTAACAACAAATTAGGGTTTATGCACCTTTTTCTTCAAATTTTTGATTCTGGCTTTTGATTCTGACCTTTGGCTTGCAGAGGCTTGTTTAGGCTTTGATTATAAGTGTTTAGGTTTTGTAAATTCGTCGGTTAAATGACCAGCATGTTGTTCTATTTATAGCAACTTAGAATTTAGGGTTTTTAGGTCATTTCTCACATTCTTGCCTCCACAAATATCTAACCACTTAACTTGTGCTGCTTGTGATCTGGTCTAATTCACCTACTTGAGCTAGGTATTTATAAATATCTGATTTTGTGTTCTTATCTTCTTTTGATTAGTTTAAAATTTGATTTTTGATTTATTTACTTACTAATTAAACCTAGATTTTTACTAATCATGATTATGATGTTAATTTAGGTTTAGTAATAC
Source organism: Aralia elata (assembly GCA_034770075.1). Classification (NCBI taxonomy): domain Eukaryota; kingdom Viridiplantae; phylum Streptophyta; class Magnoliopsida; order Apiales; family Araliaceae; genus Aralia; species Aralia elata. The sequence continues at coordinate 60,772,873 of CM068384.1, read as the reverse complement.
ATTAATTAGGGTTATATATCACAATTAAGGTTTTACATTTCATAGATTAGGGTTTAGATAACCTAATTAGAATTAGGGTTTTATAATTAGGGTTTAGGGTTTTCAATTTCCACAATTAGGGTTTTAATCCTTCGTTTAGGGTTTAATTTAATCTTAATAATTCATAATTAATATTATGAGTAATTATTTAGAATCTAATTATATCAATTAAGATTCTAGTATTGCAATTAGGGTTTTAATTGATCAATTCGGACAACTATTACCAATTAGGGTTTTCAAATTAGGATTTCTATTTCAGTTTAACATTTTAAACCCTAATTAACTTATTTTAGATTTTTATCAGTTAATATTATATTATATTAACTCCGAAGCACGACAAAGCACTTCGTCATTTCCAAGCACGACACAGCAGCTTACAAAAATAATTTGCCGAGACAATTCTCGGTGAATTCGCCGGAAGCACGACAAATCATTTTGTCCGATTAAGCACGACACAGCTGCTTGACGAAAAATTTTTATTTGACCTAATTGTTTAATAAAATACACAATTACATAATACAAAGTCGGAACAAGAAATTTAATTTAATAAACACATAATTTACATATACAAATCTTATTAGGATTCGGAATATTACAGCTTCTCTCTCCACCCTGCTTAGAGCCCTCATCCTCTTTTTCTTTTGCTTCTTCATTGGCTTCTAGACTTTAGTTACAATCCTCTCACTTCCTTCGGACTGCTTTGATGTGTTAATTTCAACTGGATTTCTCTTCCAGTTCTCGAACAACTTCTTTGTAATCTTTTTGTTGACATTTAGGGATTCTCCTTCTTTCGCCCCAATACGATGCCTCATTTGCATCACTAGTAGAGCTTCTCAGACTTCTTTTGTTGTCCTGTAGTTGACAACATTTTCAAACAGTTCATCTTCAAGAGCCATGAACAGGATGTTCTTAGCTCTTTTGTCTGGAGTCATCAGTTTCTTCTCATTGTCAGTTCACTTTATTCTCTGTTTAACAGCATCTGTGACGCCCCCAAATTCGGGTTTCCAAATACCCGGATCCGGTCATCACGATCCAGTACATCATTCACCTCCAACAACATATATTAACTAAAATGCGGAATATAACAACATATGTTGTTCATTAGAAAGGTGTTACTAGTCCCATAATACAATAACCTTAAACACATACACAAATCCATACCCTAAATAACTATCAGGGTTTAGATTACATTAATAGTAATTAACTACACATAAATTTAAAATCTACTACATGAAGTCTATCACTTCATCTTTTCTTTCCCTTTGATCTTCCCTGACGTCTCGGGTTTAGCTACAATGAAGTCATGATATAGCAAGGATGAGCAACGAGTTTGCTCAGCAAGTTTAAAGTACAACAATAAGGATATATCATGATGAAAGGGATATAGAAAGAGATTTCAACAATAGAATTATCGGAAGCAAGAACAATAAATGCTTTTAGAACAATTGATAGTCAAGTAGACTTTGAACAATAACTTCCAAAGGAGTCAATAGCTAGTTGACCCTCTGGTTACTGGCTACAAAATAAGTACTTGAGGGGATCAGCCTCGCGTACGCTATGTGTATGCATAACATTTAACTCTGCTGTTTGTACCTTATATACGGTACCTGGGGTACTCCACTATAATAAAAGGGGTGTCCATTTAGTCTAAGAATCCTTACCATCGATTGGTTTGGATAGCTTTTATAATCTCACATACTTGCCTGACCGAACAAGGGTTCAGACTTAATCATGAATAGTTCGTAAATTTCGGAACTTTAATAAATGTACGAATTCAAATGCATCGAATGCGATTGTCAATAATATCATAGATGTGGAATAACTGTAAATTAATTAAACCACTTAAGCATTCTTAGAATAAAATTTCAAACTACAATACGATAGTAGCCTGCTCGAATGAAAAGAAACTTGCAACAGTTAAAGTTTCGATATAAAGGACTTGCTCAATGTAAAAGTTGAGTAAGATGAACTTGCCTGTTGGCTCAGCTACAGGTAAAATTTAGCTTTAATTAATTGATCTTGGATAACCTATCAGTTGATAAAGTCGGTTTATCCATTAGCTTTGCATAACTGTATATCGATACACTCACTTATGCTATTTATTTAGCAGGTAAACAATTTACTATATATATTTAATTACCATCTAATCATTAGCTAAACAGAATTTAATTTAATGGCCTCTAGCTATTATTTAAAAATAAATAATAGTTAATCATGGTTACCTATCATTTGAGTACTCAACTATTACCCTTATTTGTCTCTAAATGTGGGTTAATAATTCTTATTTATTATTTAAATAATAAATTTCTCATGGTTTAATAGCAACTAAATAATAGTTGATCACTTATTTAATTTTATTGCGCTTAATTACTATTTATCTTAGGGGTAATTGAGTAATTATTAACCTTGTTCCTTATTCAACATTAATTAAATACTTAATGTATTAATTCTACACACACTTAATTATTATTTAATATTAATTAAATAATCCTTAAGTATTTATTATCTTTATTTATTAAGGCCAAAAGTAAATAATCAACCTTATTAATCTCACTCATACTTAATCATGATTTCATTAATGATTAAATAGTTGTTATCCTTATAGCTTATTCATACCCAATTATTATTAATATTGATTAGATAATAATTAGATATTTATTATCTTTGTTTATTAGGTAATGTTACACAATAAATAATTATTAAATACTCGTTATCCTTATTTATTATTATTAAATAATAATTATTATTTTATTACTTTTATTCATACTTATTTAATACTAAATAATTAAATGTTTATTGTTTATTGATAAATAACCTTATTCATACCTAATTAAATATTTATTATCTTTATTTTATAAACAATAAATAATCACTTTATTACTTCATTCATACTTAATTATTATTTACTATTAAATAATAATTAAATATTTACTAACTTTATTTATTATTTATTGATAAATAATATATAATTAATTTATTAATTTTATTCATACTTAGTTATATATTTAGTATCTTTATTTATTATTATTTGATAAATAATAAATAATTACTTGATTAACTCATTCATACTTAGTTATTTTTTTACTAATAATAATTAAATATTTACTAACTTTATTTATTATTTATTGATAAATAATAAATAATTAATTTATTAATTTTATTAGTTAGTTAAAATAGCTAGTTAATTTCCCAAGTGCATTATTTGCTCAATTTAATGACCAACAGTTAAGCCAAAGATTTCACAATTGATCAACAGTTAACCCCAGTGAGTTACACAACCTATTCGAACAAAACAGTTCAGTTATTGTATAACACTACCCAGTTAATAGTTCTATGCTGCCAAAATCCCCAATCACAATTATATACCAACATCCAATATAATTCAATTTCCCAATCTTACACAAGCAAAACAAATGCATAGTATAACTTAATACCATTGACTGCTAGAACCTCTAAGGTTCGTTAACAACAGATTCCCAACAAGATTTAATACAATACTAGATGTTTAAATCCACACAACATACTACCATCCCAAAACAAGGTATATTATAACCATCACAGTGTATGATACAACCGACACAGCACAATCGGCAAGAAAATTTATACAAAACCTAACTAGAAAACTATCACAGTATCTCATTAATCCCAGTGTTGTACCTTGGGTTCGATCGGGTTGCTGTTTTTCTTCTTCTCCCAAAATACTCGATCAATCCGGACATTCACAGCTTTGCGATTTCTTTTTCTTTTCTTTTCTTTTTTTTTACCTCACTCTCAATTTATGTATATATTTTTTTTTCTAATTTTTTTTTTTGGACTCACAAGAACAATGGAATCGGCAGCTTTAGGGTTTGGGGGAAGGGTTCAATTTATAGAAGAAGTTTTACCCATTTATTGGGTAATACCCTGTTTGGTCGAGTCCATGACCAGCGGTAGGAAGGAAGTAGGCGTTCGACCGATCCTATCACGCTGCCTGTGAACTTCGCCGGCAAATCCTCGAGCATCGTACCCCCCACCGGTCCAATCGCCAACTGCTTCGAACCTTTAGTCCATCCGGTAATTGCTTGGTCGTTGTTGACAACCCTCGCTTAGCCGCCGGTAGGCGAGCGTTTCCTTCGGTCCAAGCGGCCGGTCATAGCCATCATGCCGACCCTCTTTCTCCTCCCGTGCCGTCCAGTTCGATTGATGGCCTAGGTCGGATAGGGCTAGGTGTTCTCAAGCGATTTGAGGGTGTGAGTTTACTGACTTGGCTAAATCCCCAAATTGATTTTCGCCGGCATCATATTACCCCAAACAATCCTACCGTTTCCCCAAATTTAATTGGATCCAACCCGGCTAAAAGAAATGGGTTGATTCGGCTGGAAGGAAATTTGGGCTCAACCCAATAGGGTTGGGCCGGTTGAATTAATCAAAAAGGCGGCCCAATAGGAAAATAAAAAGAAAAGGGATTTGGGCTTAAATCAAAAATAAATAAGAGCAATGGGCCAATCTAAATAAGGAAAATCGACCCAATTTAAATTAACCACCTTGTATTTCTAATATTTTAAATTAAATAACTAAACCAATTAATTATTTATTTAAAATATTTAATTTAAACATAATTCTTTATTCGAATTATTTAATCCGATAATGATAAAATTATTTATTTAATTTCCCCAATTTCTTGCAAGTCAAGTCTTAGGGTTAACTCACTAATTTATTCAAACTATTAATGAGCCCCTGTAATGCAAGAAAATTATTGGACCATATATTTAGATATAACTAAATAATAATACCTACATGGATCCAATTAAATTCGTAAAATTAAATAAAACGAATTTCCTATATCAAAATAAATTGTACAAGGCTTAAAATTTCTTGGACATTACAGCATCTTTGTTAGGACCGTCAGGAATCAGTGAGAGCTTTATAGGAATGTAAGGGCCATTATGCACAACATCAAATAGTTCATCATCAATAGCATCCATGTATACATGTATATAAACTTTTCAATTAGCAAATTTATTTTTACTACACAAGGTTGGCTTGTTTCCACCACCAAGCTCAGAACTGGTTTAATTAGTGTCATGGATCTACTCAAGCTATAAAACCAGTTCAAGAGAACACTTGCTCTGATACCACTTGTTATTCTCAAATAAAGAGATTTAGAAGGGAGGTTGAATAAATTCTTTAAATTTTTTTACAGAGTTATTACCAAATCAGTTAAGCAAGTTAATTGATAAGTTAAGCACATCAGAATTATACTTTGAAAACCCCTTCAAAGATTATATAGAAACACACAACTCTAAATTTAGTGAACAATTATAAAAATAAGTTACAGTAGCTGATTGTAGAGTGACAGAATGTAAATGTGTAGAAAGTAAAGAACACAAGTATTTTTAAGAGGTTCGGAGGACAAAAGTCTCATAGTCCTCTCTTCTACTCTCCGAGTAAGAGTGTTTCACTAAGGAGGGTAATCAAAAAGATTACAGTTCACTAAGAACTATTACATAAGTGATTCATAAATAATCCTTCAAGTCACACAGACTTTGATTATAAATTATCACTAAGAAAATATGTTTATTTTAAGATGCTGCTAAGTTGCTTTAAGTTCCTTTCTAAATGACTTAGCAACAGATGTTGTATCGTAGAATCATAGAGTGGAGCTTGTATGAACTCAGAGTTTCAACACTGGATTTGATCGATTCATTCTTTTTGCACTGCTTGAAATTGTTGTTCCTATATAAAGTTCTCTGTGATCTTCCCGTTGGAAAGCTACCGTTGCTCCATTCTGACTTAGACACTTGTCATTTTTTAATTATTTGACTTTGAATTATTATCTGCTTGGACCACCTCGAGTCGCTTTCTTCAGTACTGTGAACAGTGTAGTTGCAGACACATGTCCTTTGGCCCTGCTAATATAATTGTTAGATAGAACCTTTGATGTCTTGTCCATATCGCAAATACATATGAGAATAACCTCGGATATTCGAGTGTTTAAGGTTTATGATCCTTGTCACAACCTGCCACGACTTTTCAGAAGTCTGCATTCTTCGATTTTGTCTTTCATAGAGTGAATTCGTAGAATGATTTCTCTGATAGTAGAATAACTTACTCTACTATTTGGGCTCTACGAATTAGCTTGTACTCTACGATCTCTGACTGTCTTTAGTTCACTCGGCAATCTTAGAATAACTTTGTCTTTAGCTCTACGAACATCTTCTAGTCAGGGACAACTTAGCTAATGCAAGGTTTGACTCTACGATTTGGATCAACCTAACAAGTTTGATCCATAAACTAAGTCCTTTTATATAAAATTCTTTTCACAAGTACTTTACAAAAGCTACTTGTTTACAAAAATACATTTTGAATTGAATCATCATCAAATCAATTAGGTTTAACACAAATGCAAGTACTAATAGAATGAAATGGATATTTCTATTTCTATGTTTGGTCAGGAACAAGAAACTACATGATTTTGATTGATCGAGATTTTTTTTATAAGTTTATCGATTGGAATGGAATGGTCAATCTTTACCTATAATGATAGAATAGGCATTCCTTTAAACATATGATTAGACATTCTATTGAAATACCCATTACCTCCCTTTTTAAGTAATCAAACATATGCATTCCCCCCAAACCAAACAGCGCATTACAAATTAAGTGGGATTCACAAATTTCAAAAAATAAAAACAAATTCGTAAGCACAAAATTAGTTGTCATCTTATTAATGGAACCAACCACTGATTCAAAGACCTACACTTATATACGCTATGTTCAGTTTCAAAAATGATGGACGAAAAATGATTATTTGAACTAATTTAACATTGTTATGGATTATTTATTCTAAGATTAGTCTATTATTTGATCTCATAGATTATTTATTATTATCTTTAGGTCATTTGATATCTCAAAAAAGGAATCATACAATATTACCTTTCATCATGGAATTATATTTTATTATCAAATGGTCTTAGAAATGACAAAAACCTAAATAAAATTAAATAACGGATTAATAATAAGATAAAATAGTCTGCAGTAGTAATAAATTAGGATAATAGTCTTATCTGACTCATTATTTTTGTAAGCAACGTAACCTTAGGATATATTTATTTACAAAAATAATAGGTGGGATAAGACTATTTCTACTAATTTATTATCACTCCCAACTGTTTATCACTTGATTAGTCCGTTATTTAATTACATGAATTATATTTTATCATTTTTAAAATCATTTGATGAGAGATTGTAATCCCAAGTGGAACGATGGTATTATATAAACTCCCCTTTGAAATATCAAATAATCTTACAAATGATTAAAAATAATTCATGAATTAAATAACAGATTATTTATAAAATAAAATAGTTCGTAACAATAATAAATAAATATAAGTAATCTTATGATTTTTACAAACAAAACAAACGTAGCCTTAGAGATTATGCGGTTTTTACAAACAAAACAAACGTAGCCTTAGAGATTATGCGGGTAGTATTAGTTCCCAACTAAAATGATGCCCGACATTGTTTCCATTATGTTTTCATAGCATTACTCCTCTACAAAAGATATCACCGATGCTTAATTACGTAGGCAGTAGAAAGATGCCTATGCCGGCTGATGGCTATTGATGGTTTACAACTATTATTAATTTTGTTGGGTGAATTTATTAGTAATTTAGTATGTACTATTTCTGACTTATATTGGTGTTTTTCTTGGTCAGAGCCATTAATCATGTATGATATTATTGATGCCTTTTTTATTCGTCTTTACTATGCAATCAATTGTTTTGTTTTATTGCTATCTATGTAGTCGAACTAATGTGAACTACTCCCTCCGTTTTAGAAAATAAGTCTCATTTTAAGGCAATTTGAGAAATCTTAAAATTCAGTTAATACTGTCGTAAATGTTTATTATTATAAATTATTTAAAAAGTACTATTAATTACAAAATTTATTATTTTTAAAACTTGCGTTAGTGTTCTAAAAAATTTGCCTAGGCCCACTAAATCTCTGTCTAGACACTAGACGGTTTCACTACCGTTTAGATTTAGCTAGACACCTAGGTCCTAGCATAGGCGGAATTTGACATCTACCACATCAATTTTATTTAAAGTTTTGAAGCTTTACAATACTTGAAACGAATTTGTTAATTCTTATAGGATTTTTCTTTTTTGATAATTTTTTTAAAAAATACATTTAATATATGTTTTGTATAGCATAACAAGTATATATAATAGAAAAATAAATAAATAAAATCACCCAAGAAAATACCTTGTGCGCCTAAAAAAACACTCTACCGCCCAAGTTTGTCTAGTAATTTTTGGAACACTGACTTACATGAACCACATTAATCTTAAATTTTAAAATTTCACATATTGACTTCAAAATTTTAAAATGGAACTCTTTTCTTATTCATTAAGAGTCATCCTAATTCCTCCGTCAACTTGTCCAAGATGTTTCATGTGGGGGCTAAATTACATATATATATATATATATATATATATATATATATATAGAAAATTTCAAGAGCAGAACTCTTAAAGAGCATAACTAGCAGAACTCTCTTTAGCGACGGACAAACGGCGATTTGGTCCGTCGCCATAGGTCCTGTCCGTCGCCATAGCTTTTAGCGACGGAATATGTTGTCTGTCGCTAAAAGCTATGGCGACGGACTGGACCTATGGCGACGGATAAAACTGTCGTTTGTCCGTCGCTAAAGAGAGTTATGCTCTTTAAGAGTTCTGCTCTTGAAGCTTACTATATATATGTGTGTGTGTGTGGAAATATCATCCGAATTTAGCTATAGGACACAAAACTTCCGTTTAATCCAAAGACGCCCCTACATAGGAATATCAGTCACCTAAATTTGTCCCAACAGAAGACATTTGGTCTAGATAAGAGATGAAGAATCATTGCTTTAGTTTCCTCCCTTCCTCTAGTGGTTCTAGTAAAAGTAATTAAGCTAAAAGGATGAGTGGAGTTGGTAGGGAAGAAGGTTTCCTGAAGTTGGTGTATCCGAAAGGCCGCGTTGAGTTGCATAAACATCCAATAACTGCAGCTGAGGTATTGAAAAGGAACCCTCGATTCTGTGTCACGCGTCCCGATGTGTTCAAGTACCCTTGGATTGTTGTTAGGCCTGAATCAGTTTTATCCCTGAATAGAGTTTTCTTCGTCGTTCCTCGCCACACAATCCATCGTTTACTTAAAGAACACGGAGTGTCACCCTTGAAACAATCTTATCTGCTGCAGCAGCAGCAGCAGCCTAATGAAAATGCACTAGTCCTGAATTCAGTTGAGTCTAGGGAATCAACATTACCAGGACGCAAAACGTGTCGTAGTGAAGAATCTTTAGATGGATCCTTCAGTGAGACAGAGTACTCTGAGATTCACTTGAGCAAAAACAGAACTTGTATAGTCGAACATCAGTGCAAGCCCTTGATCGAGCCAACTGGCTGTCATCGCCTTGTAAGAAGACAGAATGAAGCTGCATCACAGAAAAATGTGAACCACGAGCCAAAGGAAGATGGCGATAAAAGATATGAATCCCGGATGAGGACACCAAATAATCAATGTAATGACCACAAAATTCATAAGAAACAAGTAGGTAAAGAGCCTCAAAAGAAACAGTACCCCGTGGAGCATTGGCCGAAAAATCTTGCTACTAAAAAACATCACCAGGAACTATTGCAGCGGCATGATTCAGGCTGTGGATCATTTCGAAGAAACAAAGGTGCATTAGAGGCCAAGTGTGCTGAGCAGGCAAGTAAATTGAAGCCTTGTTTGAAGAAAAATTCAAGCAACGGTCCTAGATCACGTGGTCTGAATGTAACTTTTGATATCCCGGGTGATGATGACAAGAAATGGGAATTGAAAGTTTATGATCTACGAGAAAGTTTTGGATTTCTTGAGTTCAAGGATAGTCTATGAATTTTTGAGTTTAGGTTACCAGGAAATTCTAATTGCCTTGTGTTCGGCGTAACAGATACTATCGTTCTGAATCGTGGTATAAGAATTAAGATACCTTGAGTAATCACCACAGGCAACGTTTCTCGTACTTGATTTCGTTCACCGGATCCAATTTTAGGCACATATCGTGCTTAATAGGCCTTGCGTTTGTTTCATGTAGTATCGTATAAACCTTGTGATCTGGTTCACACCAACTACCATTGAAGGGTGTCTGTCCTTTGAACTATCTGGCTTCACTGCTGGAGTTGGCATTGGAAGATATATTTTCTTTTTGCCATGGGATAAAAATTCTGGATTATAAGTATACATGCGCATATTTTCCTCCTTATGAAATATGGATTAGTTTTACTTGTTCTCAGTTATATCTTATAATAGGTATAAAATGTTCTAAAATTATCGTATATATACAAATTTTCCCTTTAAATATTACGAAATTTCCTGGCACTGCTATATGTTGCCTGCATCTTTGGAACTGCATTAACCTCTATTGCAGAAAGGCTTGTTGAAATTGTGGTCAATTTTATATCTTATAACAGACATGGAAACATATTAAATTTTCGGATTAGAATCTTATTTGATTGATAAATAACTAGAAAAAGAAAATTGTAAAAGATGAAGATTGTTTAGGAACATATGTTGGGCAATGGTATTATATCTATTATGAAGAAGTAACTTGGGTTTGAGCAACTGAGTTGTCTTTTCCCCCTTTCCTTCTTTTCTGCTTTTATGTTTTCTGGTGTTGGGTTAGGTTTTTACACTGTGTTTTTTAGTTTTAAAATGGACACAAAAGAAAAGAAAGAAAAGAACGCAAAACGTAAGTTTTCTGTTTAATTCTATTATTACAGAGTTTTGAACATGAAAGAAAAGATAAGAACCGAAAATTTGACCACTTTTCGTAGCAAAGTTTTTCGTCCAAAAATGGATCAATTTGGACGAAAAACTAAATAATTGAAATCTTGCTTCATCTTGTAAATGTAACAGTGATGACAAAAAATGCATCTCCTAGCTATAGAACTCTTTTTTACATGTTGCAGCTGAGAATTTGAATTAAATTAGTACTTCTTTACGTTACGTTCATTGAGATAAATTAATCAAATTATCTCATTTCAGAGTGATATGCTGATACTAAATTGATAAAGATTTAGGGATTGTTTAGTTACTAGTTTTTGTTGCATTTGAAGCATTTGAGGTCTAAACACATCATATCATTTTAATATGTTGTGTTGCGTTCGGGTTTCAAAGACTTGGTTTGTGAGTTAAATAAGATGAATTTGAAATAAGTATGAATAAGATCGTCATGTGTGTTTAGAACTCCAAAATGCACCGAAAGCACTCAACGCCTGTAGACAAACGAACACTTGGAACTTTTTAGCTTCCATTCTCACAAAAATGGAATGGAAAAGGAATAATAATTCAGCATGCTTGCAATGCCGGGGATCTATCTATTGTAGGATGAATTCGCCTTTTCTTCTTTTTATTTTTTTCACTTAAAAATTAGATATACATTTGACTTTTTTAAGTCCAAAATTTTAATATTCAAAATTAATACGTATTCATTTGAGCTTTGAAAATAACAAATATGATAATTAGTATTATTTTTTAGTTATTTTATGATAAACAAAAATTTTGTAATGATTTTGAATTTTAGAATTTCTCAACAAAAAAAAAGAAAAAAAGAAGAACAAGAAGAAATCAAAGATGTATATCTAACTTTGACTTTGGCAAATTGCAAAACTATCCCCTCAGGTTTACATTGAATTACAATATTGACGTTGATGTTTTCAATTTTGCAATAGCTAGTGTTTCAAAATTGTTTTTTGCAAAACTATCCCTTTTGACCCATTTTAGTCAAAATTAGTGAATCATGTGGGTGTTTAAAGGGCAAAATAGTCAGTTTGCTCTATATTTTGCTGACGATTTTACTCCTATGTTTGGAGGGAATATATTTTAGTATACAAATTATATTTTAATGTATAAATTGACTATCTTTCATCTTAAACACCCATGCGATATGTGCATGATTGACTTATTTTGACAAATAGTTGGTTCATTGGGAAACTTTTGCAAAGAATTAAGTAAAAATTAAAACATTAGAATTTATATTACAATTTAGTGTCAACATGAGTAAACAATTTTGTAATTTGTCATTTTGAATTTGAGAGAGTAGTTGTGAAGCCCCCAAATTCTCTACACTCCCTGTAGCAGATTTGGTGCTCACGTGAAATTATTCAACTATAAATATTCCATAATATATAACTGTTAGGTTTGTATAATACGCAACATTTAATCAAATTACATAAATAGAGCGGAAGCGCGATAAAACGGATTTTAAAATTTTTAATATAAACAATTACCATGATCTTTCCTTGTGTTCAATTATCAATTAAACAAAAGAGACAGAGATAGAGAATTATACCCTCGTGAATCAAAGCTTCCTCGGGTACAAGTTCACCTCCAATTCCTTCGCGTTCTCCTTGAATTCCACTGATTAAATTCCTTCGCTTTAATCAACATTAGCCACCCAAGTGTTTGGCATCTAGAGGTGATCCACCAAGGAATAATATGTGTTCAAGAAGATAGGCGTTAGCAAAATCCTAGTTTCTATCTTTATAGAAATTGCAAGTACTCTCCACAATTTTAATGAAGTATGTGTAACCCTAATCTATGATAAGACTTCTCTTATTTATAGATGTAGGAAAAACCCTCCCCTAAACTATTTAGGATTAGAGTTTCTATTCTAATTAAACTCCTTTAATTAAATAAAACTCCTAATTTAATTAGGAATTCTTGAGAGAGTACTTCTATTAATTAATTCCCAGTCTCTATTAGGAATTAAATAATAGTAATAGTAATAATAATAATAATAATAATAATAATAATAATAATAATAATAATAATAAGACTCATCTTATTAATTTATATTTAATATTTTCAAAATATTAAATAATAAATATTAAGCTATTTAATTTATTCTATCTCCATAGATTAAATTAAATACATTAACTTATTATTACAATTATGCCATTTACTTCTTAAACAAATATTTTTCTTTTGCGGTGTGACCCTTTAGGTTCTCAATATTAAACCGGTTGTGAATAAATCATTAGAACAATTCTAATCTTATTTAAATAAATAAATTAAACTATTTAATTTATTTAAATAAATAACATTTATTCTACAATAAGGGTAAGCCCCCTTAGCGATCAACGACTTTCCAGATAATATAGATTTCAACATTAATCACAAAAGAATCTTTCAGTGAATAGTTACCATACAATTCAATCCTTCTACCATACAATGTCCCAATTAAATATAAGACATGAAATTACTGTCAAGTCTTATTTTATTTAATTATATGTATTTCGATTCCCAAATGCATAACTCTTAATAATCCAAATTAGAAACTCCTTTCTAATTTCATTTTGCCTTGGCCAAAGACTACTGAGTTGTCATTTATCGAATCACATAGGATATTCATATCTTTTACTGGATGTGGTAGATTCTGTGTTGATCATTCACCTATCTCCATGATATCTTATTATACCCAATCATACCCTTTGATATACCCTAAAGGTCTTAAGGTACATGTCAAAGTATAATGGGAGAGCTGTCGTCAAGCAATCCAAAATTAACCTCACTTACACTCTACGAATTCAAATAACTAGCACAGTAATAAGTAAGGATCGATCCCACAGAGAATTGATATTGTTTTAAATTTATTCTAATGTTTCTAACTATAAACAGTAATTAAAAGTTGGGGGGTTTAAATCAATTATAATTAACTAAAGAAAAACATAATCAAATGAATAAAGATAATCAAGTATATAAAAGCTTCAACTCTTCAGTTCAGCTTCACCAATTTATAGTAATAGAATAATCAAGTTAATATTATTTCTTCCTTCAATGAAACTAACAACCCTAGATGATCAGCAATCGCTCAATTATCCGAAATTCTCCTTAAGTTTAAATCTAATGTGACAATCGCCCCCACTAGACTCTAACTGTTATATAACCCAGAACTATCAGTCTAGATTTAATATGACAGAAGCATTAAGAATTAGAGAATTAGGTTGTTCCAAGCAACAATCACACTATCAAGAATTATTTAACTTGCCTTCTAATAATCTTAATAATATCAAAAAGCTTGTCCACAATCAAATATTATTAAGTACTACCTGTAATCAAATATAACATCGTTTGCTTAATATTATACCTTAATCTAGCAGATAATAACAATTCACCAATTCAATCCTGCAGAAACTAAATTAGTAAACTGAATAACATATAAGAAATTCAACCGGATTATCAGAATAAATTTCACACGCGAAGGAATTAATAATATAACTCAATTATTATATTAACTATAAATATGTTTCCACATCCCTTCAGAATTGAATAAAAGAGCTAAGCTAGCATGCTGATAAAGTATAATCTAAGATCAGGAGTAATGGACGATGAATTGTGTTGGATGTCTCAACTGATTACAAGTGATAAGTATCTATACTCATCAAAACCCTAGAAGAATTCTAATCCTACTCTACTTCGGAAGTCTTCAATCTGTAAGATATGGTAGGACTCTAAATCCTTGTCAAACTCTGCAATCTAGCTTTAAATAGCTTCCTTATCAAATTAGAATTAAGTTTCCAAAACCAAATCTTCTTCAGTTTCCTTTTCCAAATTTCAGTTCAGATTCAGTTTCTTTATTTGATTTCAGATTCCATATCAGACTCTACTTCCCATAATTAGAGATACTTTCTATGTAAGAATATAATTTCATCTCCAAATCCTCATACAAGTCGAACTCTATCATCTCAGCAACTCAAATCTTACTCAAAATAGGAATCATGCATGACGACTAAAATCGTAGAGTAACACTCTGCATCGGCACTTCATAGAGTAAACATGACATCGTAGAGTGAATTGGGACGATCATCGAGTTGACAGCACCATCGTAGAGTGGAACTATTATCTCGGAATCGTAGAGTACCAAGTCTCGACCATCGTAGAGTTAAACCCCGAAATCGTCGAACAACCTCTGCCGAATTTTCTCGTAATCGTAGAGTTTCCAGACTTCACACTAACATAACGAACGTAGGGCTCCCACTCAACGATCGTAGAGTACTATATCAAATCGTCGCGTGACCCTGCCTTAACTTTCCTGCGATCGTAGAGCTTTCACCCAATGATATTTTGCAAAACAACATAAAAATCATCATTATAACTCATATTTGCAGAATCACATCAAATTCTTCTATAAATCAATAAATACCTTAAATCAACTCATATGACAGATAACATGCAACTAAACTAAGCATAAAGTAATGAAAATAATCAGATATTATGCACCTATCAAATTTTTCCACACTTAGCTTTTACATGTCCTCATGTAAACAAAACAAGAATCATCAAGAAAACTAATCTGACTCATTCTCTCAAACTATCGAACGTATCAAATTCAATTTAAACAACACTGAACATCCATACTCATCACAGAACCCTGACTAACACCCTATCAACCAATTCACAACAACAACTCTGTTATTCCCCACAAAACATCCTCCAAATCAGAACATATCCACATAGATAACTCTCATACGATCAACAGAAATACCCAACTCAGTTATCATGGAACAACAATCGTGCACACTAACTCATAACTCATAACCTGATTCTCCTGCAATTCTTTCAACCACAGAACCAACAATTTTTCAATTTCTCAGGTGAATGCATTTTATGCTCCATTTCACCTTTCACACATTTTTTTCCTCTTCAAGTGGGTGCATTTTATGCTCCATCCCACTTATGACTTTCCAGCGAGTGCGTTTTACGCTCCATCTCGCTCTTGTGTTTATGGATGAGTGCGTTTTACGCTTCATCTCAACCCACCACAAGACATTTTTTCTTTTTCTCTTCTTTTTTTTTCCAGCACGGCTTGTTTCCATATTTTCTCTTCTTTTTTTTCCCAAGGTTCTGTAAACAACATAAGCAGTTAAGCAAGCCTTAAATCATAAGATCAGTGCACAAAGTATAATCCCACAGATAACCCAGTCAAGTGATCATGCATCTCATATTCAAACATTCATGCAAAACAATCCAAATTCAGAATTAGTCCATGGATCCTAACTGAGTCAAGTGATCATGCATCAATCAATAAATCATCAAATCCAATTTTGAAAATAAGCATCAATATCAACTCTACGATTTTAACCTTCAAAAGTTCAGCAGAATACTACGATCGTAGAGTCAAAAAAAATTTTAAATTTTTTTTTTCACTCCAGAGCATCATATCTAGCATGCATCTCCTAAATAATAAACAAATAACTCAGATAATATCCTACCCCTTCCCCCACACTCAAACCTTACATTGTCCCCAATGTAAGATAATCATGCAGAGAAGAAAGCAACGAACTAACATGCAACTAAAAATAAAAAGTAAAGGGATAGAAAAATCAAATATGATTCATGGGTTGCCTCCCATGCAGTTGCCCTTGTTTAATGTCATTGGCTCGACATCTTTCCTCTCTCACTCTCCATAAACTGAATCCATCAAATCCAGCAACTCCACATGTTCCTCATAGCCTTCATAGAAGGGTTTTAACATGTGACCATTAACTTTGAAAGTCTTCCCTGTTCTTGGATTCTGAGTATCAACTGTACCATAAGGAAAAACATTAGTAATAACAAATGGACCTTCCCATCTAGAACGTAGTTTACCTGGAAATAACTTCAGCCTTGAATTGAAAAGGAGAACGTTTTTGTCCAATAGTGAAAGTCTTCCTTAAAATTTGTTTATCATGAAAGGCTTTGGTCTTCTCCTTGTAAATTCTAGAGTTTTCATATGATTCATTCCTTAACTCCTCAAGCTCTTGCAACTGTAGCTTCCTATGCTCCCCAGCTTCATCCATCTTCATGTTACGGTGCTTGATTGCCCAAAAAGCCTTGTGTTCAAGTTCTACAGGTAAGTGACAGGGTTTACCAAACACCAACCTATAAGGTGACATACCTATAGGTGTCTTATATGCAGTTTTGTAGGCCCAAAGTGCATCTTCTAATCGCAGGCTCCAATTTTTTCCTATTTGGGTTGACTACTTTTTCCAAAATGGACTTGACTTCCCTGTTCGATACCTCAGCTTGGCCATTACTTTGAGGATGATAGGATGTAGAGACTCTATGGATCACATTATACTTTTTAAACAATGCTGCTAACACCCTATTGCAGAAGTAAGTTCCTCTATCACTGATAATGGCTCTTGGAATTCCAAACCTGTTAAAGATGTTAGATTTGACAAAATCTGCAATAACTTTAGAGTCATCAGTCCTGGTGGCTTGGCTTCCACCCATTTTGAAACATAATCAACAGCCACAAGAATATAAACATTATCAATAGAAACAGGAAAGAGACCCATAAAATCAATATCCCATACATCAAAGATTCAACAATTAGAATAGGAGTTTGTGGCATTTGATTTTTTTGTGAGATATTACATGTCTTTTGACAATTTGCGCATGTCTTACAAAATATATAAGAATCTTTAAAAATGGTAGGCCAATAAAACCATATTCTAAAACCTTGTGAGCAGTTCTTTTTGGTCCAAAATGACCTCCACAAGTATATGAATGACAAAAAGAAAGTATGGAATGAAATTCACTATTGGGGACACATCTTCTAACTACTTGATCAGCACAGAATTTCCACAGATGTGGATCATCCCAGACATAATACTTTGCATCACTCCTAAGCTTATCCTTCTGATGTCTAGAGAACTTGCTAGGAACATATGAATTTGCTAAGTAATTTACAATGTCAGCATACCAGGGCCTTTCCCCAGTGATTGCAAGCAGATGTTCATTTGGGAAGGAATCATGTAATGGGAGTGTCTCCTCATCCCTCATCAGTCTGCTCAAGTGATCTGCAACTTGGTTTTTTGCTCCTTTCTTGTCTTTAATCTCCAAGTCAAATTCTTGTAACAGCAGAATCCATCTTATAATTCGTGGCTTTGAGTCCTTCTTGGTCAAGAGATACCTGAGAGCAGCATGATTAGAATAAACCGGGGGAGGAAATCAAGCCCCAAATACCACTTTCAAACCAACAGTAGCAGGAGCTGGAGGTCAGAGTCGTC
The DNA here is from genome assembly GCA_034770075.1 of Aralia elata. Taxonomy (NCBI): domain Eukaryota; kingdom Viridiplantae; phylum Streptophyta; class Magnoliopsida; order Apiales; family Araliaceae; genus Aralia; species Aralia elata. The sequence goes on along the minus strand of CM068384.1, from coordinate 60,754,772 downwards.
CAACCGCTAGAACATTTAATATGACGATGAGGGATATTGTTGCTTCACAGGACGTAGTGACAGGTATCATCCCTATCGACACTTTAAATGCAAATGTGTTATTCGACTCTGGTGCTACTTGTTCATTCGTGTCTAGTAGCTTTGCTAAAAACTTGAATATGCCATGTGAAGACTTAAACATACCTTTCAATGTAGAAATTGCAAATGGAGAGATAATTCTCGTTAAAACTGTATATAAAGATTGTAACGTAGAGATTAAGGGACACAAGTTTCTTTTGAACCTCTTTCCTATACGGTTAGGGGAATTCGATATAATTTTAGGCATAGATTGGTTGGTTAATCATAATGCAATGATTGACTACCATCGGAATCGTGTAAACCTAGTGACTGCGTCGAAGTTAAAGGTAATGTTCAACGGTGGTTGCTCACCTAAATAATCTCGATGTTTGACAGTAATGCAAGCGGAGAGATTGCTTAGGAAGGATTGTACAGATTATTTGGCATATATAGTAGATACTCGAAAGGAAGGAGCAAAGCTAGATCAAATACCTGTAGTTAGGGAATTTCAAGATGTATTTCCCGATGACTTACCAGGTCTTCCTCCGGATAGGAAGATTGAGTTTGTTATCGATCTTGCACCTGGTACGACGCCAGTTTCGAAGGCACCGTACAGGATGACACCAGTAGAGTTGAAGGAGTTACTTGTGCAGTTACAAGAACTCTTAGGCAAAAAGTACATACAACCTAGTGTTTCACCTTGGGGAGCACCGGTGTTGTTTGTAAAGAAGAAGGATGGAACTTTGAGGTTATATGTTGACTATAGAGAATTAAATAAGTTGACCATAAAGAACAAATATCCTTTACCAAGAATTGATGATCCGTTTGACCAATTGAAAGGGGCCGAATACTTTTCGAAAATCGACCTACGATCAGGTTATCATCAATTAAAGGTAAGAAAGGAAGATGTGCCGAAGACAGCGTTTAGGACACGCTATGGACATTATGAGTTTCTTGTGATGTCCTTTGGATTGACGAATGCACCGGCAACATTCATGGACTTGATGAACCGAGTGTTTAAACCATGCTTAGACAAATTTGTCGTAGTGTTCATCGATGATATTTTAATATACTCGAGAACAAAGGAGGAGCATGTTGAACACTTAAGGAGCGTATTAGAGATATTACGAAAGGAACAACTTTATGAAAAGTTTTCCAAGTGTGAGTTATGGTTAGAACGAGTCCAATTCTTGGGTCATGTGATTGACAAGAATGGGATCGCGGTAGATCCAACAAAGATAGAGACGGTTGTGAATTGGGAACAACCAACAACTCCAACAGAAGTAAGAAGTTTTCTCGGTTTAGTAGGGTACTATTGGTGTTTTATATAAGATTTTTCAAAAATAGCAACCCCGCTAACCAATTTAACTTGAAAGACGGTAAAGTACCTCTGGACAGATAAATGTGAAGAAAGCTTCCGAGAGTTGAAGAAGCGATTGAGTATGACACCAGTGTTATCTTTACCAGATAATACAGGAGGCCTTGTAGTTTATAGTGATGTATCACACAAGGCATTAGGTTGTGTGTTGATGCAACATGGGAAGGTGATTGCATATGCATCACGACAACTCAAAGATTATGAAAAGAAGTATCCTATGCATGATCTTGAGTTAGCCGCTATAGTATTTGCCTTGAAAATTTGGAGGCATTACTTGTATGGAGAAAAGTGTGAGATATACACAGATCATAAAAGTCTGAAGTATATTTTCTCGCAGAAGGAGTTAAACATGAGGCAGAGGAGATGGCTAGAGTTGATAAAAGATTTCAACTGTGAAATCTTATATCATCCCGAAAAAGCCAATGTCGTAGTAGATGTGACACCCCCAAATCCAGGTACTTAATTCCCACTGATTTGGTGTTTACTATAACATTCATTCATAACTAACTACCCAATAAAAATGATAATTAAATTAAACCGAATGAAATATCCTCCCACATTAGGGATTACAACTTAAAATCTCTTAAATAAACAATTTCCCAGGTTGTCTAACCTCTATTACATCAGTGCGGAAACAAAACTTATTAAAACAAGTCTTAATACAAATAAACATCAAATGAGTGCTACTTTGGCATCTTGCCCTTGCCTTTGCTCGTGGACGGCTCGTCCGATTTCTCTGCCTTAGCTGCAATATTTTAGCACAAGAGTGAGCAAACAATTGCCTACAAGTGTGATAACAATAACAATTGAATAACCAATGAAAAAGATTTCAACTGAGGTATAATAGTTTTCCTGAATTCAATCAATAACTAGTCAAGATCTGAAAGCTCAATAGAAAGCTTAGCTCAAGAACTGAATATAGATTTAAGATTAAAATTGTATCTGAGGGTCACAAGACATCGAACTATGTCCTAGGTTATCAAGTATTTCTACCGTAACCTTTAACAGTCTTATAGACTATGGACCATCCATCTCGTACTCAGGGAGATCAACCCTTTATACAATGTATTTTGCACAAACATTTTAACGCTGTCGCGTAATTAATCCCCTATATTAGGGTTTTTCATCTCAGTTTAGCATCAGAATCCGTACCAAAAGGAACTTGGTTTGGAAAGATTTTAAAATATTCTAAGTCTTTAGAACACTCATCAACTAAGGACTAGCTGAATCAATAAGGGTTTGCTAGTCACTAAAGCATTTGTTTCATCAATAAGTTTGTACAATAGAAACTGTGTTCGAAATTTGAATAACAATCAATGATTGAGTAACAATTGACTGGAATAAAGCTTAAGCAGTTATCATGGTAACAACCTTGCTTGAATAATAATAAGCTAAGGTTAGTAAACTTGCTCAATAATAGTAAACTTGCTTTAAATGAGATAACAAGTTAAGAGAAGGAAAAACTTGCTCAATATAATAATAGAGTTCAGAAACTTGCCTCGTACGTAGCTTTCCTAATTACAAACCACGTACAATAAACAACCTACAGATTCCGTTTGTATTGCAACAAAAATGATTAGTTACAATACTCACGTACATTAATACTCCAATCCTCACCTCAATTTCTAATTAACTACTGATTATCAACTCTATTTCAGAAGCTACAAGCTTTATTACAACAATGTTACACTCCAAGAATCTCCACAACTTATCTTTAAGCTAAGGTATATTACCTTGTATTTAATCATCATCAAACATCATTTAGAATCCATCTTAACATCTTAATATTCACTTGATATATTAATTTAAGTTTAATCCTGCATAAAATGATATATCATAACTACCAAGAAAAGAAAAGAAAATAATAAAAAAAAATTTTCCAGCAGTGATTCTCGCCGGGGCGAGAATTCCCTTGTCGACGCCGGTTTTTTGTCTTTCGATTTTAGTCTTTTGATTAAATGATTTTTTGGAAAAGGTCGGCATTGATGTCGACGGGGTTTTGAAAGATCATTTTTTATGATGAGCCAATTAACCAGAGTCGCCAGTTGGTATATTTGAAATGGATGTACCAACTCATCCGAGTTTTCGTTTTTTTATAAATCGATGGCTCATATGTGACTCCGAATTAATTGGTCTGCGAACCGAGATTCATAGAGTTCGGGGGCTTGCTTGAGCGAGGGGAAGGTGTTAAGCACCCCCTGACTTTCGCGAAACACGGTTACCGCAATCTTAATGCTTTTCCTATCCTATAATTCATGAAATGTGTATGTGTGCGTGTGTGTGTGTTTGCCTAATGAATGTTGTGGTGAGTTTTGTATAAAAAAAAGGATTCTTTTTGGTGTTTTATGAAAGAGACGTGTTTTATTTTGAGAATGCTTTAGAATGTCTTTTGGCCTATTCGAGAAAGCTTTATTTCTTTATGATGAAAGATTTGATTTTAATTGGCAAAAGCTATGAGATTTTTCATTAAGTGTTGGTTTGGCAAAACAGGAATTTGCTAAACCTTAGCCAAAATAGGAATCGAGATTTATACGTTGCTTTCATAAATGATGGGCAATTTCTAGGATCTCTTTCGCCCTATGTATCAAGGTTTAGTAAAACGTTTATTTCTTTTTACAAAACCATTTTTCGTGACACTTGGAAACAACTTCTCTTTAGCTTTCTCATAAAACAGGAATCGACTTTCATTAACATTCCCAATTCTTAGCCTCGTGACGCTCATATCCTACTTTGATTGATTTTAGAAAAATCTTTATTGTTTTGGCTTTGAAATCTTTTGTTTGGTGTTACAAATCAAGTTAAACATCAAAACGCGTAAGGGGCTATTCACGGGCATGTAAGCCATCAAAATATCCCCGAACGCCAACAATCATATATTTTACTACTACGGGGCCTTAAATCCGATTCTCGCCTTAGCGTCGTTTTAAGGCCCGACGATTACATGTTACAAAAACGAGCACGTCCATCATCGGATTTGGACCACGGGGTCACGTTCCTAGGCTCACACCCGAGATCACTACATGCCCACAAAATGAATACTACGAAACTAACCAACACGGATTTGCCTAATACACCATGATATCCGAAAATGATAATCTAAATAGATTACATCCAATAAATCACCATAAACAAGCTAGAAATTTCACCAATTGGATATCCTCGGGTTATTAGGAAGAATTTTGTTCCGATGGAACCCTCACTAATAATCGCTAATCCATTATCCCACCATAAATTACATGAAAACTACATTTAATTTAACCAAATAATATGATATGAATTGCTATAACAAAGGGACTTTTCACCTTGCAAATGATCTCAAATGGATGTAGACTTGTGTATTTGAATAGGATAAGAAGTATATTTGATACAATCAAAATCAAAAGAGTATAAATCCTCTCTTTTTTCTCTCTTTTCTTCCTATTTGGTTGCAAAATTTCCTATTTTCCCTTATATTTCCGTGCTTTGCTGCTGCTGAATTCTCCTCTTCTTCCAATCTGCTCAACCTCCTGTATGCTGAAGAGGGAATGAGCTGAAATAGGCTGGCTGGCCGCCTGCCTTCCACTCACCCGGTTTCGAGTTCCGTGTTTCGAGATCCGTGTTTTCAAAAGGCGCACTTATTGGCCGCAGATCAATCCGCGGCTGGACGGTTTGACTTTCTCGATTTTTGTGCCACGCCTCGACTTTCGTACCGTAACGTCGATTTTCGCTGACAGGCTTGTATTTTGCAGTCTGGGAATTACCGGGAGACGTGCCACCTCATTCGGGAATGCTCGTTTCGGACGGCCTTATTGTCACGTCAGCTTTGGTCGCCAATCATTGCGGTGGTGTTGAGCGTTCGCACTTGTGCCCGTTCCTTCGCTCCCGCAAGCCGGTTCAATTGACGATTTTGCCCTCCTTTCACGGTTAGCATAGGGAACGCAAAAATTGGGTGTCTACAGCTGCCCCTCTTTATCATGTTTATGCAATGTTTAAATGAAATGAACAGGATAAAGAATAGACACTTGATGCATGAACGACAGTGTACAAGGATGACAATACATATGTGATGCAACACATATGACTTATGATGCAACGTAAGATGCAATGGATGCAAAATATTCGCAAAAGGGTGTCAATGCGGATGATCATCTCGTCGGGGCCGGATTTCGTCGCCGGTCCCCCATCTCGTAATCGCCGGTTATCGTCGCCGGTAGATCGTCTCGTCGGGGCCGGGTATCGTCGCCGGTCACCCATCTCGCAATCGTCGGATACCGTCGCCGGGCACCCATCTTGTAACCCCCAGGTATCGTCGCCGGTTGGTTGTCTTGTCGGGGCCAGTTTTCATCGCCGGTCACCCATCTCGTGATCGCCGGGTATCGTCGCCGGTCGATCGTCTTGTCGGGGCCGGGTTTCGTCGCCGGTCACCCATCTCGTAACCGCCGGGTATCGTCGCCGGTCGATTGTCTTGTCGGGGCCGGGTATCATCGCCGGTCACCCATCTCGTGATCGCCGGGTATCGTTGCCGGTCGATCGTCTTGTCGGGGCCGGGTTTTGTCGCTGGTCACCCATCTCGTGATCGCCAGGTATCGTCGCCGGTCGATCGTCTCGTCGGGGCCGGGTATCGTCGCCGGTCGCCCATCTCGTAACCGCCGGGTATCGTCGCCGGTCGATTGTCTTGTCGAGGCCGGGTATCGTCGCCGGTCACCCATCTCGTAACCGCCGGGTATCGTCGCCGGTCGATTGTCTTGTCGGGGTCGGGTATCGTCGCCGGTCACCCATCTCGTGATCGCCGGGTATCGTCGCCGATCGATCATCTTGTCGGGGCCGGGTATCGTCGCCGGTCACCCATCTCGTGATCGCCGGGTATCGTCGCCGGTCGATCGTCTTGTCGGGGCCGGGTTTCGTTGCCGGTCACCCATCTTGTAACCCCCGGGTATCGTCGCAGGTCGGTTGTCTTGTCGGGGCCGGATATCGTCGCCGGTCACCCATCTCGTGATCGCCGGGTATCATCGCCGGTCGATCGTCTTGTCGGGGCTGGGTTTCGTCGCCGGTCACCCATCTCGTGATCGCCGGGTATCGTCGCCGGTCGATCGTCTCGTCGGGGCCAGGTATCGTCGCCGGTCACCCATCTCGTAACCCCCGGGTATCGTCGCCGGTCGATTATCTCATGAATGCCGGGTCTCGTATCCGGTCACTCGGTTGAATTGAGAAGCCGTGTTCGACCCCTACTTCATCAAAATCTTGTCTTTTATTATCACATTATGAGTCAAATGGGCATTAGAATCGATTAAGCTTGCAATGGACCAATGGGGGAGCACTGGGCCCAGCCGCAGATTGATCTGCGGCCAGCCGCAGATTGATCTGCGGCTAAGATCGGGCATATAGGCGGCCAGCCGCCTCCCAGATCTGTCACTTTCATTCGTACCCCACGCGATTTTCAAACCTTTGCACTCCCTTTTTCTGAGTTTTCCAACCTTTTTTGCAAAAACCGCTCCGGTCAGATCGATCTACGCGTTACAGGTAACACTTTGACCGATCGTTTTTCAATTTCGTCAATGTTTTCCTATACATTTGGCTATTTACATAAATGTATGCTTTATAATGCTATGCTATGTATTATTGTATATACATGCTATGTATCGACTGTGTGAGTCCTATCTTATGCTCGTGATGCGGTCCCGCATACTTGTTGTTTCTTTTTTGAAGAAAATCATGCATTAGGGTCCTAACTTGTTGTTTGTGACATAATTCAAAAAAAAAGGGAACTTACCTTCCTCCTTGCCTGTTCTATTCCAGCTATGGATCCCGACGCTCCTAGTAGCTCTTCTACGTCTCGGACCTCGGGCGTTCACCGCCGTAGGGCTGCACCTGCCCCTGCCTTGCCTCGGATCCGCCAGGCTCGCCGATTGGCGGAGGCTGTCATTCGGCCTGATCACCCTGATGTTGAGGAGGTTGTTCCTCCGGAGGTTGCGGCAGAGGGGCCATCCTCCAGCACACCGGCCCCATCTCCTCACCGCGCCCTTTTTGGCGCCTCTGTGCAGATACCCGATCTATTAGGTCGGGATCTCAGTCGTCACCCCTCGGCATCTCTTGTAGCTAATGAGGTATGCTTAAAGTACTCCTCTGAACTTATTCCCAAATTTTGTTTAGATCTGGACTGATCCATTCATTTTTTGTCACAGGTGCCCGAGTTTACCTAGCCGAGGGGTAACTTGTTCAACATTTACTCCCTCTATACCGCTTTGCATAACGACTACCAGGCGGTGGTGGATTCCTGGGGCTTCCGTCACTTTTTCACTATCATCCCCCGTCAGTGCCCCTGGGGTTACATGAGGGCCTTATCCGAGCGATGGTTCCACCAGACGCAGTCTCTTCATCTTCTTGACTGCGAGGTGGTGCTGACCCCCTGGGATTGGAGGTACATCACGGGTATAGAGTTTGCCGGGTCCTGTGTCCCTCTGGATCTTGACATTACTCCAGCGGAGGTCCGGGCTTTATTGGGCTTCGCTGCTGAGGACCGGGTCTTTAAGGCCCGTAGTATTCGGTCCGGTGCTTTGGCTGTCGATGCTGTCGGGGGTATATACGCACTGCCTATTCCAGCGGATCAGGGAACTCGTGATATTCTGCTACGGCGCTTGTTCCTGACCATTATGAGGGGTTGTTTCCTAGGGAACAACTCTTCTACCATTCATTTCAGCGTCGTAGGAGCTGTTAGAGACGTAGACCGGATCGGTGACTACGATTGGGGGTCGTTCACCTTTGCCTATTTCCTCCACGGTCTGCGTCTACGTTCGGAGGGACAGACAGACGCTTGGCTCGGATTCTATCACTTTTTGCTGGTGAGGTTTCTCTTCCTCTCTTCTTACTGGACTTTCTTTCATTTATTTCTCTTTTTTGCATTTGTCGGTTACTCATGCTTTTCACTGTTTCTGTTTGCAGTTCTGGGCCTATGAGCGTCTTCCATGCCTGAGGCCTGTCACTACTCTTGGTCTGGACACTTATCCCCGAGGTCGGCGGTGGCATCACAGCACTCTGGAGGAGGTCCCGGTGTCGGGAAACTTTGCACATTGTCGTATTCAGCTGGAGCTGATCACGGCCGCTGATGTCGTCTGGGTTCCCTACCTCTCCGAGCATCTGACTGTGGGGTTTGTCAATGGGCATCCTTCTGGCCCGGAGTTCGAGCTTTCCACCCGTCGCCTCACCTTGCAGAGTGTTGGAGGATGGGTGATGTACTTGGGAGAGCGCGCATTCAGATGCGTTACTAGAGAGATCCGCATCCCGCACTCCCTTCCCTTCACTACCTCCTGGCCGTTGGATTCTCAGCCTTCGGAGATCATGCTAGCCGGGGAGGACGGTCAGATGTTGTCTACGGGTCCCAGTACGAGCGAGGCTTTCCGGACCTGGTGGGTGCCTCGCACCATCGGTCCTCAGACCCGTGCCACTTTCTTTCTTGGAGACATGGTTCCCGGCTCGGTGATGATGACTGATTGGGCTACCTGCGTTCGGACTCCCACTCATGCCGAGCAGATTGCCACTTTGACCCGCTAGGTAGAGCAGCTGTCGCTGTATCTTCGGGTGTTAGGCCGGACCCCAGAGGATGCTTACGCCTACGATCGTGACAGTGCAGGTTATTATGCAGGCCCGAGCTCATCTGATGCCACAACGCAGCCATACATTCCTGACATGAATTTTGGTCCCCCGACTTCGACGACCCCAGGGGATCAGTTCGAGGATCCCGCTTCCATAGATGACATTGACTTTGTTTAGATCATGATAGGATAGGGTTTTTGTACCTGCACCTGTTTAGATTTATTTTTTTTCTTTTTTATCATTATTACATGCACTATGTAATGAACTCATTTGTTTTATATATGCACCGTTTTTTATCTTTTATCTCTATGAAATTCATTTGCTTTATTATTAACTGTATGATGCATGCTTTTTTATTTATGGATAGAGAATGACCCCTGTACAGTCTTTTTGATACTAATTTTTCACAGATGTCGTCCTCAGATGTCATGGTACGTTTGGATTCCATTCCTCCCACAGGGTTGGTCGGCAGTCTCCTCCGTTGGTTGGACAGTTTGTCGCCGGCCGACAGGGTTGTCGCAGATGGTCTCTTGGGACACTCTTGGTCCTTGTTATCCTTTCAGGTGCCCGCTGGCTTTGTGGAGGGTATTCTGAGCTATTGGGACCCCGCCCGTCAGGTGTTCAGATTAGGGACAGTAGAGCTGACCCCCACTCTCGAGGAGTATGCTCGCTTTACCGGCCTGCCTTTGGACGGTCCTTGTGCCAGGGTCACAGCTGGTTCCATGTGCCGTCAATTCTTGACTTTCACCGGTTTGCGGAAGACAGTCTTGTTATCGGTGATCACCTCAGACCATCTAGTTCCCCTACATTTCCTGATTGACCGTTTCCGCTCACCCGACAGTTTTCACCTATTTTCTGGTGATTTTTCCGTGTCTGAGGAGCGCTGAGGTGCTTTGAGAGTAGCCGTTTTGATGGCCTGTGTCATTTCAGTTTTGTACTTGCCAGCCGGACCCGGTCAGTTGGATATGCGAATTGTCGCGGCCGTTTGAGCCCTTCAGGAGGATCACACCATTCTTCCCATGATATTGGCAGATACTTACATGTCAGCCTCATATTGCCAGTCTTTCCGAGGCAAAGTATTCAGAGGGAGCTCGACTTTGTTGTACGTGTGGTTCATGAGTCATCTCAGTCCCATCGGCCATTTCCGTCGCCAAGGGTTTTGCTTCAGCCATGACATAGCCACGCAGTTTTCATTTCGCCCCGTGAGCTGTACTGATGCGGCTTCCTGGGTAGAATTCTTGTCGGTTATTGATGATCCTTTTCATCTCCTGATCTACTCGGGTTATTACTCCTTTATGAGCTTCTTGACTCACGTGCCCAACCTGGATTTCATCCCTATTGCTGGCTTGAGGGGCGTGACGACTTATCATCCTTTGGCGATTACAGGGCAGTTTGATCAGACACAGGATTTTCATCCTTTCACGGGTGCAGCCGCCTACCGATTCCTTATATCATCCCAGACAGAAAGGGATCTACTGTGGGTATACGATCTTTGGTCTCGCAGGATCTTTGCCGAATATAGTGAGAGCTGCCACATCCAGACATTTGCTTACATGCAGTGGTTGCGCGGAGACTCGGACCCGGTTGGTTTGAGTCAGACCGGGGCCTTTTATGACTCTGGAGTGATTTTTCCAGATGATACCACAGATCATTCCATCTCAGCTGATTCTGCCCCAAGTCGGGCTACTGAGGATACCCCGACTTCCGCCTGGCCTTGATTACTACTGAAGCTGAGAGGGATGCCGCTCTTGTTGAGAGAGATGATGCCATTCTGGCTAGAGACGCTGCCATTGCTGACAGAGATGCCATCGTATTTCAGACCAGGGCAGTTATAGATGCTCATTCTGGGACTGTCAGCCGAGCCACTGCTTTATTGGACTGCATCAACATGATGGGGCAGCAGACTGCAGGGGATGTTGATGCTTCAGACCTATCCACCACTTTATCCATCATACTTCAGCTAGTTTCAGATTTGTAGATTATTTTATTTCCTGCATAGACTATGTTAGTTTCATCGGTTATCGAAAGAGAAATCTTGTAATAAAATGACTTATATATACAGACATGCATTTAAATTTAGTCATTTTCCCTTTTCGTTGTATCATTGCCTTTCATTGATCCTCATTTTATCCAGTTGACCACGATTTTGACATTTCGCTTTCTTTCTCTTCTCAAGTCTTCATGAGTCATCTCAGTCCCATCGGCCATTTCCGTCGCCAAGGGTTTTGCTTCAGCCATGACATAGCCACGCAGTTTTCATTTCGCCCCGTGAGCTGTACTGATGCGGCTTCCTGGGTAGAATTCTTGTCGGTTATTGATGATCCTTTTCATCTCCTGATCTACTCGGGTTATTGCTCCTTTATGAGCTTCTTGACTCACGTGCCCAACCTGGATTTCATCCCTATTGCTGGCTTGAGGGGCGTGACGACTTATCATCCTTTGGCCGGTTACATGGCAGTTTGATCAGACACAGGATTTTCATCCTTTCACGGGTGCAGCCGCCTACCGATTCCTTATATCATCCCAGACAGAAAGGGATCTACTGTGGGTATACGATCTTTGGTCTCGCAGGATCTTTGCCGAATATAGTGAGAGCTGCCACATCCAGACATTTGCTTACATGCAGTGGTTGCGCGGAGACTCGGACCCGGTTGGTTTGAGTCAGACCGGGGCCTTTTATGACTCTGGAGTGATTTTTCCAGATGATACCACAGATCATTCCATCTCAGCTGATTCTGCCCCAAGTCGGGCTACTGAGGATACCCGACTTCCCGCCTGGCCTTGATTACTACTGAAGCTGAGAGGGATGCCGCTCTTGTTGAGAGAGATGATGCCATTCTGGCTAGAGACGCTGCCATTGCTGACAGAGATGCCATCGTATTTCAGACCAGGGCAGTTATAGATGCTCATTCTGGGACTGTCAGCCGAGCCACTGCTTTATTGGACTGCATCAACATGATGGGGCAGCAGACTGCAGGGGATGTTGATGCTTCAGACCTATCCACCACTTTATCCATCATGCTTCAGCTAGTTTCAGATTTGTAGATTATTTTATTTCCTGCATAGACTATGTTAGTTTCATCGGTTATCGAAAGAGAAATCTTGTAATAAAATGACTTATATATACAGACATGTATTTAAATTTAGTCATTTTCCCTTTTCGTTGTATCATTGCCTTTCATTGATCCTCATTTTATCCAGTTGACCACGATTTTGACATTTCGCTTTCTTTCTCTTCTCAAGTCTTCATGAGTCATCTCAGTCCCATCGGCCATTTCCGTCGCCAAGGGTTTTGCTTCAGCCATGACATAGCCACGCAGTTTTCATTTCGCCCCGTGAGCTGTACTGATGCGGCTTCCTGGGTAGAATTCTTGTCGGTTATTGATGATCCTTTTCATCTCCTGATCTACTCGGGTTATTGCTCCTTTATGAGCTTCTTGACTCACGTGCCCAACCTGGATTTCATCCCTATTGCTGGCTTGAGGGGCGTGACGACTTATCATCCTTTGGCGGTTACATGGCAGTTTGATCAGACACAGGATTTTCATCCTTTCACGGGTGCAGCCGCCTACCGATTCCTTATATCATCCCAGACAGAAAGGGATCTACTGTGGGTATACGATCTTTGGTCTCGCAGGATCTTTGCCGAATATAGTGAGAGCTGCCACATCCAGACATTTGCTTACATGCAGTGGTTGCGCGGAGACTCGGACCCGGTTGGTTTGAGTCAGACCGGGGCCTTTTATGACTCTGGAGTGATTTTTCCAGATGATACCACAGATCATTCCATCTCAGCTGATTCTGCCCCAAGTCGGGCTACTGAGGATACCCGACTCCGCCTGGCCTTGATTACTACTGAAGCTGAGAGGGATGCCGCTCTTGTTGAGAGAGATGATGCCATTCTGGCTAGAGACGCTGCCATTGCTGACAGAGATGCCATCGTATTTCAGACCAGGGCAGTTATAGATGCTCATTCTGGGACTGTCAGCCGAGCCACTGCTTTATTGGACTGCATCAACATGATGGGGCAGCAGACTGCAGGGGATGTTGATGCTTCAGACCTATCCACCACTTTATCCATCATGCTTCAGCTAGTTTCAGATTTGTAGATTATTTTATTTCCTGCATAGACTATGTTAGTTTCATCGGTTATCGAAAGAGAAATCTTGTAATAAAATGACTTATATATACAGACATGCATTTAAATTTAGTCATTTTCCCTTTTCGTTGTATCATTGCCTTTCATTGATCCTCATTTTATCCAGTTGACCACGATTTTGACATTTCGCTTTCTTTCTCTTCTCAAGTCTTGATGGAGATCTGACAGATATTGTTGTATCCCTGTCGATTTCATCGGATTGGGTCTTAGATTTTGGATAAGTGTTTGGTTGGATCAGGGTCATGTCATCTGGGATGAAGCTGGTTAGGCGGCTGGTTTCGGGAAGGTTTTGAGGGTGTAGGAAGGTTTATCTGGCTGTTGGAAATTGGTTTTGTTTAGGGAAAGGATTATTCTTAAGGGATCGGACCGTGCCGTGATGGCTGCCTACGTACCCCCGCAAGTTGGGAGATCTGGTCCTACGTAGTTCGCTTCTCGAAGAAAAAGGAGAAATCGATGATTCAAGCGTAGAACCGCTTCACCGAATCGGAATTGAGGGGTTGTGGAAATACCTCACCATCCATTTCTTGCAATATGAGGGCTCCTCCGGATAGCACTTTCTTAATCACAAATGGTCCTTCCCAGTTCGGGGCGAACTTCCCCTTGGCTTCGTCTTGACAAGGCATGAATCTTTTTAGCACCAAATCATTTTCCTTGAACTTCCGAGGTCTTATCCTTTTGTCATATGATCGAGAGATCCTTTGTTGATATAACTGACCGTGCCAAACAGCAGCCACCCTCCTTTCATCAATTAGGGCCAATTGGTCGTATCGACTTTGCATCCAATCCTCCTCGCTTATCTGAGCATCGATCATTATTCTGAGGGACGCCATCTCAACCTCAATTGGCAGAACGGCCTCCATTCCATACACCAAAGCGTAAGGGGTTGCCCCTGTGGAAGTACGCGTTGACGTTCGATATGCCAGCAGGGTGAGGGGTAGCAGATCCGGCCATCCCCGATGATTAGCAAACATTTTCGCCATGATCTTCTTGACGTTCTTATTTGCAGCCTCCACTGCCCCATTCATCTTAGGACGGTAAATGACGGAATTGAGGTGTTTGATCTTAAACTGGTCGCACAATCCCTTCATGAGGGCGTTGTTCAAATTCTTGGCATTGTCGGAGACCAAGACCTCAGGCTGCCCGTATCGACAAATGACATTATTCCTAATGAAACTGACGATGACCTCCTGAGTCACTTTGGGGAAAGAAGCTGCTTCTACCCATTTGGTGAAGTAATCGATCATGACGAAAATAAATCGGTGCCCGTTGCTTGCTTTGGGCTCTATTGGTCCGATTACATCCATTCCCCACATTGCAAATGGCTACGGGGAAGTCATACAGTGCAGTTCATTGGGAGGCGTATGGATCACATTACCGTGCGCCTGGCATTGGTAACACCGTTTGACATGATCGTCGCAGTCGGCTTTTAGTGTTAACCAATAATGCCCCGTTCTCAAGATCTTTTTGGCCAGCATCGGTCCACTCATGTGTGGCCCACACACTCCACCATGTACTTCGTTCATAATCTTTTGGGCCTGTGTCTCATCTACGCATTGTAACAGTCCCAAACCAGCATCCCTCTTGTAGAGTGAATCCCCACTCAAGTAAAACTTCATTGCCATCTTTTGAATTCTCATCCTCTCAGCTCGGCTCGCCTGGTCAGGAATGGATCTATCCCTCAGGTATTCCCTTATGTCGTGATACCAAGGCTGCTTTGGCAGAACCACCTCGTCTGATAATACTGCAACATGTTCCTCGTATGCCGGGGTACTTTGTACTGCTATCTCAATCTGTGGAACATCCTTTCTTTTAATTATACGGATTAAGGAAGCCAGGGTTGCCAACGCATCCGCAAAATCATTCCGTCCCCGGGGAATATGGCAGAAAGCGATATCTTTGAACTCTTGCATCAACTGGGTAACACAACGATGGTATGGAAGTAACCGAAGCTCCTTTGTGTTGTACACCCCGATCGCTTGTCTGATTACCAGTTCCGAATCCCCAAACACCGCCAGTCTCTTCACTCCCATATCGCGGGCAAAACGGAGTCCCAATATACATCCTTCGTATTTAGCTGTGTTGTTTGAATTGCTGAACTGCAATTTAGTGGCCACAGGGTATTGCTCTCCGGTGATAGAGACCAGGACCGCTCCGGCTCCTGCCCCCTCAGCATTCATGGCACCATCAAAATACAGCTTCCAAAACTGCCCCTCGTCATCACATTTCGTGTGTAATACCCAAAATATGTCTTCGCCCGACAGAGGAGTTTCTAACGGTTCCATCCCTCCTGATGGGGTTTCTGCCAACTAATCTGCAATTCCCTGCCCTTTCATGGCTTTCTGAGTTACGTATACCATGTCGAACTGTTGTAAGATTAATTGCCATCTTGACAGTCAATAGTTCAGCATGGGCCTTTCAAAGATATATTTCAAGGGATCCATCCTCGGTATCAGGTACGTGGTATGCCCATGGAGGTAGTGCTGTAATCTCCCTGCAGCCCAGGCCAGAGACAACAGGTCTTCTCGATGGGAGTGTAATTCTGCTCACATTGGCTAAATCTCTTGCTGAGGTAATAGATGGCCTGCTCTTTTCCTGCTTCATTTTTTTGTCCCAGCATACATCCCATCGTGATGGCATTGACCGATATATACATAAACAGAGGGATCCCGTCCTTCGGGGGTACCAGCACTGGTGCCTCTGTCAGCTGCTTTTTGATGGTCTGAAAAGCCCTCTGACATTGCTCATTCCATTCTTGGGAAGCACCTTTCCTTAACAGTTTGAAAATTGGCTCGCATGTAGTCGTCAAGTGGGATATAAAACGGCTGATGAAGTTTATTCTTCCAAGGAATCCTCTTATCTCCTTCTCTGTGTGAGGTGCCGGCATATCCACAATGGCCTTAATCTTTGCCGGATCCAACTCAATGCCTCGATCACTAACCAGGAATCCCAAGAGCTTGCCCGACTGCACTCCGAAAACACACTTGGCTGGATTGAGTTTCAGATTATATTTTCTGAGTCGGTCGAATAGCTTTTTGAGATGGGTTATATGGTCAGATTCTACCCTTGACTTCACGATAATGTCATCTACGTAGACCTCTATCTCCTTATGCATCATGTCGTGGAACAGGGCCATCATGGCTCTCTGATAAGTAGCCCCCGCGTTTGTGAGACCGAAGGCCAACCGTCTATAGCAGAAGGTGCCCCAAGGGGTGATGAACGCGGTCTTTTCCCGATCTTCTTCCGCCACCATTATCTGATGATACCCCGCGAAGCAATTAATAAAGGAGTACATCTCGTACTGGGTTGTGTTATCCACCAGGATGTGTATGAAAGGCACCGGGAAGTTATCCTTGAGACTGGCCTTGTTTAGATCTCTATAGTCTACACATACCCTCACCTTCCCTCCAGGCTTAGCCACTGGGACCACATTGGACAGCCATTCTGGGTAAGTGGACACCATAATGATTCCCGCCCTGAACTGCTTGATGATTTCTTCCTTCACTTTTAAGCTCCACTCAGGTTTTAACTTCCTGAGTTTCTGCTTGACAGGCCTGAAACCCTCCTTGATGGGCAATCGGTGTACCACAATGTCGGTGGACAATCCGATCATGTCCTCATGAGACCAGGCAAAGACATCCTCATATTGGCTTAGCAACTCAGTTATTTCTACTTTTTGGCTGGGGGTAAGGTCTGTCCCTATCTTGAGCTCTTTTGGCTTGTCAGGGTTTCCGATATCTATAGTGATGGTTTGGTCCAAGTTGGGTTTGGGTTTATCCTCGACCCATCCTTTGATCTCGTCAGGCGCGTCGTCGTAATCTGTCTCGTCTTGCTCAATGCCCATTAAATCGAAATTCAGCTCAATGTCAAAATCATAATCATCATTCAAATTTGAAAGATCGTTTGTTAGGCAAGGATTACTCAAATTGGTACACCTGACATGAAACAAAATATTTGTCATATATAAGTTATTTTCCACAATGATCACATTTTCAGATAACATGAAGAAACGACATAATTATGCAAATATAAAACAACAACAAAAAATAAACTTCTTCATCCTCCCATCCTCTGGGGTCTACCACCCTGATGTCGGGTTTTACCCTTGTTTGGATATCACTGCCCTCATGGTCCAGTTGTCGACGGTCAGATCAGATGAAATGTGCTGGATGAAAGGTGGCTTCACCTCGGACACTTCCCCGATGATTACGGCTACGTCGCCTGAGTCCTCCTTTCTACCTTCCTTAGGAATAATTAGCCCTGCCCAGTCGATGACAGGCACACCCTGTTGGGCTCCCGGTGGCGTGCCAATATCTGTCCCCTCTCTATTGCTTGTTAATTGTCCGGGGATATAGCACCTGGTTTCAAACTTTTGCGCGACCTCTTGTAGGAAACTTTCCCTCTTGGTCGACCCATCACTTGCGGGGGTTAATTCTTCATCCCCTGACTCAATCACAGGCTCGCTAGTCTCCTGTTCATTGTTGACCTTGGTCATCGGACTGCCAGCCAGTCGAATCGGGGCCACGCCATGCCGGTGTCTCCGCGTTATGCCTTCATGATATCCCAACCCTACTTTACCTATCTGATGGGGTAGTTGAATGGGGTCGGTGATTCCTTGGCTACTCTTTCCTAACCCCTGTCCAGGCTAAAATTTCATTTTCATCATTTCTTTTGCAACGAAGGTAAGTTCTGGAGAGACCTTAGGTTTCACGGCTGGGGCTCCCAGGTATCTGTAGTGGGGAGTGCTGATTTCCAGCGCCTGAAAACTGGCAGGTGCCGCCGACTCGTCCACATTGATCACTGGCAGGCCATTCCTGGGAGGAGAAGGGTTATCACATTCTGCCGAGATCATTACCAGGTTCCCGTCGATGATTAGTTTGATTTGTTGGTGTAGCGTGGAAGGAACTGCCCCGGCCATGTGTATCCACGGCCTCCCCAATAACAAGTTATAACTGGCCGCAATGTCTAGGACTTGGAAAGATATATCAAAAGTACAAGGTCCTATTTCCACCGGCAGTTCTATTTCTCCAATTGTATCCCTCCGGGAACCATCGAAGGCTCGCACCACTACATGACTGGCCCGTAGGCGTTTGGGATTGATGTTCATCTTCTGCAATGTACTGAGGGGACAGATATTCAACGCCGATCCCCCATCAATTAGCACCCCATTCATGATATAACCTGAGGAGATTACCGCAATATGTAGCGGTTTTTGATGCCCCCTTCCCTCCTTGGGGATATCGTCATCTGTAAATGATATTACATCACTCTCCAACAGGTGGTCCACCAGATGGCCGAAACTTTCTTTGCTAATTTCTTTGGGAACGTATGCCTCCTCCAGGACTTTCGCCAGGGTTTTGCAATGATCATCGGACGATAACACCAAGTCCATGATTGATGTCAGGGTCGACTCCTCGCTTAAGACCTGGATCCCTCTTGCTTCCGGATGATCCATTTTCTTCAAGAATTCTATGGCTTTCTCGTCGGAGATCTCTTCATTTTTCCTCGTTTTGTTCTCAAGGACTCGCCCAGGCAGATACAAAGGATTCCCCCTTGTTGTCATAGAAGCATAACTGGCCGCTTCCTCTGACACCCCCCCATAATTCCATGGTACCGTCTTTAGACTGCTGACAGGGATTTGCGGTCTCGCTGTAAGGATGAGGGGTTTCGGAGCCGCCAACTTGACAGGTCCCTCCGTGGTATTTCCACTTACACCCATCAACCTAATGGGCGCTCCCCGTGCACTCCCGTGATTACTTATCATGTTGATCATTTCATCAACTTTCTTCACATAGTTCAGCCTTGACGGCCCCTCGGCTTCACTGGCTTCTACCACATTGACCCCCGCTCCATCATGTCTAGGCAGGGGATTGACCTTAACATTTGGGGAGTCTGGTTGTTCCACCACAATTTCCCCACTATCAATTAAGTTCTGGATTCTGTGCTTCAACGTCCAACAGTCCTGCGTATCATGACCAAGAGAACCTGAGTGGTATGCGCATCGCTTGCTTGGGTCAAACCTTCTTCCCTTCGGGTCACTTGGGGGTGCCAAATCGACTATCTTCTTTTGAGCTATCAATACCGCTAGAATCCGCTCAAGAGGATCCCCGAGTGGGGTGAATACTCGATTTTGTGAGGCCTCGAATCTCCTTCGCCCTTCCGCCCTCTGATCAGCGAAGTTAGGCTGTCGGGATGGTCCCACCCTCTGCACCTGTACTAGAGGATTGTTTTCTGTCTTTCTAGATGACCCCTGAAGGATGAGGGAAACATCCTCCTCCTTCTTCTTTTGCACCCTACGGGAAGTGCTGCCATAATTTCCATTCTGTATTTGTTCTGCAGTCGTTTCCAAAGCCGTGAAATCTCGAATCTTACCAGACTTCAGACCCATATCCACCATTTCTCCGTGTTTAATCATCTCGGCAAAAGGCCTACCAATCCCTGATATAACCCGCTCATAATAAGGGGCCTCCTGAATATCTACGAAGGTCATCACCATTTTTGACTCGCTCATGGGGGGATTCACCTGTTCGGCCATACCCCTCCATCGTTGTGCATAATCCCTGAAGGATTCCCTGGGTTGCTTCTTAACTTTTGTCATTTGGTATCTATCAGGGGCCATTTGTGCTTGGAAGCTATACTGTGTTAAGAAGGTGTGGGCCAATTCCTCCCAATTGTGGATCCGGGCATTGTCAAGTCGGGCATACCAGATTCTCGCTTCTCCCGTCAAACTCTTTTGGAAAAGTTGCATCCTTAGACCCTCGTCTTCTGCATAAGATCCCAGCTCCCCAATGTAGATTTTCAGATGGGTATAAGGATCCCCCTTACCATTGTATTTCTCAAATTTGGGAATTTTAAATTTCTCCGGATATCTGGTTCCGGGGAAGACACATAGATCTGAATAGTTCACCCTGCCTAGGGACCCTATGCCCTTCATAGATTGGATAGTTTCCTCCATTTGTTTCATTTTCTTTCGCAGGTCATCCGTATCTCCCTCTTCTGGGATAGTAATCACTGTCTTGTTAGGTACGGGAATGGCCTTTGGGACGACTGGCTCGCCCTTAGGTTGGGGTGGATCCTCTTTAGGTGGATCCTGTCGAGGTGTCAATTGTTCTTTCAGCATTATGGCCATCTCCAACATCTGTTTTTTAAAGTCATCAAATTCCTCCCTAGATATGGAACCAGGATTAGTAGGTGGGAGATCAGTCATTTCAGATGTAGAGTTTTGAGCCCGTTTAGATTGCGAACGCGTTTGAGGAGCAATCCTACAGAAACAACGGTTCAAAGTTTAGTCCGGGGTAATGAAAGGATATGGATGCATGCTAAAGCTGTAATTTTTTGTGATTTGGGTTTTTTAATCTTTCTCTGCAAAACAACATGTTAGTAGTCCCTTATTGCAATAATAATTGATAGACATGACTTATTATGCCTTCCCATCTATTCCCTGCAAAATATGGAGGTCAGCACTTTCTTTTGACAACAGGGGAGGCATATATGAATGGGATCATGGCATTTTGTACGCGTGAACGTAAAAGGGCATGAAGAGTCTTTTCCTGCGTTGGGTTAATCTGAGGCTGACCTACCCTAGGGTTACTCTCACGGGCTTTTCGGCATGAAGGTTCCCATATCTTCGCAATCTACTCGTCTGAATCCTTTCGATTGGAGCGGATATGGGTGGTGCGTTTCTTGAGCCATCTCCGGGGAGCAGCCCCTTCGAGTCCAGTAATAAGCAACCGACAGGTTCGCCTCAGGAGGAGGTACAATCTTAACATACATTCACATTCATCGTCCTCACCGTATGCAAATGAATACTTTAAAGTAGAGCAATTCCATTCAATTATTCATTTATTTGGACAAAACACACATTCACACAACAAAAGTACAAAAGATCAAAATATCGCATGCACACACATATTCATGAATTTTTTAAAGGATAGGATAGCATCAAGATTCGAAAGCGGCTTAAGCCCTCTGATTATCCCCAGCAGAGTCGCCAGCTGTCGACGCCGGTTTTTTGTCTTTCGATTTTAGTCTTTTGATTAAATGATTTTTTGGAAAAGGTCGGCATTGATGTCGACGGGGTTTTGAAAGATCGTTTTTTATGATGAGCCAATTAACCAGAGTCGCTAGTTGCTATATTTGAAATGGATGTACCAACTCATCCGAGTTTTCGTTTTTTTATAAATCGATGGCTCATATGTGACTCCGAATTAATTGGTCTGCGAACCGAGATTCATAGAGTTCAGGGGCTTGCTTAAGCGAGGGGAAGGTGTTAGGTACCCCCCGACTTCCGCGAAACACGGTTACCGCAATCTTAATGCTTTTCCTATCTTATAATTCATGAAATGTGTATGTGTGTGTGTGTGTTTGCCTAATGAATGTTGTGGTGAGTTTTGTATAAAAAAAAGGATTCTTTTTGGTGTTTTATGAAAGAGACGTGTTTTATTTTGAGAATGCTTTAGAATGTCTTTTGGCCTATTCGAGAAAGCTTTATTTCTTTATGATGAAAGATTTGATTTTAATTGGCAAAAGCTATGAGATTTTTCATTAAGTGTTGGTTTGGCAAAACAGGAATTTGCTAAACCTTAGCCAAAATAGGAATCGAGATTTATACGTTGCTTTCATAAATGATGGGCAATTTCTAGGATCTCTTTCGCCCTATGTATCAAGGTTTAGTAAAACGTTTATTTCTTTTTACAAAACCATTTTTCGTGACATTTGGAAACAACTTCTCTTTAGCTTTCTCGTAAAACAGGAATCGACTTTCATTAACATTCCCAATTCTTAGCCTCGTGACGCTCATATCCTACTTTGATTGATTTTAGAAAAATCTTTATTGTTTTGGCTTTGAAATCTTTTGTTTGGTGTTACAAATCAAGTTAAACATCAAAACGCGTAGGGGGCTATTCACGGGCATGTAAGCCATCAAAATATCCCCGAACGCCAACAATCACATATTTCACTACTACGGGGCCTTAAATCCGATTCTCGCCTTAGCGTCGTTTTAAGGCCCGACGATTACATGTTACAAAAACGAGCACCTTGAATCTATTACATACATCAAAACGTCCATCATCGGATTTGGACCACGGGGTCGCGTTCCTAGGCTCACACCCGAGATCACTACATGCCCACAAAATGAATACTACGAAACTAACCAACACGGATTTGCCTAATACACCATGATATCCGAAAATGATAATCTAAATAGATTACATCCAATAAATCACCATAAACAAGCTAGAAATTTCACCAATTGGATATCCTCGGGTTATTAGGAAGAATTTTGTTCCGATGGAACCCTCACTAATAATCCCTAATCCATTATCCCACTATAAATTACATGAAAACTACATTTAATTTAACCAAATAATATGATATGAATTGCTATAACAAAGGGACTTTTCACCTTGCAAATGATTTCAAATGGATGTAGACTTGTGTATTTGAATAGGATAAGAAGTATATTTGATACAATCAAAATCAAAAGAGTATAAATCCTCTCTTTTTTCTCTCTTTTCTTCCTATTTGGTTGCAAAATTTGCTATTTTCCCTTATATTTCCGTGCTTTGCTGCTGCTGAATTCTCCTCTTCTTCCAATCTGCTCAACCTCCTGTATGCTGAAGAGGGAATGAGCTGAAATAGGCTGGCTGGCCGCCTGCCTTCCACTCACCCGGTTTCGAGTTCCGTGTTTCGAGATCCGTGTTTTCAAAAGACGCACTTATTGGCCGTAGATCAATCCGCGGCTGGACGGTTTGACTTTCTCGATTTTCGTGCCACGCTCGACTTTCGTGCTGTAACGTCGGTTTCCGCTGACAGGCTTGTATTTTGCAGTCCGGGAATTACCGGGAGACGTGCCACCTCATTCGGGAATGCTCGTTTCGGACGGCCTTATTGTCACGTCAGCTTTGGTCGCCAATCGTCGCGGTGGTGTTGAGCGTTCGCACTTGTGCCCATTCCTTCGCTCCCGCAAGCTGGTTCAATTGACGATTTTGCTCTCCTGTCACGGTTAGCATAGGGAACGCAAAAATTGGGTGTCTACATCCCTTTTAAAATGTCTCGCCGGGGCGAGGATTTACGGTTCATTTCTCTCGTCGGGGCGAGAGACTCGGCAGTCGTCTCCTATAGTTCGCGAACAGTGAAAACTTAGGCCAAATTTGGCCAAATTTTCCGAATTCTACCATCCAACACATAATTTAAACATACCCAGATATCAAATATGATATAAAACAATTACCCATCATGTTTCTAAACATTTTAACCATTCTAATACACATAACCAACCAAATTGAACCAAAAATTTCACTATTTAAACAAAAAAACTCATGTTTTAGCCATAGCAATGAAATCAACTTCTGTAAATCCATCTCTAAACTATTTTAATCCATATTACTTGCATTCTTTTCATTTTTCATTATATAATCATAATTAAACGTCAATTTACCAGTTAATAATCAAATTAAACATCAATTTCATACACATAAGTCATACATGAAAATAAAGCTCTGTAAAACTAAAAACTCAATTTTAAAGCATGCTTTCATGAATTAATTCATTCAAATTAATTTATAATCACCATATAATCTCTAACACATGCTTATAATCAATTATAATCAAATAATTTCATGCTTTGAACAACTAACTTCATATACAGTAAAGTAAATTAAAAGAATACAGTGAAGAATATTATACCTTCTATTGCTTAGAAAACTTGATTAATTCTCCTTTGATTGTAGAATTTTCTTCTCCAATCTCCAAACTTCTATCTCAATTTTCTCTCAAACTCTAAATTTTTCTTTTCTCTCAAAAGCTCTGTTCTTTCTTTCTTTTTCTTTTTTTAAGTTTAACAAATACACTGATAAAGCTTCAAATAAAAACTGATGAAGCATAATCACGTGTTTTAATATCAGATCATCAGTTACACAATTCAAAAGCCACTAAGGCTTGTTTGGCAAAACAAAATTAAAATAACTCATTATTTCCAACCAAAGGTCATAAGGCCTTGTTTGGTTTGATGTAAATAAAAAAAACTCTTTCTATTATTTTAATAACTCATTATAACATATAGTTTTGATTGTCACACTTTTAATTTAATTGAACTTATTATTAAATAAATTCAATTAAATCTTACTAACTTAAATAACAGTTTTATTTATCCAAACAATAGCACCAAATAAATTATCTTATTCAAATAAATCATTTATTCAAATAAAACATTTATTCACATGAATCATTTTATCATCTAATTTAATTATTAAATTAAACACATCAAATAACATTTAACACAATTAACTCACCATGAACTATTCCAGAATAACTTAATAAATTATTTATTTAACTAAATAAATTAATAAAAATATTTATATAACTCAATAAATATTTTCATTTATTCACAAAATTTGCATTCGTTACAGCAGACACGTTAAGTAGAAAGAACCAAGAGAAGTTGAACGTAATAACCAACAACGAAGTACTAATAAAAGAATTTGACAAACTTGAGATTGAGGTAAGAGTTCCAGCTAATTCTGCCCAGAAGTTATTCGTTGTGGAGAGTAGTTCGACTTTGTTGGATAGAGTCAGGGAAGTACAGGAGACAAATGAAAAGTGTCAGAAGTGTAAAACTGAAATAACTCAGAAAAAGAATGTCAAATTCAGAATGGACAAGGATGGGGTACTAAGGTACGAGGATAGAATTTGGGTACCCTCAGTACAAGAACTAAAAGATTAAATAATGAATGAAGCCCATAGTTCTAAGTTCGCCGAGCATCCAGGTAGTACAAAAATGTACAAAGATTTAAGTCGACATTTTTGGTGGTCGAAAATGAAAAGAGAAATAGTAGAATGGGTAAGTAAATGTTTAACATGTCAAAGGGTTAAAGCCGAACATCAGAAACCTAGTGGATTACTGCAGCCTTTAGAAATTCCCGAGTGGAAATGGGACCATATTACCATGGATTTCGTAGCAGGTCTTCCAAACACCCATAAAGGTCACAATGCCATTTGGATAATTATAGATCGTCTTACCAAGTCGGCTCATTTTTTACCTATAAAAGTTAACTTCAATCTTGACTAGTTAGTCAAACTTTACATCAATGAAGTTATTTCTAGACATAGAGTCCCTGTTTCTATAGTATCAGACCGAGATCCCCGATTTACTTCACATTTTTGGACAAGTCTCTAAAAATATTTAGGAGCTCAGTTGAAATTAAGCACAGCCTATCAGCCACAAACCGACGGTCAGAGTGAGAGAACAATTCAAACATTGGAGGACATGTTGCGAATTTACATCATGGACTTCAAGGGGAATTGGGAAGATCAGTTACCTTTGGTAGAGTTTGCCTACAATAATAGCTATCATGCCAGCATAGGAATGCCACCATTTGAAGCTTTGTATGGAAGGAAATGTAGGATGCCATTATGTTGGGATGAGGTCGGTGAGCGACAAATGTTAGGACCAGAAATACTTCAACAAACCGCTGAGGTAGTTTGAATTATACGAGGAAGATTGCAAGCGTCTCAAGATCGACAGAAGAAGTATGCGGATCAACACAGGAAACTACAAGATTTCGATGTCGGTAGTCACGTGTTTTTAAAAGTATCTCCGTGGAAAGACACAATACGTTTCGACAAGAAAGGAAAATTGAGTCCGAGATTCATTGGACATATTCATAACGTGTTTCATGTGTCCGTATTACGACCATACAAACCCGATTATAAACACGTTATAGATTACGAGCCTATTCAGATCGAGAAATATTTATCATATGAAGAAGTTCCTATTGAAATCATAGATAGGAAAGAACAAAATCTACGGAATAAAGTGATACCTTCAGTCAAGGTTATTTGGAGAAATCAAAACATAGAGGAAGTTACGTGGGAGCTCGAGAGTAAAATGCGAGACAACTACCCCCATTTATTTTTGTAACATGTACTGTAATTTCGAGGACGATATTCTTATTAGTTGGGGTGAATGTAATATTCCGAACCCTAATAAGATTTGTATATGTAAATTATGTGTTTATTAAATGAAATTTCTTATTCCGACTCTATATTATGTGATGATATATTCTGATGAACGGATGTTCAGGTAATTTTTGAAAACCTAGCTAATACGATTCGAAAATACTATATAAGTTTAGAATTAGAACGTATAACCTAAAACTTGATATCGAGAGGTTTAAAACCTTAAACCCTAATGAGATTTGAAGTTTGTAACATATATGCATAATAAAGATTGAAATGATATTTCGAAGCAGGTGTTTTGTGATTATATTATGTAAACGATGAATTAGGTCAAATAAAATTATTTTTGTCAAGTTGCTTAGTCGTGCTTACATTGACAAAATGATTTGTCGTGCTTTCCACGATTTCACCAAGAAGCATCCTGACAAATTATTTTTGACAAGTTGCTGTTTCGTGCTTAAGAATGACAAAGTGATTTGTCGTGCTTAAAGTAACAAGGTGCATTGTCGAGCTTGGAAGATATTTTTATTGAGGAGCTTAGATTGCAAGCTCCATTGTCGAGCTTAAAGATATTTTCATTGAGGAGCTTAAAAGATAGGTTCAATTGCAAGCTGTATTGTCGAGCTTGGAAGATATTTTCATTAAGAAATTTAAAAGAATATTCTAAGAATATGCTAGGGTGCAAAGTGTAATAAGCCGAGCCCCTAACGTGCAATTAGTGAAACTTGGTTTTTCTATAAATAGCAAGCTCAGTTCATTCATTCCTTACTATTTTTCAAGAGCAGTTCAAGAGCAAAAACACTCTATATTTATATTCTGAGAGATATTGTGAGATAAAATTACTTTCTAAGAATCGAAGCGCTGCGTGATTGGAAGTAAAGCTAGCAACTACAAGAGGTATTACTCTAGTGGTTATTATTTTCATTCTTTTTTATAAAAATATATTTTTATAAGCAGTTATAATGTCCAAATTATTTTAAGTATATAGTACAAAATTCCTATTTACAAGCAGTTATAATGTCCGATTTATTTCTCTTATATATTAGAAAATATACTTTTATAAGCAGTTATTATATCCGAATTTCTTCAACTATTTAGTAAAAATATTTATTTTATAAGAAGTTATAATGCTGAAATTTTCTCAAATATAATAGCCGAATATTCATTTTATAAGCAGTTATAATGCCCGATTTATTTCAACCATAGTAACCGAATATTCATTTTACAAGCAGTTATAATGCTCAATTTATTTTAAATATAGTTGAAAAATATTCATTCTGTAAGCAGTTATAATGCTAAAATTATTTCATATATTGTAGAAGAAGTCTTATTTATATGCGATTATGATACCCGAAATAAAACTTAAAAGATTTAATCGTTAAACGCTTATTTGTCTACATAAACTTATAATTGTGTAGGATTTACGACGAACGTTTAGACCGTTATATGAACTGTAAAAGATATATATGAGGCAAGTCTCCAAACTTTATTAACTTTATGCAAGTCTTTTATATCTTGCTATCAATTATTGTGAAGTTATTGTTTCTTGTTCAACATAACTTAAGAAATCAATTATTATTCGTATATTGCTTGTTCGAGCTTAAATTGTTGTGTCAAACCAAATTGTTTGGTAAGACATCTTATATTGAGAAAATGAAAATGCCTTCATGGAAGGCCAAAAAATGTCGATTATATATTAACCACAAATTGTAGGATGATATGCATACTCCTAGGATATTGGTGAGGTTGTTCCCCTACCAGATATCCGAAGAAAGTTGTTCTAAGTCATTAAAGACTGACAAAACTGGTTAAAATAAATGGTTCTTGTACTGAACCCTCAGTTATACTAAATCTCTTTGACATCTTTCAACTTAAACACATTGTGTTTACATTTTTAAATAAACTTGTTGAGCATTTGTAGCTCATTCTTTCATACAACTTTCTTTGCAGTGTTAGATGCTAATCCCGGAACTTCAGGGACAGACAAGGAAAAAAGCCATGTTAATTAGTTTTATCTTACTGTTTTGTATAATCTCAAATGTTATAAGACTTTTGTTGTAATAAAGTCATAGTACTGAGAATGTTGTAATCAAACTTAATCTTATGAAATATATATCATCTTTTGTTACATCGTTTGCGTTGTATTTATATTCTTAGTTAAGTTAGAAGGTAGCATTTGATCTAGTACAGTATCCCTATGAACTATACATCTGAATGAGGGTATTTAAATGATACTGAGGGTTCTGTAAGCGCTGAGGTTACACTTAATGAGCGCTGATAAGGTGCCACCTTTACCGGAATGCGTCCCTCAGTTCCAAGAACAATCTTATCATTAATACTGTGAATGTCAGATAGATAGAGAATATCGATATGAAAGATATATTCATAAGATATGAATCTATACATCCAAATGAGAGTATCCAAACACAGTTAACATTCTAGCTGGAACTAGTATCTGTTATGGGATACTGTGAACTTTGGATAGATAGAAGTTATATATTATGAATATTTATAGTTGAATAGTTTCACGTGAGCACCAAATCTGCTACAGGGAGTGTAGAGAATTTGGGGGCGTCACAAGAAGGGTATTAGATACCATGACAATTGGCTTTAGTGCAAGTGGGAGATTGAAAGTAATATGCACACAAGCCAATCATATTTGATATGATGTAATATATACTTTGTAATCTTATTTGGTTATTAAAGACATTTTTCATTATCTACATGATGTTGTTATTTAATATGTGATAAACCCATAGTTTTAGGCAATGCTTTTAGAATCATGATGATGATCATGCTAATGAGATCTAAATTCTTAGAAAGGTTAAAACTAAAATCATTCCTAATCGTTGGATTGCTAAAAGGGGATTAGTGAATCCGGATAGATTAGTACATACGTTGCTTGCTCTTAGGAAGAGGATGATTGATCTCATAATCATTTGTGTGGAGACACTAAAGCAAATATGTAGGTGCTTATTGGAGAATAAGTTCACTGAACGTGACTATCTAAGGAATACCTAATGGAGTTTTACTCGACTGTCAATAGGAATTCCTCTAGTGATAGTAGTACAAGTGATCTTCGGACTTGAGATCTTCATAGTATCTTGTGTATGATGAGTTATACTTTGACATGTCCCTTAAGACCTTTAAGGTATATCAAAGGGTATGATTGGGTATAATAAGTTGTACATGGAGATAGGTGAATGATTAACAAAGAATCTACCACGTCTAGTAAAAGATGTAAATATCATATGTGATTCGATAAATGACAACTCAGTAGTCCTTGGCCAAGGCAGAATGAAATTAGAAAGGAGTTTCTAATTTGCATTATTTAGAGTTGTGCATGTGGAGATCGAAATACATATAATTAATTAAAATAAGACTTGATAGTAATTCCATGTTTTATATTTAATTGGGACATTGTATGGTAGAATGATTGAATTGTACAGTAACTATTCACTGAAAGGTTCTTTTATGATTAATGTTGAAATCTACATAATCTGAAAAGTCATTGATCGCTAAGGGGGCTTACCCTTATTGTAGAATAAATATTATTTAATTAAATAAATTAAATTTTTTAATTTATTTATTTAAATATGATTAGAATTGTTCTAATTGATTTATTCACAACCGGTTTAATATGAAGAACCTAAAGGGTCACACCGCAAAAGGAACATATTTGTTTAAGAAGTAAATGACATAATTGTAATAATAAGTTAAGTGTATTTAATTTAATCTATGGAGATAGAATAAATTAAATAGCTTAATATTTATTATTTAAAATTTTGAAAATATTAAATATAAATTAATAAGAGGAGTCTTATTATTATTATTACTATTACTATTATTGAATTCCTAATAGGGATTGGGAATTAATTAATAGAAGCTCTCTCAAGAATTCCTAACTAGATTGTTCTTGGAACCGAGGGGCGCATTCCGGTAAAGGTGGAACCTTACCAGCAGTCATTAAGTGTAACCTCAGTGTTTATAGAACTGCCAATATCATTTAAATACCCTCATTAAGATGTCATGTGGATACTGTACTAAATCAAATACTGCTTTCTAACTTATCTAAAAATGTAAATACAATGCAATCGATATAACAAAAGATGATAATATATATTTTATAACCTTAAGTTTGATTACATCATTCTCAGTACCATGTTCTTATTACAACAAAGTCTTATAAGACTTGAATTTATTAAAACAGTAAGATAACACTAATTAACACTGCCTCTTACCATTGTTCGTCCCTAAAGTTCCAGAATTACCATCTAAAACTGCAAATGAAAGTTTATGCAAGGATGAGCTACAGAATGCTCAGCAAGTTTATTCAAAAATATAAACACAATGTGTTTGATTTGAAGGAAGTTCAACGATTTTGCCTAACTGAGGGTTCAATACATGAACCATGTATTTCAACCAGTTCTGTCAGTCTTTAATTACTTAGAAAAGCTTTGTTCAGATATCTTATAGGGGATCAGCCTATTCGATATCCTAGGAGTATGCATACCATCCTAATTGTGCCCAACGTGCACTTGATGTCAATATATTATCGACAATAACATCCCATATAGGGTGTTTGTATACTCAATATAAGATGTCGTGCCAAACAATTTGGCTTGACACAACAATTTATGCTCTGATAAATTTAATATGAATAATAATTCATTTTTTAAGTTATACTAAATCAAGAACCAATAACTTTACAATAATTGATAGCAAGATGTATAAAACTTGGATAAAGGTAACAAGGTTTGGAGACTTGCATGTGCGTAGTACGTTTAGTTTACACTGTCTATCTACGTCATGTAGTCTATTTATGTCTATTCATATCAATAATAAGCGTTAGAATTTATAATAACATGTATCGAATTGAACTAGTCAAGTATCGTTAAGGTTCGACGTGGATTCGACCTTTCGATCGCGTTATTAGACAATTAAACATGTACGTTTATCAATAAAACTTTATTTAAAAGCTTAAATATCAACTCAGATAATTTAATTATCATTTATAATATTTTTAGAAGCTTAATATTATTTTTAAATAATTTTTACAAGCTTGGTAGTATTTTTAAATGATTTAGTTATCATTTATAACATTTTTAGAATTTTAGTATATTATTTAAATAATTTATTTATCATTTATAATAATTTTACAAATTTAGTATATTATCTAAATGATTTATTTATCATTTATAATAATTTTAAACCTTAACATAATTTTTAGTTTATTTATTTAATATAATTATTAAAATAATTTATCATCATTAATATTTAATTAAATTAAATTATTAATGAAATTTATGTCAAAATAATAAAAGTTAATTCATATAATTTAAAATGAATTTTAAATTTAAATTTTTATTTATTAATAATTATTTACTATTTATTTTATTTGTTTTTATTAGTTTCCGTCGCTAAAGACTACAGTGACAGGTAACTGTCACTATAGGTGTTCTTGGCTGGCCGGAAGAAGACTGTGGCCTAAAGGGGACTATAGCGACGGATGTCTGTCGCTATAGGTGTTCTTCATTCACTGAAGAATAGTTGGTCAATGTCAAGTAGGTACTTTTGGTTTGATTTATCTTCTAACCAGTGTATTGTTTTGTTGTTTAATTAGTTCGTAGTTATAATATACATGGTAGAGAACACCGAGATGTCTCAATACAACCTTAACTACATCATATGTAAAAGATTTGATCTGGTCACACTACCCAATTCAAACTGTTGTTGAGGTTTCTAGGTTACCCAGAAATGTGACGCCCCCAAATTCTCTACACTCCTTGTAGCAGATATGGTGCTCACATGAAACTATACAACTATAAATATTCAATAATATATGACTTCTATCTATCGAAGATTCATAGTATCCCATAACAGATGATAATTCTTGCCAGAACGTTATCTGTGTTTGGATACACTCACTTGGATGTATAGATTCATATCTCATGAATACCTCTTTCATATCGATATTCCCTATACTTATTCAAATGCTACTTTCTAACTTATCTAAAAATGTAAATACAACGCAATAGATATAACAAAAGATGATAATATATATTTCATAACCTTAAGTTTGATTACATCATTCTCAGTACCATGTTCTTATTACAACAAAGTCTTATAAGACTTGAATTTATTAAAACAGTAAGATAACACTAATTAACACTACCTCTTTCCATTATTCGTCCCTGAAGTTCCTGGATTACCATCTAAAACTGCAAATGAAAGTTTATGCAAGGATGAGCTACAGAATGCTCAGCAAGTTTATTGAAAAATGTAAACACAATGTGTTTGATTTGAAAGAAGTTCAACGATTTTGCCTAACTGAGGGTTCAATACATGAACCATGTGTTTCAACCAGTTCTGTTAGTCTTTAATTACTTAGAAAAGCTTTGTTCAGATATCTTATAGGGCTGGGATCAGCCTATTCGATATCCTAGGAGTATGCATATCATCCTAATCGTGCCCAATATGCACTTGATGTCAATATATTATCGACAATAACATCCCATATAGGGTGTTTGTATACTCAATATAAGATGTCGTGCCAAACAATTTGGCTTGACACAACAATTTATGCTCTGATAAATAATATATGAATAATAATTCATTTTTTAAGTTATACTGAATCAAGAACCAATAACTTCACAATAATTGATAGCAAGATGTATAAGACTTGCATAAAGGTAACAAGGTTTGGAGACTTGCCTGTGCGTAGTACGTTTAGTTTACGCTGTCTATCTACGTCATGTAGTCTATTTATGTCTATTCATATCAATAATAAGCGTTAGAATTTATAATAACATATATCGAATTGAACTAGTCAAGTATCGTTAAGGTTCGGCGTGGATTCGACCTTTCGATCGCGTTATTAGACAATCAAACACGTAGGTTTATCAATAAAACTTTATATAAAAGCTTAAATATTAACTTAGATAATTTAATTATCATTTATAATATTTTTAGAAGCTTAATATTATTTTTAAATAATTTTTACAAGCTTGGTAGTATTTTTAAATGATTTAGTTATCATTTATAACATTTTTAGAATTTTAGTATATTATTTAAATAATTTATTTATCATTTATAATAATTTTAGAAATTTAGTATATTATTTAAATGATTTATTTATCATTTATAATAATTTTAAACCTTAATATAATTTTTAGTTTATTTATTTAATATAATTATTAAATAATTTATCATCATTAATATTTAATTAAATTAAATTATTAATGAAATTTATGTCAAAATAATAAAAGTTAATTCATATAATTTAAAATGAATTTTAAATTTAAATTTTTATTTATTAATAATTATTTACTATTTATTTTATTTGTTTTTATTAGTTTCCGTCGCTAAAGACTACAGTGACAGGTAACTGTCACTATAGGTGTTCTTGGCTGGCCGGAAGAAGACTGTGGCCTAAAGGGGACTATAGCGACGGATGTCTGTCGCTATAGGTGTTCTTCATTCACTGAAGAACAGTTGGTCAATGTCAAGTAGGTACTTTTGGTTTGATTTATCTTCTAACCAGTGTATTGTTTTGTTGTTTAATTAGTTCGTAGTTATAATATACATGGTAGAGAACACCGAGATGTCTCAATACAACCTTAACTACATCATATGTAAAAGATTTGATCTGGTCACACTACCCAATTCAAACTGTTGTTGAGGTTTCTAGGTTACCCAGAAATGTGACGCCCCCAAATTCTCTACACTCCTTGTAGCAGATATGGTGCTCACATGAAACTATACAACTATAAATATTCAATAATATATGACTTCTATCTATCGAAGATTCATAGTATCCCATAACAGATGATAATTCTTGCCAGAACGTTATCTGTGTTTGGATACACTCACTTGGATGTATAGATTCATATCTCATGAATACCTCTTTCATATCGATATTCCCTATACTTATTCAAATGCTACTTTCTAACTTATCTAAAAATGTAAATACAACGCAATAGATATAACAAAAGATGATAATATATATTTCATAACCTTAAGTTTGATTACATCATTCTCAGTACCATGTTCTTATTACAACAAAGTCTTATAAGACTTGAATTTATTAAAACAGTAAGATAACACTAATTAACACTACCTCTTTCCATTATTCGTCCCTGAAGTTCCTGGATTACCATCTAAAACTGCAAATGAAAAGTTTATGCAAGGATGAGCTACAGAATCTGCTCAGCAAGTTTATTGAAAAATGTAAACACAATGTGTTTGATTTGAAAGAAGTTCAACGATTTTGCCTAACTGAGGGTTCAATACATGAACCATGTGTTTCAACCAGTTCTGTTAGTCTTTAATTACTTAGAAAAGCTTTGTTCAGATATCTTATAGGGCTGGGATCAGCCTATTCGATATCCTAGGAGTATGCATATCATCCTAATCGTGCCCAATATGCACTTGATGTCAATATATTATCGACAATAACATCCCATATAGGGTGTTTGTATACTCAATATAAGATGTCGTGCCAAACAATTTGGCTTGACACAACAATTTATGCTCTGATAAATAATATATGAATAATAATTCATTTTTTAAGTTATACTGAATCAAGAACCAATAACTTCACAATAATTGATAGCAAGATGTATAAGACTTGCATAAAGGTAACAAGGTTTGGAGACTTGCCTGTGCGTAGTACGTTTTAGTTTACGCTGTCTATCTACGTCATGTAGTCTATTTATGTCTATTCATATCAATAATAAGCGTTAGAATTTATAATAACATATATCGAATTGAACTAGTCAAGTATCGTTAAGGTTCGGCGTGGATTCGACCTTTCGATCGCGTTATTAGACAATCAAACACGTAGGTTTATCAATAAAAACTTTATATAAAAGCTTAAATATTAACTTAGATAATTTAATTATCATTTATAATATTTTTAGAAGCTTAATATTATTTTTAAATAATTTTTACAAGCTTGGTAGTATTTTTAAATGATTTAGTTATCATTTATAACATTTTTAGAATTTTAGTATATTATTTAAATAATTTATTTATCATTTATAATAATTTTAGAAATTTAGTATATTATTTAAATGATTTATTTATCATTTATAATAATTTTAAACCTTAATATAATTTTTAGTTTATTTATTTAATATAATTATTAAATAATTTATCATCATTAATATTTAATTAAATTAAATTATTAATGAAATTTATGTCAAAATAATAAAAGTTAATTCATATAATTTAAAATGAATTTTAAATTTAAATTTTTATTTATTAATAATTATTTACTATTTATTTTATTTGTTTTTATTAGTTTTCCGTCGCTAAAGACTACAGTGACAGGGTAAACTGTCACTATAGGTGTTCTTGGCTGGCCGGAAGAAGACTGTGGCCTAAAGGGGACTATAGCGACGGATGTCTGTCGCTATAGGTGTTCTTCATTCACTGAAGAACAGTTGGTCAATGTCAAGTAGGTACTTTTGGTTTGATTTATCTTCTAACCAGTGTATTGTTTTGTTGTTTAATTAGTTCGTAGTTATAATATACATGGTAGAGAACACCGAGATGTCTCAATACAACCTTAACTACATCATATGTAAAAGATTTGATCTGGTCACACTACCCAATTCAAACTGTTGTTGAGGTTTCTAGGTTACCCAGAAATGTGACGCCCCCAAATTCTCTACACTCCTTGTAGCAGATATGGTGCTCACGTGAAACTATACAACTATAAATATTCAATAATATATGACTTCTATCTATCGAAGATTCATAGTATCCCATAACAGATGATAATTCTTGCCAGAACGTTATCTGTGTTTGGATACACTCACTTGGATGTATAGATTCATATCTCATGAATACCTCTTTCATATCGATATTCCCTATACTTATTCAAATGCTACTTTCTAACTTATCTAAAAATGCAAATACAACGCAATCGATATAACAAAAGATGATAATATATATTTCATAACCTTAAGTTTGATTACATCATTCTCAGTACCATGTTCTTATTACAACAAAGTCTTATAAGACTTGAATTTATTAAAACAGTAAGATAACACTAATTAACACTACCTCTTTCCATTATTCGTCCCTGAAGTTCCTGGATTACCATCTAAAACTGCAAATGAAAGTTTATGCAAGGATGAGCTACAGAATGCTCATCCTTGTTTATTGAAAAATGTAAACACAATGTGTTTGATTTGAAGGAAGTTCAACGATTTTGCCTAACTGAGGGTTCAATACATGAACCATGTGTTTCAACCAGTTCTGTTAGTCTTTAATTACTTAGAAAAGATTTGTTCAGATATCTTATAGGGCCGAGATCAGCCTATTCGATATCCTAGGAGTATGCATACCATCCTAATCGTGCCCAATATGCACTTGATGTCAATATATTATCGACAATAACATCCCATATAGGGTGTTTGTATACTCAATATAAGATGTCGTGCCAAACAATTTGGCTTGACACAACAATTTATGCTCTGATAAATAATATATGAATAATAATTCATTTTTTAAGTTGTACTGAATCAAGAACCAATAACTTCACAATAATTGATAGCAAGATGTATAAGACTTGCATAAAGGTAATAAGGTTTGGAGACTTGCCTGTGCGTAGTACGTTTAGTTTACGCTGTCTATCTACGTCATGTAGTCTATTTATGTCTATTCATATCAATAATAAGCGTTAGAATTTATAATAACATGTATCGAATTGAACTAGTCAAGTATCGTTAAAGTTCGGCGTGGATTCGACCTTTCGATCGCGTTATCAGACAATCAAACACGTAGGTTTATCAATAAAACTTTATATAAAAGCTTAAATATTAACTTAGATAATTTAATTATCATTTATAATATTTTTAGAAGCTTAATATTATTTTTAAATAATTTTTACAAGCTTGGTAGTATTTTTAAATGATTTAGTTATCATTTATAACATTTTTAGAATTTTAGTATATTATTTAAATAATTTATTTATCATTTATAATAATTTTAAAAATTTAGTATATTATTTAAATGATTTATTTATCATTTATAATAATTTTAAACCTTAATAAAAATTTTAATTTATTTATTTAATATAATTATTAAATAATTTATCATCATTAATATTTAATTAAATTAAATTATTAATGAAATTTATGTCAAAATAATAAAAGTTAATTCATATAATTTAAAATGAATTTTAAAATTTAATTTTTATTTATTAATAATTATTTACTATTTATTTTATTTGTTTTTATTAGTTTCCATCGCTAAAGACTACAGTGACAGGTAACTGTCACTATAGGTGTTCTTGGTTGGCCGGAAGAAGACTGTTGCCTAAAGGGGACTATAGTGACGGATGTCTGTCGCTATAGGTGTTCTTCATTCACTGAAGAACAGTTGATCAATGTCAAGTAGGTACTTTTGGTTTGATTTATCTTCTAACCAGTGTATTGTTTTGTTGTTTAATTAGTTCGTAGTTATAATATACATGGTAGAGAACACCGAGATGTCTCAATACAACCTTAACTACATCATATGTAAAAGATTTGATCTGGTCACACTACCCAATTCAAACTGTTGTTGAGGTTTCTAGGTTACCCAGAAATGTGACGCCCCCAAATTCTCTACACTCCTTGTAGCAGATATGGTGCTCACATGAAACTATACAACTATAAATATTCAATAATATATGACTTCTATCTATCGAAGATTCATAGTATCCCATAGCAGATGATAATTCTTGCCAGAACGTTATCTGTGTTTGGATACACTCACTTGGATGTATAGATTCATATCTCATGAATACCTCTTTCATATCAATAGTCCCTATCTATCTGACATTCACAGTATTAACGATAATATTGTCCATTGAACTGAGAGGCGCATTCCGGTAAAGATGACACCTTACCGGCACTCATTAAGTGTAACCTCAGAGCTTATAGGACTTTCAATATCAGTCAAATACCCTTATTTAGGTGTATAGTTCGTATAGATATTGTATTTACTTAGTATAACTATGCTAAACAAAGTAAAGATCAGAGTATAACGCATTCAATATAATAAAGGATGCTAATATATTTCATATCATTAAGTTCGGTTACATCGTTCTCAGTATTAAGTTATTACAACAAAGCCTTATAAAAGACTTGAATTATTCAAAACATTAATTAAAACTAATTAACATGTCCTTTTTCGTTGTCTGTCCCAGAAGTGTCGAGATTATCATTTAAAACTGCAAAAGAAGATATATGCAAGAATGAGCTACAAATGCTCAGCAAGTTCATTTGAAAGTGTAAACACAATGTGTTTGATTTGAAAGATGTCAATGATGTATAACTGAGGGTTTTATACATGAACCATATATTTCAATTAGTTATATTAGTCTTCAATGACTTAGAACTGATTGATTTCAGATATCTGGTAGGGGATCAGCCTAACCAATATCCTAGGAGTATGCATATCATCCTACAATTTTGTGTCGATATATAATCAATATTTACCACTACCTTATATCAAGGTGTTTCAGTTCACCTTACATCAAGGTGTTCCATTTCTCAGTATAAGATGTCATACCAAAACTGAAAGTAGTATGCACACAAGCCAATCATATTTGATATGATGTAGCATATACTTTGTAATCTTATTCATTTATTAATAAAAGAATTGATTTTCTTAAAAGGCATTTTATATTATCTACAAAGTGCTGTTATATTAAATGTGAAAAACCCATAGTTTTGAGCAATGCTCTTAGAATCATGATGGTGATCATGCTAATGAGATCTATATTCAAGATAGCTCACAAACTAAAATCGTTCCTAATCGTTGGATTACTAAAAAGGGGATTAGTGAATCCAGATAGATTAGTACATACGTTGCTTGCTCTTAGGAAGAGGATGATTGATCTCATAATCATTTGTGTGGAGACACTAAAGCAAATATGTAGGTGCTTATTGGAGAATAAGTTCACTGAACGTGACTATCTAAGGAATACCTAATGGAGTTTTACTCGACTGTCAATAGGAATTCCTCTAGTGATAGTAGTGTAGACACCCAAATTTTGCGTTTCCTTCTACTAACCATGACAGGAGGGCAAAATCGTCAATTGAACCAGATTGCGGGAGCAAAAGAGCGGGCACAAGGGCGAGCGCCCGGCACCGCCGCAATGTTTTGGGCAACCCAAGTTTACGTGACAATAAAGCCGTCCGAGGCAGGCATTTCCGAATGAGGTGGCACGTCTCCCGGAAGTTCCCGGACTGCGGAATACGAGCCTGTCAGCGAAAACCGACGTTGCGGTACGAAAATCGAGGCGTGGCACGAAAATCGAGAAAGTCAAGCCCGCCAGCCGCGGATAGATCTGCGGCCAAGTGGGTGCGCCAGCACGAAAACCGGGAAATCAGCACTACCAGCTGAGTGCGATGGGAGGCGTGCCAGCTGGCCAGCCGCAGATCCATCTGCGGCCAGCCGCAGATAGATCTGCGGCTGGCTTTGGCCAGCCTATTTAAGCTCGGCAGCAGGCAGCATACAGGAGGTTGGGCAGTTTGCGGAAGAAGAAGAAATCAGCAGCAGTTTTAGCTCGGAAATAGAGAGAAATAGCAAAAAATTCTTGCAATCAAATAGGAAGAAAAGAAAAAAAAGAGAGGAATAATTTTCTTTGTTGTTAGATTATATCAAATACATCTCTTTTTTCCTATTCAAATACACAAGTTTCTACACAATTTTGGTATCAATTTGCAAGGTGAAAATCTCATTATTTTTGCAACTTCTATCATGTTATTTGGCTAAATTTAATTGAAATTTTTCAAGTAATATTATTGAGCAATCATGGATTAGGGATTATTGGTGAGGGTTCCATTGGAACA
Organism: Aralia elata; assembly: GCA_034770075.1. Lineage (NCBI taxonomy): Eukaryota > Viridiplantae > Streptophyta > Magnoliopsida > Apiales > Araliaceae > Aralia > Aralia elata. The sequence continues at coordinate 60,714,799 of CM068384.1, read as the reverse complement.
AAATTCTTCCTAATAATCCGATGATATCTAATTGGTGAAATTTCTAGTTTGTTTATGGATGTTATATTAGGCGTCAATTTAATTGAGTCGTCATTTGTAGGATGTCTTGGTATTGTTAGATTATCCGGGTTGGTTTATTTTCTTGTAATATCCAATTGTTTGTGTGTAGCAATTGTGGTTGTGAGCCTAGGAGAGCGACCCCGTGGTCCAAATCCGATGATGGACATATCTTGATGTAAGAAGTAGAAATGACATAGTTTTCATTGTGAATATGTAATCGTTGGGCCTTAAAACGACGCTAAGGCGAGAATCGTGTTTAAGGCCCCGAAATAGTGAAATTTGTGATTGTTGGCGTTCGGGGATATTTTGATGGCTTACATGCCCATGAATAAACCCGACGCGTGTTTATGCTTGATTCGATTTATGACACGAAATTGATTTCAAAGCTAAATGATAAGATTTTCATAAAATCAATCAAAGTAGGATATTAGAATCACGAGGTTAAAATTTGAGAAACGTTAATGAAATGTCGATTCATATCTAACGAGAAAGCTAAAGAAAAATCGTTTTCCAAAACAACACACGAAAAATGATTTTATAAATAATTGACGTTTTATTAAATCTTTGTGCATAGGGTGAAAGAGATCCTAGAAATTGCCCATCATTTTATGAAAGCAACGTATAGATCTCGATTCCTATTTTGACGAAGGTCTAAAACTCTTGTTTTGTTAAAACGACACCTAACGAAAATCTCATAGTTTTGACAATTAAAATCAAACCTTTCCCATAAAGCTTTCTCGTGTATACCGAAAAGACATTCCGAAGCGTTCTCAATTTAAAACACAATTTTCCCTAAAATCCAAATGATTCTTTCATACAAATTCACCACAACATTCACATAGGTACACACACACACACACGCACTTACATACACATATTCATGAATTAAAGGATAGGAAAGTATCAAGATTGCGGTAACCGTGTTTCACGGAAGTCGAGGGGTGCCTAACACCTTCCCCTCACTTAAACAAGCCCCCGAACTCTATGAATCTCGATTCGCAGACCAATTAATTCGGAGTCACATATGAGCCAGCGATTTGTAAAAACACGAAAATTCGGATGAGTTGGTACATCCATTTCAAATATACCAACTGGCGACTCTGGTTAATTGGCTCATCATAAAAACGATCTTTCAAAACCCCGTCGACATCAATGCCGACCTTTTCCAAACGTCATCTAAACCCAAAGGCTAAAATTGGAAAAGACGAGAAAGCGAGAGAACCCGGCGTCGACAGCTGGCGACTCTGCTGGGGACATTAGAGGGCTTAAGCCGCGTTCAAATCTTGATGCTATCCTATCTTTTAAGATTCAGGAATGTGTGTATGTGTGTGCATGCGATATTTTGATCTTTTGTGCTTTTGTTGTGTGAATGCGTGTTTTGTCCAATGAATGAATGATTGAATGTGATTGTTTTACTTTAAAGTAATCATTTGCATACGGTGAGGACGATGAATGTGAATGTATGTTGAGAGAGTACCTCCTCCTGAGGCGAACCTGTCGGTTGCTTATTACTGGACTCGATGGGGCTGCTCCCCGGAGATGGCTCAGGAAACGCACCACTCAAATCCGCTCCAATCGAAAGGGCTCAAACGAGTAGATTGCGAAGATTTGGGAACCTTCATGCCGAAAAGCCCGTGAGAGTAACCCTAGGATAGGTCAGCCTCAGAATAACCCAACGCAGGAAAAGTCTCTTCATGCCTTTTTACGTTTATATGTCTAAATGTCATGATCTCATTCAATATTCATACATCCCTTTTCTATGTCGAAAGAGATTACTAACCGCTGTGAATTGCAGGGAATAGTTGGGGGAGCATAATAAAGCATGTTTAGCATTGGTTATGGCACTAAAGGACTACTAACTTTCTCTTTTGCAGGGAAAGATTAAAGAAGCCCAAAAAAACACAAAAAATTTACAGTTTTAGCATGCATCCATGTTTTCATTTCCCCGGGACTAAACTTTGAACCGTTGCTTTGTAGGATTGCTCCTCAAACCCGTTCGCAGTCTAAGAAAGCCCAGGTCTCTACCTCTGAAATGGCTGATATTCCTAATCATAGTTCCATATCTCGGGAGGAGTTTGATGACTTTAAAAGACAGATGATGGAAATGGCCACAATGTTAAAGGAACAGTTCTTAATCAGACAGGATCCGGTAAACCAGGGATCGCATAATATTCCACCACCAGGGGATGATCAGAATCCTCCTAAAAATGGTACAAACTTGCTTAAAGAGGACCAACCCCGACTCAAGGACGAGCCAGTCATCCCAAAGCCCGTTCCCATACCTAGCAGGACAGTGATTACTATCCCAGAAGAGGGGGATAATGACGACCTTCGGAGAAAAATGAAACACATGGAGGAAACCATCCAATCTCTAAAGGGCATAGGATCCCTGGGCAGGGTTAATTACTCGGATTTATGTGTTTTCCCCGGGGCCAGATATCCAGAAAAGTTCAAAGTTCCCGAGTTTGAAAAATACAATGGAAAGGGAGACCCCTATACACACTTGAAAATCTACATTGGAGAACTCGGGTCTTATGCCGAAGACGAGGGGTTAAGAATGCAGCTATTTCAGAAAAGCTTAACAGGGGAGGCAAGAATATGGTATGCCCGCCTCGACAACGCCCGAATCCACAACTGGGAGGAATTGGCCCATACCTTCTTGACCCAATACAGCTTTCAGGCCCAGATGGCCCCTGACAGGTACCAAATGACAAAGGTTAAGAAACAGCCTAGGGAGTCCTTCAGGGAATATGCCCAACGATGGAGGGGCATGGCCGCACAGGTAACCCCCCCAATGAACGAATCAGAGATGGTGATGACCTTTGTAGACATCCAGGAGGCACCATATTATGAGAGGGTCATCTCGGGAATTGGAAGACCTTTTGCGGAAATGATTAAACATGGAGAGATGGTAGACATGGGGTTGAAATCGGGTAAAATCCGGGACCTTACTGCTTTAGAAACTGCTGCCGAGCAAATACAGAATGGAAACTATGGCAGCACTTCCCGGAGAGTCCAAAAGAAGAAGGAAGAGGATGTCTCCCTCATCCTACAAGGGTCATCCAGAAAAGCAGAAAGCCATCTTCCGGTTCAGGTACAGAGGGGAGGGCCATCCCGTCAGCCAAACTTCACAGATCAAAGGACAGAGGGGCGAAGAAGATATGAGGCCTCGCAAAACCGAGTGTTTCACCCCCGCTCGGGGAGCCGCTTGAACGAGTATTAGCGGTATTAGTGGCCCAAAAGAAGATAATCAATTTGGCTCCCCCAAGTGACCCGAAGGGAAGGAGATTTGATCCAAGCAAGCGGTGCGCCTATCACTCGGGTTCCCCGGGTCATGATACACAGGATTGTTGGACATTGAAACATATAATTCAGAACATGATCGACAACGGGGAAATTGTGGTGGAGCAACCGGACTCCCCGAATGTTAAGGCAAATCCCCTGCCAAGACATGATGGGGGGGGAGTCAATGTGACGGAGGCAAGTGAGGCTGGGGGGCCGCCAAGGTTGAACTATGTGCAGAAAATTGAGGAAATGATCAACGTGATACATGATCATGGGGATGCACGGGTAGCGCCCATCAGGTTGATAGGGGTAAGTACGAATAACATAGAGGGACCTATCAAGTTGACAGCTCCGAGGCCCATCATTTTTGCTGCAAGGCCACAACTCCCTATCAGTAGTCTGAAGACTGTACCCTGGAATTATGGGGGAATGCCAGAGGAAGCGGTCAGTTGTGCTTCCGTGACGACCAAGGGGAACCCCTTATATCTGCCCGGGCGAGTCCTTGAGAGCCAAAAGAGAAAAAATGAAGAGGTTTCCGAGGAAAGGGCCATAGAGTTTTTGAAAAGGATGGATCACCCAGAAATGAGGGGGATCCAGATTTTAAATGAGGAATCAACCCTAACATCAGTCATGGACTTGGTGTTGTCATCCAGTGAGCATTGCAAAACCCTGATGAAGGTTCTGGAGGAGGCATTTGTGTCCAAAGAAATTAGTGAGGAGGGTTTCGGCCAGCTGATAGGCCACTTATTGGAAACCGATGCAATATCCTTTACGGATGAGGACATTCCCAAAGAGGGAAGGGGGCACCGAAAACCGCTACACATCGCGGTAATCTCCTCAGGATATGTCATGAATGGGGTGCTGATCGACGGGGGATCGGCATTGAATATATGTCCTCTCAGCACGCTGAAGAAAATGAACATCAGTCCCAAGCGCCTCCGAGCCAGTCATGTGGTGGTTCGGGCTTTTGATGGATCCCGGAGGGATACCATCGGGGAGATAGAATTATTGCCAGTGGAGATAGGACCCTGTACTTTTGATATCTCCTTCCAAGTCCTGGATATCACGGCAAGCTACAACCTGCTGTTAGGGAGGCCATGGATACACATGGCCGGGGCAGTTCCTTCCACGCTCCACCAACAAATCAAGTTGATCATCGATGGGAATCTGGTAACAATCTCGGCCGAATGTGATGACCCTTCTCTTCCCAGGAGTGGCCTACCAGTAATCAATGTGGATGAGTCAGCGGCTCCTGCCAGCTTTCAAGCACTAGAGATTAGCACTCCCCATTATAGATGCCTGGGAGCTCCAGCTGTGAAACCAAGGGTCTCTCCGGAACTCACCTTTGTGGCAAGGGAAATGATTAAAATGAACTTCCAACCTGGACAGGGACTAGGGAAAAGCAGTCAGGGAATCACCAAGCCCATCCACCTACCACAGCAGATAGGCAAGGCAGGATTGGGATACCATGTGGGCGCAGTACGGGGACACCGTCGGGGTGCGACTCCGATTCGACTAGTTGGCAGTCCATTGACCAGAGCCGACAATGAGCAGGGGATCAGCGGACCTGTGATTGGGGCAGGGAATGAAGAGTTAACCCCCACACGTAATGAGTTGGCCCGGAGGGAAAGTTTCCTGCAGGAGGTCGCAAAGGAGTTTGAAACCAAATGCTATATCCCCAGACAATCAACAAGCAGTAAGGAGGGGACGAATGTTATCGCACCACCGGGAGCCCAACAAGTTGTGCCTGTCATCGATTGGGCAGGGCTGATTATTCCTGGAGAAGATATGGAGAAGGATTCAGGCGACGTATCCGTAATCATCGGGGAGGTGTCCGATGTGAGGCCCTCCTTTATCCGGCGCATTTCATCTGACCTGACCATCGACAATTGGACCCAGAAACCCGTGATATCCAAACAGGGGTAAAACTCGACGTCAGGGTGATTGACCCCAGATGATGGGGGAATGAAGAAGTTTATTTTTGTTGTTGTTTTATTTCTGCATCATTATGTCGTTTCTTCTTGTTATTTGAAAATGCGATCATCGTGAAAAATCGATTTATATATGACAAGTATTTTGTTTCATGTCAGGTGTACCAATTTGAGTAATCCTTGCCTAACAAATGGTCTTTCAAATTTGAATGATGATTATGATTTTGACATTGAGCTGGATTTCGATTTAATGGGCATTGAACAAGACGAGACAGATTACGACGACGCACCTGATGAGATCAAAGGATGGGTCGAGGATAAACCCAAACCCAATTTGGACCAAACCATCACTATAGATATCGGAACCCCTGACAATCCAAAAGAACTCAAGATAGGGACAGACCTTACCCCCAGCCAAAAAGTCGAAATGATTGAGTTACTAAGCCAATATGAGGATGTCTTTGCCTGGTCGCACGAGGATATGATCGGGTTGTCCACCGACATTGTGGTGCACCGGTTACCCATCAAGGAGGGTTTCAGGCCTGTCAAGCAAAAACTAAGGAAATTGAAACCTGAGTGGAGCTTAAAAGTGAAGGAAGAGATCATCAAGCAGTTCAGGGCGGGAATCATTATGGTGTCCACTTACCCGGAATGGCTATCCAATGTTGGTCCCAGTGGCTAAACCTGGAGGAAAGGTGAGGGTATGCGTGGACTACAGAGATCTAAACAAGGCCAGTCTCAAGGATAACTTCCCGGTGCCTTTCATACACATCCTGGTGGATAACACAGCCCAGTACGAAATGTACTCTTTTGTGGATTGCTTCGCAGGATATCATCAGATAATGGTGGCGGAGGAAGATCGGGAAAAGACCGCATTCATCACCCCCTGGGGCACTTTCTGCTATAGACGACTGGCTTTCGGTCTCACAAATGCAGGGGCTACTTATCAGAGAGCCATGATGGCCTTGTTCCACGATATGATGCACAAGGAGATAGAGGTCTATGTGGATGACATTATCGTGAAATCGAAGGTAGAATCTGATCATATAACCCATCTCAAAAAGCTATTCGATCGGCTCAGAAAGTATAATTTGAAACTCAATCCAGCCAAGTGCGCTTTCGGAGTACAGTCGGGCAAGCTCTTGGGTTTCCTGGTTAGTGATCGGGGCATTGAGTTGGATCCAGCAAAGATTAAGGCCATTGTGGATATGCCGGCACCTCACACAGAAAAGGAGATAAGAGGATTCCTCGGGAGGATAAACTTTATCAGCCGTTTTATATCCCACTTGACGACCACATGTGAGCCGATTTTTAAATTGTTAAGAAAGGGCGCTTCCCAAGAATGGAATGAGCAGTGTCAGAGGGCTTTTCAGATCATTAAGAAACAATTGACTGAGGCACCAGTGCTGGTACCCCCGAAGGATGGGATCCCTCTGTTTATGTATATATCGGTAAATGCCATCGCGATGGGATGTATGTTGGGACAGAAAAATGAGGCGGGAAAAGAGCAGGCCATCTATTACCTCAGCAAAAGATTTAGCCAATGTGAGCAGAATTACACTCCCATTGAGAAGACCTGTTGTGCTCTGGCCTGGGCTGCAGGGAGATTACAGCACTACCTCCATGGGCATACAACGTACCTGATATCAAGAATGGATCCCCTGAAATATATTTTCGAAAGGCCCATGCTGAATTGTCGACTATCAAGATGGCAGTTAATTTTACAACAGTTTGACATGGTGTACGTGACCCAGAAGGCCATGAAAGGGCAGGGAATTGCAGATCAGTTGGCAGAAGCCCCGGCAGGAGGGATGGAGCCGTTAGAAACTCCTCTCCCGGGCGAGGATATATTTTGGGTATCGCGCGAAAAATGTGATGACGAGGGACAATTCTGGAAGCTGTATTTTGATGGTGCCATGAATGCCGAGGGGGCAGGAGCCGGAGCGGTCCTAGTCTCTATCACCGGAGAACAATATCCCGTGGCCACCAAGCTTCGTTTCAGCAATTCGAACAACACCGCTGAATACGAGGGGTGTATCTTGGGACTCCGATTGGCCCGCGACATGGGAGTGAGGAGACTAGCAGTGTTTGGGGATTCAGAATTGGTAATCAGACAAGCAATCGGGGTATACAACACTAAGGAGCTTCGGTTACTTCCATACCATCGTTGTGTCACCCAGCTTATGCAAGAGTTTCGAAGATATCGCCTTCCGCCATATTCCTCGGGGACGAAATGATTTTGCCGATGCATTGGCGACTTTGGCTTCCTTAATCCACGTGATCAAGAGTAGGGACAGTCCACAGATTGAGATCACCGTACAGAATGCCCCGGCATATGAGGAAAATGTGGCAGTGTTATCAAACGAGGTGGTGTTGACAAGGCAGCCCTGGTATCACGACATAAGGGAATATCTGAGAGACAGATCCCTTCCCGATCAGGCAAATCGGACTGAAAGGATGAGAATTCAAAAGATGGCGATGAAGTTTTACCTGAGTGGCGATTCACTTTACAAAAGGGATGCCGGGTTGGGACTGTTGCAATGCGTAGATGAAACGCAATCCCGAAAGGATTATGAATGAAATCCATGGCGGGGTGTGTGGGCCACATATGAGTGGACCGATGTTGGCCAAAAAGATCTTGAGGACAGGGTATTATTGGTTAACGCTGAAGGCCGATTGCGATGATCATGTCAAACGATGTTATCAATGTCAGGCGCACGGTAATGTGATCCATACACCTCCCAATGAACTACACTGCATGACATCCCCTTGGCCATTTTCGATGTGGGGAATGGATGTAATCGGACCAATAGAGCCCAAAGCGAGCAACGGGCACCGGTTCATTTTCGTCATGATCGATTATTTCACCAAATGGGTAGAGGCAGCTTCTTTCCCTAAAGTAACTCAGGAGGTCATCGTCAGCTTCATCAGGAATAATGTCATTTGCCGATATGGGCAACCTGAGGTTGTGGTCTCCGACAATGCCAAGAATTTAAACAACGCCCTCATGAAAGGACTGTGTGACCAGTTCAAGATTAAGCATCTCAATTCCGTCATTTACCGTCCCAAAATGAATGGGGCAGTGGAGGCGGCCAATAAGAACATCAAGAAGATCATGGCGAAAATGTCTGCTAATCATCGGGGATGGCCGGATCTGTTACCCCTCACCCTGCTGGCATACCGAACATCCACGCGCACTTCTACGGGAGCAACCCCTTACGCCTTGGTATATGGAATGGAGGCTGTCCTGCCAGTTGAGGTTGAGATGGCGTCCCTCAGAATAGTGATCGATGCTCAGATAAGCGAGGAGGATTGGATGCAAAGTCGATACGACCAATTGGCCCTAATTGATGAAAGGAGGGTGGCTGCTGTTTGGCACGGCCAGCTATATCAACAAAGGATCTCCCGATCATATGACAAAAGGATCAGACCTCGGAAATTCAAGGAGAATGACCTGGTGCTAAAGAGAATCATGTCTTGTCAGGACGAAGCCAGGGGGAAGTTTGCCCCAAATTGGGAAGGACCATTCGTGATTAAGAAAGTGCTGTCCGGAGGAGCCCTCATATTGCAAGAAATGGATGGTGAGGTATTTCCACAACCCCTAAACTCTGACTCGGTGAAGCGGTTCTACGCTTAAATCATCAGTTCCTTTTTCCCCTGACAGCGAACTACGTAGGACCTGATCTTCCAACTTGTGGGGGTACGTAGGCAGCCATCATGGCGCGGTCCGATCCTTTAAAAATAATCCTTTCCCAAACCAAAACCAATTTTCGATAGCCAGATAAAACCTTCCTACACCCTCAAAACCTTCCCGAAACCAACTGCCTAACCAGTTTCATCCCAGAATACATACCCTGATCCAACCCAAACAGTTATCCAAAATCTGAGATTCAATCCGACGAAATCAAAGGTGTGCGGCAATATCTGTCAAATCTCCATCAGGTCTTGAGGAAAGAAAGAAGGCGAAATGTCAAAATCATGGTCAGTTGGATAAAATGATGATCCAATGGATGGCAATGATACGACAAAAGGGGAAAATGACTAAATTTAAATGCATGTCTATATATATAAGTCGTTTTATTACAAGATTTCTCTTTCAATAACTGATGAAACCAACATAGTCTATGCAGGAAATAAAATAATCTACAAATCTGAAACTAGCCGAAGCAGGATGGACAGGGTGGTGGATAGATCTGAAGCATCAGCATCTCCTGCAATCTGCTGCCCCATCATATCAATACGATCCAGTAAAGCAGTAGCTCGGTTGACAGTCCCAAAATGAGCATCTACCACTGCCCTGGTCTGAAATACAATGGCCTCTCTATCGGCAATGGCAGCATCTCTAGCCCGAATGGCCTCATCTCTCTCGGCAAGGGCGGCATCCCTCTCGGCTTCAGTAGTAATCAGCGCCAGGCGGAGTCGGGAATCATCAGCGACCCGACTCGGGGCATAATCGGCTGAAATGGAGTGGTCTGTGGTATCTTCTGTGAAAATCACTCCAGAGTCATCAAAGGCCCCAGTCCAACTCAAACTAGCCGAATCCAGGTCTCCACGCAACCACTGTGCGTAGGCAAATGTCTGGATGTGACAGCTCGCACTATATTCGGCAAAGATCCTGTGATTCCAAAGCTCGTATACCTGCAATAGATCCCTCTCTGTACAGAATGATATAGGGAATCGGTATGCGGCCGTACCCGCGAAGGGGTGTAAATCCTGTGTCTGATCAAACTGCCCCATAACCGCCAGGGGATGATAGGTCGTCACGCCCCTTAACCCAGCAATGGGAATGAAATCCATGCCAGGCACATGAGTCAAGAAGCTCATGAAGGAGCAATAGCCCGAATAAACCAATAGATGAAAGGGGTCCTCAATGATAGACAAAAATGATGTCCAGGAGGCCACATCAGTACAACTCACGGGACGAAACGAAAACTGCGCGGCTATGTTGTGACTGAAGCAAAACCCTTGGCGGCGGAAGTGGCCGATGGGACTAAGATGACTCATGAACCACACATACAGCAAAGTCGAGCTCCCTCTGAAGAATCTTCCTCGGAAGGACTGGCAATATGTGGCCGACATATAGGTATCCGCCAATATCATGGGGAGAATGGTGTGATCCTCCTGAAGGGCCCTAATGGCCGCAACAATCCGCATGTCCAAGTGATCGGATCCTGCAGGCAAATACAAAACTGAGATGACACAGGCCATCAGAACGCCCACTCTCAAGGCATCCCAGCGCTCCTCGGACACGGAAAAATCACCGAGGAAAAGACGGAAACTGTCAGGTGAGCCAAATCGGTCAATCAAGAACTGAAGAGGAACCATATGGTCTGATGTGATTACCGGTAATAAGACAGCCCTCCGCAAACCGGTAAAAGTCAAGAATTGACGGCGCATGGAACCAACAGTAACCCTAGCACAGGGACCATCCAACGGCAGGCCGGTGAAGCGAGCATACTCCTCAAGGGTGGGGGTCAGCTCTACTGTCCCAAACCTAAACACCTGACGGGCAGGGGCCCAATGGCTCAGAAGACCATCCACAAAACCCGCTGGCACCTGAAAGGTCAGTAAGGACCAAGAATGTCCCAAAAGACCATCTGCGATAATCCTGTCTGCCGGCAGTAAACTGTCCAACCAGCGGAAGAGGCTGCCAATCAACCCTGTGGGAGGAATGGAATCCAAACGAACCACGGCATCCGAGGACGACATCTGTGAAAAAAATAGTATCAAAAAGACTGTACAGGGGTCATTCTCTATCCATAAATAAAAGAGCATGCATCATACAGTTAATAATAAACCAGGTGAATCCCATAAAAATGAAAAAGAAAACTGTGCATAAATGAATAAATGAGTTCAGTACATAGTGCATAAATGAAAAAGAAATCTAAGCAGGTGCTGATACAAAAGACCCTATCCTATCCTGGTCTAAATAAAATCAGTATCATCTATGAAAGCAGGATCCTCGAACTGATCCCCTGGAGTCGTCGAGCTCGGTGGACCAAAGTTCATATCAGGGATGTAGGGATGCGCTGTGGCATCAGATGAACTCGGGCCTGCATCATAACCTGCACCGTAAGGATCGTAGGTGTAAGCCTCCTCCGGGGCCCGGCCCAACCCCCGAAATAAACAGCGACAACTGATCTACCTGACGGGTCAATGAGGCGATCTGCTCAGCGTGGGTAGGGGTCCGAACACAGGCAGCCCAATCGGTCATCGTCACCGAGCCTGGAACCATATCTCCAAGGAAGAAAGTGGCCCGAGTCTGAGGACCGATGGTACGGGGCACCCACCATGTACGGAATGCATCACTCGTAGTGGGACCCGTGGAAAGCATCCGACCGTCCTCCCCGGCAAGCATGATCTCCGAGGGCTGAGAATCCAGCGGCCAGAAAGTAGTGAAGGAAAGGGAGTGCGGGATGCGGATCTCCCCGGTGACGCATCTGAATGCGCGCTCTCCCAGATACATCACCCAGCCTCCAACACTCTGCAAAGTGAGGCGACGGGTGGAAAGCTCGAACTCTGGGCCGGAAGGATGCCCGTCAGCAAACCCCACAGTCAGATGCTCGGAGAGGTAGGGAATCCAGACGACGTCGGCAGCCGTGATCAACTCCAGCTGAATACGACAATGTGCAAAGCTGCCCGACACGGGGACCTCCTCCAGAGTACTGTGATGCCATCGCCGACCCCGAGGATAAGTGTCCGGGCCCAGAGTAGTGATAGGCCTCAGACATGGCAGCCGCTCGTAAGCCCAGAACTGTGAATAGAAACAAGGCAAGGCATGAGTCACTATCAAATACAGAAAAGAGATGAAAGGAAAAGAAATACAGTAAGAGAGAGGAGGAGGGGACTCACCAACAGAAAGTGGTAGAAGCCGAGCCAGGCATCAGTCTGTCCCTCCGAGCGTAGGCGCATGCCGTGGAGGAAGTAGGCAAAGGTGAATGACCCCCAGTCATAGTCACCGATGCGGTCCACGTCTCTGACCGCTCCTACGACGCTGAAATGAATGGTAGAGGAGTTATTCCCCAGAAAACAACCCCTCATGATGGTCAGGAACAGGCGTCGTAGCAGAATGTCCCTGGTGCCCTGATCCGCGGGAATGGGCAGTGCGTACAGACCCCCGACTGCATCGACTGCCAAGGCACCAGATCGGATACTGCGGGCCTTAAAGACCCGGTCCTCAGCAGCGAAGCCCAGCAAAGCTCGAACCTCCACAGGAGTGATATCAAGATCCAAGGGGACGCGGGACCCGGTAAACTCAATGCCGGTAATGTACCTCCAGTCCCATGGGGTCAACACGACCTCGCAGTCGAGGAGATGAAGAGACTGCGTCTGGTGGAACCATCGCTCGGATAAAGCCCTCATGTAACCCCAGGGGCACTGGCGGGGGATGATAGTGAAGAAATGTCGAAAGCCCCAAGAGTCCACCATCGCCCGATAATCACTGTGCAGGGCCGCGTAAAGGGAGTAGATGTTGAACCAGTTGCCCCTCGGCTGGGTAAACTCGGGTACCTGGGGCAATCACCAAGGGGTCAATCCGGATAAAAGGAGCATGGAGAAATTGAGAATGAAATCAGAATAGAGCTGAAATATACCTCGTTAGCCACGAGAGATGCCGAGGGGTGACGACTGAGATCCCGACCCAAAAGATCGGGTATCTGCACAGAGGCGCCAGAAGGAGCCTGATGAGTAGATGGAGCCGGTGTGCTGGAGGATGGCCCCTCTGCCGCGACCTCCGGAGGGACAGCCTCCTCAACGTCCGGATGATCAGGACGAATAACAGCCTCCGTCAAACGACGGGCCTGACGGGTCCGAGGAGGAACAGGAGTGGGTGCAGCCCTACGACGGCGAACACCCGAAGTCCGAGAGGCGGAGGAGCTACTGGGCGCATCACGATCCATAGCTGGAATAGAACGGGCGAAAAAGAAGGTAAGTTTCCTTTTAAAAATTATGTAATGAACATTCTAAATTTCTAGCCTCATCATATGATTAATGCAACATGATGCATGGTTAAAAAAAAAAAAAAAAAAAAAAAAAAAAAAAAAACCACAAAAAAAATAAAAAAATCGGCAGAGTTCCGTTTGTAAATTGAACATCCCAGGCATAGGCCAAACGTGTTTTCCATCAATCAAGGCCTCAAACAGATTTAAATTGCATTCATATATGTAATTACAGCATGTAATGCATGATTTTATTGCAGAAAAGGAATAACAATATGTGGGACCGCCTCATGAACATAAAATAGGACTCACATAGTTGATACATAGCATGTATATATGATGGTACATTACATAGCATTGTAAAGCATACATTTTATCTCTAAACATGCAAATAGTCAGATGTATAGCAAAACATTGACGAAATTGAAAAGTGACCGGTCAAAGTGTTACCTGTAGCGTGTAGATCAATCCTACCGGAACAGTTTTTGCAGTAAAGTTGAAAAATCGACAAAAAGCCCTTGCGAACAAGCAAAAATCGCGAGGAATATGTGTGAGTTGGAAGTTGAAAGTGACAGATCTGGAAGCGGGACGCGGCATATAAGCCCGATCTTGGCCGCAGATGTATCTGCGGCTGGCCGCAGATCCATCTGCGGCTGGCCTTGGTGGGCCCCACCTTGCTCCCTTGAAGCCATTTGACGTGTTGAAGTGAAAAGTTTACGCGATGGGTGACCGGCGACGATACCCGGCCCCGACATGACGATCGACCGGCGACGATAACCGGCGATCACGAGATGGATGACCGGCGACGATAACCGGCTCCGACAAGATAACCAACCGGCGACGATAACCGGAGGTTACGAGATGGGTGACCGGCGACGATACCCGGCGCCGACAAGAGCGTCGACCGGCGACGATAACCGGCGATCACGAGATGGATGACCGGCGACGATAACCGGCTCCGACAAGATAACCGACCGGCGACGATAACCGGAGGTTACGAGATGGGTGACCGGCGACGATACCCGGCCCCGACATGACGATCGACCGGCGACGATAACCGGCGATCACGAGATGGATGACCGGCGACGATAACCGGCTCCGACAAGATAACCGACCGGCGACGATAACCGGAGGTTACGAGATGGGTGACCGGCGACGATACCCGGCCCCGACATGACGATCGACCGGCGACGATAACCGGCGATCACGAGATGGATGACCGGCGACGATAACCGGCTCCGACAAGATAACCGACCGGCGACGATAACCGGAGGTTACGAGATGGGTGACCGGCGACGATACCCGGCCCCGACATGACGATCGACCGGCGACGATAACCGGCGATCACGAGATGGATGACCGGCGACGATAACCGGCTCCGACAAGATAACCGACCGGCGACGATAACCGGAGGTTACGAGATGGGTGACCGGCGACGATACCCGGCCCCGGCATGACGATCGACCGGCGACGATAACCGGCGATCACGAGATGGATGACCGGCGACGATACCCGGCCCCGTCAATAAAACCGACCGGCGACGATAACCGGAGGTTACGAGATGGGTGACCGGCGACGATACCCGGCCCCGACATGACGATCGACCGGCGACGATAACCGGCGATCACGAGATGGATGACCGGCGACGATAACCGGCTCCGACAAGATAGCCAACCGGCGACGATAACCGGAGGTTACGAGATGGGTGACCGGCGACGATACCCCGGCCCCGACATGACGATCGACCGGCGACGATAACCGGCGATAACGAGATGGAAGACCGGCCGCGATAACCGGCTCCGACAGATAAGGACCGACCGGCGACGATAACCGGAGGTTACGAGATGGGTGACCGGCGACGATACCCGGCCCCGAACGAGATGATAGATTGAAAGAGTGAACCCAAAGACTAACAAACACGGTCAATGGGTTGATACATTGACACTCTTACGAATGTCTTGCATGCATTGCATCTTATGTTGCATCATAAGCTATATGTGTGAGGCATCATGTATGTACTGTCATTCTTACACACTGTCATTCATGCATCGAGTGTCTATTCTTTATCCTGTTCATTTCATTTATCATTTCATAAACATGATAAAGAGGGGCAGCTGTAGACACCCAAATTTTGCGTTTCCTTCTACTAACCTTGACAGGAGGGCGAAATCGTCAATTGAACCAGCTTTGCAGGAGCAAAAGAGCGGGCACGAGGGCGAGCGCCCGGCACCGCCGCAATGTTTTGGGCAACCCAAGTTTACGTGACAATAAAGCCGTCCGAGGCAGGCATTTCCGAATGAGGTGGCACGTCTCCCGGAAGTTCCCGGACTGCGGAATACGAGCCTGTCAGCGAAAACCGACGTTGCGGTACGAAAATCGAGGCGTGGCACGAAAATCGAGAAAGTCAAGCCCGCCAGCCGCGGATAGATCTGCGGCCAAGTGGGTGCGCCAGCACGAAAACCGGGAAATCAGCACTCAGCAGCTGAGTGCGATGGGAGGCGTGCCAGCTGGCCAGCCGCAGATCCATCTGCGGCCAGCCGCAGATAGATCTGCGGCTGGCTTTGGCCAGCCTATTTAAGCTCGGCAGCAGGCAGCATACAGGAGGTTGGGCAGTTTGCGGAAGAAGAAGAAATCAGCAGCAGTTTTAGCTCGGAAATAGAGAGAAATAGCAAAAAATTCTTGCAACAATTGAGAGAAAAAGAGAGAAATTTCCTTTGTTGTTAGATTATATCATATACATCTCATATTTCCCTCAATACACAAGTTTCTACACAATTTTGGTATCATTTGCAAGGTGAAAATCTCATTATTTTTGCAACTTCTATCATGTTATTTGGCTAAATTTAATTGAAATTTTCAAGAATATTATTGAGCAATCATGGATTAGGGATTATTGGTGAGGGTTCCATTGGAACAAAATTCTTCCTAATAATCCGATGATATCTAATTGGTGAAATTTCTAGTTTGTTTATGGATGTATATTAGGCGTAATTTAATTGAGTGTATTTGTAGGATGTGTTAGGCAATCTACGTTGTTATAATTGAGTATTCAATTTGCGAGTGTGTAGCAATTGTGGTTGTGAGCCTAGGAAAGCGACCCCGTGGTTCAAATCCGATGATGGACGTTTGGTGTATGTAATAGATTCAAGAGGCTTGTTTTGTAGTGTGTAACCATTGGGCCTTAAAACGACGCTAAGGCGAGAATCGTGTTTAAGGCCCCGAAATAGTGAAATTTGTGATTGTTGGCGTTCGGGGATATTTTGATGGCTTACATGCCCATGAATAAAACCCGACGCGTGTTTATGCTTGATTCGATTTATGACACGAAATTGATTTCAAAGCTAAATGATAAGATTTTCATAAAAATCAAGCAAAGTAGGATATTAGAATCACGAGGTTAAAATTTGAGAAGTGCTAATGATTGTCGATTCCTATCTAACGAAAAAGCTAAAGAAAATCGTTTTCAAACATCACACAAAATGATTTTGCAAATAAGTAACGTTTTGTTAAATCTTTGTGCATAGGGTGAAAGAGATTCTAGAAATTGCCCGATCATTTCACGAAAGCAACGTATAGATCTCGATTCCTATTTTGGCAAAGGTTTAAAACTCTTGTTTTGCCAAAACGACACCTAACGAAAATCTCATAGTTTTGACAATTAAAATCAAACCTTTCCCATAAAGCTTTCTCGTGTATACCGAAAAGACATTCCGAAGCGTTCTCAATTTAAAACACAATTTTCCCTAAAATCCAAATGATTCTTTCATACAAATTCACCACAACATTCACATAGGTACACACACACACACACGCACTTACATACACATATTCATGAATTAAAGGATAGGAAAGTATCAAGATTGCGGTAACCGTGTTTCACGGAAGTCGAGGGGTGCCTAACACCTTCCCCTCACTTAAACAAGCCCCCGAACTCTATGAATCTCGATTCGCAGACCAATTAATTCGGAGTCACATATGAGCCAGCGATTTGTAAAAACACGAAAATTCGGATGAGTTGGTACATCCATTTCAAATATACCAACTGGCGACTCTGGTTAATTGGCTCATCATAAAAACGATCTTTCAAAACCCCGTCGACATCAATGCCGACCTTTTCCAAACGTCATCTAAACCCAAAGGCTAAAATTGGAAAAGACGAGCGAGCCGAAACCCGGCGTCGACATAAATAATTTAATTATCTTTTATAATATTTTTACAAGCTTAATCTTATTTTTAAATAATTTTTACAAGCTTGGTAATATTTTTAAATAATTTTACAAGCTTAGGAATATTTTTAAATAATTTAATTATCATTTAGAATATTTTTAAAATATTTAATATGTTATTTAAATGATTTATTTCTCATTTAGAATAATTTTAGATATTTAAAATATTATTTAAATGATTTATAATATTTTTAGACTTTTAATATATTATTCTAATATATTTAAAAAGCAAGTATATTTAATGATTTATTTATCATTTATAATATTTTTTAGAATTTATTTTATTATTAAAATAATTTAATTATTACTTATAATAATTTTCAAAGCTTAATTTAATATTTAAATGATTTTAATTATCATTTATAATATTGTTAAATAGTTAATATATTATTTAAATGATTCATTTATCATTAATAATATTTTTAAATATTTAATATTTTATTAAATTATTACATATAATAATTTTATTTACTTTAATATCATTTTTAAATAATTAATATAATTATTAATTGATTTAATATCATTTTTAAATAATTACGATAATTATTAAATAATTTATTATAATTATTATTATTTAATTAAATTAAATAATAATTCAGATTTATGTAAAAATATTAAAAAAATAAATTTTTATAACTAAAAATGAATTTTAGAATATAATTATTAATTATTAATAATTATTTAATATTTAGTTCTAATTATTTCTTATTTATTAATTTTTTATTATTATTTTTTTATTTCCGTCGCTAAAGGGCTTTAGCGATGGACTGCATAGATTCTTAGTATTCTGGGCTTTGGGAAGGAGAGTGTCGCTGAAGGTGTTCTTCATGAAGAACAGTTGGTCATGGTCGAGTAAGGACTTTTGACCGCAAATGATTTCCAGTTGGTTAATGTTTTGAGTTTGATTTTCGTTTGTTGTTGATAGGTCTCCAAATCATTTAAGTTAATTTTGATGATAACAAAGTTAGTAAAAAGGATTAAAAAGATAGAATTCTTTTCATAGGATTTTATATATCCTACTTACTTTGACCAAAAATATTTTTCATCCTAAAAATTGAATTTATTTTTCTTGACCTTGATAATTTAAATATCAAGTGTTAATGAAATTAATTCATATAGTAAAATTTCCTAAGGCAAGGAGATTCCTATTCTTTTTTTCAAAATAATTTTTTTTAAATCTTTTCTCGGCAAAAAGAAAAAAGAAAAAATATATTTATATATATAATCTTTGCACATGATATATGTATATTATATCATATATATTGTAGGTCTACTCGTTCTCTTTCCGAATCATTTTGAATCACCTCAATCCGAGTTCGTATGACAAAGTTATGCCCATTTTACTAAAGGACATCGAAGCTGTTTGCACAGTCTCTTTTCCAGCGCCTTAGGCGCTCAAAATGGCCTATGAGCAGCGCCTAAAGCGCTCTCTCACAGTAGCTGGACTTGTGGCCAGCGCCTAGCCAGCGCCTTAGGCGCTCGGCCTGAGTCTTCAACCCGTTTTGCTTCCCGGAATGCTCTGTTTTTGATGTTCTAGACCTATCTTGTTTCCAAGCACCATAACTCCCTCAATACACGTTCAAATTGGTCCGTTACGAACTCTATGGACACCTAAGACATATGGATACAACATATCAAAAATTCAGAGTTATCCATTAACATTAACATGGCCAAATCTTAGGCCAAAGTATCAACTCATGTTATATTTTCGTGTTCTTCGTGTTCTTTACAAAAATTATCACCAAATCTTCGTTTTTACATCTTTTTACTCGATTCTAGTTGGGTTAACTTTGTAACCCTTGGAACTACAATATGACAACAACAAATAAACACAACAAGCAAGGAATTATAGCTACAAAGTCCTCTAAATTCGTCCAACAGTCCATGTTCATGTCCAAAGTCCATTGTTCTTCATGTTCTTCATCCTCCTTAAGCATAGGTACGAATTTCTTCCATTTTTGTTCCACTTTGATGTTATTAATAGCTTACATATCCTCTTAACAACACCAACAATCATCCATAACAAACAAAAACAACAAGAATCGCTAGCAAATCAATCCACAAGCTCAAGAGCTCAAAAACTAAGAAAACTTGAAAAACTTAACAAGAAATCGAATGGAATGGATTTGGTTGGTGTTTACCTCTGTAAATCCTTCCTAGATGGTTAAGAAGCTCGGCTAGGATTGTTTGGCTTGAGTTTTTCTTCTTCCACCCGTACCTTCTTCTTTTTTCGGCGACTCTTCCCTTTTTCCGTCGACTTCCTCCTCTTGTTCCGACGACCTTCTCTTGCTTTCTTCTTCCTCTTTTGCAACTCTCTCCCTCCCTCTCTCTAATTGAGCCGATGGGTTGAATGGTTGTGCAAGGAGGCTTGGTTAGCTTCTTCACCTTCTTCCTCCTTGTTCCCTTCTTTTCTCATCCTTCTTCCTTCAAGCTTTTGGTAGCTCTCTCTCTCTCTCTAAACTCTACAGCTCTCTCTGTCTCTAATTGCTGATGATATGGGAGAGAAGGAATGGGTTAGGAGAAGTGGAGTGAGTGATTTAGGGAGAAGTGGAAGAAATAGGTTAGTGGCTCAATGTTTCTTTCTTGATTTTCTATCGGCTAGCAATTGTTTATTAGTTCCCACTTGTGCAACATGCAACAATTATTCCACTCATTTTGGCCTCTCCCTTACAATGTTACCCGAATACTCCTTCATCTAGACACCAAAATGTTGATTTTTGTGCCCATATCCCACATGGGTCAAGTCTTGGGTCATGGGTTTAGGTTACCCTTAAAAATCACTTGGGCTTCTAATTTAATTCCCATTGGGCTCCCATAAATCCTACACTTGGATTATTATCTCATTGCCTAAATGGGTTGGCAATAATTAGGAAAGTCGAAGTCACCTGAGAAGACGTCTCTAGATGAATATTCCCCACATGAATACTAACCCGTGAATAGAGATTTAACGATGCTACGCGAAATCAAATATTCACTTAAACAAAACTATATGACGAAAAATTTCATGCATTCACATAATCCAGGTTATCACACAACCTTTAAACATGCAACACAAAAATAATATTAATAAAATATAATTCATTCATTAATATCCAAAAATTCGAATTACAAGGCAATTTCAGAATTCCCGATCATTACATCCTAAGAATTCTGTCCCCAGAATTACAGTCTAGGTATGGAACACTTAACATGGGTACACTCAAAAAGATGCGGATAATTCTTCCTTATCTTCTTTTCTAGCTCCCACGTAGCTTCTTCAACTGCGTGGTTCCTCCAAAGGACTTTGACCGAATGGATGACCTTATTTCTTAACGTCTGCTCCTTCCTATCTAATATCTGGACAGGAATCTCTTCATATGATAAGTCTCGCTCAACTTGAATCGTTCATAGGATACCACATGCTTGTAGTCGGGTTTATACGGTCGTAAGACAGAAATGTGAAACACGTTGTGAATGTGCTCAAGTTCAGGAGGTAAAGCTACCTCGTATGCCACTTCACCTACCCTCTTTAAAACTTCAAAAGGTCCTATGAACCTGGGACTCAATTTCTCCTTCTTTCCAAATTTGATCTTCCCCTTCCATGGAGATACCTTCAAGAAAACAAAACTGCCCACTTCAAAGTCTCGCTTCTGACGATGTAAATCGACATATTTCTTCTATCGGTCCTGAGCAGCTACCAATCGAGCTCTTATCACCTTAATGACATCCACGGTCTGTTGTACCAATTCAGGTCCCAAAATTCTCCGTTCACCAACTTCGTCCCAACACAAAGGTGTTCAGCACTTCCTTCTGTATAATGCTTCATATGGCGGCATGCCAATACTTGCATGATAACTACTATTATAGGCAAACTCCACCAATGGTAGATGGTCATCCCAGTTGCCTTTAAAATCCATCACACATGCTCTAAACATGTCCTCCAGTGTCTGAATTATTCGTTTGCTTTGCCCATCCGTTTGAGGATGATACGCCGTACTCAACCTCAACTGAGTTCCCAATCTTTCTTGTAAGCTCTTCCAGAAATTCGACGTGAAGCGCAGGTCTCTGTTAGATACAATAGATACCGGTACTCCATGTTGTGACACAATCTCTTTCACATACAACTTTGCTAGCTGCTCCAGATTGTACCTTATCTTGATCGGTAGAAAATGTGCAGATTTAGTTAAACGATCCACGATCACCCAAATCGCATCGTAACCCTTCTGAGTTGGTGGAAGCCCCGTCACAAAATCCATAGTGATATGCTCCCATTTCCACTCCGGAATCTCCAGCGGTTGTAGTAGTCCGCCCGGTTTCTGATGTTCTGCTTTTACCCTTTGACATGTGAAACATCGCCCAACACATTCTGAAACCTCCCTCTTCATGTTCGGCCACCAGAAATGTTGGCGCAAATCCTGATACATCTTGGTACTACCAGGGTGTATCTTGTTGGGATATTTGTATGTATAACAAATAAAACTCATACACGCAAGTGCACGTGATCCACAAGTAATATAAAGTAAGTAAAGTATCGATCCCACGAGGAATTGAATTGCATTTATGACTACAAACACCGATTTTGTAATTAGTTCGGTCTCTTTAAACAAGCGGTTTTAGTGATGAAATAGTCTAATAATTACTAATGAAACAATTAAAACAAATTTGGTTGTAAAAAAATACAGATTTTATGGGCTTGGGATTATAATTTCACTTATTGCAAACTTAAATTTCCATGCTTCCTATTGTTGCCAGTTGGTTACTATAGAATGTTGGTCGAGAACACGAAAGTAAAATATGGCCATCTCTCGATGTACCATATCCATATCACACTAAATCCACAATTGATAGAAATGAATGTGAACACCCTAGATGACTAACGCACTATACTTCTATGTGAATTACAATCAAAAGGGTTTAAGAACAAGTTTTCCATTGGCCACACATGGTGCTTCGGTATATCTCTATCCTAAGCACGAAACATAATTTCACGAGGAATGTAATAATTATGAACATATGCTAGCATAATGAGATCTTAATTTATATTTCCTTTCTCAATTTCCATATAAATTATCACAGTAATTGGTGATCAAGCAATTAAACATGGAGTATAGATTAAGCTAGACATTCATTTCATAACCAACTAGTAAAAATAAGGAAGCATTTCAATTCTTAGTCATGCAAAAGATCCATTATAATCCCAAGAATTAAATTTAGTTCATAATAAAAATACTAGAGTTCATCATGCACAATTGGTTCATCATCATAATTACAGAATAGGAAAATTAATCAAAAATAGAAAATATTCAAGCTCCCTGTTTCCGTTCTGCAACTTCTGGTGATTTTCCAAGTTGTGTAGATAGTTGATTCCTTGCTCCCAATCTCCAATTTAGCATCCATATAGCTCCATTCTTCAATTTTCCATTGCCAAAAATGCTCAGCTGACTATCTCTAATTTTTGAAGCTAACATTCAGTAAACTCCTCTCTTTTTCGTGTAGGAGGGGAGCTGCAAATTGAATTCCAAAATTGGCTAATAATGCATGCATGAATTGTCTTATTTTGACTTATTATGATTCCCACTACAAAAGTTCGAACCCACTGAATCCTCAAAATCAGGCACCACCCCATTTTCTGATAGTGCTGCTTCGCTGGATGGAACGTGCTGCATGGCTGGCTGGCGACAGGCGCAGCTGCGCCGGCGCCCTTTGTAAAAGGGGCGCAGCTGCGCCGGGGGCAGGGCATGAGCAGGAGGGGCGCAGCTGCGCCGTTCCCCTTAGTAAAAGGGGCGCAGCTGCACCGGATGCCAGTTTGCTGCAGTGCTGCTGTTGGTTAATTTCTCTACTCTCAAGTCCTGCACAATCAACAAACAATCAAATAGCACCCATCCACAAATGCACAACAACCAGAGCCAAATTTACCAAAAACTATGCAAAAGCCGTATAATGAGAATAGTGAATCAAAAACCGAAAGAGAGGGAAAAATGCATGAAATTACACTAGATAGCTATTAGATAAGCAACAAATGGAACAAAATAGTATCCAATAAGTAGGTATGAAACCTACTTATCAAATACCCCCAAACTTAAATTGTTGCTTGTCCTCAAGCAAATACAACGAAATGAATGCACATATGAATGCAATGTACTGATATAAGAATGCACCATGACCCTCATTAATTAGCAAGCAATCCACAAGATTTGCCTCAGAATAATCTAGCGAAACATCAAAACTTGGTCCGTGTACCATGATAATCATGCAGCTCAAATTTTGTGGTGAATGATAAAGTGTGTGTGTGTGCAGTAATCATCAACTATAGTAATCCCAATCGATTCTCATAATATGTTTCTTAGGGGAAATTTATATATTCGAACTACCATAAGACAATTCAGGTAAATATAGTTGAAACCACACTATATCAAAACGTGGGGATGTACTTAGACGTTATTCGGAACATGACGCTTGGTAGTGCAATGCCTAGTTCCATTAGGCTATTCAATGATACCCATGTAACGAGCTTTCGACCAACGACTCCCAAACCAATTGGTCTTAGGGCGCTAGGTGTAGAGACATCCCCTAGGGTGTACTTACTCGAATATCAAAGGCCATAAAACTAGGCTGCCCAAGTCTTTATTAACAAACATTTTTTTTTGGTCAACGAATGCGTTTTACGCTCCATTTCGTTGCATAAATACTCTACTAAGTACTCCCCCAAACTTGAACACGTGTGATCTCAACTAATACTGCCCACAATTGCCACAATCATTAAAAACACAACCAATTCTCCCCAGAACTCAATTATGCGAATCTTTGGGCTACTTAGTTAAAGAAAAACTACTAAGAACGTGCAAACCGGTTTTATCATAGAAAACGTAAGACAAGAGTTGCAATGTATCATGGCATTCGACTCGAAGTCTTAACACTGAGCAAAAATCAAAAAATTTCATCATAGGCATGTGGGGATACATACTAATCAATATAAGAGGATCATGCAACTAAACTACATGATGTGATATGATATGCATGAGAAATTCACCATTTTTTTAATTTTTTTTTAGTTTTTTTTATCGAAAATAAGGAAACAAATACCTAAAATAACAATAAAGCAAACAAATAACAATAAAAACAGATAATTTAAAGCATCACAAAATAAACTAGGCAAGCCTAATACCCCCAAACTTAAAATATGCAATGTCCTCATTGGAGATAATAGGGTAAAGAGTACTCCCCTAAGAAGCGTCCTCGGCGCCGCTAGGCGGCGTGTCGGGCGGAGGATAAGGGATGCCGGAGCCGAATGTGGGAAACTCAATGTGGACCCCCTGCTGACTGAACGCCTCCGAAAGTGCACCTGCGAAGGATACGCTATAATCCCTGAAGCTCGTGTGCAACACGTCCATGCGGCGCTGCAGGCGGCGCATGTCGCGCTCATGTCCACTGACGCCCCTCTGCTGCACTGGCGGGGCAGGCATGCCCTCCTCACTGGCCTCCTCCACCTCATCAGCCACAATAAAACCTAACCCATTAGGCCGAGACTCTCCACCGCGCCAAACATTGTACTTTCGGATCGTGGCGCTATCGATGTCTCGCATAGGTAGCTGGAGAGCCTCCTTGCCCCATTCCACGTTTGCCGCTAAGCATAGGCGTGTGAGGATTCCTGAAATATTTTCTTTCTCTGAACAACGGCTAGTGTTTGCAATGGAACGATATACCCCCAAACTCAAAGTGTGATCAAGTCAAACGGTTGAGGGCATGATTGGACACCTTAAATAAAAACAAACAAGCATGTTAAAATGAAATCACACAAACTAAATAAAAGTCACACAAGAATAGAAATAATAAAAGTAATCTCGGGTTGCCTCCCGAGGAGCGCTTTGTTTTAAAGTCGGGTAGCTCGACTATCATTTATGCTCAATCCATGGCCAGGTCAACTGAGGATTTTTGGCGATCAAATTCGCCTCCCCAATAGTGCTTCAATCTTTGGCCATTAACCTTGAATGGTTGCTCACTGTCCTTTCCAACAATTTCGATGGCTCCATGTGGAAACACAGCAGTGATGGTAAAAGGACCCGACCATCGGGATTTGAGCTTTCCCGGGAATAACTTGAGCCTGGAGTTGAATAGTAAGACCGCTTGGCCAGGTTCAAATTTTCTCTTGAAGATTTTTCGGTCGTGCCATCTCTTTACCTTCTCTTTGTAGAGTTTAGAATTCTCATAGGCCTGCAATCAGAACTCATCGAGTTCATTTAGCTGTAGAAGTCTCCTTTCTCCTGCTGCAGATAGGTCGAAATTCAACTTTTTAATAACCCAGTAAGCTTTGTGCTCTAATTCGACCGGTAGATGACAAGCCTTTCCATAAACTATGTGGTACGGAGACATGCCGAGAGGTGTCTTATAAGCAGTTCTATAAGCCCACAAGGCTTCATATAGCTTTAGAGACCAATCTTTTCTGGTAGGATTAACAATCTTTTCCAGAATTCTTTTTACCTCTCGGTTGGATACTTCGGCTTGACCATTTGTCTGTGGATGGTAGGCAGTGGCAATTCTGTGTCTTACTCCATATTTGGCCAGGAGGGCTGTGATCTGTTTGTTGCAAAAGTGGCTCCCCTCATCACTGATGATCACCCGAGGAGTGCCAAATCTAGTAAAAATGTTTTTTTGTAGGAACCTCAAAACCACCTTAGCATCATTGGTTGGTAACGTCGAAGCTTCCACCCATTTGGACACGTAATCAACCGCTAAAAGGATATAGAGATTATTGCATGAAGATGTGAATGGTCCCATGAAGTCTATCCCCCATACGTCAAAGATCTCCACCTCCAAGATCACATTTAGTGGCATTTCATTACGGTTGGAGATGTTGCCCACCCGTTGGCATCGATCACAATTCTTTATGAAGTGGTGGGCATCTTTGAACAAGGTGGGCCAATAAAATCCGGCCTGGAGTACTTTTGCTGCTGTTCTCTGCGTTCCATAATGGCCACCATACAGAGAAGAATGACATGCATGTAATATACTGGTACTCTCGACTTCGGGGATGCACCTTCGGATCACATAATCCGGGCATTGTTTGAACAAATAAGGCTCATCCCACATGTATCTTTTTGTATCATGCAGAAATTTCTTCTTCTACTGAGAAGTTAGATCCGGTGGTAGCACATGACTCACATGATAGTTGACAATATCAGCGAACCATGGGATTTCAGATGTGACTGCAAATAGCTGCTCATCAGGGAAGCAATCGTTTATTTCAACCTTCTCTTTGCTCTCCGAATCCGGATTGTCCAATCTGGAAAGATGATCGGCTACCAGATTTTCCGTGCCTTTCTTGTCCTTAATTTCCAAATCAAATTCTTGAAGCAAAAGGATCCATCTGATTAATCTTGGCTTGGCATCTTTCTTTGAGATCAAATACCGAATTGCTGCATGATCAGTGTACACCACTACCTTTGTTCCAATGAGATAGGATCTTAACTTGTCGAATGCATAGACAACCGCGAGTAGTTCCTTCTCGGTGGTGGTGTAATTCATTTGGGCCTCCGACAGTGTTTTGCTGGCATAGTAGACTGCATGCAGAACCTTGTCTCTGCACTGTCCCAATACCACGCCCACAACGTAGTCACTAGCATCACACATAAGCTCGAATGGAAGAGACCAATCTGGTGCCACTATTACAGGTGCTGTTGTCAATTTCTGTTTTAACAACTCAAAGGCTGCTAAGCAATTATCATCAAATAGAAATGGGACATCCTTTTCTAATAGATTGCACAGGGGTTTTGTGATTTTGGAGAAGTCTTTGATAAATCTCCGATAGAATCCAGCATGGCCCAAAAAACTCCGAACTCCCTTTACAGAAGTCGGTGGAGGCAATTTCTCGATAGTTTCCAATTTTGCTTTGTCCACCTCCAAACCCTTGGCTGAGACTTTGTGACCCAAAATTATTCCTTCATGAACCATGAAATGACATTTCTCTCAATTAAGCACAAGATTTGTTTCCACGCATCTCTTCAATACCATGACTAAATTCTCAAGACAGCTGTCAAAGGAATTTCCAAACACTGAGAAGTCATCCATGAAGACCTCCATGTTGATTTCCACCATGTTAGAAAATATTGCCATCATGCATCGCTGAAATGTGGCAGGAGCATTACATACACCAAAAGACATTCGCCTGAAAGCAAAAGTTCCATAAGGACAAGTAAAAGTGGTCTTTTCTTGATCCTCAAGAGCGATGGCAATTTGATTATATCCAGAATATCCGTCAAGCAAACAGTAGTACTCATGCCCTGCAAGTCGGTCCAACCTTTGATCAATGAATGGGAGTGGGAAGTGATCTTTCCTTATGGCTTTGTTGAGCTTTCGATAATCCATGCAAACTCTCCACCCCGTGACTGTTCGGGTTGGTATTAGCTCGTTGTTCTCATTTTTTATCACAGTTATTCCTCCCTTCTTTGGTACACACTGCACTGGGCTCACCCATGGACTATCAGAAATAGGATAAATGATCCCGACGTCTAGCCATTTCAGAATTTCTGTTTTAACCACCTCCTTCATGATGGGATTCAGCCTTCTTTGATGCTCTATGGTAGGCTTGCTGTCATCTTCCATCAGGATTTTGTGCATGCAAAATGAGGGGCTGATTCCCTTATGTCTGCAATGGTCCATCCAATAGCCCCTTGGAATTCTCTGAGGATTCTTATCAGTTTGTCTTCCTGCAAGGATGTTAGTGCAGAGGAAATAATGACAGGTAATGTATCTGAAATGCCTAGGAATGCATACCTGAGATGACTAGGCAGGGGTTTTAGATCAATTTTAGGAGGTACCTCACTGGATGGTTTTAATTGAGATGAGGCATCGTTTGAGCTTTTCAAGGGCTCAATAGTCTGCTAAACAACAAACTGAACAATTGACTCATTTGATTTTCCAGATTCTTGAAGCGTAATGTTTGGCCTTGCTCCAACCTGTCAGTTTTGGCCATGTATTTCTCCAAATTCTCACTCATTTCAGCAACCTTCCTGTCAGCGGCTGTTACCTGTTGCTGATTGTGGAACCCCAGAGGATTGAGAGATTTTGGAGTTTGTGGATTATCTTGACGGTTGCTCCATGAGAAATTTGGGTGGTTCCTATTCCCCGGAGTGTAGTTCTTCTGATATTGATTTGCTGGCCGTTGATAGTTGCTCACAAAGTGCACAGATTCAGCGTTGATGGCACATTGATCCGAAGCGTGAAAACCTGCACAAAGCTCACAAATCATGGAAACTTGCTGACCTTTACCTTCACATATGCTGTCAAGTTTTTTGGCTATGGCTGAAATCTGGGCTTGAAGTGAAGTGGTTGTGTCAACCTCTAGTATCCCCGCCACTTTTGGTTGAGTGGATCTGGAGGATGGCCATTGATAGTTGTTTGCAGCCATAGTCTCCAAAAGTTCATAAGCTTCGTCATAGTTTTTACCCATGAATGCCCCACCCGCAGCTGCATCAATGCCTGCGCGTGTTTGAATATTCAACCCATTGTAAAATGTGTTCAGCTGCATCCATTGGGGCAAACCGTGATGTGGGCACTTTCTCAATAGTTCCTTGTACCGCTCCCATGTCTCGTACAAGGACTCTCCATGATGTTGTTCATATGAAGAGATGTCTAAAACTTGTTGGGATATTTGTATGTATAACAAATAAAACTCATACACGCAAGTGCACGTGATCCACAAGTAATATAAAGTAAGTAAAGTATCGATCCCACGAGGAATTGAATTGTATTTATGACTACAAACACCGATTTTGTAATTAGTTCGGTCTCTTTAAACAAGCGGTTTTAGTGATGAAATAGTCTAATAATTACTAATGAAACAATTAAAACAAATTTGGTTGTAAAAAAATACAGATTTTATGGGCTTGGGATTATAATTTCACTTATTGCAAACTTAAATTTCCATGCTTCCTATTGTTGCCAGTTGGTTACTATAGAATGTTGGTCGAGAACACGAAAGTAAAATATGGCCATCTCTCGATGTACCATATCCATATCACACTAAATCCACAATTGATAGAATGAATGTGAACACCCTAGATGACTAACACACTATACTTCTATGTGAATTACAATCAAAAGGGTTTAAGAACAAGTTTTCCATTGGCCACACATGGTGCTTCGGTATATCTCTATCCTAAGCACGAAACATAATTTCACGATGAATGTAATAATTATGAACATATGCTAGCATAATGAGATCTTAATTTATATTTCCTTTCTCAATTCCATATAAATTATCACAGTAATTGGTGATCAAGCAATTAAACATGGAGTATAGATTAAGCTAGACATTCATTTCATAACCAACTAGTAAAAATAAGGAAGCATTTCAATTCTTAGTCATGCAAAAGATCCATTATAATCCCAAGAATTAAATTTAGTTCATAATAAAAATACTAGAGTTCATCATGCACAATTGGTTCATCATCATAATTACAGAATAGGAAAATTAATCAAAAATAGAAAATATTCAAGCTCCCTGTTTCCGTTCTGCAACTTCTGGTGATTTTCCAAGTTGTGTAGATAGTTGATTCCTTGCTCCCAATCTCCAATTTAGCATCCATATAGCTCCATTCTTCAATTTTCCATTGCCAAAAATGCTCAGCTGACTATCTCTAATTTTTGAAGCTAACATGCAGTAAACTCCTCTCTTTTTCGTGTAAGAGGGGAGCTGCAAATTGAATTCCAAAATTGGCTAATAATGCATGCATGAATTGTCTTATTTTGACTTATTATGATTCCCACTACAAAAGTTCGAACCCACTGAATCCTCAAAATCAGGCACCACCCCATTTTCTGATAGTGCTGTGCTTCGCTGGATGGAACGTGCTGCATGGCTGGCTGGCGACAGGCGCAGCTGCGCCGGGGGCAGGGCATGAGCAGGAGGGGCGCAGCTGCGCCGTTCCCCTTAGTAAAAGGGGCGCAGCTGCACCGGATGCCAGTTTGCTGCAGTGCTGCTGTTGGATAATTTCTCTACTCTCAAGTCCTGCACAATCAACAAACAATCAAATAGCACCCATCCACAAATGCACAACAACCAGAGCCAAATTTACCAAAAACTATGCAAAAGCCGTATAATGAGAATAGTGAATCAAAAACCGAAAGAGAGGGAAAAGTGCATGAAATTACACTAGTAGCTATTAGATAAGCAACAAATGGAACAAAATAGTATCCAATAAGTAGGTATGGAACCTACTTATCTAATACCTTGTAGAATGAGCTTCCTGCAGAACCTTTTCCCTTAACTCTGGAACCATCGGTATCCAGATTCTCCCTTCAAACCTTAGCAGTCCCGTGCCATCAATTTTGTACTTTAATTCCTATACTTCTGAGATTTGCTTCTTTATGGCGATACATTCATCATCCTTTTCTTGAGCCTCCTTTACCTGTCTAATAAGGTCAGACTCGCCTCCACTGTGAACAGTTTCTCGTCTGCATTCGTCGGATACTTGACTTCCAACTCTAATCTTTCCATATCCTTGATCAGTCCCTCTTGAGCTGTCAGCATCATCAACTTATCTCTGCCCTTCCTACTTAGAGCATCAGCTACTACATTGGCCTTACCGGGATGGTATAGAATCTCACAATCGTAGTCCTTGTTCAACTCCAACCATCGCCTCTGCCTCATGTTTAGTTCCTTTTGAGTGAAAATATACATCAGACTTTTGTGGTCTATGTATATCTCACACTTCTGCTTATACAGGTAGTGCCTCCAAATCTTCAGAGCAAACATCACTGCCGCTAGTTCCAGGTCATGAGTCGAATATCCCTTCTCATAGTCCTTCAGCTGCCGTGACGCGTACGCAATGACCTTCCCATGCTGCATCAACATGCATCCAAGGCCTTTGTGTGACGCATCACTATATACCACAAATCCCCTGTATTATCTGACAGTGATAACACAGGTGCTTCACTAAGTTTCTTCTTTAACTCCAAGAAACTCTCTTCGTACTTGTCCGTCCATACAAACTTTATAGGTTTCCTTGTCAAATTTGTCAACGGTGTCGCTATCTTTGAAAAGTTCTGAATAAACCTCCGATAGTAACCTGCTAATCCTAAGAAACTTCGGACTTTTGTCGGCGTCCTTGGCTGCTCCCAGTTTATTACCGCCTCTACCTTCGCAGGATCCACTGATACACCATCCTTGTCAATTACGTGCCCCAAAAACTTCACCCTTTGTAGCCAAAATTCACACTTGGAAAACTTTGCATATAGCTTCTCTCTTCTCAGTGTTTCTAGGGCTATCCTCAAATGCTCGACGTGTTCCTCCTCCGTCTTCGAGTAGACTAAAATGTCATCTATGAAAACGACAATAAATTTATCTAGGTATTGCTTGAACACTCTGTTCATCATGTCCATAAATGCCGTCGGCGCGTTTGTCAGCCCAAACAACATCACCAAAAACTCAAAGTGTCCATATCGAGTTCTAAATGCTGTCTTCGGTATATCCTCCTGCCTCACCTTCAGATGGTGATATCCTGTCCTCAAGTCAATCTTCGAAAAGTATTTCGCTCCCTTCAATTGGTCAAACAAATCATCAATCCTGGGCAACGGATATTTGTTCTTAATCGTGACTTTGTTCAACTCTCGATAGTCAGTACAAAGCCTCAGCGATCCGTCTTGATTTTTTACAAATAGCACTGGTGCTCCCCATAGAGATACACTTGGACGAATATACCCCTTATCTAACAATTCCCGCAGTTGAACCATCAGTTCTTTCATCTCCACTGGTACCATCCTGTACGGTGCCTTTGAGATCGGTGCGGTTCCCGGTACCAAGTCGATCACAAATTCCACTTCTCTATCCGGTGGTAAACCCAGTAGATCTTCTGGGAAAACATCTAGGAATTCCCTTGCTACAAGTATCTGACCCATTTCACTCACTACTCTTCGAGTATCAACCACGTGAGCCAGATAACCTATGCAACCCTTTCTAAGCAATCTCCTTGCTTGCATCATCGTCAAACAACGAGATTGTCTAGGCAATTTACTTCCATAGAATACAACCCTCGACTTATCTGGAGTCTTCAAGTGTATGCATTTCTTCTGGTAGTCAATCACAGCCCCGTGACTAGACAACCAATCCATCCCAAGAATTACATCAAATTCTCCTAGTCGTATCAGAATTAAATATACGCTCAGTTTATACCCGTTTATCTCAGCACAACAATTTCTATGGATGTATTCCACAGGAATAACTTCTTTATTAGCTAATTAAACATTCATATGATTCTCTAATTTCTCACGAGGTAAGTTTAACCATTTAGCACATTCATCCGACACAAATGAACAGGTAGCACCCGAATCAAATAATACATATGCACTGATATTGTTGATCAAAATAATACCTGACACCACGTCCTTCGACTCCACCGCATCCTGAACGGTCATGTTGAAAGTGCGTGTCGTTGGTCTGTTGGTTTGGCTAGCTGGCCCTCCTATATTCAGCTTGTTGTTATTGTTGTTGTTGTTGTTGTTCCTGATACCACTTGTTGCATCCCCCTTCTTTTTCGGGCAATCCTTGTTTTGATGATCTGGTGCTCCATATGAGAAGTATCCTGCTTTCTTTCCCTTTGGGCACTGATTACCAAGGTGTCCCTGTTGCCCACAATTGTTGCACTTATTACCCTTTTTAACCTCTCTTCCGGACTTGTTTCCACTAGAAGATTGGCTATCACTCCATTTCCTTTTATTCGGGTTACTTCCCCCGCTGCTTCCTCCCTTGCTTCCTTCGTGACCCTTCTTTTTGTCTTGATTGAACTTTACCAGAGCCTCATTGCCTCCTTCGGTGATGATGGCCCTTTCCAACAACGTAGAAAATGTGTCGATCCTTAGAACTGCCACCCTACTGTACACCCATGGTTTCAGGCCTAATTCAAAACTTCTTGCCTTTCTAGCTTCAGTGTCTACCTGGTGAGGTGCAAATCAGGCTAACTCATTAAATTTAGCTGCATACTCTACAACTGACATGTTCCCCTGCTTGAGCTCCAGAAACTTCACTTCCATGTTCTGCTTCATACTCTCCGGGAAATCGTTCTCGAAGAATAGCTCCTTGAAACGTTCCTATGGTATCACACCATCTCCAGCACGTCCTTTGTTGGCCTTCCACCAATAGTTCGCTTCACCCTTCATCATAAAGATGGCAAACCCTGTCTTCTGCTCTTCCGCCACCCTTGCAACCTCGAACACTTTTTCTATTTCTTCGATCCAGGTTTGGGCTTCAATCAGGTCTAGTGTTCCCTTGAACTCAGGAGGTCCTACTAGCTTAAAATCCTTGAAGCTAGCCAAATGTTGCGTAGGCTGCCGCTCTGGCTGTTCTCCAACAGGTGGGGGTCTATTTCGCATGGCTTCTGCCAGCAACTCAGCAAATGCCCTCATTGGGTCTAGGTGACCCTAAGTGTTATTAACCGATTCCTCAACCTTTTGGTTACGCGGTCGTCCTCTTGGCGTCATGATCTGATAAAAGAAAACCACCGACTTTTACTTATAGATCTAGGTCTCATGCAATAAGTCATTTAAGTCAATAATTAAAAGTAAAAGCATCTATCAAACACGTTTGATTTAAATAAAATAATTGTATTTATAATCATACACAACTGTCTCAATACAACCAGACTCAACATGTGGCATAATTCTATAAATGCTAAATGACATAGCCTGCCAACCATCAACTATCCCCTAACAAACAAAAGTGGGGAATAATAACCTTCCACCCCTCTATCAGAAACAAAATTGGGGTTCAACTACTATCCCATGCACGCTACAAGCATAGGGATTTACAACATAAGTAAGCCCCTATTATAACAAAAGTGGGACCTACTGCAAACAAAATGCTAAAAATAGCACATCACCGCCTGCTATGGCGAATTGCAACCCTGAGCTCCCGTCGAGCCAGCCTGTCGACCACTCGGCGCCTAATCACGCGTCTGTTGCTCCCCTCATCCCTGGGTACCTCCTCACCCTGTCCCAATTGGTAGATTTCGCAATCAATAAAACACGCGCAAGTATACGCGGCCCACAAGTAATATAAGATAAGTAGAGTGTCGAACCCATGAGGAATTATGTTAAATAATTACCAAATATCAATCGCATGAAAAATTAATCTAATTTAAACAATGACAATATGATTTGTTTTTGTTGTTGATTAAGACTAAATAAAGACAGTTTAGAAAATAAGGTTTAACTAACACGAATAGAATTCAAGATAAAAAGGTCTAAGATTACAATTTTCCCCAACTCTTCATTTAAACATCATACTCTCTCTTGTTTGGTAAATTAGAACATAAGAATTGTTATCCGAGAAATCACAAGTATATATAAGCCTCTCTCAATGGTCGAATACGTATTTCCTATTGTGGTGTATAGATATATTTCTATTCTACACACTAGCAAGAACCTCATATCAAGAACAATCAATAAGACACATGTCACGTAAAATCCGATTAACCATTCTATCAATTACCAACTTTCACAATAGAAATCATTAACCAAGGATTCTCAATTGGATACATGTGTTATTAGGGTATATGTTTATCCCGAATACAATCAAATTATCAACCCTCGAGAACAATACATAAGACTCACGTCACATAATCTCATACATTTTCCATAAAGAGTATCCAATTTTCACATGAATTCATAACTAGGTCTCAACTTATACTTCCTCTCTAAATTCCATATAAGTTACCAAGGTAGTTACGGGCCAAGCAATTAATCCTTAAGCAAAGGTTATGAACTCCAATTCATGTAATGACTAACTACCATTCAAAGAGAGAGCATTCAATTTAAACTACAAGTTGGGTTCCATTGCAATCTTAGAATAAAAAAGTTTAGATCATATTCAATCTCAATAACATCATCGACTGATTATAGTACATGGTTTGGAATTACAAAATAAGAATGAAGAACTAAAACATATGAAGATACACCCCTTTTGTGATGAGATTCCCGAATTGGTGTGGTGTAGTTCCTCTTCTCCAGCTCTTGTCTTCCTATTTCGTGCTCTTATCCTCCTTGAGTTGATGAGTTGTAGATAGAATCCTCCTTCTTCCTTGTTTGCTTAGGTCCCAAGAGAACTAGGGTTTTTAAAATGATGTCCAATGGTCTCTTCAATGATGTGGAAAAAATCATCCAATACCTAGCACAATAATTCCCTGTATGCCTGATAATTTCCTTCTCTCCTCATGTTACCGTTCTTGAAAATCCTCCCTTGGTGCGCCATTTCTGCAGAACAGGACAAAGCCAGTCGCACCTGCAAAACGACGAGCTCACCCCGGTGAGAAAAATGGCCTGGGGAGCTCGCCCCGGCGAGAATTTTAGCCTGGGGGGCTCGCCCCGGCGAGAATTTTACCGTTTTGCCCCTGGAAGTGCTAATTACCGCCACGGTCGTCCAAGGCTGCTCCCTACACAACAAAAGCCTAAAACAAGTAAATAGACACTATAAATACCTAAGGATAACAAAGAATTAGGTTCAAAAGATATCCAAATTGTAGGTATGAAACCCACTGATCAAATACCCCCAAACTTAAGACATTGCTTGTCCTCAAGCAAAAACAAAGGAAATGACGACTACACAATGCAATGAAGTAGATGAATGCAAATGCATGTGCTATAAGCCTAGAGCAGCCACGATAAGGAAATCAAGCCTCAACAATCGGAAACAACCAAACAACAACATCTCAACAATATGATTATCAGAAATGAAACCCATACCCATTTCGCCAAATGTTTAACCCTTATGTGTGTGTGTGGTTAGAATGTCAGAGTACGCAATGATCACTGTAGACACCCAAATTTTGCGTTCCCTATACTAACCGTGACAGGAGGGCAAAATCGTAAATTGAATCGGCCTGCGAGAGCAAAGGATGGGCACAAGCACGAACGCTCAACACCACCACAATGATTGGCGACCAAAGCTGACGTGACAATAAGGTCATCCGAAACGAGCATTCCCGAATGAGGTGGCACGTCTCCCGGAAATTCCCGGACTGCAAAATACAAGCCTGTCAGCGAAAATAGACGTTACGGCACGAAAGTCAAGGCGTGGCACGAAAATTGAGAAAGTCAAACCGTCCAGTCGTGGATTGATCTGCGGCCAATAAGTGCGCCTTTTGAAAACACGGAACTCGAAACACGGAACTCGAAATCAGGTGAGTGGAAGGCAGGCGGCCAGCCAGCCTATTTCAGCTCAGTTTCGTTGCAGCATACAGGGAGTTGAAGGTTGAAAGAATTTGGAGGAAGAAGAAGAGTTCAGCAGCCAAAAAAGCACGGAAATAGAGAGAAAAAAAGAGCAAATCTTGCAATCGAATAGGAAGAAAAGAGAGAAAAAAGGAGAGGATTTATATTCTTTTGATTTTGATTGTATCAAATATACTCCTCATCCTATTGAAATACACAAGTTCATATCCAATTTGATTTCAATTGCAAGGTGAAAATTCCTTTTGTTCTAGCAATTTATATCATATCATTTGGTTAAATTAGATGTAATCTTCATGTATCTTGTTGAACAATCATGGATTAGGGATTATTAGTGAGGGTTCCATTGGAACGAAATTTCTTCCTAATAACCCGAGGATATCCAATTGGTGAAATTTCTAGTTTGTTTATGATGATTTATTGGGTGTAATTTATTTAGATTTGTCATTTTCGATAATCATGGTGTGTTAGGCAAACCCGTATTGGTTAGTTTGGTAGTATTCATTTTGTGGGCATGTAGTAATATTGGGTGTGAGCCTAGGAATGCGACCCCGTGGTTCGAATCCGATGATGGACGTTTTGATGTATGTAATAGAGTCAAGATGCTCGTTTTTGTTAATCGTGTAATCGTCGGGCTTTAAAGCGATGCTAAGGCGAGAATCGGGTTTAAGGCCCCGTAGTAGTGGAATATGTGATTGTTGGCGCTCGGGGATGTCTTGATGGCTTACATGCCCATGGATAGCCCCGACGCGTATTTATGCTTTAGTTGGATTTCGTGACACCAAAATGATTTCAAGGATTAAACGATGAAGATTTTTCTAAAATCAATCAAAATAGGATATTAGCATCACGAGGCTAAAAATTGGAAATTCTAATGAAAATCGATTCCTATTTTTACGAGAAAGCTAAGGAGAAGTTGTTTTCAAATATCACGAAAAAATGGTTTTATAAAAAAGAAATAAATATTTTACTAAACCTTGATACATAGGGCGAAAGAGATCCTAGAAATTGCCCATCATTTATGAAAGCAACGTATAAGTCTCGATTCCTATTTTGGTTAAGGTTTAAGAGAATTCACGTTTTATCCAAACGACGCCTAATAAAGATTCATAGTTTTGACGAGTAAAATCAAATCTTTTCTCATGAATAAGGGAGCTCTCTCATACTAACGGAAACGACGTTCTAAAACATTCCCAAAACAAAACACGATTTCTCAATAAAATGCCAAATGTTTCATCTCTCATGAAAGAACTCACCACAACATTCACATAAGCACACACACACACACACACACACACACACCTGTATACACATTTTATGAATAAAAGGATAGGAAAGTATCAAGATTGCGGTAACCGTGTTTCACGGAAGTCGGGGGGTGCCTAACACCTTACCCTCGCTTAAGCAAGCCCCCGAACTCTATGAATCTAGGTTCGCAGACCAATTAATTCGGAGTCACACATGAGCCAGCGATTTACGAAAACGAAAACTCGGATGAGTTGATACATCCATTTCAAATATACCAACTGGCGACTCTAGTTAATTGGCTCATCGTAAAAAATAAAAAACGATCTTTCAAAACCCCGTCGACATCAATGCCGACCTTTTCCCAAAATCATCTAATAAAAAGGCTAAAAAATCAGAAAAGGACTACAATCGCGAAGGAAGCGAGAAAACCGGCGTCGACAACTGGCGACTCCGCTGGGGACTATTAGAGGGCTTAAGCTGCGTTCAAATCTTGATGTTATCCTATCCTTTTAAAATTCATAAAATGTGTGTGTGTACGATATTTTGATTTTTTACTCTTGTTGTGTGAATGTGTGTTTTGCCCAATAAATGAATGATTGAATGGATTTGCTTTACTTTTAATCATTTGCATACGGTGAGGACGATGAATGTGAATGTATGTTGAGAGAGTACCTCCTCCTGAGGCGAACCTGTCGGTTGCTTATTACTGGACTCGAAGGGGCTGCTCCCCGGAGATGGCTCAGGAAACGCACCACCCAAATTCGCTCCAATCGAAAGGATTCAGACGAGTAGATTGCGAAGATTTGGGGACCTTCATGCCGAAAAACCCGTGAGAGTAACTGTGACACCCCCAAATCTGGGTACTTAATTCCCACTGATTTGGTGTTCACTATAACATACAATCACATCTAACTACCCATAATCAAGAACAATTAAATAAACTTAAAGAATTATCTTCCCAAAATGGGTTACATCTCCAAACTATTAAATAATCAAATCCCAGGTTATCATAACCTTAATACATTAAATGCGGAATAAAATATAGTCTAAAACAAGTCTGGTACAAATGTTCATCAATTAAATATTAAATCTATAACTATTTCTGCATCTTGCCCTTGCCCTTACTGGTGGATGGCTCGTCCTGCTTCTCGGGCTTTGCTGAAATGTTTAGTGCAAGAGTGAGCAAACAATTGCCCACAAGAATGATAACAATAACTTTTAATTGAAATAGAGTTCAAATGAGAAGCAATGATTTTCTGAAGTTAATCAATAAGTAATCAAAGTTTGAATATATCTGAGGGTCTCAAGACCTCAAACTATGTCCTAGGTTAACAAGTATTTTTTTTTTCTACCGTAACCTTTAACAGTCTTAAAGACTATAAATGGACCTTCATCTCGTACTCAGGGGGATCAGTCCTTTGTACAATGTATTGTGCACAAACATTTTAACGCTAAGCGTAATAATCCCCTATGATAGGGTTGTTCATCTCAGTTTATAATAAGAGTCCGTACCAAAAAGAACTTGGCTTGGAACAAGTTTAGATAATCTAAGTTTTTGAAACGCTCATCAACTAAGGACTAGCTGAATTAATAATGGTTTGCTAGTCTAGTTCTTCAATAAAGTTTATATTCGAAGTTTGAATGATAGTCAATAACTGAATAAATAATATCTGGAACAAAATGTAATTACTCAACATAATATCAGCCTTGCTTGAATAACAATAAGCTAAGGATAATTAATTCACTCAAAGGAAGTAAACTTGTTGAAATAATAACAAGCTTAAGAAATAAATAACTTGCTATAACAATTTAACAAGTTTAGAGAAAGAAAACTTGCTCAATAACGTAAAAGTAATAAGTTGAGATAAGGAAACTTGCCTCAAGCGTAGATTACAAATTAAATAATTCACGATCCTTAAATCAACCTATACAATTAATTATAAGATGGTAACATAAATTAGTTACAAAATTTATAATCACTTTAGGTTCCTTTTACCTAATTATAGTATCTCATTTAGCATACTTTAGACTACAAATGCTAAGTAGCAACCATCTCGGTAATACATTAGTCACATTAATATAAGTTTAATTATGCATCATAATTTCCAAGAAAAGAAAATAAATATTTTTTTTTTAAAACAGTAGCGTTTCTCGCCGGGGCGAGAAAAAACTTAACAAAATCGTCGTCGGGGCGAGGATGTCGCCGGGGGGGCGGCGTTTCGCTTAACAATTTTGTCGCCGGGGCGACTCTGTCGCTGGGGCGAAGAAAACCAGTTCATTTCTATCGCCGGGGCGATAGACTTGACTGTCGTCTTCCCCAGCTCGCGAACCAGGGAAAACTTAGGCCAATTTGGCCAAAATTTTCCGAATTCTACCATCCAGAAAACAAG
The DNA here is from genome assembly GCA_034770075.1 of Aralia elata. Taxonomy (NCBI): domain Eukaryota; kingdom Viridiplantae; phylum Streptophyta; class Magnoliopsida; order Apiales; family Araliaceae; genus Aralia; species Aralia elata. The sequence goes on along the minus strand of CM068384.1, from coordinate 60,674,528 downwards.
TTAAATATACCCAAACATCATATATGACATAAAATATTTACCTAACATGTTCTGTAAAACATCTTAATCATTCAAACTCATAAACAACTAGTTTAAAACCAAAAATTCACTGTTAAAACCAAATATTCAAGTTTTAACCATTCTTATGAAATTAAACTCTGTAAATTCATTTTCCAACCAATTTAAACAATTCTTTTAGCATTACTCATATTTTTCATCAAATAATCATAAACAATTATCAATTTACCGATTAATAATCAATTAGAGCATCAATTAACATATATATATGCCATACATGAAATAAAACTCTGTAAAAACAAAGACTTCACTCTAAATCATGTTTTCATGAATTAATACCCCTAAATTGATTATTAATCAACATATAATCATCTAACACATGATTACTACTAATTACAACAACTAATTCATATATTTGGCACATAAATTCATATACAGAGAAATAAAACATAGTAAACAGTTTATACCTTCAAATTCTTAGAAATTTGATTAAGCTACCTTGGTTTTTAGAAATTCTTTCTCCAATATCCAAGCTTCTCTCTCAAATTCTCTCTTTTCTCTCAACTCTCAAATTCACAGAGTTTTTCTTTCTCTTTTCTCTCTGTTCTTCTCTTTTCTTTTCTTTCTTTCAACTGACGTTCTATTATTGATATAACTGATATAATACAAACTGATGATTTATTTTTTAAAAATAAAAACTGATGTTTTAAATAATAATAACGTATAATCTAACTTAATTCATCAGTTATAAAATTCAAAAGCCATAAGGCTATGTTTGGCAAACTAGTAAAAAAAATAACTCATTATTCTAACTAAAGGCTTGTTTGGTAAACACTAATAAGAATAACCTATTATTCTTATGTCTTGTTTGGTAAAACACAATTAAAATAATCCATTATTTCCAAACAAAGATCATAGGGCCTTGTTTGGTAAAATTAAATTAAACACTTTCTCATTTATTCTAATAAATCATTATAACATATAGTTTAAAATGTCACACTTCTAATTTAATTGAACTTATTATTCAATTAAACCTTACCAACTCAAATAATAATTTCATTTAACAAATAACAATAATACCAAATAAATTCTTTTATTCTAATAAATCATTATAACATATAGTTTAAAATGTCACACTTCTAATTTAATTGAACTTATTATTCAATTAAACCTTACCAACTCAAATAATAATTTCATTTAACAAATAACAATAATACCAAATAAACTCGTTTGTTACATTCTCCCCTCCTTACAAAGATTTTGTCCCCAGAATCGTAATACAAAAGTTAAACAAATAAGTGAGGGTAATTCTGCATCATTTTATCTTCGAGTTCCCACGTAGCTTCTTCAGCACTGTGGTTCCTCCAGATTACCTTAACGGAAGGTATCACTTTATTGCGAAGCACTTGCTCTTTCCTGTCTACTATCTGTACACGAACCTCTTCATAGGATAAATCTTGTTCAAATTGTATTGGTTCGTATTCGATTACATGCTTATAATCGGGCTTATACTGTCGTAGCACCGATATATGAAAGACATTGTGGACGTGGCCTAACTCAGGAGGTAAAGCTACCTCATAAGCGACCTCACCCACCCGTTTCAGTACTTCAAAGGGTCCAATGAATCGCGGACTTAGTTTACCCTTCTTTCCAAATCTGATTTTCCCTTTCCAGGGAGATACTCTGAGAAACACGAAGTTGCCGACCTCAAATTCGCGATTTTGTCGGTGTTGGTCAGCATACTTTTTCTGCCTGTCTTGAGCGGCTATCAGTCTGGCTCTTATTACGTGAACAATCTCAGCAGTTTGTTGCACCAGCTCGGGTCCTAATAGTCGACGTTCACCAACCTCAACCCAGCATAACGGAGTTCTGCATTTCCTTCCGTACAACGCTTCGTAGGGTGGCATGCCGATACTGGCGTGATGACTGTTGTTGTAAGAAAATTCGACCAAAGGTAAATGATCATCCCAGTTGCCCTTGAAATCCATGACACACGCTCTCAGCATGTCCTCCAACGTTTGAATTGTTCTTTCACTCTGGCCATCGGTTTGAGGATGATAGGCTGTACTCATTCGCAACTGTGTCCCCAAACAAGTTTGCAGACTCCTCCAAAACTTTGATGTGAACCGCGGATCCCTGTCTGACACTATTGATACTGGAACACCGTGCCTCGAGATAATTTCTTTGATATATAACTTCGCCAGCTGATCTAAAGTGAATCTGACTTTGATTGGTAAAAAGTGCGCTGATTTCGTCAGTCGATCCACGATGACCCATATCGCGTCATATCCCTTCTGAGTAGCTGGAAGACCTACCACGAAATCCATCGTGATATGCTCCCATTTCCATTCTGGTATCTCCAAAGGCTGTAGCAAACCACTTGGTCGTTGATGTTCTGCTTTTACTCGCTGATAGGTTAGGCACTTCGTAACACACTCAGCAACCTCTCTTTTCATGTTTGGCCACCAGAAATGTTGGCGAAGATCTTGGTACATCTTCGTACTTCCTGGGTGAACCGAAAATCTTGAACTATGGGCTTCGGTCAAAATCTCTTCTCTGATCTTTAGTTTTGCCGGAACCCAAATTCGGCCTTCAAATCTAAGCAGTCCTTCAGTGTCAACTTTGTATTTAAGCTTTTCGCCCTCAAGCAATCTTTTCCGTATCTCAGCACATTCCTCATCTTTGAGTTGCGCTTCCTTCACTTTTTCCACCAGAGTTGGTTGGGTTTCTATCTGAAATAATTTTTCGGTCGACGTCATCTGATTCTTTACTTCTAGTTCCAACTAAGCCATTTCCTCCACGAGCTTCTCCTGAGCGGTTAACAAAAACAATTTCTCCCGACCCTTTCTGCTCAAAGCGTCTGCAACCACATTGGCTTTTCCCGGATGGTATAGGATTTCACAATCATAGTCCTTGATTAACTCTATCCATCTCCTTTGCCGCATATTCAAATCTTTCTGTGTAAAAATATACTTCAGACTTTTATGGTCTGTGTATATTTCACACTTCTCCCCATAGAGATAGTGTCGCCAGATTTTCAGAGCAAACACCACAGCTGCTAACTCTAAGTCATGGGTCGGATACCCTTTTTCATAGTCTTTTAGTTGGCGCGATGCATATGCAATAACCTTTCCATTCTGCATCAACACACAACCAAGTCCCTTATGCGATGCGTCGCTATACACCACAAAATTTCCTGTATCATCTGGCAAAGACAATACAGGTGCCGAACTTAGTCTCTTCTTTAGTTCTTGGAAACTCTCTTCGCACTTCTCCGTCCAAACAAACTTCACTGATTTTCTTGTTAAATTCGTTAACGGAGTGGCGATTCTCGAGAAATCTTGAATAAAACGCCTATAATATCCTGCCAAACCTAGAAAACTCCTCACTTCTGACGGTGTTTTCGGCTGATCCCAGTTTATCACAACTTCGACTTTTGATGGGTCTACCGATATTCCGTCCTTATCAATCACATGCCCAAGAAATTGCACACGTTCCAACCAAAATTCGCACTTCGAAAATTTTGCATACAATTTCTCTTTCCTTAACGCCTCTAATGTCACCCTCAAATGCTCGACGTGTTCTTCCTGAGTTTTGGAATATACGAGGATGTCGTCTATAAACACCACTACGAATTTATCCAGAAATGGTTTGAACACCCTATTCATTAAGTCCATGAATGCTGCAGGCGCATTCGTTAAACCAAATGACATAACCAAAAACTCATAGTGACCATATCTAGTTCGAAATGCCGTCTTTGGTATATCCTCCTGTCTCACCTTCAACTGATGGTACCCACTTCGTAAATCTATCTTTGAAAAGTACCTTGCCCCCTTTAGTTGATCAAACAGGTCATCGATCCTTGGCAACGGATACTTGTTTTTGATCGTGACCTTGTTCAATTCTCTATAATCAATGCAAAGACGCATTGATCCATCCTTCTTCTTAACAAATAATACCGGCGCTCCCCACGGCGAAACGCTTGGTTGAATATACTTTTTATCTAGCAACTCCTGTAGTTGCGCCATCAACTCCTTTAATTCCACTGGAGCCATTCGATACGGGGCCTTCGATATAGGGGCCGTTCCCGGTGCTAAATCAATCACAAACTCGATTTCCCTATCTGGCGGTAATCCTGGTAAATCTTCAGGAAACACGTCCACGAAATCTCTAACCACTGGTATCTCTTCCAACTTTGCACCTTCCTTTCGCATATCAACTATGTAGGCTAGATACCCTACACAGCCTTGTCTCAACATCTTTCTGGCCTGCATCATCGTCAGACAACTCGCTTGTCTAGGCGATTTGCTACCATAAAATACAACCTTTGACGGAGTCATAAGGTTTATACACTTCTTTTGACAGTCAATGACTGCCCCATGATTAGTCAACCAATCCATACCCAATATAACGTCAAACTCCCCAAGTCGAATTGGGATCAAGTTTACCGTCGTTATCTGACCCTTAATATCTATTTGACAATCCTTGTGGATAAGTTTAACAGGAATTATTTCCCTATTCGCAATCTCTATGTTCATAGGGTAATCTAGTTCTTCCTGGGGTAATTTTAAGTTCTTAGCAAAATCATCGGATATAAATGAGCAAGTAGCACCCGAGTCAAACAATACATAAGCATTAATATTATTGACTGGAATGATACCTGGCACCACATCCTTTGACTGCACAGCGTCCTGCACCGTCATGTTGAACGTTCGAGCGGTAGGTCGGTTGGGCTGTGTCGGTCCGGTGATAGTCAGATTACCTCCACCGCTGCTCCCTTTTCCTGCACCAGCTCCTCCTGTAGCTGTTTTCTTAGGGCACTCTCTGGCAAAGTGATCCTTCGACCCGCAATTGAAACATGCTCCTTTCTTCGGATTAGGGCAATTTGGTGAAATATGGCCCTCTTGTCCACAGTTGAAGCACACCCGCTTACCCTTCAAACAAGCACCCATATGGCTCTTCCCACAGTTGCTGCACACCTCTATCTTCTTCTTCTGATTACCCTGCTGACTTCCCACAGAGTTACTATCATTCCACTTCCTTTTCTGATTACTGCCCCCATGGCTACCACTTGCTTTGTTTTCATTCTCATTCTTCTTTTTCTTCTGCTCCTGGTTGTACTTTGACAGAGCATCACTGCCTCCTTCAGCGATAATTGCCTTTTCTAGCACTGCCGCAAATGAACTTAGTTGAAACAACGAAACTCTACTATATAACTAGGGTTTCAGTCCCTGCTCAAATCTCCTAGCCTTCCGCTCATCCGTGTTAACCTGATATGGCGCAAACCTTGCCAGCTCATTGAACTTTGCAGCATATTCAGGTACCGTCATAGTACCTTGCTTCAGCTCTAAGAACTGCACTTCCATCTGGTTCTGCGCGCTTACTGGGAAGTATGTCTCGAAAAATATTTCTTTAAACCGCTCCCACGGTATTATACCCTGACCACCACGAGTTTTGTTTGCCTGCCACCAGTAGCTGGCTTCTGATTTCAGCATGAATGTCGCAAATGCCGTTTTCTGGTCTTCACCGACTCTGGCGACATCGAACACTTTCTCCATCTCCATAATCCATGTTTGAGCTTCAATCGGATTCATGGAGCCCTGAAATTCTGGAGGTCCGATAGCCTTGAAGTCTTTGAAGGTCGTGGCCTGCGCTTGGGGTTGGTTCGCAAAGGCTCCCGTTAACAAATTTACCAACTGCTGCATGGGATTAGCGTTGGCTTCTTCGTTGTTAGTAGATCCCTCGGGGGTCTGTTGACGTGTTGGTTGTCTTCTTGGAGGCATTTTACTGTTAAGAATTCTCGTTATTAAACTATTGCTCAATTACTCAAACATTTAAGTCTTAACTTAAACATTTATGAACAACACTTAAATACATAACACATCTGATAAACTTTCACATTTTATTCATTAACTGCTTAAAAACATAATAGAGATAACATCGTAGTTATTTACATCAAATCATCTATCCTGAAATCACAAAGTTCCAGGATTACATCATTATTCTATCCCATTAAATAAACTGGGATTAATCAACTTATTAACTCATAAATTTCATAATAACATAACTAATCATAATCTATGATGACATCCCACGACGTACAGCTTCCTGGCGTTCCTGCTCCATAATGCGTGTCATCATCCTACGATCCATCACATCTGGATGACGATTAGCTCGATCTTGAGCTCTGTCTATGGTAGTATGAAAAATATACTCCATCTCATCAATCTTGGCCTTCTTTGACCGCATTTCACACTCAACACGATCTGCATGATCAGCCTCCCTCAGCCAAGCTGTCTCCGCTCTCGCCCGCTTAGCTGACTCCTCTTTCAACTCATCTCGTACAATCTCATTCCTGGCTATCAACTGTCCGCGTCGATACTCAGACTGTGCTAGCCTCTGCTCAGCCTCTGCAAGACGTGAAGAAAGGTCTTGGATCTCAGCATCCTTCTGCTCTAGAGTGGTTTGACGTTCTGCAGCCTGTTCCTCTAACTCCTCCTTATCACTCTCTACATGAACCAACTTCCACTCCACGTCTCCAAGACGTATGTCTAGCTCCACAATCTCACTGCTCTTCTGCTCCAAATCAGACTGTCGCTCCGCCAGCTGCCTCTCTAACTCCTCCACTCTGTCCTGCAACTCTATGTTGCGATCATACACCTGCTCGTACATCTGAACACCCAAAGTAGATAATGATATCCCCTCAGGGTCTTCCTCCTCCTCCTCAACCTCTTCAGGGTCCTCCTCAGGATCCTCCTCAGGGTCCTCCTCAGGATCAGTCTCAGGCTCATACTCGTGACCTGTAACTGTAACCAATGGAGATAGCTCCCTCTGCACTAGCTGCTCATGAACCACGTGAATATCTCGGGGCTCCTCCTCCCTAGTCTGGCTGGGCTCTCCTCTATCAGTCATCCTGACAACAAAGTTTTAAGTTTTAATTACTAATTGACAATACTCGATAGTACTCGCGAGCACTTAAGTTTATTATCAAATAAGCACATAGCACATAATCGTTTTGTTGTCTTTTATGAATTTCCGTAATTCATTCCTTAGAACTCGATAAGAGTTTATCACCACTATATTCTCTATCTTCTAAAAGGCTACTACCCTAAGGTTTTCCCCACCTAAAGGTTCATAACCTACAGCTCTGATACCAACCTGTGACACCCCCAAATCTGGGTACTTAATTCCCACTGATTTGGTGTTCACTATAACATACAATCACATCTAACTACCCATAATCAAGAACAATTAAATAAACTTAAAGAATTATCTTCCCAAAATGGGTTACATCTCCAAACTATTAAATAATCAAATCCCAGGTTATCATAACCTTAATACATTAAATGCGGAATAAAATATAGTCTAAAACAAGTCTGGTACAAATGTTCATCAATTAAATATTAAATCTATAACTATTTCTGCATCTTGCCCTTGCCCTTACTGGTGGACGGCTCGTCCTGCTTCTCGGGCTTTGCTGAAATGTTTAGTGCAAGAGTGAGCAAACAATTGCCCACAAGAATGATAACAATAACTTTTAATTGAAATAGAGTTCAAATGAGAAGCAATGATTTTCTGAAGTTAATCAATAAGTAATCAAAGTTTGAATATATCTGAGGGTCTCAAGACCTCGAACTATGTCCTAGGTTAACAAGTATTTTTTTTTCTACCGTAACCTTTAACAGTCTTAAAGACTATAAATGGACCTTCATCTCGTACACAGGGGGATCAGCCCTTTGTACAATGTATTGTGCACAAACATTTTAACGCTAAGCGTAATAATCCCCTATGATAGGGTTGTTCATCTCAGTTTATAATAAGAGTCCGTACCAAAAAGAACTTGGCTTGGAACAAGTTTAGATAATCTAAGTTTTTGAAACGCTCATCAACTAAGGACTAGCTGAATTAATAATGGTTTGCTAGTCTAGTTCTTCAATAAAGTTTATATTCGAAGTTTGAATGATAGTCAATAACTGAATAAATAATATCTGGAACAAAATGTAATTACTCAACATAATATCAGCCTTGCTTGAATAACAATAAGCTAAGGATAATTAATTCCCTCAAAGGAAGTAAACTTGTTGAAATAATAACAAGCTTAAGAAATAAATAACTTGCTATAACAATTTAACAAGTTTAGAGAAAGAAAACTTGCTCAACGTAAAAGTAATAAGTTGAGATAAGGAAACTTGCCTCAAGCGTAGATTACAAATTAAATAATTCACGATCCTTAAATCAACCTATACAATTAATTATAAGATGGTAACATAAATTAGTTACAAAATTTATAATCACTTTAGGTTCCTTTTACCTAATTATAGTATCTCATTTAGCATACTTTAGACTACAAATGCTAAGTAGCAACCATCTCGGTAATACATTAGTCACATTAATATAAGTTTAATTATGCATCATAATTTCCAAGAAAAGAAAATAAATATTTTTTTTTTAAAACAGTAGCGTTTCTCGCCGGGGCGAGAAAAAACTTAACAAAATCGTCGTCGGGGCGAGGATGTCGCCGGGGCGGCGTTTCGCTTAACAATTTTGTCGCCGGGGCGACTCTGTCGCTGGGGCGAAGAAACCAGTTCATTTCTATCGCCGGGGCGATAGACTTGACTGTCGTCTTCCCCAGCTCGCGAACCAGTGAAAACTTAGGCCAATTTGGCCAAAATTTTCCGAATTCTACCATCCAGAAAATAAGTTAAATATACCCAAACATCATATATGACATAAAATATTTACCTAACATGTTCTGTAAACATCTTAATCATTCAAACTCATAAACAACTAGTTTAAAACCAAAAATTCACTGTTAAAACCAAATATTCAAGTTTTAACCATTCTTATGAAATTAAACTCTGTAAATTCATTTTCCAACCAATTTAAACAATTCTTTTAGCATTACTCATATTTTTCATCAAATAATCATAAACAATTATCAATTTACCGATTAATAATCAATTAGAGCATCAATTAACATATATATATGCCATACATGAAATAAAACTCTGTAAAAACAAAGACTTCACTCTAAATCATGTTTTCATGAATTAATACCCCTAAATTGATTATTAATCAACATATAATCATCTAACACATGATTACTACTAATTACAACAACTAATTCATATATTTGGCACATAAATTCATATACAGAGAAATAAAACATAGTAAACAGTTTATACCTTCAAATTCTTAGAAATTTGATTAAGCTACCTTGGTTTTAGAAATTCTTTCTCCAATATCCAAGCTTCTCTCTCAAATTCTCTCTTTTCTCTCAACTCTCAAATTCACAGAGTTTTTCTTTCTCCTTTCTCTCTGTTCTTCTCTTTTCTTTTCTTTCTTTCAACTGACGTTCTATTATTGATATAACTGATATAATACAAACTGATGATTTATTTTTTAAAAATAAAAACTGATGTTTTAAATAATAATAACGTATAATCTAACTTAATTCATCAGTTATAAAATTCAAAAGCCATAAGGCTATGTTTGGCAAACTAGTAAAAAAAATAACTCATTATTCTAACTAAAGGCTTGTTTGGTAAACACTAATAAGAATAACCTATTATTCTTATGTCTTGTTTGGTAAAACACAATTAAAATAATCCATTATTTCCAAACAAAGATCATAGGGCCTTGTTTGGTAAAATTAAATTAAACACTTTCTCATTTATTCTAATAAATCATTATAACATATAGTTTAAAATGTCACACTTCTAATTTAATTGAACTTATTATTCAATTAAACCTTACCAACTCAAATAATAATTTCATTTAACAAATAACAATAATACCAAATAAATTCTTTTATTCAAATAAATCATTTTTTTTAAATAAATCTCTTCATCATCTAATTTAATCATTAAATCAAATTAGAATAACAAATCATACTCAAATTAATATTTAACATTATTAAACGTAACATATACCCATTCCACAAAACTTAATAAATTATTTATTAAACTCAATAAATTAATAAAAATATTTATATAATACAACAAATATTTTTATTCAATCACAAAAATTTGCATTCGTTACAGTAACCCTATGATAGGTCAGCCTCAGATTAACCCAACGCAAGAAAAGTCTCTTCATGCCCTTTTACGTTCACGCGTATAAATGTCATGATCCCACTCATATATGCCTCCCTTTATGTCAAGAGAAATTACTAACCTCTATATTTGGCAGGGAACAGCTGGGGAAGCATAATAAAGTCATGTTTGGCATTGGTTATTGCATTAAAGGACTACTAACTTTCTGTTTTACAGGGAAAGATTAAAAAACCCAAAAACACAAAAGTTACAGCTTTAGCATGCATCCACATTTTTCATTCCCCTGGACTAAACTTCGAACCATTGTCTCTGTAGGATTGCTCCTCAAACCCGTTCGCAGTCTAAAAGGGCCCAAAACTCTACATCTGAAATGGCTGAGCTCCCACCTACTAATCCTGGCTCCATATCTAAGGAGGAATTTGATGACTTCAAGAAGCAAATGTTAGAAATGGCCATAATGCTGAGGGAACAATTGATACCTCGACAGGATCCACCTAAAGAGGATCCACCCCAACCTAAGGGCGAGCCAGTCGTCCCAAAGGCCATTCCCGTACCTAACAAGACAATGATTACTATCCTGGAAGAGGGAGATATGGATGACCTGCGAAAGAAGATGAAACAAATGGAGAAAACTATCCAATCTCTGAAGGGCATAGGGTCCCTAGGCAGAGTTAATTACTCAGATCTTTGTGTCTTCCTCGGAACCAGATACCCGGAGAAATTTAAAATCCCCGAATTTGAGAAATACAATGGGAAGGGGGATCCTTATACACATCTGAAAATCTACATCGGGGAGTTGGGATCTTATGCAGAAGACGAGGGTCTAAGGATGCAACTTTTCCAAACGAGCGTGACAGGAGAAGCGAGAATCTGGTATGCCCGTCTCGACAATGCCCGGATTCACAATTGGGAGGAATTAGCCCACACCTTTTTAACACAGTATAGCTTCCAGGCACAAATGGCCCCTGATAGATACCAAATGACAAAAGTTAAGAAGCAACCCAGGGAATCCTTCAGGGATTATGCACAACGATGGAGGGGTATGGCCGCACAGGTGAATCCCCCAATGAGTGAGTCGGAAATGGTGATGACCTTCGCGGATATTCAAGAGGCCCCTTATTATGAGCGGGTTATATCAGGGATTGGTAGGCCTTTTGCCGAGATGATTAAACACGGAGAACTGGTGGACATGGGTTTGAAGTCTGGCAAGATTATGGATTTCACGGCTTTGGAGACAGCTGCGGAGCAAATCCGGAGTGGAAACTATGGCAGTGCTTCCCAGAGAGCCCAAAAGAAAAGGGAGGAGGATGTTTCCCTCATTCTGCAGGGCTCATCTAAGAAGGTGGATAATAGCCCTCTAGTGCGACCACAGAGAATTGCACCACCCCGACAGCCTAATTTCAATGATCGAAGGTCGGACGAACGAAGAAGATTTGAGGCCTCAAGAGATCGGGTATTCACCCCGCTCGGGGATCCTCTTGAGCGGATTTTGGCGGTATTGATAGCCCAGAAGAAAATAGTCGATCTGGCACCCCCAAGTGACCCGAATGGAAGAAGGTTCGACCCAAGCAAGCGATGCGCATACCACTCAGGTTCCCCTGGTCATGATACGCAGGAATGTTGGACGCTGAAGCATAAAATTCAGGACTTGATTGATAGTGGGGAAATCGTGGTGGAACAGCCAGGGTCACCAAATGTTAAATCCTCTACCTAAGCATGATGGGGAAGGGGGTAAATCCAGAAGTATAGAAGTGAATCCCGACCAGTAAAAGATCAATGGGTTTTAAAATTCTGAGTTTTATTTCAAATCCCTGCACGCTCATGTCATTTTGTCATGTTATCCAAAAAGAAGATCATGTGCTGACATGTTTTATATATATGACAAGCATTTTTTTTTGTTTTATGGCAGTACCCCGAATTGAGGCATTCTAGCCTGACAAGCAATAGGCCAAATTTGAAGGAGGATCACGATTTTTGGTATAAAGCTATATTTCGATCTGATGGGGATCGAGCAGGACGAGACAGATATCGACAATACGCCTGACGAGATCAAAGGATGGGTCGAGGGTAAACCCAAACCCGACTTAGTCCAAACCTTCGCCGTCAAACATCAGAACCCCTAATGGTCACAAAGAAACCGGAGTAGGGGCAAAAAAAAATCAAAAAATCAAAAAATTTTCTCAAAAATCAAAAATCCCCCAAATCTTTCAACAAGTCAAAGGACCCGATCTTTTGTCAGCCCTGCGAGATACCGATATGAGATACCGATGCAACCAAAAAAGAGAGAAAAAAGGAGAGGATTTATATTCTTTTGATTTTGATTGTATCAAATATACTCCTCATCCTATTCAAATACACAAGTTCATATCCAATTTGATTTCAATTGCAAGGTGAAAATTCCCTTTGTTCTAGCAATTTATATCATATCATTTAGTTAAATTAGATGTAATCTTCATGTATCTTGTTGAACAATCATGGATTAGGGATTATTAGTGAGGGTTCCATTGGAACGAAATTTCTTCCTAATAACCCGAGGATATCCAATTGGTGAAATTTCTAGTTTGTTTATGATGATTTATTGGGTGTAATTTATTTAGATTTGTCATTTTCGATTATCATGGTGTGTTAGGAAAACCCGTATTGGTTAGTTTGGTAGTATTCATTTTGTGGGCATGTAGTAATATTGGGTGTGAGCCTAGGAATGCGACCCCGTGGTCCGAATCCGATGATGGACGTTTTGATGTATGTAATAGAGTCAAGATGCTCGTTTTGTAACGTGTAATCGTCGGGCCTTAAAGCGACGCTAAGGCGAGAATTGGGTTTAAGGCCCCGTAGTAGTGGAATATGTGATTGTTGGCGCTCGGGAATGTCTTGATGGCTTACATGCCCATGGATAGCCCCAACGCGTATTTATGCTTTAGTTGGATTTCGTGACACCAAAATGATTTCAAGGATTAAACGATGAAGATTTTTCTAAAATCAATCAAAATAGGATATTAGCATCACGAGGCTAAAAATTGGAAATGCTAATGAAAATCGATTCCTATTTTTACGAGAAAGCTAATGAGAAGTTGTTTTCAAATATCACGAAAAAATGGTTTTATAAAAAAGAAATAAATGTTTTACTAAACCTTGATACATAGGGCGAAAGAGATCCTAGAAATTGCCCATCATTTATGAAAGCAACGTATAAGTCTCAATTCCTATTTTGGTTAAGGTTTAAGAGAATTCACGTTTTATCCAAACGACGCCTAATAAAGATTCATAGTTTTGACGAGTAAAACCAAATCTTTTCTCATGAATAAGGGAGCTCTCTCGTACTAACGGAAACGACGTTCTAAAACATTCCCAAAACAAAACATGATTTCTCAATAAAATGCCAAATGTTTCATCTCTCATGAAAGAACTCACCACAACATTCACATAAGCACACATACACACACGCCTGTATACACATTTTATGAATAAAAGGATAGAAAAGTATCAAGATTGCGGTAACCGTGTTTCACGGAAGTCGGGGGGTGCCTAACACCTTCCCCTCGCATAAGCAAGCCCCCGAACTCTATGAATCTCGGTTCGCAGACCAATTAATTCGGAGTCACACATGAGCCAGCGATTTACGAAAACGAAAACTCGGATGAGTTGGTACATCCATTTCAAATATACCAACTGGCGACTCTGGTTAATTGGCTCATCGTAAAAAATAAAAAATGATCTTTCAAAACCCCGTCGACATCAATGCCGACCTTTTCCCAAAATCATCTAATAAAAAGGCTAAAAAATCAGAAAAGGACTACAATCGCGAAGGAAGCGAGAAAACCGGCGTCGACAATCACAATTCGATCTAAGAACTACAGTGCTCAAAAGAAGATAAAACAGTCAATAACCAACTACTAGTATCTCACATGCTCACTAGCTTTTATTTTCACACTCTATTTAGCTATATTCTATAATAATCACCGAGTGCGTTTTACGCTCCATCTCGATGATAGTTTTATTTACATCTAGATCTGTGCAATGTCTATCTTCATTAGGCTTTTCAATGTCATCCATGTAGCAAACTTTCCACCGATGACTCCCAAACCAGATGGTTTTAGGGCACCAAGCGTAGAAATGCTCCAAAGGGCTTACTTGTTCGAATGACGAAGGCCACAAAGATAAACTAGTCAAGATCTGCTCATATCTGTCTATACTACATTTTCAATTATTACCAGCATTCAAGACAGACATCGAAGCAGTATATAAGCATATCAAATTTTTTTTTTATTTGTTTTTTATTTTTTTTAAGATGGCTATCCGATCTTTTAATGAGCAACAGTTTCAGAGAGTTGAACTTAAAATCTCACGTACTCAACAACATTGATATGTGCATTAGGAACTCAAAGGGTTAAAAATTTAATGGAATCAGGCACAAGTTAACATTTTTAATATAGCAATTTAGATCCAAAGTACTGAATACATTAAAACAGTGATCACCATGTCATCATCGGTCTTTCCTTAAATGCACTGTTCATAAGCTTCTAAATGCAGTTCTATAAGATACTATATAAAAATAAACACTAAAGAAAAGCAGACGATGAATATGTACAATGATCATCAAGCAAATGACAATAACAGTAATAATTATTAATAGCAAGAAAAGTCATTTTGATGATTCACCTCAAATTTTTTATTTTTTATTTTTTTGAAACACACTACATGGATGCAAAAACTACAACTAAATGCAATATGCTAAAATACTATAACTAAAAACTCAAAACACCCCCAAACTTGAAATAAACAATGTCCTCATTGTAGAAAAGACAAAGAAATGAAGAACTGAGGACTTCCCTTGGATATCAATCGACGGGGTGGTCCTCCACCTCCTCGACGTCAGAGTCAGATGGTGGGAAAGGAGGTAGCAGTGTAGGCGCAGGGAAAGGAAGTGGAGCTGCATTCGGGTACTGTGCTGCTAGAACCGCGTTGAAGCTAGTGGTGTAGTTCCACATGTGCTCCTGCCTCTCTGCTATGCGCTGATTCTGCCTCTCTAGCCTCTTAGCTCATCTGTCTATAAGCAACTAGAGGCTGCGAATCTGAGAGCTGAACTTTGCCTTAGGCTGCGATGAACTGGCAGGCAACTGAGCATCATCCTCCTCATCCTCAAAAGTAGCCACAATGATAAAGCCTCGGCCTCGAGGATGTGACTCGGCTCCATCCCATACTTTGTACCTCGCAATCAGTCTGTGGTCGAGGATCTGTGATGGCTGCTGTGTTACCTCATCATCTCGCCACTGTACCCCTGCCTGCCTGCATAATTCGCATATGAGGGAGGGGTGAGGTAATCTGCACTAAACATTACCCCTCAGGAGCTGGCGGATACTACCCTCGATGATGTTTCCTACATCAATCGTGAAGTCCATGACAATAGCATATAGCAACGCTGCCTTGTCCTTCGAAACATCGCTCACGTGCTGGGATGGCATGAGCTTGGCACTCAGGAATGCGTACCAAATCTTTCCATATAAGCTAAGGTCTTTGCTGTGGAAAAGATAGGCGCCTGTCTCTTTTAGTGATCCATGTGGTGCCTGACTTGCACAAATCTGTCACAATCTTATCATAATCCGGCTGAGAGCGAATGAACTCTGTGTACTGGCACACGTCAGGTGGCACCAAGTTATAGTAGTTATTAATGGCCTTTGCACTGAAAGGTACCCTCCTCCCCCCTGACTGTGGCCTCAAACGGCTGTCTGTCCCGAGCATTAGCGTAGAATTCCTGTACCACAGAAGCAACTGCCAGGTCGGGGTGGTGCGTGAAGGTATCCCAAACCCTCTCATCAATCTGCTCCCAGAACTCCTTATCAACACCCTTTTCTGGCCTGAGGCCCCGCTCGGGAGTTAGAGCTTTACCCGTGATGAACTCGTCAAATCTGTCGGCTGCCTTAGCACTAATGAATTTGCTGTGGTTATACTGTCGGGGTGGCGTGGAGGCGGAGCCCTCACTATGGAATCTCTTTGGAGGCATGGTAACAACTGGACTGAATATCCTTTTGAAACTGAACCAAGCACCTGCTGTGCACTTAGCAGAAACTATGTAACACTAGTTCCCCCAAACTCAAATGTTGCTCAAACCCCAATTTCCTGCAAGAAGTTCTCAATATGTACCAAATATATAAAACCCAACCTCCAATTGAGCCAACACAAACTCAATTGGGAATCCAATATCAACAGTGCAATAGAGCATATGAATGGCAGTTCAAATTAATCAACACAGATACACCCAATTTAGTGGTTAATATACTCAATTATAACCCAATTGAATTCTCAGATGCAATGCGACTCAAAATTAACAATAACTAAAGCAATTACAGTGAGAAATCAATCCTCAGTTGGGAAACCTTGCCTCTGTCAGTTGGATTTGCTTGAATTTACCAACTTATAGCTTGAGAACAGAAGGAGGTGTATTGAGACTGAGTTATAGCCACAATTGCTCAACTTAATCAACCAATTGTGAGTGGCTTCAATGGTGGTGACTGAATTGGTGGTAATGACTATAAACCCTAAATGGAATGGAATTTGTGTGGAAAAAGGGGTTGCCAATCCTCTTATGAAGTTAAAATTGAGAGTGGGTGTGTGCTAAGGTGTATTTCGAATGGTTTGGGTCGGTTTGGTGGTGCTGGATGCTAGGTTGCAGAAGGTAAGGATGAAGAGGAATGGAGAAAAATTCGAACGGGAAGGAGTTTTTAGGTTCTGCAAATCCGCGTCTCTCGCCGGGGCGAGAGATTTCTTCACGTTTTTTCTCACCGGGGCGAGAGATCCCAAGCCAAAATCCTCGCTGCGGCGAGCTCACCTGTAAAAGCAAAATTTGATTTTTTGAAATTTTAAGACAGGGACCATGTTTAATATCACTCCCCTGTATCCTTGCAACCTACAAAACACATATTAGGAACATAGGGCCAAAAATGACTCTCGAAAGCGACTCGACGCTGAAAATCCTCAACTAACACACAACACACTAAATATGAAAAACTTAAAAACTAACTACTATGAAAAATACAGTAAATAAGACACACAAACTGAACATAAAGGATACGAAAAATGGTGGGTTTCCTCCCACTGAGCGCTTGGTTTAAAGTCCTCAGCCCGACTTTTCATTGCATCAAGCTTGATCGGCTAGAGTGACTGAGGTTTTCTGGCGATCGAAGCCTCCACCCCAATAATGCTAAAGCCATTGGCTATTAACTTTGAATGATTCCTCCGAATTATTGCCATAAACTTCTACAGCCCCGTGAGGAAATGCGTGCTTGACAATGAAAGGCCCCGACCAACGTGACTTGAGCTTTCCTGGAAAAAGCCTCAATCTAGAGTTGTATAGCAGTACTGCTTGGTCAGGCTCGAATTTTCTGTCAACAATTTTCTTATCATGCCATTTTTTTTCCTTCTCCTTGTATAATTTTGAATTCTCATAAGCTTGCAGTCGGAACTCATCAAGTTCATTGAGCTGAAGAAGCCTTTTCTCTCCTGCAGCTGTGAGATCAAAATTCATCTTTCTTATGGCCCAGAACGCCTTATGCTCAAGTTCAACTGGGAGATGGCATGCCTTGCCATAAACTAACTGGTATGGTGACATACCAATGGGTGTTTTATAAGCTGTTCTGTATGCCCAAAGTGCAACATCCAGCTTTGTTGACCAATCCTTTCTTGTAGGATTGACGATCTTTTCCAGAATTTTCTTCACTTCTCTGTTCGAAACCTCAGCTTGTCCATTGGTCTGGGGGTGATATGCAGTAGCAATTCTATGATTGACCCCATATTTTCCCAAGAGGACTGCAAAGTGCTTATTGTAAAAATGACTCCCTTCATCACTGATCATGGCCCTTGGAGTACCGAACCTTGTGAAGATATTCTTTTGAAGAAATTTCAGCACTACCTTGGAGTCATTAGTAGGCAATGCAGCTGCCTCCACCCATTTAGATACATAATCTACTACCAAGAGAATGTATAGATTGTTGAAAGAGGGCGGGAATGGTCCCATGAAGTCTATACCCCAAACATCAAAGACTTCAACCTCCAAGATAATGTTCAAAGGCATTTCATGTTGTTTAGAGATGTTCCCCACTCGTTGACATCTATCACATCTTAGAACAAACTGATGAGCTTCTTTAAACAAAGTTGGCCAGAAGAACCCTGCTTGCAACACCCTAGTAGCCGTCTTTTCACCCCCGTAATGACCTCCATATAACGAATCATGACAGTGATGAAGAATGCTCTCAACCTCACTTTGTGGAACACACCTTTGAATCATTTGTTCCACGCAACGTTTGAACAAATACGGCTCATCCCACATATACCTCTTCACGTCATGAAGAAACTTTTTCTTTTGCTGCCACGACAAGTCTGGGGTGAGTGTGTTACTAACCAAGTAGTTAGCAAAATCAGCATACCATGGAATTTCGCCTTGAACCACAAACAGTTGTTCATCCAGGAAAGATTCATTGATTATAACTTTGTCTTCCTTATCATGACCTGGATTTTCCAATCTAGATAGATGGTCGGCTACTTGGTATTCAGTCCCCTTTTTGTCCCGAATTTCTAAGTCAAACTCTTGCAGCAATAGGATCCATCTAATCAACCTCGATTTAACATCCTTTGTTGCAATTAAATACCGAATAGCTGAATGGTCCGTGAATACAACCACCCTTGTTCCAATTAAGTAAGATCGAAACTTGTCAAAAGCATAAACTACTGCAAGCAATTCTTTCTCAGTAGTGGTGTAGTTGAGTTATGCATCAGTTAAGGTTTTGCTGGCGTACTAAATAGCATGAAAAACCTTCTCCTTGCGCTGTCCCAAAACAGCCCCAACTGCATAATCACTAGCATCACACATCAATTCGAAGGGCTTTGACCAATCCGGATCAATTATCACTGGTGCAGTGGTTAATTTCTTCTTTAGAAGCTCAAATGCGATCAAACACTCTTCATCAAACTTGAACGACACATCTTTCTCTAGTAAACTGCATAAAGGCTTTGAGATCTTAGAAAAGTCCTTAATGAATCTTCGGTAAAACCCCCGCATGTCCCAAAAAACTGCGAATGCCCTTCACTGAGGTTGGTGGAGGCAAATTTTCTATTGTTTCAACTTTTTCTCTATCCACCTCTAGACCCTTTGATGACACTTTATGCCCAGGTATGATCCCCTCTTGCACCATGAAGTGACATTTTCCCCAGTTGAGCATTAGATTAGTTTCCACACATCTCTTCAGTATTAGAACTAGATTTTCCAAGCAGTTGTCAAATGAGTCACCAAACACTGAGAAGTCATCCATAAAAACTTTTACATTGCATTCTACCAAATCCGAGAAAATAGCCATCATGCACCTTTGAAAAGTGGTCGGTGCATTACACAATCCGAATGAGACCCTTCTAAACGCAAAAGTACTAAATGGACATGTGAAGGTGGTCTTTTCTTGGTCCTCCGGAGCTATAACAATCTGATTATAGCCCGAATATCCATCCAACAAGCAATAGTACTCATGCCCAGCCAGTCTATCCAACATTTGATCAATGAAGGGTAATGGAAAGTGATCCTTTCGGGTTGCTTTATTAAGCCTCCTGTAATCCATGCACACTCTCCAACTGGTCACTGTCCTTGTCAGAATTAACTCATTATTTTCATTGGCCACAACAGTCATACCCCCTTTCTCGGGTACACACTGAACCGGACTTACCCAAGCACTGTCAGAAATGGGATAAATTATTCCAGCATCTAACCACTTCATATCAATCGCATGAAAAATTAATCTAATTTAAACAATGACAATATGATTTGTTTTTGTTGTTGATTAAGACTAAATAAAGACAATTTAGAAAATAAGGTTTAACTAACACGGATAGAATTCAAGATAAAAAGGTCTAAGATTACAATTTCCCCCAACTCTTCATTTAAACATCATACTCTCTCTTGTTTGGTAAATTAGAATATAAGAATTGTTATCCGAGAAATCACAAGTATATACAAGCCTCTCTCGATGGTTGAATACGTATTTCCTATTGTGGTGTATAGTTATATTTCTATTCTACACACTAGCAAGAACCTCATATCAAGAACAATCAATAAGACACATGTCACGTAAAATCCGATTAACCATTCTATCAATTACCAACTTTCACAATAGAAATCATTAACCAAGGATTCTCAATTGGATACATGTGTTATTAGGGTATATGTCTATCCCGAATACAATCAAATTATCAACCATCGAAAACAATACATAAGACTCACGTCACATAATCTCATACATTTTCCATAAAGAGTATCCAATTTTCACATGAATTCATAACTAGGTCTCAACTTATACTTCCTCTCTAAATTCCATATAATTTACCAAGGTAGTTACGGGCCAAGCAATTAATCCTTAAGCAAAGGTTATGAACTCCAATTCATGTAATGACTAACTACCATTCAAAGAGAGAGCATTCAATTTAAACTACAAGTTGGGTTCCATTGCAATCTTAGAATAAAAAGTTTAGATCATATTCAATCTCAATAACATCATAATCTGATTATAGTACATGGTTTGGAATTACAAAATAAGAATGAAGAACTAAAACATATGAAGATACACCCCTTTTGTGATGAGATTCCCGAATTGGTGTGGTGTAGTTCCTCTTCTCCAGCTCTTGTCTCCCTATTTCGTGCTACTATCCTCCTTGAGTTGATGAGTTATACATAGAATCCTCCTTCTTCCTCGTTTGCTTAGGTCCCAAGAGAACTAGGGTTTTTAAAATGATGTCCAATGGTCTCTTCAATGATGTGGAAAAAATCATCCAATACCTAGCACAATAACTCCCTGTATGCCTGATAATTTCCTTCTCTCTCCTCATGTTACCGTTCCTGAAAATCCTCCTTTGGTGCGCCACTTTTGCAGAACAAGACAAAGCCAGCCGCACTGTAAAACGACGAGCTCGCCCCGGCGAGAAAAATGGCCTTGGGAGCTCGCCCCAGCTGGAGCTCACCCTGGCGAGAATTTTAGCCTGGGGGGGCTCGCCGCGGTGAGATCCTCTTTCCTGCAGGAATTATCATTTTGCCCCTGGAAGTGCTAATTACCGCCACGGTCGTCCAAGGCTGCTCCCTACACAACAAAAGCCAAAAACAAGTAAATAGACACTATAAATACCTAAGGATAGCGAAAAATTGGGTTCAAAAGATATCCAATTTGTAGGTATGAAGCCCACTCATCAGTCCCTCAGCCTGCCTATGGAAGTAGTCAAGCCTAAACGGAGGGAATCAATCTCTGTAGTCCGGGCTGCCAACTGCTCTATAGCTGTAGACACCCAAATTTTGCGTTCCCTATGCTAACCATGACAAGAGGGAAAAATTGTCAATTGAACCGGCCTATGAGAGCGAAGGATGGGCACGAGTACGAAGACTCGACGCCACCACGACGATTTGCAACCAAAACTGACGTGACAGCAAGGCCGTCCGAAATGAGCATTCCTGAATGATGTGGCACGTCTCCCAGTAATTCCCGGACTGCAAAATACAAGCCTGTCGGCGAAAACCGACGTCACGACACGAGAATCGAGGCGTAGCACAAAAATCGAGAGAGTCAAACCAGCCAGCCGCGGATTGATCTGCGGCCAGTAAGTGCGCCTTTTGAAAACACGGAACTCGAAACACGTAATACGAAAACCAATGGGGGCGGCCAGCCATCCGCAGATCCATCTGCGGCTGGCTCTGGCCAGCCTATTTTACCTCATTCCTTCATTCAGCATACAAGGGTTAGAGAGGAAGAAAGAATAAGCAGCAGCAGCTCAGAAAAAGAGAGAGAAATAGCAGAATTTGGCAACAAAATAAGAGAGAAAGAAACAAAAAGGGAGAGGATTTATACTCTTTTGATTTGATTGTATCATAGATACTTCTCATTCTATTCAAATATACAAGTTTACATCCACTTTGATATCATTTGCAAGGTGAAATTCTCCTTGTTATAACAATTTCTATCACATCATTTGGTTAAATTAAATGTAGTTTTCATATAATTTATGGTGGGACAATGAATTAGGGATTATTGGTGAGGGTTCCATCAGAACAAAATTCTTCCTAATAACCCGATGATATTCATTTATTGAATTTTTTGTTTGTTTTACGGTGATATATTGGGCGTGTTTCCTTTAAGTTGCTATTTTAGGATATCATGGCATTGTTAGATTATCCGTGTTGGTTATTTCTTGTAATATCCGTTTTGTGGGTGTGTGGAAATTTCGGGTGTGAGCCTAGGAACGCGGCCCCGTGGTCCAAATCCGATGATGAACATCTTTTGATGTAGGTAGTAGGAGCGATGTAGTTTTCATTGTACGTATGTAATCGTCGGGCCTTAGAATGACGCCAAGGCGAGAATCGTGTTTAAGGCCCCGTCATAGTGAAAATATGTGATTGTGGGCGTTCGGGGTTATTTTGATGGCTTACATGCCCGTGAATAATCCCCTATGCATTATAATGTTTGATTTGAATTGCAACACCAAAAAGGATATCAAGGCTAAACGATGAAGATTTTCTTAAAACCAATCAAACTAGGTTATTAGCATCACGAGGATAAGAAATTGGAGGTGCTAAGGAATGTCGATTTCTATCTTAACGAAAGGCAAAAGAAAAAAAATCGTTTTCAAACATCACAAAAAATGGTTTTATAAAATAAGTAACATTTTATTAAATCCTTGTGCATAGGGTTAAAGAGATCCTAGAGGTTGCCCATCATTTGAGTTACGAAAGCAACGTATAGATCTCGATTCCTATTTTAACGAAGGTTTAAAAAACTCTTGTTTTGCCAAAACGACACCTAAAGAAAAATCCCATGGCTTTTGACAATTAAAATCAAACCTTTTTCATAAAGAATAAAGCTTTCTCGTATAAATCGAAGGACATTCTAAAGCATTCTCAAAGCACGACTTCCCATAAAAACCCCAAAAGATTCTTTCATACAAACTCACCACGATATTCACATAGACACACACACGCGCACACACACACGCATTTTATGAATTAAAGGATAGGAAAAGCATCAAGATTGTGGTAACCGTGTTTCACGGAAAACGGGGGGTGCTTAACCTTCCCCTCGCTTAAGCAAGCCCCCGAACTCTATGAATCTCGGTTCGCAGACCAAATAATTCGGAGTCACATATGAGCCAGCGATTTACGAAAGAACGAAACTCAGATGAGTTGGTACATCCATTTCAAATATACCAACTAGCGACTCTGATTAATTGGCTCATCATAAAAAACGATATTTCAAAACCCCGTCGACATTAATGCCGACCTTTTCCAAAAATCATCTAATGAGAAGGCTAAAATTGGAAAGGATAAAAATCGCAACGGAAGCGATTCCTCCTGGCTTCGACAGCTAGCGACTCTACTGGGGAGATTAGAGGGCTTAAGCCGCGTTCAAATATTGATGCTATCCTACCCTTTAAAAATTCATAAATGTGTATGTACGTGCGATATTTTGACTTGTTTTACTTATTGTTGTGTGAATGTGTGTTTTTTCCAATAAATGATTGATTGAATGGAATGACTTTACTTTAAAGAAATCATTTGCATACGGTGAGGACGATGAATGTGAATGTATGTTGAGAGAGTACCTCCTCCTGAGGCGAACCTGTCGGTTGCTTATTACTGGACTCGAAGGGGCTGCTCCCCGGAGATGGCTCAGGAAGCGCACCACCCAAATCCGCTCTAATCGAAAGGACTTAGACGAGTAGATTGCGAAGATTTGGGGACCTTCATGCCGAAAAGCCCGCGAGAGTAACCTTAGGATAGGTCAGCCTCAGATTAACCCAACACAGGAAAGGTCTCTTCATGCCTTTTTACGTTCGCGCGTATAAATGTCATAGTCCCATTTAATATTCATATATGCCTCCCCTCTTGTCAAAAGAAGTTACTAACCTCTATGTTTTGCAGGGAACAACTGGGGAAGCATGATAAGTCGTGTATAGCATTTATTATTGCCATAAGGGATCGCTAACATGTTGTTTTGCAAAGAAAGATTAAAAAACCCAAAATCACAAAAAAAAAATTACCGCTTTAGCATGCATCCACATCTTTCATTTCCCAAAGACTAAACTCCAAATCGTTTTTCTGCAGGATTGCTCCTCAAACGCGTTCGCAATCTAGGAGGGCCCAGGTTTCTACATCTGAAATGGCTGATATTCCACCTACTAATCCTGGTTCCATATTTAGGGAGGAATTCGATGACTTTAAAAAACAGATGTTGGAGATGGCCACAATGCTAAAAGAACAGTTCCTACTCAAACAGGATCCGCCAAATCAGGGACCGCATAATGTACCACCACCAGGGGGTGACCAGAATCCTCCTAAAAATGGTGCAATCCTTTTTAAAGATGACTAACCCCAATTCAAGGGCGAGCCAGTAATCCCCAAGGCCGCTCCTGCACCTTACAGGACAGTAATCACGATTCCAGAGGAGGGAGATACTGATGACTTTCGAAGGAAAATGAGGCAGATGGAAGAAACCGTCCAATCTCTAAAAGGCATAGGTTCCCTAGGCAGGGTTAATTATTCAGATCTATGTGTCTTCCCCGGAACCAGATATCCAGAGAAGTTTAAAATCCCCGAATTTGAGAAATACAATGGGATAGGGGATCCTTATACACATCTGAAAATATACATTGGGGAGCTTGGATCTTATGCAGAAGACGAGGGTCTAAGGATGCAATTATTCCAAAATAGCCTGACGGGAGAAGCAAGAATCTGGTATGCCCGTCTTGATAATGCCCGGATCCACAATTGGGAGGAGTTGGCCCACACCATCTTAACACAATATAGCTTCCAAGCACAAATGGCCCCTGATAGATATCAAATGACGAAAATTAAGAAGCAACCAAAGGAATCTTTCAGAGATTATGCACAGCGATGGAGGGGTATGGCCGCACAGGTGAATCCCCCAATGAGCGAGTCGGAGATGGTGATGACCTTCGTGGATATTCAAGAGGCACCTTATTATGAGCGGGTTATATCAGGGATTGGAAGACCTTTTGCCGAGATGATTAAACACGGAGAAATGGTGGACATGGGGTTGAAGTCTGGAAAGATTCGGGATTTCACGGCTTCGGAAACAGCTGCAGAGCAAATCCAGAGCGGAAACTATGGCAGCACTTCCCGTAGGGTCCAAAAGAAAAAGGAAGAAGATGTTTCCCTCATCCTGCAGGGATCATCTAGAAAGGTAGAAAACAATCCTCCAGTACAGGTGTAGAGAGTGGGGCCATCCCGACACCATAACTTCACTGATCAGAGGGTGGATGGGCAAAGGGGATTCGAGACCACGAAAAATCGAGTATTCACCCCACTCGGGGATCCTCTTGAGCGGGTTTTGGCAGTATTGATAGCCCAGAGGAAAATAGTCAATTTGGCACCCCCGAGTGACCCAAAGGGAAGAAGGTTTGACCCAAGAAAGTGATGCGCATACCACTCCGGTTCCCCTAGTCATGACACGTAGGAATGTTGGACGCTGAAGCACAAAATTCAGAACCTGATTGATAGTAGGGAAATCGTGGTGGAAGAACCAGACTCCCCAAATTTTAAAGTCAATCCCCTGCCTAGGCATGATGGAGAAGGGTCAATGTGGCGGAAGCCAGTGAAGCCGAGGGGCCGTCAAGGCTGAATTATGTAAAGAAAATTGATGAGATGGTCAGCATGATAAGTGATCAAGAGTGTAAGCAGAAATATCATAGCAGGGCCTGTCAAGTTATCGGCTCCGAAACTCCTCACCCTCACAGCGAGACCGCAAATCCCTATCAACAGTCTGAAAATGGTACCATGGAATTACGGGGGAGTGTCAGAGGAAGCGGCCAGTTGTGCTTCTGTAACATCAAAGGGGAATCCCTTATATCTTCCTCGACGAGTCCTTGAAAACAAAACGAAGAAAGATGAAAAGATATACGAGGAGAAAGCCATGGAATTCTTGAGGAAGATGGATCATCCGGAAGCAAAGGGGATCCAGATATTGAGCGAGGAGTCGACCCTAACGTCGATCATGGATTTGGTGTTATCATCCAGTGATCACTGCAAAATTCTCGCCAAAGTCCTGGAGGAGGCATACATTCCCAAAGAGATTAGCAAAGAAAGTTTCAGCCATCTGGTGGACCATCTGTTGGAAAGTAATGTAATATCATTTACAGATGATGATATCCCTAAAGAGGGAAGGGGGCATCGAAAACCGTTGCATATTGCGGTGATCTCCTCAGGTTATATTATGAATGGGGTGTTGATTGATGGGGGATCGGCGTTGAATATCTGTCCCCTCAATACATTGCAGAAGATGAACATCAATCCTAAGCGCCTACGGGCCAGTCATGTGGTGGTACGAGCCTTAGACGGATCCTGGAGGGATACAATTGGGGAAATAGAATTGCCGGTGGAAATAGGACCTTGTACTTTTGATATCTCTATCCAAGTCTTAGATATTGCGGCAAGTTATAACCTGTTATTGGGGAGGCCGTGGATACACATGGCCGGAGCAGTTCCTTCCATGCTACACCAGCAAATCAAACTTATCATCGACGGGAATCTGGTGACGATCTCGGCAGAGTGTGATGACCCTTCTCCTTCCAGGAATGGCCTGCCTGTGATTAATGTGGATGAGTCGGCGGCACCTGCCAGTTTTCAGGCGCTGGAAATCAGCACTCCCCACTACAGATGCCTGGGGGCTCCAGCCGTGAAACCTAAGGTCTCTCCAGAACTTACCTTTGTTGCAAAAGAAATCATGAAAATGAAATTTCAACCTGGACAAGGGTTAGGAAAGAGCAGTCAAGGAATCACCGAGCCCATTCAACTACCCCATCAGATAGGCAAAGCAGGGTTGGGATATCGTGAAGGCATATCACAGAGATACTGTCAAGGCGCGACCCCGACTCGATTGGCCGGAGATCCGATGACCAAGGTCAACAATGAACGAGGGACTAGTAAGCCCGTGATTGGGACAAGAGGTGAAAAATTGACTCCCACAAGTGATGAGTCGACCAAGAGGGAAAGTTTCCTACAAGAGGTCGCGCAAAAGTTCGAAATCAGGTGCTATATCCCCGGACAGTTAACAAGCATTGGAGAGGGGAAGGATGTTGCCACGCCATCGGGAGCCCAACAAAGTGTGCTTGTCATCGATTGGGCAGGGCTAATTATTCCTGAAGAAGGTAGGAAGAGGGACTCAGGCGATGTGGCCGTAGTCATCGGGGAAGTTTCCGATGTAAAGCCACCTTTCATCCAGCGCATTTCATCTGATCTGACCACCGACAACTGGACAATGGAACCAGTGATATCCAAACAAGGGTAAAACAAAGCGTCAGGGTGGTAGACCCCAGAGGATGGGAGGATGAAGAAATATCATTTGTTGTTTTGTATTTTGCATAATTATGTCATTTCATCATGTTATCTAAAAATGTGATCGTTGTGGAAAATGACTTATATATGACAAATATTTTGTTTCATGTCAGGTGTACCAATTTGAGTAATCCTTGCCTAACAAATGGTCTTCCAAATTTGAATGATGATTATGATTTTGATATTGAACTGAATTTCGATTTAATGGGCATTGAGCAAGACGAGACAGATTACGACGACGCGCCTGACGAGATCAAAGGATGGGTCGAGGATAAACCCAAACCCAACTTAGACCAAACCGTCATCATAAATATTGGAACCCCTGACCAGCCCAAAGAGCTCAAGATAGGGACAGACCTGACCCCTAGCCATAAGATAGAAATAACCAAGTTGCTAAGCCAGTATGAGGATATTTTTGCCTGGTCTCATGAAGACATGATCGGATTATCCACCGACATTGTGGTACACCGGTTGCCCATCAAGGAGGGTTTCAGGCCTATCAAGCAGAAACGAAGAAAATTAAAACCGGAGTGGAGCTTGAAGGTGAAGGAGGAGATCATCAAGCAGTTCAGGGCTGGAATCATTATGGTGTCCACTTACCCAGAATGGCTGTCCAATGTAGTCCAAGTGGCTAAGCCTGGAGGGAAGGTGAGGGTATGTGTCGACTATAGAGATCTGAACAAGGCCAGTCTCAAGGACAACTTCCCAGTGCCTTTTATACACATCTTGGTGGATAACACAACCCAATACGAGATGTATTCTTTTGTTGATTGCTTTGCGGGGTATCATCAGATAATGGTGGCGGAGGAAGATCGGGAAAAAACCGCTTTCATCACCCCTTGGGGCACCTTCTGCTATAGACGATTGGCTTTCAGTCTCACAAATGCGGGGGCTACTTATCAGAGAGCCATGATGGCCCTGTTCCACGACATAATGCACAAGGAGATAGAGGTCTACGTGGATGACATTATCGTGAAGTCAAGGGTAGAATCTGATCATATAACCCATCTCAAAAAGCTATTCGATCGGCTCAGAAAATATAATTTAAAGCTCAATCCGGCAAAGTGTGCTTTTGGGGTGCAGTCGGGCAAGCTCTTGGGATTCCTGGTTAGTGATTGGGGCATTGAGTTGGATCCGGCGAAGATTAAGGGCATTGTGGATATGCCGGCACCTCACACGGAGAAGGAGATAAGAGGATTCCTTGGAAGAATAAACTTCATCAGCTGCTTCATATCCCACTTGACGACTACATGCGAGCCGATTTTCAAACTATTAAGGAAGGATGCTTCCCAAGAGTGGAATGAACAATGTCAGGAAGCCTTTCAGACCATTAAAAAACAGCTGACAGAGGCACCAGTGCTGGTATCCCCGAAGGATGGGATCCCTCTATTTATGTATATATCGGTTAATGTCATTGCGATGGGATGCATGCTGGGATAGAAGAATGAGGCAGCTAAAGAGCAGGCCATCTATTACCTCAGCAAGAGATTTAGCCGATATGAACAGAATTACACTCCTGTCGAGAAGACCTATTGTGCTTTGGCCTGGGCTGTAGGGAGATTACAGCACTACCTCCATGGGCATACTACATACCTGATATCGAGAATGGATCCCCTGAAATATATCTTTGAAAGGCCCATGCTGAAATGTCGACTATCAAGATGGCAATTAATCTTACAGCAGTTCGACATTGTATACGTAACTCAGAAAGCCATGAAAGGGCAGGGACTTGCAGATCAGTTGGCAGAAACGCTAGCAGGGGGTGGAGCCTTTAGAAACTCCTTTGTCGAGCGAAGATGTATTTTGGGTATTACACACGAAATGTGATGACGAGGGACAGTTCTGGAAGTTGTATTTTGATGGTGCCATGAATGCTGAAGGGGTAGGAGCCGGAGCAGTCCTGGTCTCTATCACCGGAGAGCAATACCCTGTGGCCACTAAATTGTAATTCAGCAATTCGAACAACACAGCTGAGTACGAGGGATGTATTTTGGGACTCCGTTTTGCCCGCAATATAGGAGTGAAGAGACTAGCGGTGTTCGGGGATTCAGAACTGATAATCAGACAGGCGATCGGGGTGTACAACACAAAAGAGCTCCGGTTAGTTCCATACCATTGCTGTGTTATCCAATTGATGCGAGAGTTCGAAGATATCGCTTTCCGACATATCCCCCGGGGACGAAATGATTTTGCTGATGCATTGGCAACTCTGGCTTCCTTAATCCACATAATCAAAAGCAAAGATGTTCCACAGATTGAAATAGCAGTACGGAGTGCCCCAGCATATGAGTAATAGGTGGCAGTATTATCGGATGAGGTGGTTGTACCAAGGCAGCCTTGGTATCACGACATAAGGGAATACCTGAGGGATAGATCCATTCCCGACCAGGAAAGCCGAGCTGAGAGGTTGAGAATCCAAAAGATGGCGATGAAGTTTTATCTGAGCGGGGATTCACTATACAAGAGGGATGCCAGTTTGGGATTGTTGCAATATGTAAATGAAACGCAGGCCCAAAAGATTATGGACGAAATACATGGTGGAGTGTGTGGGCCACACATGAGTGGACCGATGCTGGCCAAAAAGATCTTGAGGACGGGGCATTATTGGTTAACGCTAAAAGCCGATTGCGACGATCATGTCAAATGATGTTATCGATGCCAGGCGCACGACAACGTAATTCATGCGCCCCCCAATGAACTGCATTGTATGACCTCCCCTTGGCCATTCTCAATGTGGGGTATGGATGTAATCGGACCAATAGAGCCCAAAGCGAGCAACGGACATCGATTTATCTTCGTCATGATCGATTACTTCACTAAATGGGTAGAAGAAGGTTCTTTTCCTAAAGTAACTCAGGAGATCATCGTTGGGTTCATCAGGAATAATGTCATTTGCCGATACGGGCAACCTGAGGTCTTGGTCTCCGACAATGCCAAGAATTTGAACAATGCCCTCATGAAGGAATTATGTGACCAGTTTAAGATCAAACACCTCAACTCTGTCATCTATCGTCCTAAAATGAATGGGGCAGTGGAGGCTGCAAATAAGAATATCAAGAAGATCATGGCGAGAATGTCCGCCAATCATCGGGGATGGCCGGATCTGCTACCTCTCACTCTGCTGGCGTACAGAATGTCGGTGCGTACTTCTACAGGGGCAACCCCTTACGCCTTGGTATATGTAATGGAGGTTGTTCTGCCAGTTGAGGTTGAGATGGCGTCCCTCAGAATCTTGATCGATGCTTAGATAAGCGAGGAGGATTGGATGCAAAGTCGATACGACCAATTGGCCCTAATTGATGAAAAGAGGGTGGCTGCTGTTTCGCACGGTCAGTTATATCAGCAAAGGATCTCTCGATCATACGACAAAAAGATAAGACCTCGGAAGTTCAAGGAAAATGACATAGTGCTAAAGAGAGTCATGCCTTGTCAAGACGAAGCCAAAAGGAAGTTCGCCCCGAACTGGGAAGGACCTTTTG
The DNA here is from genome assembly GCA_034770075.1 of Aralia elata. Lineage (NCBI taxonomy): Eukaryota > Viridiplantae > Streptophyta > Magnoliopsida > Apiales > Araliaceae > Aralia > Aralia elata. Next base: position 60,643,611 of record CM068384.1, on the reverse strand, counting down.
TGATTAAGAAAGTACTGTCTGGAGGAGCCCTCATATTGCAAGAGATGGACGGTGAGGTGTTTCCCCAACCCATCAATTCCGACTCGGTGAAGCGGTTCTACGCTTGAAAAGAAAAATCATCATTTTCTCCTCTTTCTTGGTAAAACGAACTACGTAGGACCTGATTTCCCAACCTGTGGGAGTACGTAGGCAGCCATCATGGCACGGTCTAATTCTTTACCAAATAATATTTTCTCTAACCAAAAAACTGATTCGCAACAGCTAGGGAAAAAAAAACCTTCCTATACCCTCGAAACCTTCCCGAAACCAGCCCCTAATCAGCTTCATCTCAAGTAACATAACCCTAGCCCAACCAAACAGTTAGCCAAAATCTAAGACTCAGTCCGATGAAATCAACAGGGGTGCGGCAATATCTGTCAGATCTCCATCAAGACTTGAGAAGAGAAAGAAAGCGAAATGTCAAAATCATGGTCAGCTGGATAAAATGATGATCCAATGAAACGCAACGATACGACATGAAGGGAAAATGACTAAATTTAAATGCACGTCTACATATATAAGTCATTTTGTTACAAGATTTCTCTTTCGATAACCGATGAAACTAACATAGTCTATGCAGGAAATAAAATGATCTACAAATCTGAAATTAACTGAAGCAGGATGGATAAAGTGGTGGATAGATCTGAAGCATCGGTATCCCCTGCAATCTGCCGCCCCATCATGTCGATGCGATCCAATAAAGCGGTAGCTCGGCTAACAGTCTCAGAGTGAGCATCTATAACTACCCTAGTCTACAATACAATGGCATCTCTGTCAATGAGGGCAGCATCTCTGGCCATAATAGCAGTATCTCTCTCAACGAGAGCAGCATCCCTCTCAGCTGCAGTGGTAATCAAGGCCAGTCGGATCCGGCTATCTTCAGTGACCCGACTAGGGGCAGAATCAGCTAAGATGGAATCGTATCTGGAGGTCATATCTATACACTCGGGGGGAATAGATACCTCTGGGGCGGTGTCACCTGTGGAGATCACTCGAGAGTTATCAAAGCCCCCAGCCTGACTCACACCAACAATATCCGAGTCTCCGCGCAACCATTGCACATAAGCGAATGTCTGGATGGGGCAACTGTCACTGTACTCGGCAAGGATCCTGCGAGACCAAAGATCATATACCCGCAGTAGATCTCTCTCTGTCTGGAATGATATAAGGAATCGGTAGGCGGCTGCGCCCGTGAAAGGGTGAAAATCCTGTGTTTGATCAAACTGCCCTGTAACCGCCAAGGGATGATAAGTCGTCACGCCCCTCAAGCTAGCAATGGGGATGAAATCCAGGGTGGGCACGTGAGTCAAAAAGCTCATAAAGGAGCAATAACCCGAATAGATCAGGAGATGAAAAGGATCCTCAATAATCGACAAAAATGCTATCCAGGAGGCCGCATCAGTACAGCTCACGGGACGAAACGAAAACTGCGTGGCTATGTCATGGCTGAAGCAAAACCCTTGGCGACGAAAATGGCCGATGGGACTAAGATGACTCATAAACCAGACAAACAACAAAGTCGAGCTCCCTCTGAATACTCTGCCTCGGAAAGACTGACAATATGAGGCGGACATATATGTGTCTGTCAGTATCATGGGAATGATGGTGTGATCCTCCAGAAGGGCTCTAATGGCCGCAATGACTCGCATATCCAACAGATCGGGTCCTGCAGGCAGATACAAAACTGAGATGACACAGGCCATCAAAACGTCTATTCTCAAAGCGCCACAGTGCTCCTCAGATACGGAAAAATCACCAGAGAATAGACGAAAACTGTCGGGTGAGCCGAATCAGTCAATCAAAAAATGAAGGGGAACCAGATGGTCTGATGTGATCACCGATAGCAGAGCTGTCCTCCGCAACCCAGTGAAAGTCAAAAACTGACGACGCATGGGACCAACTGTGACCCTGGCGCAAGGACCGTCCAAAGGCAAACCAGTAAAGCGGGCATACTCCTCGAGATTAGGGGTCATCTCCACTGTCCCTAACCTGAACACCTGACGGGCAGGGGCCCAGTGACCTAGAATACCATCTACAAAGCCTGCCGGCACCTGAAAGGATAATAAGGACCGGAAATGTCCGAGATGACCATCTGCAATAGCCCTGTCACCCGGCGACAAACTGTCCAACCAACAGAAAAGTCTGCCAACCAACCCTGTGGGAGGACCGAGATCCAAACGCATCACGGCATCTGATGACGACATCTGTGAAAAATAGTATCAAAAAACTGTGCAGGGGTCATTCTGTATCCATAAATAAAAAGCATGCATCGTACAGTTAATAATAGAGCAAGTGAATTTCATAAAGATAAAAAAAACTGTGCATAAATGAATAAAAGAGTTCAATACATAGTGCATGAAATGAAAAAAATAAATCTAACAGGTTCAGGTACAAAAACCCTATCCTAGCCTGATCTAGTCAAAGGTGAGGTCATCTAAGAAGGCGGGATCCTCGAACTGATCCCCTGGAGTCGTCGAAGTCGAAGGCCCAAAGTTCATGTCAGGGATATATGGCTGCGCTGGGGCATCGGATGAGCTCGGGCCTGTGTCAAAACCCGTACTATCAGGATCATATGCATAGGCATCCTCTGGGGTCCGACCTAACACCCGAAGGTACAACGACAGCTGCTCCACCTGGCAGGTCAAAGTGGCAATCTGCTCAGCATGAGTGGGAGTCCGAACACAGGCGGCCCAATCGGTCATCATCACCGAGCCGAGAACCATATCTCCGAGAAAGAAGGTGGCCCGAGTCTGGGGACCGATGGTGCGGGGCACCCACCAGATACGAAAGGCCTCGCTCGTGCTGGGACCCGAAAAGAGTGTCCGACCATCCTCCCCCGCGAGCATAATCTCCGAAGGCTGAGAATCCAACGGCCAGGATGTAGTGAAGGGAAGGGAGTGCGGGATGCGGATCTCTCCAGTAACGCATCTGAATGCGCGCTCTCCCAGATACATCACCCAGCCCCCAACACTCTGCAAAGTAAGGCGGCGGGTGGAAAGTGCGAACTCCGGACCGAAAGGATACCCATCTGTGAACCCCACAGCCAGATGCTCAAAAAGATAAGGAGTCCAGACGACCTCTGCAACGGTGATCAGCTCTAGCTGAATGCGGTAATGGGCAAAGCTGCTAGACACCGGGACCTCCTCCAAAGTGTTGTGATGCCACCGACGACCCTTGGGATAGGTATCCAGACCGAGGGTCGTGACAGGCCTCAGGCATGGAAGTCGCTCGTAGGCCCAGAACTGTGAACAGAAACAAGTCAAGGCATGAGTAACCGCCAAATGTAGAAAAGAGAAATAAAATGAAGGGAAGTACAGTAAGAAAAGAGGAAGAGAAGGCTCACTAGCAAAAAATGGAAAAATCCGAGCCAAGCATCTGTCTGTCCCTCCGAACGTAGACGAAGACCGTGGAGGAAATAAGCAAAGGTGAAGGACCCCCAATCATAGTCGCCGATCCGGTCTACATCCCTGACAGCTCCGACGACGCTGAAATGAATGGTAGAGGAGTTATTCCCTAGGAAACAAGCCCTCATAATGGTCAGGAACAGACGTCGGAGCAGAATATCACGAGTGGCTCGATCTGCTGGGAATGGCGTCGCATATATTCCTCCAACAGCGTCAACAGCCAAAGCTCCAGACCGAATGTGCGGGCCTTAAAGACCCGGTCATCGGCAGCGAAACCCAATAAAGGTGAAATCGATACTCGTGATGTACCTCGAACCTCTGCTGGAGTAATATCAAGATCCAGAGGGACACGGGATCCGGTGAAATCGATACCCGTGATGTACCTCCAATCCCAGGGAGTCAGCACGACCTCACAGTCCAAAAGGTGAAGGGACTGGGTCTGGTGGAACCAGCGCTCGGATAGAGCCCTCATATAACCGCAGGGGCACTGACGAGGAATGATGGTGAAGAAATGACGAAAGCCCCAAGAATCCACCACCGCGCGGTAATCACTGTAAAGCTGTATAAAGGGAGTAAATGTTAAACTAGTTACCCCTCGGCTGAGTAAACTCGGGCACCTGTGGCAATCACTAATGGGTCAGTCCAGATACGAACAGAAATTGAGAATAAATTCAGAGTAGAATTGAATATGCCTCATTAGCAACAAGAGATGCTGAGGGGTGACGACTGAGATCCTGACCCAATAGATCGGGTATCTGCACAGAGGCGCCAAATAGGGCGCGATGAGGAGATGGAGCTGGTGTGCTGGAGGATGGCCTCTCTACCGTAACGTCCGGAAGAACATTCTCCTCAACATCGGGGTGATCGGGCCAGATGACAGCCTCCGCCAGTCGGCAAGCCTGGCGGGTCCGAGGCAAAGCAGGGATGGGTGCAACCCTACGGCGGCGAACCCCCGAGGCACGAGATGTGGTGGAGCTACTAGGAGCATCAGGATCCATAGCTGGAATAGAACAGGCGAAGAGGAAGGTAAATTCTATTTTGAATTATGTCACAAATATTTCAATTTCCTATCCTCATCGTAGAATTAATGCAGCATGATGCATGTTTACTGTATATGCATAAAAAAAATCGGCAGAGTTTCGTCTATAAAATGGGCATCCCATGCATAGCCAAGCATGTTTTCAATTAATCCCAGCCACAACAGATCAAAATTGCATTTATATGGATAATTGCAACATGAAAAAGACCATAATGCATGATTTTCTTTCAAAAACAAACAACATATATGTGGGACCGCATCATGAGCATAAAATATGACTCGCGCATTTGATACATAACATATACATGCAATAATACATGGCATAACATTTCAAAGCATACATTTATATCTCTAAACATTCAAAGTAGCAAATGTATAGCAAAACATTGACGAAATTGGAAAACATTCGGTCAAAGTTTACCTGTAGCGCGTAGATCGATTTAACCGGAGCAGGTTTTGCAAAAAGATTGGAAATTTCGGCAAAAAGGACGTGCAAAGGTGCGAAAATCGTGTGGGGTACGAATGAAAGTGACAGATCTGGGAAGCGGCTGGCCGCTTAAGTCCCCGATCTTGGCCGCAGATCAATCTACGGCTGGGCCCAATGCATCCCCCCTTGTCCATTGCAAGCTTAATCGATTCTAAAACCCGTTTGACTCATAATTTGGTGATAAAATACAAGATTTTGATGAATCGGGTGTCGAACACGACTTCGCAATTCGACGGAGCGACCGGATACGATACCCGGCATTCACAAGACGATCAACCGGATACGAGACCCGGTGATCACGAGATAAGCGACCGGATACGAGACCCGGCGCCGACAAGACAATCAACCGGATACGAGTCCTTGTGATTGCGAGACGAGCGACCGGATACGAGACCCGGCACTCACAAGACGATCAACCGGATACGAGACCCGGTGATCACGAGACGAGCGACCGGATACGAGATCCGGCGCCGACAAGATAATCAACCGGATACGAGACCCGGTGATTACGAGACGAGCGACCGGATAGGAGACCCGACACTCACAAGACGTTCAACCGGATACGAGACCCGGTGATTGCGAGACGAGCGACCGGATACGAGACCCGACACTCACAAGACGATCAACCGGATACGAGAGCTGGTGATCACGAGACGAGCGACCGGATATACGAGACCCGTCGCCGACATGACAATCAACCAGATATGAGACCCGGTGATTACGAGATGAGCGACCGGATACGAGACCCGGCACTCACAAGACGATCAACCGGATACAAGACCCGATGATTGCGAGACGAGCGACTGGATACGAGACCCGGCACTCACAAGACGATCAACCGGATACGAGACCCGGTGATCACGAGACGAGCGACCGGATACGAGACCCGGCGCCGACAAGACAATCAACCGGATACGAGACCCGGTGATTACGAGACGAGCGACCGGATATGAGACCCGACACTCACAAGACGTTCAACCGGATACGAGACCCGGTGATTGCGAGACGAGCGACCGGATACGAGACCTGGCACTCACAAGACGATCAACCGGATACGAGACCCGCTGATCACGAGACCCGGCGCAGACGAGACGATCGATTAGAAGACGAAAACTCGACGACTAATAATGCTGTCAGGGATTGATGCATTGACACCTTTACGAATGTTTTACATGCCTTACATATTGTGTTGCATCATAAGTTGTATGTGTTGCATCATGTATGTATTGTCATTATTGTGCACTGTCATTCATGCATCGGGTGTCTGTTTCTTTATCCTGTTCATTTCATTTAACAATTCATAAGCATGATAAAGAGGGGCAGCTGTAGACACCCAAATTTTATGTTCCCTATGCTAACCATGACAGGAGGGAAAATTGTCAATTGAACCGGCCTGCGAGAGCGAAGGATGGGCACGAGTACGAACACTCGACGCCACCACGGCGATTTGCAACCAAAACCGACGTGACAGCAAGGCTGTCCGAAATGAGCATTCCCGAATGATGTGGCACGTCTCCCAGTAATTCCCGGACTGCAAAATATAAGCCTGTCGGCGAAAACCGACGTCACGACACGAGAATCGAGGCATAACACGAAAATCGAGAAAGTCAAACCAGCCAGCCGCGGATTGATCTGCGGCCAGTAAGTGCGCCTTTTGAAAACACGGAACTCGAAACACGGAAACCGAAAACCAGTGGGGGCGGCCAGCCAGCCGCAGATCCATCTGCGGCTGGCTCTGGCCAGCCTATTTCAACTCATTCCTTCATTCAGCATACGGGGGTTAGAGAGGAAGAAAGAATAAGCAGCAGCAGCTCGGAAAAAGAGAGAGAAATAGCAGAATTTGGCAACAAAATAGGAGAGAAACAAACAAAAAGGGTGTGGATTTATACTCTTTTGATTTGATTGTATCATAGATACTTCTCATTCTATTCAAATACACAAGTTTACATCCACTTTGATATCATTTGCAAGGTAAAAATCTCCTTGTTATAGCAATTTCTATCACATCATTTGGTTAAATTAAATGTAGTTTTCATATAATTTATGGTGGGACAATGAATTAGGGATTATTGGTGAGGGTTCCATCGGAACAATATTCTTCCTAATAACCCGATGATATTCATTTATTGAATTTTTTGTTTGTTTTACGGTGATATATTAGGCGTGTTTCCTTTAAGTTGCTATTTTAGGATATCTTGGCATTGTTAGATTATCCGTGTTGGTTATTTCTTGTAATAGCCGTTTTATGGGTGTGTGGAAATTTCGGGTGTGAGCCTAGGAACGCGACCCCATGGTCCAAATTCGATGATGGACATCTTTTGATGTAGGTTATAGGAGCGATGTAGTTTTCGTTGTAAGTATGTAATCGTCGGGCCTTAAAATGACGCCAAGGCGAGAATCGTGTTTAAGGCCCCGTCATAGTGAAAATATGTGATTGTGGGCGTTCGGGGCTATTTTGATGGCTTACATGCCCGTGAATAATCCCCTACGCTTTATAATGTTTGATTTGAATTGCAACACCAAAAAGGATCTCAAGGCTAAACGATGAAGATTTTCATAAAACCAATCAAACTAGGTTATTAGCATCACGAGGATAAGAAATTGGAGGTGCTAAGGAATGTCGATTTCTATCTTAACGAAAGGCAAAAGAAAAAAATTCGTTTTCAAACATCACAAAAAATAGTTTTATAAAATAAGTAACGTTTTATTAAATCCTTGTGCATAGGGTTAAAGAGATCCTAGAGGTTGCCCATCATTTGAGTTACGAAAGCAACGTATATATCTCGATTCCTATTTTGACGAAGGTTTAAAAAACTCTTGTTTTGCCAAAACGACACCTAAAGAAAAATCCCATGGCTTTTGACAATTAAAATCAAACCTTTTTCATAAAGAATAAAGCTTTCTCGTATAAATCGAAGGACATTCTAAAGCATTCTCAAAGCACGACTTCCCATAAAAACCCCAAAAGATTCTTTCATACAAACTCACCACGATATTCACGTAGACACACACACGCGCACACACACATATGTGTAACCGTGTAACACACACATATAAAGGATAGGAAAAGCATCAAGATTGCAGTAACCGTGTTTCACGGAAGACGGGGGGTGCCTAACACCTTCCCCTCGCTTAAGCAAGCCCCCGAACTCTATGAATCTCGGTTCGCAGACCAAATAATTCGGAGTCACATATGAGCCAGCGATTTACGAAAGAACGAAACTCGGATGAGTTGGTACATCCATTTCAAATATACCAACTGACGACTCTGATTAATTGGCTCATCATAAAAAATGATATTTCAAAACCCCGTCGACATTAATGCCGACCTTTTCCAAAAATCATCTAATGAGAAGGCTAAAATTGGAAAGGATAAAAATCGCAACGGAAGCGATTCCTCCCGGCGTCGACAATAGCCTTATCTCTCTCCAGACGAGTAGTTTCCTGCTGATCCTTTACCCGCTCTATCTATCCTACCAACATCACATTCCTCTCTAAGAGGTCATAAACCATCACACTAAGCTGAACAGAAGCCCCACACCGACCGTGAATTTCTGCCTCTAGCTCGGCAATCCTTTGGTCCTTTTCCTGCAGCTTATAGGTTAATTCAGCCTTTTCCCCTAAGGTCTGATAAGCTAATGACGTGTACTGCTCCTCTCGGTCCTGGTGATCCTGGTTCTGCTCCTCTAAGTGGGCTACTCGATTCTCGAGCTCGTCATTCTTATTTGTCAGCTCTTCGATGATGTCACTAGCAGTAGTGCCCATGCCATCTGCATACTCAGGTGGCTCATCATCTTCCGTCACTGTATCCTCCTCGGGATCCTCATCCTCAGCCTCATCACTTAACTGCCTAAGCACTCCTCTGGTAGCTGGCTCCTCCTCAGAACTATACTCGGTCTCAGACTCATCCCTAGTGTCCATTATCTCTGGCTCACTTGGCTGCACCTCCACTAACTGCCATGCGTCCACATGAATGTTTGTGAACTCTACCTCTCTAGCAGGACTGTACTCTCCCATCTCAGACATCCTACAGCCACAAACAGGAACAAATAGACAGCAAGATGTCAGTGCGACAATAAAATATATTCATTGATAAAATGAAGTGATATTTTATCATGCACAACTCGGCTCGATGGATTTCCACAATCCACCTTCAGACATGACCATCAAATGAATCTCCTCGATCCATCACCTAGCTTACTCAATACGAGTTTAATACTAAGGTTATAACCTAGGTTTCGCAAATCCTAAAGTTTATAACCTAAAGCTCTAATACCAACCTATGACACCCCCAAATTCAGGTACCAATACCTCAAATTTGGTGCTCACGATAAAATACATCCATACACCTCTAAACAACATAAATAAACATATGTTGTTCATTTCAAAAGGTTTACTACGGTCCCAAGGTCTATAACCTTAAATAAATACATCACAGAATACAATAATAATACAAAATGATTCCACGATTACATAACGAGATAGTACATATAACTATTCCGTAAGCTTTCCTTTGCCTTTGTCCGCTTTGGAACTTCCCCGCTTAACTACAATAGGTTCATGATATAGCAAGGGTGAGCAATTACTTTGCTCAAACAAGTTTAAAATGAATAAAGAGGATATATCATGAATGAATGAGAACAATAATCGCATAGTTCAACAATTTAGGAACATTGAAGAATTTAGTTGACAATATAACCAAAGTTCAAATGAAATTATGAATATTGATTATTTACTGCTGAGTGGTCCAATTGACCATGAACTATTTGGCCAAAGGATCAGTCATTCAACTAACCCTTTTAAACGCCTGGCCCGTCAGTAGTACTCGAGGGGATTAGCCTCTCGTACCATATGTATATGCATAACATTTAACTCTGACTGCATCGGACAACCGACACATTAAAATCCCTTACATAAAGGTTGCTCTCTCAGTCCAAGAATCCGCATCGAAAATCGGTTTGGACAGCTTTTAAAATAATAACCTGTACGTGTCTAGCCGAAATAAGTGGCGTAGACTATCCCTTAAACAGTTCATAAATGAAGAACTTATGTTTCACAGTCCAACAACATATATCGAATTCAAATGCACAATGTACAAATATCAATAATTATCCCTGATGTGGAGTAATTACCAATAATTAAACCACTAACCATAATTGAAAAATGATAACTTGAATTGAGTTAGGAAACTTGCAACAACATATAATACTTGCTCGAATATAAATTGAGTTAAGTTAAGAAACTTGCAATAATATAGAATAATTACTCAATTAATAAACAACTCGCACAATAACAAAAGTTGTACGGTTGAGGAAACTGGCTCAATAAATAAATTGAGTTAGGATAGGAAACTTGGCCAACACAAGGGTTAGACAAGCGTTAATATTCAACATGTGTATAGGATAGGAAACCTGCTCAATATAATTCAAGTAAGGTTAGGGAAAACTTGCATTCAATATGTAGAAAGAATGAAGTTAGGGAACTTGCCTGAAGCGCTGCTACAATATTACAACACGCGCTCCTTAATATCCTACACAATTAGGTACATATTCACATAACAATTAGTCACATACTGGATACCAAATAATGGTCTATACTACTCTATAATGTTTCATTCTTATTAGAAACATAATATTAAACAAGATTATACACACTAGTTACGGCTTTACGACGCTTGCACGTCTGTACACCAAACTTGATTATTCGAACGCCCAGGCGACACACAATTGCGTACGCCTAGCCGCCCATTCGATTTATCTCATACTCATTGGTTAATGCTAAGTATCATTATAAATCATAACATTCATGTTTTAGAACTTAGAACAACATTTCACATTGTCGGGAGCATTACATGTGCATACGTGCATGCCCGACACCCTCTGATTGCCCCGAATTACACATCAGTCCTATAAATGACCAATTTAGACCATGCTACAGACCTCAAATTGAAAAACTTAAAAACCAAAAGTTGTAGGTCTACTCGTTCTCTTTCCGAATCATCTTGAATCACCTCAATCCGAGTATCTATGACAAAGTTATGCCCATTTTACTAAAGGACATCGAAGCTGTTTGCACAGTCTCTTTTCTAGCGCCTTAGGCGCTCAAAATGGCCTATGAGAAGCGCCTAAAGCGCTCTCTCACAGTAGCTGGACTCGTGGCCAGCACCTAGCCAGTGCCTTAGGCACTCGGCTGAGTCTCCAACCCGTTTTGCTTCCTGGAATGCTCTGTTTTTGGTGTTCTAGACCTATCTTGCTTCCAACCACCATAACTCCCTCAATACACGTTAAAATTGGTCCATTACGGACTGTATGGACTCCTAAGACATAGGGCTACAACATATCAAAAATTCAGAGTTATACATTAACATTAACATAGCCAAATCTTAGGCCAAAGTATCAGCCCATGTTATATTTTCGTGTTCTTCGTGTTCTTTACAAAAATCATCACCAAATCTTCGTTTTTACATCTTTTTACTCGATTCTAGTTGGGTTAACTTTGTAACCCTTGGAACTACAATATCACAACAACAAATAAACACAATAAGTAAGGAATCATAGTTACAAAGTCCTCTAAATTCGTCCAACAGTCCATGTTCATGTCCAAAGTCCATTGTTCTTCATGTTCTTCATCCTCTTTAAGCATAGGTGCAAATTTCTTCCATTTTTGTTCCACTTTGATGTTATTAATAGCTTACATATCCTCTTAACAACACCAACAATCATCCATAACAAATAAAAAGAACAAGGATCACTAGAAAATCAATCCACAAGCTCAAGAGAGCTCAAAAACTAAGAAAACTTGAAAAACTTAACAAGAAATCGAATGGAATGGATTTGGTTGGTGTTTACCTCTGTAAATCCTTCCTAGATGGTTAAGAAGCTCGAGTAGGATTGATTGGCTTGAGTTTTTCTTCTTCCACCCGTACCTTCTTCTTTTTCCGGCGACTCTTCCCTTTTTCCGACGACTTCCTCCTCTTTTTCCGGCGACCTTCTCTTGCTTTCTTCTTCCTCTTTTGCAGCTCTCTCCCTCCTTCTCTCTCTCTAATTGAGCTAATGAGTTGAATGGGTGTGCAAGGAGGCTTGGTTAGCTTCTTCACCTTCTTCCTCCTTGTTCCCTTCTTTTCTCCTCCTTCTTCCTTTAAGCTTTTGGCAGCTCTCTCTCTCTCTAAACTCTACAGTTCTCTCTCTCTAATTGCTGATGACATGGGAGAGAAGGAATGGGTTAAGAGAAGTGGAGTGAGTGATTTAGGGAGAAGTGGGAGAAATGGGTCAGTGGCTCAATGTTTCTTTCTTGATTTTCTATTGGCTAGCAATTGTTTATTAGTTCCCACTTGTGCAATATGCTACAATTATTCCACTCATTTTGGCCTCTCCCTTATAATGTTACCCGAATACTCCCTCATATAAACACCAAAGTGCTGATTTTTGTGCCCATATCCCACATGGGTCAAGTCTTGGGTCATGGGTTGGGTTATGGGTTTGGGTTACCCATAAAAATCACTTGGGCTTCTAATTTAATTCCCATTGGGCTACCATAAATCCTACACTTGGATTAGTATCTCATTGCCTAAATGGGATGGCAATAATTAGGAAAGTCGAAGTCACCCGAGAAGACGTCAATAGATGAATATTCCCCACGTGAATACTAACCCATGAATAGAGATTTAACGATGCTACGCGAAATCAAATATTCACTTAAACAAAACTATATCACGAAAAATTTCATGCATTCACATAATCCAGGTTGTCACACAACCTTTAAACATGCAACACAAAAATAATATTAATAAAATATAATTCATTCATTGATATTCAAAAATTCGAATTACAAGGCAGTTTCAGAATTCCCGATCGTTACATCCTCCCCCCTTATAAGAATTATGTCCCCAGAATTACAGTCTAGGTACGGAACACTTAACATGGGTTCACTCAAAAAGATGAGGATAATTCTTCCTCATCTTCTCTTCTAGCTCCCACGTAGCTTCTTCAGCTGCGTGGTTCCTCCAAAAGACTTTAACCGAATGGATGACCTTATTTCTTAACGTCTGCTCCTTCCTATCTAATATCTTGACATGAATCTCTTCATATGATAAGTCTCGCTCAACTTGAATCGGTTCATAGGACATCATATGCTTGTAGTCGGGTTTATACGGTCGTAAGACAGAAACGTGAAACACATTGTGAATGTGCTCAAGTTCAGGAGGTAAAGCTACCTTGTACGCCACTTCACCTACCCTCTTTAAAACTTCAAAAGGTCCTATGAACCTAGGACTCAATTTCCCCTTCTTTCCAAATATGATCTTCCCCTTCCAGGGAGATACCTGTTAGGTTTGTATATAGCGCAAACATGCAATCAAATTACATAAATAGTGCGGAAGCGCGATAAAACGGATTTTAAAATTTTTATACAAACCATCACCAAGATCAATCTATGTGCTCAATTAACGATATAATCGAATGAGATAGAGATTAAGAAATTATACCCTCGTAGAACCGTGCTTCCTCGGGTACAAGTTCAACTCCAATTCCTTCGCGTTCTCCTTGAACTTCACGAATGATATTCCTTCCTTTGATCAACGTTAGCCACCCAAGTGTTTGGCCTCTAGAGGTGATCCACCAAGGAAGAATAGGTATTCAAGAAGTTAGGTATTGGCAAAACCCTAGTTTCTATCTCTATAGAAATTGTAAGTACTCTCCATAATCTAATGCAAGAGTGTGTAACCCTAATTTATGATAAGACTTCTCTTATTTATAGATGTAGAAATAACCCTTTTCCCTAAACTATTTAGGATTAGGGTTTCTATTATAATTAAACTCCTTTAATTAATTATGCTCCTAATCTAATTAGGAATTTATGGGAGAGTACTCTTATTAATTAATTCTCAATCCCTATTAGGAATTAAATAATAGTAATAGTAATAATAATAATAAGACTCCTCTTATTAATTTATATTTAATATTTCCGAAATATTAAATAATAAATATTAAGCTATTTAATTTATTCTATCCCCATAGATTAAATTAAATACACTTAACTTATTATTACAATTATGCCATTTACTTCTTAAATAAATATTTTTCTTTTGCGGTGTGACCCTTTAGGTTCTTCATATTAAACCGGTTGTGAATAAATCAATTAGAACAATTCTAATTTTATTTAAATAAATAAATTAAACTATTTAATTCATTTAAATAAATAATATTTATTCTACAATAAGGGTAAGCCCCCTTAGCGATCAACGACTTTCCAAATAATATAGATTTCAACATTAATCACAAAAGAACCTTTCAGTGAATAGTTACCGTACAATTCAATCCTTCTACCATACAATGTCCCAATTAAATATAAGACATGGATTTACTGTCAAGTCTTATTTTATTTAATTATATATATTTCGATTCCCAAATGCACAACTCTAAATAATGCAAATTAGAAACTCTTTCTAATTTCATTCTGCCTTGGCCTTGGACTACTGGGTTGTCATTTATCGAATCACATAGGACATTCACATCTTTTACTAGACGTGGTAGATTCTTTGTTGATCATTCACCTATCTCCATGCATAACTTATTATACCCAATCATACCCTTTGATATACCCCAAAGGTCTTAAGGGATATGTCAAAGTATAACTCATCATACACAAGATACTATGATGATCTCAAGTCCAAGGATCACTTGTACTACTATCACTAGAGGAATTCCTATTGACAGGCGAGTAAAACTCCATTAGGTATTCCTTAGTGAGCCACGTTCAGTGAACTTATCCTCCAATAAGCACCTACATACTTGCTTTAGTGTCTCCACACAAATGATTATGAGATCAATCATCCTCTTCCTAAGAGCAAGCAACGTATGTACTAATCTATTCGGATTCACTAATCCCCTATTTAGTAATCCAATGATTAGGAACGATTTTAGTTTATGAGCTATCTAGAATTTAGATCTCATTAGCATGATCACCATCATGATTCTAAAAGCATTGCTCAAAACAATGGGTTTATCACATTCAATATAACAGCACCATGTAGATAATATAAAATGCCTTTTAAGAAAATCAATTCTTTTATTAATAAATGATTAAGATTACAAAGTATATGCTACATCATATCAAATATAATTGGCTTGTGTGCATACTACTTTCAATCTCCCACTTGCACTAAAGTCAATCGCCTTGGTATCCAATACCCATCTTCTCTAAGTGACGATCAAACTGTTGTAGAGTTAAAGTTTTAGTAAATGGATCTGCAATGTTGTCTTGACGCTCCAGGGTGACATCTCCTCTTTCAATGATCTCTCTAATCAATTGAAACCGCCGCAACACGTGTTTTGATATCTGATAAGACCTGGGTTCCTTAGCCTGTGCAACAGCTCTATTGTTGTCATAGAATAAAGGTACGGCTCCTCTAATGCTAGGAACCACTCCAAGTTCAGTTATGAACTTCTTCATCCAAACAGCTTCCTTTGTAGCTTCACTTGCAGCTATGTACTCTGCCTCTGTCACTGAATCAGCAACTATTTGCTGCTTGAAACTCTTCCAACTTACCGCGCCATCATTTAAGGTAAATACATACCCTGAAACGGATTTACTGTCATCTTGGTCCATTTGAAAACTTGAGTTTGTATAGCCCTCTAGTTTCAATTCAGACCCACCGTAGACAAGAAATACATCCTTAGTTCTTCTTATGTACTTTAGGATGTTTTTTACTGCCTTTCAGTGCTCTTCTCCTGGATTCGACAGATATCTGCTCGTTACACTAAGTGCATGAGCGACATCTGGTCTAGTACATATCATACCGTACATGATAGATCCTATTGCGGAAGCATAAGGAATCTTACTCATACGGTCTCTCTCCTCAGGTGTCTTTGGGGCCTGTTTCTTGGAGAGATGTATTCCATGGCTCATCGGCATGAGACCTCTCTTGGAATATTCCATGCTAAACTTCTTTAGCATCGAGTCAATGTACTTTCCTTGGGTCAAGCCCAGTATCCTTTTAGATCTATCTCTATAGATCTTTATCCCCAAAATATAGGATGCCTCACCCAAGTCCTTCATGGAGAAGTGTTTAGATAACCAAATTTTGATCGACTGTATCATAGGAACATCATTCCCTATCAGTAATATATCATCAACATATAATACAAGGAATGAAACAGCGCTCCCACTAACCTTGTTGTACACACAAGGTTCATCCTCATTTTTGATAAAATCAAACCTTTTGATTATCTCATCAAAACGGATGTTCCATCTTCGAGAAGCTTGCTTCAATCCATAAATGGATCGTTGTAGCTTACAGACTTGGTTTGTTCCAACCGTTGAAATAAAACCCTCTGGCTGTATCATATATACATTTTCCTCAAGCTCTCCATTGAGGAATGCTGTTTTCACGTCCATTTGCCAGATCTCGTAGTCATAATAAGCTGCAATTGCAAGCAAAATCCGAATGGACTTGACCATAGCTAATGGTGAGAAGGTTTCATCACAGTCAACTCCTTGTCTTTGTTTGAAACCTTTTGCAACCAGTAGGGCATTATAGGTCTCTACCTTGCCATCTGCTCCAGTCTTTCTCTTAAAGACCCATTTACACCCAATAGGCTTAATGCCCTCAGGTGGTGAAACCAAAGTCCATACTTGGTTTTCATACATGGAGTCCATCTCGGATTTAATGGCGTCTAGCCATTTCTCTGAGTCTTCACTACTCATAGCCTCTTTGTAAGTCAATGGATCATCATCATCTATGATGCGTACCTCATCATCATCCTCTATGATGAATCCATACCTATCAGGTATCTTCGGTACTCTTCCAAATTTACGAATAGGTAGTGGTATAGTAGGTTCTTCTACTTGGTTAGGTACCTGACTTTGATCCGTAGTATTTTGTTGTTCTTGAACTTCTTCAAGATATATCTTACTCCCACTGACCCCTTCAAGGATAAACTCCTTTTCCAAGAAGGCAGCGTGTTTTGCAGCAAACACCTTTTGATCAGTAGGATGATACAAATAATACCATGATGTTTCTTTAGGGTATCCCACGAATCTACATTTGTCGGATCTAGTCTTCAGCTTATCATGTTCAAACCTTTTGACATAAGCTGGACAACCCCAAGTCTTAACATGCTTAAGATTTGGTTTCCTCCTTGTCCATATCTCATATGGGGTCTTTGGGACAGATTTGGTAGGTACCTTGTTAAGTAGGTATGCAGCCGATTCTAGGGCATAACCCCAGAAGGATACTGGAAGGTCGGTAAAACTCATCATGGAACGAACCATGTCCAACAATGTTCGATTTCTCCTTTCAGATACACCATTCAACTGTGGCATCCTTGGTGGAGTCCATTGTGAGATTATACCATTTTCTTTTAGACAATTGAGAAACTCATTGGTCAAGTATTCCCCTCCTCGATCCGATCGAAGAATCTTAATACTCTTACCGGTTTGCTTCTCTACTTCACTTCTGAATTCTTTGAACTTTTCAAACGATTCAGATTTGTATTTTATTATATACACATATCCAAATCTAGAATGATCATCAGTGAAAGTAATAAAATAAGAATACCCTCCTCGTGCATTCGTTGTCATCGGTCCACATACGTCTGTGTGTACCAACGCTAACAACTCTATAACTCTTTCTCCTTTTCCACTAAAAGGAGATTTAGTCATTTTACCCATGAGACAAGATTCACAAGTTGGATATGATTCGTAATCAGATAGCTCTAAAAGCCCATCTTTATGCAACTTGGATAATCTTGTTTCATTGATCTGACCAAGTCTACAGTGCCACATAAAGGTATAATTAACATCATCTCTTTTTCTTTTCTTAGTTTGTTCAATTTGAAGTATATTTTCATGCAAGTCAAGTATGTAAAGTCCATTCAGTAGATTGCCAACACCATATAAAACATTTTTATTATAAATAGAATAACTATTATTATTTATTATAATATCAAAATCATCCATATCCAATACAGAAATTGAAATAATGTTTCTAATGAGTGTCGAAACATAATAACAATTATTTAAACTAATGAACTTGCCCGAAGGCAATGCTAAACAATAAGTCCCTGCAGCTAATACAACAACCTTTGCTCCATTTCCCACTCTAGGACGACTTCATCCTTGTTCAGCTTTCTACTTCTACTTAGTCCCTGCATATTATTACATATGTGAGAACTACAGCCGGTATCCAATATCCAAGTAGAATTTTGACTTTCAGAAAAATTAATTTCAATCATGAACAAACCTAGATCGGAAGTCGAAGCTTCTCCAAGCTTGTTTTGGTCCACAAGATACTCCTTGCAGTTCCTCTTCCAGTGTCCCGGCTTATTGCAATGGTAGCAAATTCCTTTGCTATCTGGATCAGGTTTCTTTTTATCCTTTCTCTTCGCCTTGCCCTTAGCCTTCTTGTTTTTCTTCTTTTTAAAAGATACCTTGGGTCTCTTCCTTTTCTTGGAAGAATCATCCACTAGTAAGACTTGGTTCTTGTTGGATGAGAAGTGACCTTCAGTAGTTTTCAGCATGTTAAGTAGCTCAGGCAAGCTGACGTCCAACTTATTCATATGAAAATTCACAACAAATTGTGAGAAAGTGTTCGGGAGTGACTGCAAGATCAAATCTTGACTTAACTCCCCATCCATCACGAACCCAAGCTGTCCAAGTTGTTCAATCAGATTGATCATCTTAAGGACATGAGTCTCAACAGCAGTGCCCTCGGTCATACGAGATCGGAAGAGCTCCTTAGATATCTGATATCTAGCAGTCCTACTTTGCTCACCATACAACTCCTTGAGGTACAACAATATAGTAGGAGCATCCATAGTTTCGTGCTGACGCTGAAGCTCGTTACTCATGGATGCAAGCATGATGCATTGAGCCAAGATTGCATCATCTTGCCACTTTCTGAAAGTAGCAATCTCTTCCTCAGAGGCTGTTTCTGCAACATTTGCAGGGACTGGAGAATTTAGGACATAAGAAATCTTTTCAGCAGTGAGAACAATTCTTAGATTCCTTAACCAGTCCGTGTAATTCGGTCCGGTCAGTTTGTTAGCATCAAGTATGCTACGCAGTGATAGTGAGTTTGACATTTTTAAATTCTGCATGTGAAATATACAACATTTTAGCATACATTCATTTAATTAATTACCAAAATAAATTAGGTCTTTATTTAAATTGGTATCTCCCACTATTTTCATCAAACTATATTACCCTCATTATATAGTTCGGCAATTCTAATTAAAGATTTGCTAGTGAGATTAAGGATACCATTTCAAATGTATATAGCCTTATGGTGACACAACAAACGATATATAAATAAATAGGTAGACAACTATTGTCAATTACATCACTATGTAACTCCTTTTATTTTGCCTCTTAGATTATTTTGATCAAGTGGTGACACATCCGAATCAAAATTATCCAAGTTAAGTCTAACCTATCACTTCCATATATTCGAAAGAAAAACACTGTCCTTGTGGTGACACAACAAAACAACATCGTTCAGTCTATTTATAAGCATCAAATGTGATAAAGCAACATCTTAAATATTTAATACTTGCATTGTGGTGACACAACAAACTCATATTAAATATTTAATACTCTATTGCTTTCCATGCTAGAAGGCGACATTCGATATTCCAAATATCTTTGAACGCTTAGGACTTAATATAATTTCTTTGAGGGGTTTATTATTATTAGTCTCATCTTGTTTAGCGCGCATGCACACATATATATAAAATACGCGTCATATTATTTAACATGCGAAGCATGTTGTATAATATATAATATATACATAGTAAGTATGCACATATAGAATACTATATTCTACCCGGACTGATTATGGACTTTTATTCTAGTTTGGTTCATTAGAGCCACCAAGTGAACCAAAAGGTTAAACCTAGGGTGCAAGAATAAAATTTAAATATAACTATTACATTTAAACCCGGGCTCCAATACAAACATGTCTTCAAGCGCTCCTTGCTCCTTTGTCTCCAATTCTTCAAAATTAATTCTAACTAGTCCTATTACAAAAACTATTTACAATAAATAGAAACCTTGATTAGCAGTCAAGGAGAAGTACATAGGAGGGAGATAGAATTTACATTAAGAAAAAATTAGAGAAGACGAGGTACGCAGACCCCATTTATAAAAACCCATACATTCAAGCATCCACTAAAATAAATCCAATCACACATTGGTCAATAGTCCATAATCAATCCCTATTTATTATCATACATATCCTTATATGTATCAATAAATAACATACATCCCATGAATTATAAAACCATTCCATATATGCATTGATATCAATTAATGGGCAAAAGTTTTGCTAATATTTAGTTTTTAAACAAAATAAACTCTTTTATTTTAATCAAAAACCAAATCCAAATTAAACTCCTTTAATTTTAGCAATCTGAAATTACATTCCAGATAAAATAAACATCTTTATTTTAAACTTATATCAATTAAATAAACAATTTATTTTAATTGAAGGAAAAATATTTTTTCGGATTCTGCTGTCCGGCGCAGTTGCGCCTAGAATGAACTGGGAAATGGCGCAGCTGCGCTGAACCCCAGAAACGATTTTTCTGGGTTTGGGCGCAGCTGCGCTCCAGAATGAACTGGAGCCGGCGCAGCTGCGCCGCGCAGCAGATTCAGAAAAAATGAATTCTGCCCAAAAATTTTGATCCAATCGCATACCATACACACATGGAATCATTAAAATCGATAATTAGCACAAGATTAGGCTCTGATACCACTGTTAGGTTTGTATATAGCGCGAACATGCAATCAAATTACATAAATAGCGCGGAAGCGTGATAAAACGGATTTTAAAATTTTTATACAAACCATCACCAAGATCAATTTAAGTGCTCAAGTAAGGATATAAACAAAAGAGATAGAGATTAAGAAATTATATCCTCGTAGAACCATGCTTCCTCGGGTATAAGTTCAACTCCAATTCCTTCGCGTTCTCCTTGAATTTCACGGATGAGATTCCTTCCTTTGATCAACGTTAGCCACCCAAGTGTTTGGCCTCTAGAGGTGATCCACCAAGAAAGAATAGGTATTCAAGAAGTTGGGTATTGGAAAAACCCTAGTTTCTATCTCTATAGAAATTATAAGTACTTTCCACAATCTAACGCAAGAGTGGGTAACTGTTGGTCGATTTAGCTATCGATAAACACACACGTGCAAGTATACACGGTCCACAAGTAATAAATGATAAGATATGAGTCGAACCCATAGGGAATTGTGACAAATAATAACCAAGTACCAATTGTGTATCAATTGATCTAATTTAAACGATAAAGGTTTAATTGTTTGTTGATTGGTTGAGTTCACAAATCAAGTAATGAATAAAATGCCGTAAATATCAAGATAGAAAGGTCTAAGATTACAATTTCCCCCAACACGTCATTTAAATCTCCTAACTCTCTCTTTTCAACTAGTTATAACATACGAATTGACAACCGAGAAATCAAAACTACATAAGAGCCTCTGTCGATGGTCAATCACGAATCTTCCTAAGCGGTGCATAGGTATATGTCTATCCTATGCACTATCAAGAGACTAATTTCAGGAACGATTAATAGACACGTGTCACCAAATCTAATTAATCCTCCCTTCAATCACCAACTTTCACATCGGAAGTCATTAAGACTAGATTCTCAATTGGTTGCATGCGGTAATTAGGTATATATTTATCCCAACTACTATCAAGATACCTATTATTGCAAATAATTAATACGACACACGTCACTTATTCCGATTAATAACCCACAACAATCTATACTCTCGCATGTTATCATAACTAGGTCTTAACCTATAATCCATTCGTCAAGTTCATATAGGTTCCCAAGGTAATTACGGGCCAAGCAATTAATCTAGAAAGCAAAGGTTATGAAAATCAATTAAAAAATGCATAACTAAAATCAATAGAGAGAGAATTCAATTCAATTTAAGTGTTGGGTTCCATTGCAATCTTAGAATAGAAGGTTAGTTCATGATATCTACAATAGACATCAATTTCAATTTATACATTGTAAAATTCGAATTACAAAGGAGTTGGAAATCTAGAAATGAAACCACTTTTGAAGTTGTTCAGCTGTTGTTCCCTTGGTTGCTGTTGATTTCCAGCTTTCCTCCTTGGTTTTGCAATTCTTGTTGACTAAGTTCCTTGGCTTGTGGCTTGATTCAGCTTGATTTGCAGCCTTTAGCCCTGTTGTTTGATGTATTTTGTAGCCTACCTCTCTCTAGATATCTGATATGAGGCCTAGAAGAGATTATATATAGTCTTCATCAAGAAACCCTAGCCAAAATCAGACAAAATGCAGCTCAGATCGCACTGAAGGTATGTCAGATCGCACTCAAGACGGCGTTGTGCGCCCCCACGGCGCCTGGTGCGCGCGCGCCCAAGGCCCTGCCTGCCGCACACTGGCTGCCGAGCAAGTGCCGCACCCGCGTGCACGCCCGCACTGCCAGGAGTGCGCCTGCTGACGCTCGTCTGCCCGCACGCCCGCGCCACAATGACTGCCGAGTCCTGCCGCACATGCGCGCGCGCCCGCACGGCCAGGCATGCGCCCGCACGCCTGCGCCTGCTGGCCGCCTATGCACGCCTGTCGAGTCCGCCCGCGCCCATGCGCCTGCACGCCCACGCCGCGCACCCGCACGTTGGCGCCTGCCTAGTGTCAGCGCCCAGTGCCAACGCCGTGCTGCACGCCGCCCGACGCCGTGCACGCTCAACTTCCAATCCTGATCAAATTAATCCCCGAACACCATCAAACATTAATTTTCACCGTTTCATCATTTGGGCACGGAAATCTAAGCATAGGCTTGCCCATGTGGCTTGGTCGATGCCGAATGTTGTGCACGCAATCCAACGCCGTGCACGCCCAACTACCAAATGTCAACAATTTATGCACCGAGCGTCGCCAAGCATTGATTTCCATTGCTCCATCCATCGGCACAAACGTCAAAGCATGGACATTGAGTCAATTCAACAAACAATCCGAGCGGTCTTTATTTCAATTTCTACAAACATAATGAAAATGCATCAAAGCAACATAAAACATGTAAAATTTACTAAAAACTAATTTATTTAAAATAAGATAAAAATACATAAAAACCACATAACATACCTAAAGACTTGCAAATTATCAAGGCCAAAAGTACCCAAATTGTGTGTATAAAACACCCTCATCAAATACCCCCAAACTTAAACCTTTGCTTGTCCTCAAACAACAGAGATATACTAATTTATTGAAATAAACACAAACGACAACTGGATTAGAAGAGAACGACTCCAAGATTTGGCCTCAAAGGAAAAAGATCAAAAGGGGCCCAAGAACAACGCAAAGTTACTAATTAACAAAATTTCTAAGCTCACAGCTACTCAAGATCTCAGCAATGTGTGTGTGAGTGTGCTATCTATTTATGCGAGTTAGGAAAGAGCTAACGCATGAACTCAATATATGAGGGATTATAATATAAATCTACAAACTCATCGTTACCTTGATAAATACCCAACAAGACGACCATATAAGAAAGGGGATTCCCAAGACATTGTTGCAGTAATGAGTAATCACACCGGTGAGTGCGTTTTACGCTCCATCTCACCTTAACTAATCGCATGACCGTGCAATGTCTAATCACATTAGGCTATTCAAAGCTACCCATGTAACGAGTGTTTGATCAATGACTCTCAAACCAGATGGCTTTAGGACATTAGGTGTAAAAACACCCCTGAGGATCTATTAGCTCGAGTAGCAATGGCCATGTGATTAAACTTGGTCAACCAATAATAATAATGTTTATTAATATATATATATAAATGATTTTTTTTTGTAATTCCCCCAAACTTATATGAAAGTCTAAAATAAGCATAAAAGGTTGCCGACGTGAGTTCAGTACATTTCAAGTATAATCACCCAAGCATTTAAGTAAATGAGATTTCTTAATACTAACTAACTAAACAGGCATGCTGTATACATGAAGGGCTTAAACAACCAAGAGTAGGGTAGTTAGCCAGAATGTTAAGAAGTAACTAAGCATGCTCGAGCCTTACTTTAGATAGAAACACATTAACCAACAGAATATCATTGGCCATTCTTGTTGTAGCACACACGACTTGGACAAAATAAAATGGCTAAATTGAACTATCACATCACACCCCCAAACTTAAAATAAACATAGACCTCGATGTTTATAATCGACAGAATTAAAAGAGAGAACATCACCGGGGAACTCAAGCAGCATCATCGTCATTATTGCCATTTGTGTGACTCCCTCCATTTGCATCACCATCCGAATCAAAGCAATACTCCGGGAATATAGGTGTCATGGGAAATTGGACTGTGTTGGGGCCGGTATTAACCCCACTGTTGTTGAGCACCTGTGCGGCCGCGTTACAAAAATCGAAAGTGTAAATGCATAAGGAGTTGACCTGTTGAATTGAGTGATCAAGGCGGCGGGACATGCGCCTATGTTCACGCTCCCTCTCCTGTGCTTCCATTTGTCTCGCCTGCTTATTCTGTTGCATTTCAGCCCTCATCACCTGATTTTCACGCTGCAGTTCGCGCATCTCAGCAATAAGTAGGTCAATAGAAGAGCTAGATGCCTCGGCGTGCGCAATGCTAGGTGGCGGAGTTCCGACACTTGCCTCGGGCTCGTGAGGATGCAACAAAGGTAAGAACCCAGCTCCATATGGTTCCGGTGCCGCCTCATTCCAGACCTTGTAGAGGCTTATATCTAGGCTATCAATGGGTGTCAGTGGGTGCTGAAGCAACTCGTAGGCATGCACCTTAACTTTGGCCCTCTTGCACAACCCACAGATCAGGGATGGGTGTGGCAGCCCGCCTGAAAACTTCCCATTAACATATTAGAGAATGGAGTTTCGAATCAGTCGACCCACGCTTATGCTCCGCCCAGTCACCAAACAAAACAGGATAAGAGCCCGCATTGAAATTACTTGAGTTGCGTGGATGGTGGGCCATAACTTGGCATTGATGAAGTATAACCATGCTTTCCCATATTTGCTTAAATCGCCCTGGCGAAAATGCACTGGCTCTCCCCTTGTCATAGTCCAACGAGCACCGGGTTTGCATAAGGTTATAATGATATCATCCTAGTCGGGCTTCTCGGCTCCATACTTCGTAAGGTTATCCTCACCATGGCTTTTAGGAAGGTTATAATATTCTTCAATGCTCCTTTTTCCAAATGAAACTTTCTTGCCCCTAACCATTACCACATATTTTTCGGCTTCCCGCGCATTAGCGTAGAATTCCCTGACAAGAGATATACACGCAGGTTCGGGCTGAGCGGCTAAAGTTTCCCATCCTCTTTCCTTAATTATGTTTGCCAAACCCCAATTATTTGTTTCGTCAAGAAGAATACCCCTCTCAAGAATCAAAGATTTTGTGACCATGGTGGTGTGGTAACGCTCGGAGGCCTCCGCACTGACAAACTTTTTCTTGTCATAGGCCTTGGATGCCTTGGAAGAGGAAGATTCACCCCCTTTGTCATTTGGTAGCCATCTAGATCAGAGCTACAAGCAAAACACTCAAAATAGCCAAGAATTCCCTCTCAGGCAATTTATCGAACATGTGGCGTGCACTCCTTAAAATCACAAGTGTAAGTGCAATGGGGACTAGGCCAAACCCTCCACAAAGCCTTGCAATGGGAGCTAGCTATGTACCTGCTAATCAAAATCACCAAAACACAGCACCCAAGCAAGAAAAATTGGAAATTTATAGCCCGTTTTACCTTATCTTGGAGAACTTTTGAAAAACCATAGAAATCCTTCAAAAACCTTCAAATTGTTGTTAAAGCCCATGATAGAAGGTGAAATTGACGATGGGTTGCCGCTGCCGCCCAGCGTGTGCACGTGGTGTGTGTCTGGCTACCGGCAGCAGTGCGCCAACCCGCCCGATTGCTTAGCGCGCGCCCGCATGCGGCCCCCTGCGCCCGCGCTGCCAACGCCCTGTTCCTGCCGAGTGCTAGCGCCCGTGTGCTGTGCCTGGGGCGCGCGCGCCCGTGCGGTGCCTGGTGCGCCCGCACGCTGGCGCCTTCCTGGCTTACAGGCGTGCTACATCTGGCGTGTCGCTGACATGTAGTTATGCTGACATGGTTTTCTCAAATGCCAAATTAGACTAAAACACCTACATGTAGCACAAAATTAACAACATTAGGAACAATTAAGAATAAAAATCATCCTTATGAAATCCAAGTGATTTTTTTTTATTTTTTTTAATAAACAACAACTCATGAATTAAATCTAAACATTGGGTTACCTCCCATCTAGCGCTTGATTTAGAGTCTTCAGCCTGACTCTTCCCCAATCATTTCGGATCGACAAGACTAATTGAGGTCTTTTGGCCTTCAAAGTCGCCACCCCAATAGTGCTTAATTCTTTGTCCGTTCACCTTAAACAATTGGTTTATCTTATCATCCCGCAGTTCAATTGCACCATGCGGAAAAACATGAGTGATATAAAATGGCCCTGACCATCTTGATTTGAGTTTACCGGGAAATAGCTTCAACCGAGAGTTATAAAGTAGGACGGGTTGTCCAACCTCAAACTTTCGATCGATTATCTTCTTGTCGTGCCACCTCTTGACTTTTTCCTTGTAGAGCTTTGCATTCTCATATGACTGGAGACGGAACTCGTCCATCTCATTGAGTTGCAAGAGGCGTTTCTCTCCCGCAGCATTCAAATCAAAGTTTAGCCTCCGGATGGCCCAATAAGCACTATGTTCTAGTTCCACCGGTAGGTGACATGCTTTCCCATACACAAGCTGATATGGTGACATCCCGATAGGAGTTTTGTATGCCGTCCTATACGCCCATAAGGCGTCATCAAGCTTCAATGACCAGTCCTTTCTATTCGGGTTCACAACCTTCTCTAAAATCCTTTTCACTTCTCTATTGGATACCTCCACCTGACCACTTGTTTGAGGATGATAGGTCGTGGCAATTTTATGGGTCACCCCATATTTAGCAAGAAGGGCATTAAAGTTCTTGTTACCAAAGTGCGACCCTTCATCGCTAATTATTGCTCGCGGAGTTCTGAATCTTGTGAAAACATTTTGTTGAAGGAACTTCAGCACAACCTTGGCATCATTGGTGGGTGTCGCGGCTGCTTCAACCCATTTTGACATGTAATCTACAGCCACAAGGATATACAAATTGTTGAACGAAGAAGGAAACGGACCCATAAAGTCAATACCCCAAACGTCAAATATCTCAACCTATAGGATTGTGGTTAGTGGCATCTCATGACGCCTGTAAATGTTCCCTACTCTTTGACATCGATCGCATTTCAGCACAAACACATGGGTGTCCTTGAATAGCATTGGCCAATAGAAACCCGACTGAAGCACCTTCGCCGTTGTTCTCTCTCCGCCATATGGTCCTTCAAAAGATGAGGCATGACATTGTTGCAAAATACTTTCCATCTCAGATTGAGGTACGCACTTTCGGATCAGTTGGTCAGCACACTGCTTAAACAGAAAAGGTTCGTCCCAAAAATAATGCTTCACATCGTGCAGGAACTTCCTTTTTTGTTGATAGCTGAGCTCGGACGGTAGCACATGGCTCACCACATAATTAACATAGTCAGCATACCATGGCACCTCATGTGTAATGGCGAAAAGTTGCTCATCGAGAAAAGATTCATTAATCATGACATCCTCTCCCATCTCACGGTCTGCATTTTCCAGCCTTGACAGGTGATCCGCCACTTGATTCTCAGTTCCCTTCTTATCTCGAATCTCGAGATCAATTTTTTGAAGCAATAAAACCCATCGAATCAAGCGTGGCTTTGCGTCCTTCTTTGCTATTAAGTACTTTATGGCTGAATGGTCCGTGTACACAATGACCTTGGTGCCAATGAGATAGGCACGAAATTTGTCAAAGGCATACACGATAGCAAGCAATTCCTTCTCCGTTGTTGTATAATTAAGTTGTGCTCCAGTTAGTGTCTTGCTAGAATAATAAATCACATGAAAAACCTTGTTGTTGCGATGGCCCAAGACGGCACCAATTGCAAAGTCGCTAGCGTCGCACATCAATTCAAACAGAAGATTCCAATCCGGGGCCATGATAATAGGAGCACTTACAAGCTTCTTCCTTAGTAACTCAAAAGCCTCTAAACATGCATGATCGAATACAAAATGAGTGTCTTTCTCAAGGAGACTACACAGTGGTTTTGTAATTTTGGAAAAATCCTTAATACACCGCCTATAAAATCCAGCATGTCCAAGGAAACTGCGAATGCCCTTGACGTTGGTTGGTGGAGGAAGTTTCTCAATGGTGTCAATCTTGGCCTTATCAACCTCCAGCCCTTTTGAAGATACTCTATGCCCCAAAATAATGCCTTCTTGCACCATGAAGTGGCATTTCTCCCAATTTAGCACCAAATTTGTTTCAACACATCATTTCAGCACTTTCACAAGGTTTTCAAGGCATAAGTCGAATGAATCTCCAAAAACCAAAAAATCATCCATGTAAACCTCCAATCCTTGCTCAACCATATCGGAGAATATAGCCATCATACATCTTTGGAAGGTGGCGGGTGCGTTGCATAGCCCAAACGACATTCTTCTGAAGGTAAATGTCCCATATGGGCAAGTGAATGTCGTTTTCTCTTGATCTTCGGGGGCAATGGCAATTTGGTTGTAGCCCGAATATCCATCTAAGAGACAATAGAATTCATATCCCGCTAACCTGTCTAGCATTTGATCAATGAATGGAAGCGAGAAATGATCTTTGCACGTAGTCTTGTTTAACCTTCTGTAGTCCATGCAGACTCTCCATCCGGTGACAGTTCTACTTGGGATCAACTCGTTGTTTTCATTAGACACCACTGTCATGCCTCCCTTCTTTGGAACACATTGCACTAGACTGACCCATGGACTGTCTGAGATGGGATAGATGATGCCGGCATCGAGCAATTTGATAATTTCCTTCTTGACCACCTCCTTCATGATGGGGTTCAATCTACGCTAATGCTCAACCACAAGTTTGGCCTCATCTTCCAATATGATCTTGTGCATACAAAATGCAGTGCTAATTCCCTTGACGTCGACAATGGACCAACCTAGGGTTGTTTTGTACTCCCGTAGCACTCTTAGTAACTTATTTTCCAGTACATCATGAAGTGAAGCAGACACAATAACAGGCAAAGTACTAGCATTACCCAAATACGCATACCTCAAGTGGATAGGCAATGGTTTGAGCTCCAAGGTGGGTGGCTTCCTCCCATAAGGATTTTGCAATGGCACTAGAACTGCTTGATCTATCTAACGGTTCAAACTGTTGCTTATACTTGATAAAACATGGGGGAACATTCAGCACATTCACCATCTCATTAGGAAAAAGAGGTTCACTCTCAAGTGATTCTCCGAGCAATTCTTCAAAAGGGTCAACTTCATAGTTTGCTGCGAACACCTTATCCACCGCCTCGTCAATCAAGTCTATCCTGAAGCATTCATCCTGCACATTAGGAAACTTCATTGCTTTAAAAACATTAAAAGTTACCTCTTGGTGTTGGACCCGCATGGTTAGCTCTCCTTTTTGCACGTCAATCAAAGTTCTGCCTGTGGCTAAGAATGGTCGCCCAAGGATGATAGGTATCTCCCTGTCTTCTTCAAAATCAAGGACAATGAAATCTGCTGGAAAAATAACTTGTCCACCTTGACAAGCACATCTTCAACTATGCCTCTTGGGTATGTGAGAGACCTATCCGCAAGTTGCAATGTAACATTTGTAGGTTTTGCCTCACTTAATCCCAGTTGTTGATAAATTGAGAGTGGCATTAGATTGATGCTCGCCCCTAAGTCACATAGGGCCTTGCCAAAGAATTGGTTACTAATTGTACAAGGAATTGTGAAACTCCCCGGATCTTTTAACTTTGGTGGTAACTTTCTTTGTAACACAGCACTACATTCTTCGGTTAGTGCCACCGTCTCAAACTCCTCAAGCCTTCTCTTTCTTGACAAGATTTCTTTCATGAACTTCACATAACTAGGCATTTGTTCTAATGCCTCAGCGAATGGTATATTTATGTGCAATTTCTTGAAAACTTCCAAGAACTTAGAGAATTTCTTATCCAACTTTATCTTCTGCTGACGTTGTGGAAACGGGAATGGTGGATACATAGGGCCTTGCTTGCTCCCCTCTGGTTTCGGCACTGGCTCATTTTCCTTCTTTTCTAGTTCTTTTCTCTTTTCTTCCTCTTTCTCCCCATTCACATCCTCAATTACTATTTCTGATGGAACATCATTCACAACTTCCGGTAGTTCCTTCCCACTTCTCAAAGTTACAGCCTTGCAATGCTCCTTACCTTCTCTCTTCGGGTTAACTTCAGTGTCACTAGGTAAGGCACCAGGAGGACGGATATTCATTGCACTAGCTATCTACCCAAGCTGAAGCTCTATATTCCGTATCGAAGCGCTATGTTGTGCAACCAATTGAACCAATAAATCATCCCCACTCAGCTTTTTCTCCTGTGTGTGGCAGGGCAGGGGTGGGTTTGAGGCTTGTTGGTGTGATTGGGGTTGATGATGTGGTTGAGTTTGATTTTGAAATCCTAGGGGATATTGATGCCTAGGAGCTGAATATTGGTTTTGGGTATTGTTGTTGTTGCTCCATGAGAAATTTGGGTGATTTTTCCATCTAGGATTGTAGTGATTTGAGTGAGGGTTGTTTTGCTGTCTATTGTAATTACCAACGAACTGTACGGATTCTGCATTGATGGCACATTGCTCGGTAGGATAATTTCCAACACACAACTCACAGGTTTCAGAAATGCTCTGCACAGATTGAGTTCCTAAAATTTTCACTTCATTTGTAAGCGCGACTAGCTGTGCGGTTATTAAAGTGAGAGGATCAACCTCAAATTTTCTTGCTGCCTTATGTGGCATTTTCCTCTCCGAAGGCCATTGATAAATATTGGCAGCCATGGTTTCCAATAGTTTATAGGCATCCGCAAAACTCTTTCCCATTAAACTACCACCTGCAGTTGCGTCGACACTTGATCGAGTGGCATTGGTCAACCCGTTATAAAAAATCTCAACCTGCAACCATTGAGGCAAACCATGGTGTGGACATCTCCTTATTAGATCCTTGAATCATTCCCAAGCTTCATATAAGGACTCAAGATCATATTGAATAAACGAAGTGATGTCATTCCTCAATCTTGTAGTTTTCGCCGCACGGTGGGAAGAACTTTGCCAAAAATTTTCAGGGCTAAGTCATCCCATTTGGTAATTGAGCCCAAGGGAAACGAATGCAACCAACTCTTTGCCTTATCACGGAGCGTGAAAGGAAATAGTCGGAGTCTAATTGCATCATCAGTAACTTGAGTGTACTTGAATGTGTCACAAATTTCCAGAAAACTCACCAAATGAGCATTTGGGTCGTCATTAGGTAACCCACCAAACTGCAAACAGTTTTGGACCATTTGGATGGTGCCTGGCTTAATTTCGAAGTGAGTGGCCTCAATAGCTGGCCTGGAAATGGCTTGAGTGCAAGTCTGTGGACAAGAGGCATGGCGTACTCCCTCAAGGATTTAGGCTCCTCCTCAGCCATGGTATTTTGATTGGGTATACCCTGAACTCGTTCTCTACGTAGTCATCGAATATTTCTCTCGATCTCGGGATCGTAAGGAATTAACTCAGGACCACGTGAGCGTGGAATACAAATCAAGAATACCTACAAAATAAAATGAAAATTATATACAAGTCTAAAAAGAGACCAAGTCGATTGAAATTGATATTGGTATACTTATCAGGAAACAATTCCCCGGTAACGGTGCCAAAAACTTGTTGGTCGATTTAGCTATCGATAAACACACACGTGCAAGTATACATGGTCCACAAGTAATAAATGATAAGATATGAGTCGAACCCACAGGGAATTATGACAAATAATAACCAAGTACCAATTGTGTATCAATTGATCTAATTTAAACGATAAAGGTTTGATTGTTTGTTGATTGGTTGAGTTCACAAATCAAGTAATGAATAAAATGCGGTAAAATATCAAGATAGAAAGGTCTAAGATTACAATTTCCCCCAACACGTCATTTGAATCTCCTAACTCTCTCTTTTCAACCAGTTATAACATACGAATTGACAACTGACAAATCAAAACTACATAAGAGCCTCTGTCGATGGTCAATCACGAATCTTCCTAGGCAGTGCATAGGTATATGTCTATCCTATGCACTATCAAGAGACTAATTTTAGGAATGATTAATAGACACGTGTCACCAAATCTAATTAATCCTCCCTTCAATCACTAACTTTCACATCGAAAGTCATTAAGACTAGATTCTCAATTGGTTGCATGCGGTAATTAGGTATATATCTATCCCACCTACTATCAAGATACCTATTATTGCAAATAATTAATAAGACACATGTCACTTAATCCGATTAATAACCCATAACAATCTATACTCTCGCATGTTATCATAACTAGGTCTTAACCTATAATCCATTCGTCAAGTTCATATAGGTTCCCAAGGTAATTACGGGCCAAGCAATTAATCTAGAAAGCAAAGGTTATGACAATCAAACAACAAATGTATAACTAAAATCAATAGAGAGAGAATTCAATTCAATTTAAGTGTTGGGTTCCATTGCAATCTTAGAATAAAAGGTTAGTTCATGATAGCTACAATAGACATCAATTTCAATTTATACATTGTAAAATTCGAATTACAAAGGAGTTGGAAATCTAGAAATGAAACCACTTTTGAAGTTGTTCAGCTGTTGATCCCTTAGTTGCTGTTGATTTCCAGCTTTCCTCCTTTGTTTTGCAATTCTTGTTGACTGAGTTCCTTGGTTTGTGGCTTGATTCAGCTTGATTTACAGCCTTTAACCCTGTTGTTTGATGTATTTTGTAGCCTACCTCTCTCTAGATATCTGATATGAGGCTTAGAAGAGATTATATATAGTCTTCATCAAGAAACCTTAGCCAAATTCGGACAAAATACAGCTCAGATCGCACTGAAGTTATGTCAGATCGCACTCAGGCCAGCGTTGTGCGCCCGCACGCGACTGGTACGCGTGCGCCCAGGGCCCTGCCTGCCGCACGCTGGCTGCCGAGCAAGTGCCGCACCCTCACGCGCGCCCGCACGGCCAGGCGTGCGCCCGCACGCCTGCACCTGCTGGCCGCCCGTCTGCCCGCACGCCCGTGCCACGCTGACTGCCGAGTCCTGCCGCACATGCGTGCGCGCCCGCACGGCCAGGCATGCGCCCGCACGCCTGCGCCTGCTGGCCGCCTGTGCACGCCTGTCGAGTCCGCCCGCGCCCATGTCGCCATGTGTCAGCGCGCGCCCGCATGGCCACGCCGCGCACCTGCACGTTGGCGCCTAGGGTCAGCGCCCAGTGCCAACGCCGTGCTGCACGCCGCCCGACGCCGTGCACGCAATTCAACGTCGTGCGCGCTCAACTTCCAATTCTCATCAAATTAATCCCCGACCATCATCAAACATTATTTTTCACCGTTTCATCATTCGGGCACGGAAATCCAAGCATGGGCTTGCCCATGTGGCTTGGTCGACGCCGAACGCCGTGCACACAATCCAACGCCGTGCACGCCCAACTACCAAATGTCAACAATTTATGCACCGAGCGTCGCCAAGCATTGATTTCCATTGCTCCATCCATCGGCACAAACGTCAAAGCATGGACATTGAGTCAATTCAACAAACAATCCGAGCGGTCTTTATTTCAATTTCTACAAACATAATGAAAATGCATCAAAGCAACATAAAACCTGTAAAATTAACTAAAATTAATTTATGTAAAAATAAGATAAAAATACATAAAAACCACATAACATACCTAAAGACTTGCAAATTATCAAGGCCAAAAGTACCCAAATTGTGTGTATAAAACACCCTCATCAGTAAACCTAATTTATGATAATACTCCTCTTATTTATAGATGTAGGAATAACCCTTTTCCTAAACTATTAAGGATTAGGGTTTCTATTATAATTAAACTCCTTTAATTAATTATTCTCCTAATCCAATTAGGAATTCATGGGAGAGTACTCCTATTAATTAATTCTCAATCCCTATTAGGAATTAAATAATAGTAATAGTAATAATAATAATAAGACTCTTCTTATTAATTTATATTTAATATTTCTGAAATATTAAATAATAAATATTAAGCTATTTAATTTATTCTATCCCCATAGATTAAATTAAATACACTTAACTTATTATTATAATTATGTTATTTACTTCTTAAATAAATATTTTCCTTTTGCGGTGTGACCCTTTAGGTTCTCCATATTAAACCGGTTGTGAATAAATCAATTAGAACAATTCTAATTTTATTTAAATAAATAAATTAAACTATTTAATTCATTTAAATAAATAATATTTATTCTACAATAAGGGTAAGCCCCCTTAGCAATCAACGACTTTTCAGATAATATAGATTTCAACATTAATCACAAACGAACCTTTCAGTGAATAGTTACCGTACAATTCAATCTTTCTACCATACAATGTCCCACTTAAATATAAGACATGGATTTACTATCAACTCTTATTTTATTTAATTATATGTATTTCGATTCCCAAATACACAACTCTAAATAATGCAAATTAGAAACCCTTTCTAATTTCATTCTGCCTTGGCCAAGGACTACTGAGTTGTCATTTATCGAATCACATGGGACATTCACATCTTTTACTAGACGTGGTAGATTTTTTGTTGATCATTCACCTATCTCCATGCCCAACTTGTTATACCCAATCATACCCTTTGATATACCCCAAAGGTCTTAAGGGACATGTCAAAGTATAACTCATCATACACAAGATACTATGATGATCTCAAGTCCAAGGATCACTGGGACTACTATCACTAGAGGAATTCCTATTGACAGGCGAGTAAAACTCCATTAGGTATTCCTTAGCGAGCCACGTTCAGTGAACTTATTCTCCAATAAGCACCTACATACTTGCTTTAGTGTCTCCACACAAATGATTATGAGATCAATCATCCTCTTCCTAAGAGCAAGCAACATATGTACTAATCTATCCGGATTCACTAATCCCCTATTTAGTAATCCAACGATTAGGAACGATTTTAGTTTATGAGCTATCTAGAATTAAGATCTCGTTAGCATGATCACCATCATGATTCTAAAAGCATTGCTCAAAACTATGGGTTTATCATATTTAATATAACAACACCATGTAGATAATATAAAATGCCTTTTAAGAAAATCAATTCTTTTATTAATAAATGATTAAGATTACAAAGTATATGCTACATCATATCAAATATGATTGGCTTGTGTGCATACTGCTTTTAATACCTTCAAGAAAACAAAACTGTCCACTTCAAAGTCTCGCTTCTAACGATGCAAATCGCCGTATTTCTTCTGTCGGTCCTGAGCCGCTACCAATCGAGCTCTTATCACCTTAATGACATCCACGGTCTGTTGTACCAATTCAGGTCCCAACAGTCTCCGTTCATCGACTTCGTCCTAACACAAAGGTGTTCGACACTTCCTTCCGTATAATGCTTCATATGGCGGCATGCCAATACTTGCATGATAACTGTTATTATAGCCAAACTCCACCAATGGTAGATGGTCGTCCCAGTTGCCTTTAAAATCCATCACACATGCTTTAAGCATGTCCTCCAGTGTCTGAATTGTTCGTTCGCTTTGCCCATCCATTTAAGGATGATACGCCGTACTCAACCTCAACTGAGTTCCCAATCTTTCTTGTAAGCTCTTCCAAAAATTCAACGTGAAGCGCTGATCTCTGTCAGATACAATAGATACCGGTACTCCATGTCGTGACACAATCTCTTTCACATACAACTTTGCTAGCTGCTCCAGGTTTTGTACCTTATCTTGATCGGTAGAAAATGTGCAGATTTAGTTAAACGATCCACGATCACCCAAATTGCGTCGTAACCCTTCTGAGTTGGTGGAAGCCTCGTCACAAAATCCATAGTGATATGCTCTCATTTCCACTCCGGAATCTCCAGCGGTTGTAGCAGTCCGCCCGGTTTCTGATGTTCTGCTTTTACCCTTTGACATGTCAAACATCGACCAACACATTCTGCAACCTCCCTCTTCATGTTCGGCCACCAGAAATGTTAGTGCAAATCCTGATACATCGTGGTACTACCAGGGTGTATCAAATACCTTGTAGAATGAGCTTCTTGCAGAACCTTTTCCCTTAACTCCGGAACCATCGGTATCCAGATTCTCCCTTTAAACCTTAGCAGTCCCGTGCCATCAATTTTGTACTTTAATCCCTCTCCTTCTGAGATTCGCTTCTTTATGGCGATACATTCATCATCCTTTTCTTGAGCCTCCTTTACCCTGTCTAATAAGGTCAGACTCGCCTCCACTGTGAACAGTTTCTCGTCTGCATTCGTCGGATACTTGACTTCCAACTCGAATCTTTCCATATCCTTGATCAGTCCCTCTTGAGCTGTCAGCATCATCAACTTATCTCTGCCCTTCCTACTTAGAGCATCAGCTACTATATTGGCCTTACCGGGATGGTATAGAATCTCACAATCGTAGTCCTTGATCAACTCCAACCATCGCCTCTGCCTCATGTTTAGTTCCTTTTGAGTGAAAATATACTTCAGACTTTTGTGGTCTGTGTATATCTCACACTTCTCCCCATACAGGTAGTGCCTCCAAATCTTCAGAGCAAACACCACTGTCGCTAGTTCCAGGACATGAGTCGGATATCCCATCTCATAGTCCTTCAGCTACCGTGACGTGTACACAATGACCTTCCCATGCTGCATTAACACGCATCCAAGGCCTTTGTGTGACGCATCACTGTACACCACAAATCCCCGTATTATCTGGCAGTGATAACACAGGTGCTTCACTAAGTTTCTTCTTTAACTCCAAGAAACTCTCTTCGCACTTATCCATCCATACAAACTTTACAGTTTTCCTTGTCAAATTTGTCAATGGTGTCGCTATCTTTGAAAAGTTCTGAATAAACCTCCGATATTAACCCGCTAATCCCAAGAAACTTCGGACTTCTGTCGGCGTCCTTGGCTGCTCCCAGTTTATTACCGCCTCTACCTTCGCAGGATCCACTGATACACCATCCTTGTCAATTACGTGCCCTAAAAACTGCATCCTTTGTAGCTAAAATTCACACTTGGAAAACTTTGCATATAGCTTCTCTCTTCTCAGCGTTTCCAGGGCTATCCTCAAATGCTCGACGTATTCCTCCTCCGTTTTCGAGTAGACTAAAATGTCATCTATGAAAACTACAATAAATTTATCTAGGTATTGCTTGAACACTCTGTTCATCATGTCCATAAATGCCACCGGCGCGTTTTTCAGCCCAAACGACATCACCAAAAACTCAAAGTGTCCATATCGAGTTCTAAATACTGTCTTCGGTATATCCTCCTGCCTCACCTTCAGTTGGTGATATCCCGTCCTCAAGTCAATCTTCGAAAACTATTTCGCTCCCTTCAATTGGTCAAACAAGTCATCAATCATAGGCAACGGATACTTGTTCTTAATCGTGACTTTGTTCAACTCCCGATAGTCAGTAAAAAGCCTCAGCGACCCGTCTTTCTTATTTACAAATAGCACTGGTGCTCCCCACGGAGATACACTTGGACGAATATACCCCTTATCTAGCAATTCCTGCAATTGAACTATCAGTTCTTTCGTCTCCACTAGTGCCATCCTGTACGGTGCCGTTGAGATCGGTGCTGTTCCCGGTACCAAGTCGATCACAAATTCCACTTCTCTATCCGGCGGTAAACCCGGTAGATCTTTTGGGAAAACATCTGGAAATTCCCTTACTACAGGTATCTGACCCATTTCACTCCCTACTCTTCGAGTATCAACCACGTGAGCCAGATAACCTATGCAACCCCTTCTAAGCAATCTCCTTGCTTGCATCATCGTCAGACAACGAGATTGTCTAGGCAATTTACTTCCATAGAATACAACCCTCGACTTATCTGGAGTCTTCAGGTGTATGCATTTCTTCTGGCAGTCAATCACAGCCCCGTGACTAGACAACCAATCCATCCTAAGAATTACATCAAATTCTCCTAGTCATATCGGAATTAAATCTACGCTCAGTTTTATACCCGTTTATCTCAGCACAACAATTTTTATGGATGTATTCCACATGAATAACTTCTTTATTAGCTACTTCAACATTCATAGGATTCTCTAATTTCTCACGAGGTAAGTTTAACCATTTAGCACATTCATCCGACACAAATGATTGGCTATCACTCCATTTCCTTTTATTCGGGTTACTTCCCCCGCTGCTTCCTCCCTTGCTTCCTTCGTGACCCTTCTTTTTGTCTTGATTGAACTTTGCCAGAGCCTCGTTGCCTCCTTCGGCGATGATGGCCCTTTCCAACAACGTAGAAAATGTGTCAATCCTTAGAACTGCCACCCTAATGTACACCCATGGTTTCAGGCCTAATTCAAATCTCTTTGCCTTTCTAGCTTCAGTGTCTACCTAGTGAGGTGAAAATCGGGCTAACTCATTAAATTTAGCTGTATACTTTGCAACTGACATGTTCCCCTGCTTGAGCTCCAGAAACTTCACTTCCATATTCTGCTTCATACTCTCCGGGAAATAGTTCTCGAAGAATAGCTACTTGAAACGTTCCCACGGTATCACACCATCTCCAGCACGTCCTTTGTTGGCCTTCCACCAATAGTTCGCTTCACCCTTCATCATAAAGGTGGCAAACCCTGTCTTCTGCTCTTCCGCCACCCTTGCAACCTCGAACACTTTTTATATTTCTTCGATCCAGGTTTGGGCTTCAATCGGGTCTAGTGTTCCCTTGAACTCAGGAGGTCCTACTAGCTTAGAATCCTTGAAGCTAGCCAAATGTTGCGCAGGCTGCCGCTCTGGCTGTTCTCCAACAGGTGGGGGTCTATTTCGCATGGCTTCTACCAGCAACTCAGCAAATGCCCTCATTGGGTCTAGGCGACCCTGAGTGTTATTAACTGATTCCTTAACCCTTTGGTTACGCGGTCGTCCTCTTGGTGCCATGATCTGATAAAAGAAAACCACTGACTTTTACTTATAGATCTAGGTCTCATGCAATAAGTCATTTAAGTCAATAATTAAAAGTAAAAGCATCTATCAAACACGTTTGATTTAAATAAATTAATTGCATTTATAATCATACACCACTGTCTCAATACAAACCAGACTCAACATATGGTATACTTCTATAAACGCTAAATGACATAGCCTGCCAACCATCAACTATCCCCTAACAAACAAAAGTGGGGAATAATAACCTTCTACCCCTCTATCAGAAACAAAAATTAGGGTTTCAACTACTATCCCATGCACGCTACAAGCATAGGGATTTACAACATAAGTAAGCCCCTATTATAACAAAAGTGGGACTCTACTGTAAACAAAATGCTAAAAATAACACTTCACAGCCTGCTGTGGCGAATTGCAACCCTGAGCTCCCGACGAGCCAGCCTGTCGAACACTCGACGCCTAATCACGCGCCTGCTGCTCCACTCATCCCTGGGGTACCTCCTCACCCTGACCCTCAGCCTGCCTATGGAAGTAGTCAAGCCTAAACGGAAGGAATCAATCTCCGTAGTCCGGGCTGCCAACTTCTCTATAGCCTCATCTCTCTCCAGACGAGTAGTTTCCCGCTGATCCTCTACCCGCTCTATCTGTCCTACCAACACCACATTCCTCTCTAAGAGGTCATAAATCATCACACCAAGCTGAACAGAAGCCCCACGCCGATCGTGAATCTCTGCCTCTAGCTCGGCAATCCTCTAGTCCTTTTCCTGCAGCTTCTGGGTTAATTCAGCCTTTTCCCCTAAGGTCTGATAAGCTAATGAACTGTACTGCTCCTCTAGGTCCTGGTGATCCTGGTTCTGCTCCTCTAAGTGGGCTACTCGATTCTCGAGCTCCTCATTCTTATTTGTCAGCTCTTCGATGATGTCACTAGCAGTAGTGCCTATGCCATCTGCATACTCAGGTGGCTCATCATCCTCCGTCACTGGATCCTCCTCGGGATCCTCATCCTCAGCCTTATCACTTAACTACCTCAGCACTCCTCCGGTAACTGGCTCTTCCTCAGAACCATTCTCGGTCTCAGACTCATCCCTAGTGTCCATCATCTCTGGCTCACTTGGCTGCACCTCCACTAACTGCCCTGCATCCACATGAATGTCTGTGAACTTTACCTCTCTAGCAAGACTGTACTATCCCATCTCAGACATCCTACAGCCACAAACAGAAACAAATAGACAGAAAATGTCAGTGCCACAATAAAATATATTTATTGATAAAATGAAGTGATATTTTATCAAGCACAACTCGGCTCGATGGATTTCCACAATCCACCTCCAGACATGACCATTAAATGAATCTCCTCGATCCATCACCTAGCGTACTTAATACGACTTTAATACTAAGGTTATAACCTAGGTTTCGTAAATCCTAAAGTTTATAACTTAAAGCTCTGATACCAACCTGTGACACCCCCAAATTCAGGTACCAATACCTTGAATTTAGTGCTCACGATAAAATACATCCATACACCTCTAAACAACATAAATTAACTAATTCAGAATAAATAAACATATGTTGTTCATTACAAAAGGTTTACTATGGTCCCAAGGTCTATAACCTTAAATAAATACATCGCAGAATACAATAATAATACAAAATGATTCCACGATTATATAACGAGATAGTACATATAACTACTCTGTAAGCTTTCCTTTGCCTTTGTCCGCTTCGGAACTTCCCGACTTAGTTGCAGTAGGTTCAGGATATAGCAAGGGTGAGCAACTACTTTACTCAACAAGTTTAAAATGAATAAAGAGGATATACCATGAATGAATGAGAACAATAATCCCATAGTTCAACAATTTAGGAACATTAAAGAATTTAGCTGACAATATAACCAAAGTTCAAATGAAATTATGAATATTGATTATTTACTACTGAGTGGTCCAATAGACCATGAACTATTTGGCCAAAGGATCAGTCATTTAACTAACCCTTTTAAATGCCTGGCCCGTTAGTAGTACTCGAGGGGATCAGCCTCTCGTACCCTATGTATATGCATAACATTTAACTCTGACTGCATTGGACAACTGACACATTAAAATCCCCTACATAAGGGTTGCTCTCTCAGTCCAAGAATCCGCACCGACAATCGGTTTGAATAGCTTTTAAAATAATAACCTGTACGTGTCTAACCGAAACAAGTGGCGTAGACTATCCCTAAAACAATTCATAAATGAAGAACTTATGTTTCACAATCCAACAACAGATATCGAACTCAAATGCACAATGTGCGAATATCAATAATTATCCCTGATGTGGAGTAATTACCAATAATTAAACCACTAACCATAATTGAAAAATGATAACTCGAATTGAGTTAGGAAACTTGCAACAACATATAATACTTGCTCGAATATAAATTGAGTTAAGTTAAGAAACTTGCAATAATATAGAATGATTACTCAATTAATAAACAACTCGCACAATAACAAAAGTTGTATGGTTGAGGAAACTAGATCAATAAATAAATTGAGTTAGGATAGGGAACTTGGCCAACACAAGGGTTAGACAAGTGTTAATATTCAACATGTGTATAGGATAGGAAACCTGCTCAATATAATTCGAGTAAGGTTAGGGAAAACTTGCATTCAATATGTAGAAAGAATGAAGTTAGAGAACTTGCCTGAAGCGCTGCTACAATATTACAACACACGCTCCTTAATATCCTACACAATTAGGTACATATTCACATAACAATTAGTCACATACTGGATACCAAATAATGGTCTATACTACTCTATAATGTTTCATTCTTATTAGAAACATAATATTAAACAAGATTATACACACTAGTTACGGCGTTACGACGCTTGCACGTCTGTACGCCAAACTTGATTATTCGAACGCCCAGGCGACATGCAATTGTGTACTCCTAGCCGCCCATTCGATTTATCTCATACTCATTGGTTAATGCTACGTATTATTATAAATCATAACATTCATGTTTTAGAACTTAGAACAACATTTCAAATTGTCGGGAGCATTACAGGTGCATATGCGCATGCCCGACACCCTCCGATTGCCCCCAATTACACATCAGTCCTATAAATGGCCAATTTGGACTATGCTACAGACCTCAAATTGAACAACATAAAGAACAAAAGTTGTAGGTCTACTCGTTCTCTTTTCGAATCATCTTGAATCGCCTCAATTCGAGTTCGTATGACAAAGTTATGTCTATTTTACTAAAGGACGTCGAAGCTGTTTGCACAGTCTCTTTTCCAGCGCCTTAGGCACTCAAAATGGCCTATGAGCAGTGCCTAAAGCGCTCTCTCACAGTAGCTGGACTCGTGGCCAGCGCCTATCCAGCGCCTTAGGCGCTCGACCTGAGTCTCCAACCCGTTTTGCTTCTCAAAATGCTCTGTTTTTAGTATTCTAGACCTATCTTGCTTCCAACCACCAGAACTCCATCAATACACGTTCAAATTGGTCCGTTACGGACTCTATGGACTCCTACGACATAGGGCTACAACATATCAAAAATTCAGAGTTATCCATTAACATTAACATGGCCAAATCTTAGGCCAAAGTATCAACTCATGTTATATTTTCGTGTCTTCGTGTTCTTTACAAAAATCATCACCAAATCTTCGTTTTTACATCTTTTTACTCGATTCTAGTTGGGTTAACTTTGTAACCCTTGGAACTACAATATGACAACAACAAATAAACAAAACAAGCAAGTAATCATAGCTACAAAGTCCTCTAAATTCGTCCAACAGTCCATGTTCATGTCCAAAGTCCATTGTTCTTCATCCTCCTTAAGCATAGGTACGAATTTCTTCCATTTTTGTTCCACTTTGATGTTATTAATAGCTTACATATCCTCTTACAACACTAAAAATCATCCATAACAAACAAAAACAACAAGGATCGGTAGAAAATTAATCCACAAGCTCAAGAGCTCAAAAACTAAGAAAACTTGAAAAACTTAACAAGAAATCGAATGGAATGGATTTGTTTGGTGTTTACCTCTATAAATCCTTCCTAGATGGTTAAGAAGCTCGGCTAGGATTGATTGGCTTGATTTTTTCTTCTTTCACCCGTACCTTCTTCTTTTTCCGGCGACTCTTCCCTTTTTCCGGCAACTTCCTCCTCTTTTTTCGACGACCTTCTCTTGCTTTCTTCTTCCTCTTTTGCAGCTCTCTCCCTCCCTCTCTCTCTCTAATTGAGTTGATGGGTTGAATGGGTGTGCAAGGAGGCTTAAACAAAACTATATCACAAAAGATTTCTTGCATTCACATAATCCAGGTTGTCACACAACCTTTAAACATGCAACACAAAAATAATATTAATAAAATATAATTCATTCATTAATATTCAAAAATTCGAATTACAAGACAATTTCAGAATTCTCGATCGTTAGAACTGCTAGTAGACCTGATATTATGTTCAGTGTTTGTAAATGTGCTAGATTTCAATCAAATCCTAAAGAATCACACTTGATAGCAGTAAAGCGAATATTTCGGTATCTTAAGGGAACTATACCAACTTAGGTCTTTGGTATCCGAAAGGTCAACCATTTGATCTTGTGTGTTTTTCAGATTCTGACTACGCCGGTCATTATGTTGATCGAAAAACTACTCATGGCACGTGTCAGTTTCTTGGTAGATGTCTAGTTTCTTGGTTTTCTAAGAAACAAAACTCAGTATCTATTTCTACCACCGAAGCTGAATATATAGCTACTGCACGTTGTTGTGCACAGATATTGTGGATGAAACAGACTCTCGCTAATTACAACATAAAATTTAATTGTGTCTCCATCTTCTGTGATAATACAAGCACTATAAATTTAAGTAAAAATACTGTATTACATACTAGATCAAAACACATAGATGTTACACATCATTTCGTACGTGATCATGTAAACAGTGGCAATATTAAATTAGAGCACATTGACACAGAATTAAATATTGTTGATATTTTTACTAAACCTTTGAGTGGTGATAGATTCTATAAATTGCGTATGGATTTAGGAATGCTGGATCTATCTTCATAAACAATTGCTTGGTAATATGTAATTATGCAAAATATATATATATATATATATATATATATATATATATATAATCTTATTTCTAATTTAAAATTTCAATATTTAATCATTCTTACATATTAATATACTCTATTTATTAATTAGTTTTGCTTAAGTAAAATGTTATTGTTCTTCTAATAAAATATATATATAATAATATATAATACTGTTAATATATTTATATATATAAATATTCTTGTATTTATTAATATACTTAAAAAGACTTATATTATATATATATATATATATATATCAGAATTGATCTTAGTTGTTGGATTAAGCCAAAAGAATCTAACGGTAAGAATTACACCCATACATGTCATTCCGTCTGGACCAATCAGAAGCCATCCAAGAAAAACACACGGATCAAGCCTGAAAACCGTTCGATCAAAAAGAAAAAGCACAAATCTATCTCAATCGTTGGATCAAAAGTCAATCGGTCAGCTGGAAGTTTTTTTTTTTATCCAAATTCACCTCAGCCCTTCATCAATTTGGGAATTTATTTTCAGCCGACGGATTAATCTGGTAACATTAAATATAAATATTAA
Organism: Aralia elata; assembly: GCA_034770075.1. Classification (NCBI taxonomy): domain Eukaryota; kingdom Viridiplantae; phylum Streptophyta; class Magnoliopsida; order Apiales; family Araliaceae; genus Aralia; species Aralia elata. Next base: position 60,598,942 of record CM068384.1, on the reverse strand, counting down.
CAATTCATTTTTAATTCATTTTATTTTCTTCTTTCCCTCTCTTCTACCGTCTAAGCTTTCTATCTCCCCAACTCACTCAAACCCTAATCCCTTTCTACAAATTTTTTTTTGATTTCTGGTTTGTTTTCGAAAAATCTATTCCGATTAATCAATTTTATACCCTTGAAATCTTAACTTTATCGGTTTATTTTAAAAAAATGATCCTATAGGTTTTCAGATATGAGATTTCGATCAATTTGTTTTAGATCTTCATCTGTTTCTATGTTTTTAAAACTGTTGTTTTCCCTCATATTCTCATATACATTTCTTACAAACCCTAACACATGTCAAATTCTTATATGTATATATTTATATTTTTATATATATATATATACATTTCTTCATAATATATATACATATTCAAATAATTTTTGAGGCTCAAATTTTTACTTCCTACGAATATATGAGTGTTTGTCTGAGAAGCTTATTGATAAATCACTCTTGCTACTAGAAACGCTCTGCATGAAGTTATATTATGAATATATAAGATAATGACGTTGCTCAGGTTAATTTTTCTGTCATTTTTCTTCTCTCATCTCCCCTTTGACCAAATGTGTTGGGTTTGACTACTGATAGTCAAGAAAAATTACGTGATTTTTTTGGAAGATCTCACATTTTTTTTTATTTCTATATTTTCATCTTCTACTCGTTTTTCAAAAAAAACGTTGTTATGCAACTGACGGTCAAGAATATTATTTTTACACATTTTTGGGATCTGCCAATCTAGAACATTTTTTTTACTAGCACTCGGCATTAAGTGTGTTAACTTAATATCTGTTTTGAACATCCGTGCTAGGTTTTAATTCTTATACTGATGTGATATTTCTTTTCAAATCTCTAGCCGTCTGCATTTGTATATTGTCATGATTATTTGTTACTCCATTTTCGTCTATATCAGAAATCACTTACAGCATTTGTAGGCTATTAAATATCTTTTGATTAGACAATTATTCATTTTCTCTATCTCTCTAAATGGTTGTGTTATAATAAATGTTTGTTGACCGCAGTTATGACTAATTTTCTGCATATCTGCTTCATATGATAAGACTTGTGTCGCTGAAACTCTGTGTTTGCCAAACTGATATTTTTTCTCTTTCTGTTGACTTTGACTTAAACATAAAATAATATCTAGTCTTTAGTCTATCTACCTGGAAGATTTAAAAAAAAAACTAAATCTTTCAAGAGAATTTAATAGAAGTGATAGTATTTCGGCTACAAATCTTTTATCCTCTTAGGCTATACCACAGTCTCAATTATGACTTGTTTGCTCTATATTCATTTAGTTTGTATGCTCAATGAGTGCCTACACTACTCATTTACTGAACTCATATTAATCTACCACTATAAATTAATGGTTTCCTTACTGAGCTGCATACATCCTAAACCCACTTCTAAAAAGCATACTTAATAGTTTCATTGGTCTTTTTTTGTGTCTGCATTATATTCATCATGGACCTAGTTTTCTCATCTAAAAGAAAGAAAACATCAGTAAGTTCTTAGGTACATTCTGATACATATAAACCTATGTTAGTTACTCAATCTGCTCAAGTCAAGTATAAGCATATGAGATATAATCTCACCCCAGGTATAAGAACCTCTTTCACTAGCTTTCCTGAGGTACCTGAACTTTTTAAACATATAGGATGGGAGTGTCTTGTCATTTTTCCTGAGAAACATATATTTCCTACACTTGTTGTAGAATTTTACTCTCACATGACTTTCCTTAAAGACTCAAACAATCTGTTAACTAGTATCTGCATTAGTATACAAAGTCAATAGTATATCATTGATGAATTAGTCATTTTACATGCATTAAACTTGCCAACATGTATGTTAGATTTACCAAGAATCAATGAGTATACTTATCCCATAAGCATGACTACAAGTAATTGCATCACTTTCAAGCATAACTTGTCCACTGTCACTGATCAACTTGTACCTACACAAGTATTATTTCCTTCTAAGATTGGCCTGGAATTTCTGACAACAATTTGTCAATTCATGGGAAAACGTTTTCGTCAAAATATTATGCCGGTTCGAGAAGATAAACTTCTGCATCCTTTTGATCTCGAACTCATGAAATGTCTTTTGAATAAATTCATGCCTTATAATCTTCCATACTTCTTATTGACATCCTTTGAGTTTTGTTATCATAACAACTGCTTGGGCTATTGTCTTCTTCTGACTTCTGTGTTTAAACACCTTGGGATCAACCGTCTCGATCAAAAAGGCCAAATTATGCAAAACAGTAATATAGTCTCTCATCTAACTCTTCAACCCAAACCACTCATCATTTTCAAACCTAATGACAATGAGTCCATTGAGGCTCATCTAAATCTCTTTTCACAAATAGAAACTCTACAAAGCATGCATCAACTTTCATTACAAAATCACAGTAACATGCTCAGTGAAATTGAAGCCTTACATCAATCAATACACCATCTAAAAAATATGATATATGTGTTGATGGAACATCAGAAGGTTTCAATTCCTCCTTATCAATTCTCTGCCAGCACGAGTTCAGCTCCAGATGACATTCTTCCAACTCTGGGATTACACTTTTCTCCTATTGATTTAGGCGAGAACTAACTATTTGGGAGGACTGAACTCATTGTCGACGCCGGGTTTTTACGTCCTCTTCCGATTTTAGCCTTTTGATTGAATGATTTTTGGAAAAGGTCGGCATTAAGGTCGACGGGGTTTTGAAAAATCGTTTTTTTATGATGAGCCATTTAACCAGAGTCGCCAGTTAGTATATTTGAAATGGATGTACCAACTCATCCGAGTTTCGTTTTCGTAAATCGCTAGCTCATATGTGACTCCGAATTAATTGGTCTGCGAACCGAGATTCATAGAGTTCGGGGGCTTGCTTAAGCAAGGGGAAGGTGTTAGGCACCCCCCGACTTCTGTGAAACACGGTTACCACAATCTTGATGCTTTTCCTATCCTTTAATTCTTGAATGTGTGTGTGTATGTGCACGTGTGTATGTGTGTGCCTATGTGAATGTCGTGGTGAGTTTGCATGAAGAAGCCATTTGGGTTTTGATGAAAATTCGTGCTTTCTTTTGAGAATGCTTTAGAATATCGTTTGGTTTAACGAGAAAGCTTTATGAGAAAGGTTTGGTTTTAATTGTCAAAAACTTATGAGATTTTCTAAACCTTCGTCAAAATAGGAATCGAGATCTATACGTTGCTTTCGTAAATAGCATGATGGGCAACTTCTAGGATCTCTTTAACCCTATGCACAAAGATTTAATAAAACGTTACTTATTTTTATAAAATCATTTTTCTGATGTTTGAAAACGATTTTTTCTTTAGCCTTCTCGTTAAATAGGAATCGACATTCATTAGCATTTCCAAATTTTAACCTCGTGGTGCTAATAACCTACTTTGATTGATTTTATAGAAATTTTTCATCGTTTAACTTGAAATCAATTTTTGTGTCACAAATCAACCAAACATTAAAATGCGTGTGGGCTATTCATGGGCATGTAAGCCATCCGAATAACCCCAACGCCCACAATCACATATTTCACTATTACGGGGCCTTAAACTCGATTTTCGACTTGATATCGTTTTAAGGCCCGACAATTACATATTTACAATAAAGGATACATCGGCCCTATTACATACATCCAAAAATGTCCATCATCAGATTTGGACCACGGGGCCGCGTTCCTAGGCTCACATCCAAAATTACTACATCACTATAACGAGCTAAAAATCATCAAATGGATATCATCGGGCATTTAGGAAGAATTTCGTTCCATTTGTAACCTTCACTAATAGTCCTCCATCCATGGATTCACCATAATATACAAGGAAAACTACATTTGATATAACCCAAATGACCAAAAGTTTAACAAAATGATATAACAAAAATGCTGTAAAAGAGGGATTTTCACCTTGCAAATGACACCACAATTCGTATAAACTCGTATATTAATTAGAGTAGAGAAAGTATATGATACAATCTAACAATAGGGATATAAATCCTCACTTTTTTTCTCTCTCTTTTCTCCCTAACTCGCTGCTGCTGTTGCTATTTTCTTCCTCTCTCCTAATTCTTCCGCCGCTGCTAACTCCCTGTATGCTGAATGAGCTGAAATAGGCTGGCCAAGGGCAGCCGCAGATAGATCCGCGGCTGGCCGCAGATCAATCCGTGGCTGGCCTCGGTTTCTCCGCGCCCGCCGCGCACTTCAGCCCGCCGCGCACTTTAGTTTATTTTAATCATTGGCCGCAGATCAATCCGCGGCTGGCTAGCTTGACTTTCTCAATTTTCGTACCGCACCTCGATTCTTGTGTTGTACCGTTGGTTTTCGTTGAGAGGCCTATATTTTATAGTCCGGGAACCGCCAAGAAACGTGCCACATCATCCGGGAATGCCCATTTCGGACAGCCTTGTTGTCACGTCAGTTTCGGTTGTAAATCGTCGCGGTGGCGTCGAATGTTCGTACTTGTCCTTCCTTTGTTCTCGTAGGTCAGTTCGTTTGCCGAATTTGTCCTCCTGTCAGGGTTAGTACACGAAGTGCAAAATTTGGGTGTCTACAGCTGCCCCTCTTTATCATGTTTTTGAAATGTTAAATGAAATGAACAGGATAAAGAAATAGACACCCGATGCATGAATGACAGTGCAGAAGAATAACAATACATACGTGATGCAACACATATAGCTTATGATGCAGCACAAGATGCAAATCATGCAAAACGTTCGTAAGGGTGTCAATGCCTCACGCAATCGTCTTGTCCGCGCCGGGTTTCGTATCCGGTCGCTCATCTCGTAATCACCGGATATCGTCGCCGGTTGATTGTCTTGTCGGGGCCGCGTATCGTCGCCGGTCACCCATCTCGTAACCACCGGGTATCGTCGCCGGTTAGTTGTCTTGTCAGGGCCGGGTATCATCGCCGGTCACCCATCTAGTAATCGCCGGGTATCGTCGCCAGTCGATTATTTTGTCGGGGCCGGGTATCGTCGCCGGTCACCCATCTCGTAACCACCGGGTATCGTCGCCGGTTGGTTGTCTTGTCGGGGCCGGGTATCGTCGCCGGTCACCCATTTCGTAACCACCGGGTATCGTCGCCGGTTGGTTATCTTGTCGGGGCCGGGTTTCGTCGCTGGTCACCCATCTCGTAATCGCCGGGTATCGTCGCTGGTCGATTGTCTTGTCGGGGCCGGGTATCGTCGCCGGTCACCCATCTCGTAACCACCGGGTATCGTCGCCGGTTGGTTATCTTGTCGGGGCCGGGTATCGTCGCCGGTCACCCATTTCGTAACACCGGGTATCGTCGCCGGTTGGTTATTTTGTCGGGGCCGGGTTTCGTCGCCGGTCACCCATCTCGTAATCGCCGGGTATCGTCGCCGGTCGATTGTCTTGTCGGGGTCGGGTATCGTCACCGGTCACCTTCTCGTAACCACCGGGTATCGTCGCCGGTTGGTTATCTTGTCGGGGCCGGGTTTCGTCGCCGGTCACCCATCTCGTAATTGCCGGGTATCGTCGCCGGTCGATTATCTTGTCGGGGCCGGGTATCGTCGCCGGTCACCCATCTTGTAACCGCCGGGTATCGTCGCCGGTCGATTGTCTTATCGGGGCCGGGTATCGTCGCCGGTCACCCATATCGTCACCGCCGGGTATCGTCGCCGGTCGATTGTCTGGATCTCAGCCCTTCCCATGGGTTTGGTTGTTTGGATCTCAGCCCTTCCCAGGGTGTTAGTTGTTTGGATCTCAGCCCTTCCCAGGGTGTTAGTTGTTTGGATCTCAGCCCTTCCCAGGGTGCTCACCACCTTGTTGTGGTTTGCTTGGATGCCTTCCCAGGTTTGCTCACCACCATGTTGTGGTTTGCTTAGATGCCTTCCCAGGTTTTGCTCACCACCTTGTTGTGGTTTACTTGGATGCATTCCCAGGTTTTCTCACCACCTTGTTGTGGTTTGCTTGGATGCCTTCCCAGGTTTGCTCACCACCCTGTTGTGGTTTGCTTGGATGCCTCCCCAGGTTTGCTCACCACCTTGTTGTGGTTTGCTTGGATGCCTTCCCAGGTTTGCTCACCACCTTGTTGTGGTTTGCTTGGATGCCTTCCCAGGTTTGCTCGCCACCTTGTTGTGGTTTTCTTGGATGTCTTCCCAGGTTTGGTCACCACCTTGTTGTGGTTTGCTTGGATGCCTTCCCAGGTTCACTCCTTGTTTGGATACCAGCCCTTCCCAGGGATCATTGATTGTTTAGATACCAGCCCTTCCCAGGGGTCATTGATTGTTTTGGATACCAGCCCTTCCCAGGGATCGTTGATTGGTTGGATACCAGCCCTTCCTAGGGGTCGTTGATTGCTTGGATACCAGCCCTTCCCAGGGATCATTGATTGATTGGATACCAGCCCTTCCTAGGGGTCGTTGATTTGAGTGATTTTTTGGAAATGGGATGTGTGATCGGCTTCTGTCCTGGATCTCCCACCAACATCGTCCACGTACCATGCCGCAAAAGTCATCATGGTCTGAACATTTGTGAGGTTGAAAGCGACGTGCTTGTACTTTCCTGAAGATTTTCATTTTGATCGTACATGTATGCATGAAAAAGATGTTATGCATGATCTGGCAGATATGTTATGGACAAATGCATGTGCACAACATATGTTTAGATAGAAATGACCCCTGTTCAGTCAAATGATACGTTTCGACAGTCGTCGTTGTTTGCCAACATTTGACTGGATCACGCCTTGTCGTGAAGTGTAGTCTTTGGACTTCAACATTGGTTTGGTACTCTGCCTGTTCTTGGTCGTCTTCATTTCATCGAGTTGAGGCAGTCTGTTTCGCTCTCTATGATGATCGACAACTATGTTGGGCTCCTTGGCCTTTTGATCATTTCTGACGGCCGATATGCTGTTGTCCCGCATTATATCATCCTTGTATATGCTCATGCACGTGGATCATTTGGATGTCGAGGCAGTGATAGTCAGGATTGGGGAGAGGCCCAATGATGGGAAGTTCTGCGCAGCCTCAGCTTCCTTCCATTTCACGATTCTTAACTGCCCCTGCCTTGGCGCGTGTCACTACCAAGAATTTCTATCGAAAACTCGCGATGTTGACCATGCTGAGTTATCCACAGCTCTGCAAGATCTTGCATATCAGATGACTAACAAATGCCAAAACTTGAAGGCTCGGACCGTTAGTGTTAATTCAACACAAAGATATTATAATCTCGATAAAAGAGTAAATGCAGTTAAAGCACATGAAATTGAATATCTTTTGATCGCACAATCTAGCAAGTTGTGAACCGTGCATGTACTAGATTGGAAGTTATTTTCGATCCTTCGTGAGTTGATGATTTTTTATTTAACGAGTTATGAAATCGTAAGAAGACCTTCAAACATTCATGGTCATTGTACGTGAGTAAGGTCGAATTCAAAAGAACTACCTTCCCTCGTAAAAGGTATTCTGTCTCCATTCTTGACAATGTCCTTAGCAGGATTGACGTCATATGACAAATGCACTGTGCGATGTAGCATTCAGTAGGGGTTTTTCTTTCATTACTTGTTGCTTAAGGCCGAGAGTTTTTCGTATTATCTTTTCTCTTTATTAGCCCACTTCACTTGTCTCGTTTTCTTAGGCTATTCAAAGTTACCCATTTAACGAGTTTTGGACCAATGACTCCCAAACCAGACGGTTTTAGGGCATTAGGTGTACAGACACCCCTTCGGGTTTATTTACTCGAGTAACAAAGGCCACGGTTCGAGACAAGCTGGTGGTCTGCACCATTCATTCTTTACTTGACCTTGCGTAAGATTCATTTTCTTAGGCTTGAGTTACCCATGTAGCGAGTGTTAGGCTGCTGACTCCCAAACCAGACGGCTTTAGGGCACCAGATGCAGAGACACCCCTTAGGCTTAATTACTCGAGTAACCCATGCCACGATTCGAATCTGCTCGGGCCTCCTCTACTGTAATGCTCGTTTTCTTAGGCTCTGAGTTACCCATGTAACGAGTGTTGGGCCAGCGACTCCCAAACCAGATGGCTTTAGGGCACCAGGTGTAGAGACACCCCTCGGGCTTAATTACTCGAATAACCCAGGCCACGATTCGAGACATTAGCTTGATAATCATTTATCGTTTGACTTCTTGATATTAGCTTGGTAATTATTGATTGTCTGACTACGTGTTAATTGCCATCAACGTCGTCATAGTTTTATACCCCACAACTGAAAGTTTGTGCAAATGTAAAGTGAAGGCCGTCACATGAGGTCGATTCTGTCGCAAACGTTGCTTTGAATTAAGGCTTTGTACCCGATCAAAAGGTTGAATAGCCTTTTTCATCTAATCATACTCACGATCGTGCTCCACGGTTGCTTGTCAGAATTAATCTGATTCCTATCAAGCCAAATAAAATCCCCTTTCACGCGGATCATCGTATCCCGGGAAAACTATGCTTGACAATATGCCAGATGATCGTACCGTTGAAGATTGAATTGACATGAGGTAGCATTTGATGATGATGGTGCATGTTGACGGGATTGTTGCATGGGTGCCAATTTGCACGTCATCATTTCCTGGGTAGTGGACAAATGCCCCAGTGTTAAGTTACTTTTCTTGTGATCTCCCTCGTACTAGTTGCATCGGTATCTCGCTGGGCTGACAAAAGATCCGGTCCTTTGACTTGTTGAAAGGTTTGGGGGATTTTTGATTTTTTGATTTTTTTTTTTTGATTTTTTTTTTAGATCACAAAGTTGTTTCACAGAGTCAGAATTAACGGGCTGGGGAACGCCTTTGAAGCTTTAGAACTGGTTAAGGGATAGATCTGACTAGATCTAGGGTAGATCTAGTGAAAAGATTTGATCTTTAACTATATACAAGCAAAATAATTGGTAAAACGGATAGATCTGTAGATAAACAATCAATATATGTATAGAGATTGAAACTTTAAATAGATCTGAGCACAATAATATATCTAATAGGCAAAATCTATACTAGATCTAATAGATCTATATCAAAACTATATAAAAATAGAAATCTTCGACCAAAATAAATGATATATATTAGATCTACATTGGGTCTATATTAAATCAACACAAAGATCGAATCTTTTACTATAAAACACGAATCTAAGCTAGATTTATGCTAGATCTAGTAGATCTACATTAAATATACATAAAGATTGAGTCTTTCACCTTGGGAATAGTGAAATCCTCCTCCTTGAGCTTGGATCTAGATGACGTGAATCTAATTTGGCGGGATTTTATGAGAATAGCTAGATCTAGATGGGCATTAGAGAGGTTTTTAGGTGTTTCTCTCACTAAATAAGCACTTTCTCTCTCTAACAATCTATTCTCTCCCAAAAATGAGCTGATTTTGGCCATATATAGGTCTCCCTAGGAAGCCACAGGTACACTTGCGACTGGCCTAGGGTGGGCCACACTTGCTTGATTTTCGTGCCGCAAAATCTATTTTTCATGTTGTGCACTAGAATATCCGTAACTTTCAATCCAGGAAAAGTTAGGAGACGTGCCACACCATTCTGGAAAGCTCTTTCTGATAGCTTAAAAATGATATATTAATTGCTTAATTTTGAGTTCAGGAAGACAGAGAAAAAGGGAAAAAACTATCCCTGGGTATCTTCATTTTAAGTTGGAATTAGTCCGTTCTTAAGGCTATGAAAAGCTTGTAACCTGAACTACAACATATCCAAAAATCGTAACTTTTCAGATTCGTTAACAAATCAAAACAGCGGCTCTAAGGAGCGTGGTCGCACCAGTTTTTCATGTTCTTGACAGTTTTGACACATTTTCTTAAAATCGCTATATCTCCCTCATCCGAGGTCAAAATACGTTGATTCCAAAGCCCATGGATCCCTATGTTCTATACTACTCCAGAAGCTCATAATTTTACAAGCAACACATCAATACCAAATTTAGTCGCAAGGTCACTGTTCACACAAACTAATCGTTTTCTTGACATGGTTTACTAAAATCTTCACCACAAATTTCTTTTAAAAGATTTTTACTCCTTTCCAACTGGGTTATGAAGATAACCCATGGAACTACAATACCACAATAACAAATAAAGTAAACAAACACAAAATCAAAACTACAAGTTCTCTAAAACAGTCCGAATGTCCATATTTGTCCAAAATGTTCATGTTCTTCATTGTTCTTCATCCTTTACGCATGGGTTCGGATTTCCTCGTTATATTATTCCACTTTACCGTTATTACGAAGGTTTTTAGAGTCTTAAGAACTCCTATAACAACTTACACACAACTAACAACAATTATAAACAACAAAAATCAAACCCACCAAGCTTATAAGCTTTAAAACTATGAAATCTTGAAATATTGAGAGAGAATGGTTATGGATAAGGTTTACCTATTGATTTTTGCTCTTTGATGCTCAGAGACTTGGTTAGAGCTTGAAGCTTCCTCTTCTTCTTCTTATTGGCTCCTTCCCGAACAAACCCACTTCTTTCTCTCTCTAAAAACTCTCTTTCTCTCTCTACTTCTTCTTCTTCCTTGTTTCTTCTCTTTCTCTCTTTATATTCTCTCTTCTGCAGATGGTTTTCTTCCAAAATGAGCTGATGGTTTCAGTGAGGAGAGAAGGAATGAATGGGAGAATGGATGGAGTTTCGGGAGAGTAGGAGGGAGTAACCAAGGTGGTGGGTTTCTCACCCAATAAGAATGTTGGGAAAATAAAAAATTTCAACGTAATTACTTGGCTCAAGGCCACTCATCCGACCACTCCCTTCTTGCTCACTCCTCATTGGTCCATACATTAAGTTGGTTCCCCATATCAGCAACACACACAAACTAATACACCCATTTGGTCTACCATACCCGAATGCTTCCTTATTAACACCCAATTTGCTTAATAACTCTACCCAAAATTAAGTCATCTCATAAAATATTGGGATAGGTAAAAATAATAAATACGGGGTTTGTCCATTTATTTGGAACACCCGTAATAACCTTTCGGATAAAATATAAATCACCAACGAGCTCAAACAAATATTCCAACGCTTGGAAAAATTATCTCATCACATAAATGATTTACAAAAGTAATACAAATCAAAAAATACGTAAAAATATTATGGCGTGAATAGTGCTTGTGAATAGTAATTTAGCGAGATTCCACGAAATTAATTTATTCACTTATACAAAACTATAACACGTAAAATTCATGTATTCACATAATCCAGGTTGTCACACAACCTTTAAACACGTAACACATAACAATGTTACTAAAATTTATAATATTCAATAATATATATAAATTTAAATTATAAGGCTATCCAGAATCTATGGTCATTACACCCTCCCCCCTATAAGAATTCTGTCCCCAGAATTACAATCTATGTATGAAAAACTTAACATGGGTTCACTCAAAGAGATACGGATCATTTTTCCTCATCTTCTCTTCTGGCTCCTACTTGGCTTCTTCAGCTGCGTGGTTCCTCTAAAGTACTTTCACCGAATGGATAACCTTATTTCTTAATGTCTGTTCCTTCCTATCTAGTACTTGGACAGGAATATCTTCATATGACAAGTCTCTCTCTACTTGAATCGGTTCATAGGATATCACATGCTTGTAGTCGGGTTTATTTGGCCGCAACACGGAGACGTGAAACACATTATGAATGTGCTCAAGTTCAGGAAGTAAATCTATCTCGTACGCCACTTCACCTACCCTCTTTAAAACTTCAAAGGGTCCTACGAACCTGGGACTCAATTTTCCCTTCTTCCTAAATCTTATCTTTCCTTTCCAAAGAGATACCTTCAAAAATACAAAACTGCCAACTTCAAAGTCTCGCTTCTGACGATGCAAATCGGCATATTTCTTCTGTCTATCCTGAGCCACTACCAATCGAGCTCTTATCACTCTCAACACATCTACGGTCTGCTACACCAATTCAGGTCCCAACAGTCTTCGTTCACCGACTTCGTCCCAACACAGAGGTGTCCGACACTTCCTCCCATATAATGCTTCATATGGAGGCATGCCAATACTTGCATGATAACTGTTATTATAGGCAAACTCCACAACGGTAGGTGATCATCCCAACTGCCTTTAAAATCTATCACACATGCTCTAAGCATGTCTTCTAGCATCTGAATCGTTCGTTCGCTTTGCCCATCCGTTTGAGGATGATACGTCGTACTCAATCTCAATTGAGTTCCCAACCTTTCTTGTAAGCTCTTCCAAAAATTCGACGTGAAACGCGGATCTCTGTCAGATACAATGGATACCGGTACTCAATGTCGCGACATAATCTTTTTCACATATAACTTTGCTAGCTGCTCCAAATTGTACCTTATTTTGATCGGTAGGAAATGTGCAGATTAGTTAAACGATCCACGATTACCCAGATCGCGTCGTAACCCTTTTGAGTTGGTGGAAGCCCCGTCACAAAATCCATCGTGATATGCTCCCACTTCCACTCTGAAATCTCCAGCGGTTGTAGTAGTCCACCCGGTTTCTGATGTTCTGCTTTTACCCTCTGACATGTCAAACACCGTCCAACACATTCCGCGACCTCCCTCTTCATGTTCGGCCACCAGAAGTGCTGACACAAATCCTGATACATCTTGGAACTATCAGGGTGTATCGAATACTTTGTAGAATGAGCTTCTTGCAGAATCTGTTCTCTCAACTCCGGAACCATAGGTATCCAGATCCTCCCTTCAAACCTTAGCAATCATGTGCTATCAATTTTGTACTTCAAGTCTTTTCCATCTGATATTTGTTTCTTTATGGCAACACATTCATCATCCTTTTCTTGAGCCTCCTTTATCCTGTCTAGTAAAGTCGGACTCGCCTCCACTGCGAACAGTTTCTCATCTGTAGTTATCGGATACTTGACTTCCAACTCCAGTCTTTCCATATCCTTTATCAGTTCTTATTGAGCTGTCAGCATCATCAACTTATCTCTTCCCTTCCTACTTAGAGCATCGGCTACCACATTGGCCTTACCGGGATGGTATAGAATCTCACAATCATAGTCCTTGATCAACTTCAACCATCGCCTCTGCCTAATGTTTAGTTCCTTTTGAGTGAAAATATACTTCAGACTTTTGTGGTCTGTGTATATCTCACACTTCTCCCCATATAGATAGTGCCTCCAAATCTTCAGAGCAAACACCACTACCGCTAGTTCCAAGTCGTGAGTTGGATATCCCTTCTCATAGTCTTTCAGTTGTCGTGACGCATACGCAATGACCATCCCATGCTGCATCAATACGCACCCAAGGCCTTTGTGTGACGCATCACTGTACACCACAAATCCCCCTATATCATCTGGCAGTGATAACACAGGTGCACTAAGTTTCTTCTTTAACTCCAAGAAACTCTCTTCGCACTTATCCGTCCACTGAAACTTCACGGTCTTCCTTGTCAAATTTGTTAACGGCATTGCTATCTTCGAAAAATTCTGAATAAATCTCTGATAGTAACCCACTAATCCCAAGAAACTTCGAACTTCTGTTGGCGTCTTTGGCTGCTCCTAGTTTATTACTGCTTCTACCTTGCAGGATCCACTGATACACCATCTTTGTTAATTACGTGCTCCAAAAACTGCACCTTTTGTAGCCAAAATTCACACTTGGAAAACTTTGCATAAAGCTTCTCCCTTCTTAGTGTTTCCAGGGCTATTCTTAAATGCTCGACGTGTTCCCCCTCCATCTTTGAGTAGACTAGGATATTATCTATGAAAACGACAACAAATTTATCTAGGTATTGCTTGAACACTCTATTCATCATGTCCATAAATGCTGCTAGCGCGTTCGTCAGCCCAAATGACATCACCAAAAACTCAAAGTGTCCATATCGAGTTCTGAATGCTATTTTTGGGATATCCTCCTGCCTCACCTTCAGTTGGTGATATCCCATCCTCAAGTCAATCTTCGAAAAGTATTTCGCTCCCTTCAATTGATCGAACAAATCATCAATCCTGGGCAATGGGTACTTGTTCTTAATCGTGACTTTGTTCAACTCCCGATAGTCAATGCAAAGCCTAAGTGATCCGTCTTTCTTCTTTACAAATAGTACTGGCGCTCCCCATGGGGATACACTCGGACGAATATACCCTTTATCTAGCAACTCTTGCAGTTAAACCATGAATTCTTTCATCTCCACCGGTGCCATCTTGTATGCTGCCTTTGATATCGGTGCTGTCCCTAGTACTAAATCGATTACAAATTCAGCTTCCCTATCTGGCGGTAAACCCGGTAGATCTTCTGGGAAAACATCTGGGAATTCCCTTACTACAGGTATCTGACCGATTTCACTCCCTACTCTCAACCACGTGAGCTAGATAACCTATACAACCCTTTCTTAGCAATCTCTTCGCTTGCATCATCGTCAGACAACAAGATTGTCTCAGTGATTTACTACCGTAAAATACAACCCTCGACTTATCTGGAGTCTTCAAGTGTATACATTTCTTCTGACAGTCAATCACAGCCCCGTGACTAGACAACCAATCCATTCCAAGAATTACATCAAATTCTCCTAGTTGTATCGGAATTAAATCTACGCTCAATTTATACCCGTTTATCTCAACACAACAATTTTTATGGATGTATTCCACAGGAATAACTTCTTTATTAGCTACTTCCACATTCATAGGATTCTTTAATTTCTCACGAAGTAAGTTTAAAAACCGTTTAGCAAATTCATCCGACATAAATGAACAGGTAGCACCCGAATCAAACAATACATATGTACTAATATTATTGATTGAAATAATACTTGACACCACGTCTTTCGATTCCATTGCATCCTGCACTGTTATGTTGAAGGTGCGTGCTACGGGTCTGTTCTGCTGTGCTGGTCCTCCGATAGTCAGCTTACTGTTGTTCCATTGGTTAGCACTGCCTGCATCGCTCTTCTTCTCCTTCTTCTAATGATCTGAAGCGCCACAAGAAAAACAACTTCCTGCCTTCGCCTTTGGACATTGTGGGGGCAATGTGCCCCGGTTGACCACAGTTGAAACAAGCTCCTTTTCCTTTCATGCATTCTCCAAAGTGATTCCTTCAACATTTCTCACATTTATTGCCCTTCTTTGCATCCCCTCCAGCTTTGCTTCCTGACATCTGACTATCGTTCTACTTTCTCTTATTTAGGTTACTTCCCCCACTGCTACCTTCCTTATGACCATCATGGCTCTTCTTCTTTTTCTGATCTTGGTTATGCTTTGTCAAAGCTTCATTTCCTCCCTCAGCAATGATTGCTTTCTCTAGTAACGTAGAAAATGTGCTGATCTGCAAAACTGCAACCTTACTATACACCCAGGGCTTCAACCCTTGTTCAAATCTCTTCACTCGCCTAGCTTCGGTGTCCACCTGATGTGGAGCAAGCCTAGCTAACTCGTTGAATTTTGCAGCATACTCCGCAACTGACATGCCTCCTTGCTTTAGTTCCAAGAACTTTATCTCCATACTTGCCTGCGTGCTTGCTGGAAAGTAATTTTCGAAAAACAGCTCCTTGAAACGAGCCCATGCAATCGTGTCTTCCCCAGCTCGACCTTTGTTTGCCTTCCACCAATAATTTGCCTTACCTTTCATCATGAAAGTGGCAAACGACGTTTTCTGTTCTTCGACCACTCGTGCGACCTCAAAAACTTTCTCCATTTCTTCTACCCATGTCTGGGCTTCAATAGGATCCGTAGTCCCATGAAACTCCGGTGGTCCTACTAATTTGAAGTCCTTAAAGTTTGCCATGTGACTTCCTGGCTGATCAACCGCTGTGGATGGTCTTCCCTGCATCGCTTCTGCTAATAAGTTCACAAAAGTCTTCATAGGGTTTGCCTGACCCTCCTCGTTATTCATTGACTCTTCCACCCTGGTGTATCGGGGTTGTCTTCTCGGCAGCATTGTCTGTTTAATAGAAAACACTTATCGTTATAATCCCGTCACACCTTGTACGCATCTATTCTAGAGCGACAATAAAGCAACACACGTAACACAAACGTTTATACTCATGTGCTAATAGTTAAAACATCACACATGATTACTCTATAGCATACCACTATGAATGACATCATCCATCCCTTCACAACACAAAAAAAAAGTGGGGATTTACTACTAACAACCACCCCTAACATAAACTAAGGTTGGGGTTTACAAACACAAATCATATATAGTTAGGCATACAAACAAAATAGCCTAACCAAGCATATTGCGCTCCACGACGCTAACATACTCCTCCTGCCCTAACTGAGTCATCAACTCTCGACTCAAGGTGAGATGAGTCTGCCCCTCCTTAACTGGATGATGGTGCACACCATCCATCCACCTACTACTCGCCAGGCTAAATGCATAGCTCATCCTATTCATCCTTCTCTAACTGGGATCGTTGAGCATCCACCTCTACCAGTAGGCTCGCTCCCCATTGCTCCGACGGCTCTAGTCTACTACTCCACTCAACATCTCTCGCCAAGAGGTGATGTAAGAGGGTACTAAACTAAATATGGCCTCCCTACCCAACTCGACTGGCTAAACTCGGGCATCCTACAGCCTTAACAAAGACATCACAGACAATCAACACAAATAGTACCATATCATAATACATTCATCGATGGGATGAATTTATATTTCATTATGTACAAACTCGACTAGATGAATTTCCACAATCCACCCCCTGACACATACAACTCGATGAATCTTCTCGATTCATCTCCTAACGTACTCAATACAATTTTAATACTAAGGTAACCTAGGTTTTGCATTCCTAAAGTTTATAACCTACAACTCTGATACCAACTTATGACACCCTCAAATTCAGGTACCAATACCTCGAATCTGGTGCTCACGATAAAGTACATCCATATACCTCTAAACAACATAAATCAACTAATGCGGGATAAATAAACATATGTTGTTCATTACAAAAGGTTTACTACGGTCCCAAGGTCTATAACCTTAAATAGAATACATCGCAGAATACAATAATATTACAAAACGATTCCACGATTACATAACGGGATAGTTCATATAACTATTCCATAAGCTTTTCTTTGCCCTTGTCCGCTTTGGAACTCCCCGGCTTAAATGCAATAGGTTCATGATATAGCAATGGTGAGCAACGAGTTTGCTTAGCAAGTTTAACAATGGATAATGAAGATATATCATGAATGAATAAGAATAATAGCTGCATAGATCAACAATTTATGAACATTGATGAAGTAGTTGAAATGACATAATCAAAGTTCAAATGAAACAATGAATATTGATTATTTACTGCTGAGTGGTCCAACCGACCTTGAACTTGGCCAAAGAGTCAATCATTCAACTAACTCTTTTAAAACCTGGCCCCGTCAGTTGTACTCAAGGGAGTCAGCCTCTTATACACCATGCATATGCATAACATTTAACTCTGACTACACTGAATAACTAACACATTAAAATCCCCTAGAAGGGTTGCTCTCTTAGTCCAAGAATCCATACCAACAATCAGTTTGGATAGCTTTTAAAAAAAATAATAACCTGTACATGTCTAGCCGAAAAAATTAGCTGAGACATGGCTAATAAACAGTTATTTGGTCCAGCTGATACAACTAGCTCAGACATGGCTCATAAACAGTTTATGAATAAAGAATTCTAATTATTTCATAGTTCAAATAATAGAACAAGAGATCATTACACAGAGTGCGAACATCAATAATCATAGATGTGGAATAATTGTCAATAATTAATCCACTAATGTAATTTGAACGTAATAACTCAATTCGAGTCATGAAACTTGCAATAAGATAAAATACTTGCTCAATAAGTAAATCGAGTTAGGATAAAGAAACTTGCCCAACACAAGGGTTAAAGAAGAACTTGATCGATAAATAACTTGAGTAAAGTTAGAGAAAACTTGTCTCGTGCGTCTGCTACAATAATACAACACACGCTCTTCAATTATCTTACACACATATGTGCACATAAACATATTACAATCATTCACATAATAAATACCAAACATTGGCATACACTACTCTATAAGGTTATAATCTTATTAGAAGCATAATAATAAACAAAGATAAACATATTTGTTACAACGTTACGATGCTTGCATGTCAATACGTCAAACTTGCCTACTCAAATGTTTAAGCGACATACGCAACATTACCAAACAACTAAATTTGGATTTGAACCAGGCATGAAATCTCCATTATATTATTAATGGAAGTTGTAGGTCTACTCTTCCTCTTTCCGAATCATCCTGGATCACCTCAATCCGAGTTCGTATGAGAAAGTTATGCCCATTTTACTAAATGGGGTTCAGGCTGAAAGTCACTCTATGTTTTTATACTTAGCCATTTTTGCACTCTACGACCCTTCCACTCTACGATTGCCAACAGTGCTAATGATGCTCAATTTTGAGATTCCTCCCGGCCTTAACTATCAATGTTCAGTAAATGAAAGTTGTAGGTCTACTCTTCCTCTTTCCGAATCATCCTGGATCACCTCAATCCGAGTTCGTATGAGAAAGTTATGCCCATTTTACTAAATGGGGTTCAGGCTAAAAGTCACTCTACGTTTTTATACTTAGCCATTTTTGCACTCTACGACCCTTCCACTATACGATCGCCAATAGTGCTAAAGATGCTCAATTTTGAGATTCCTCCCGAC
The DNA here is from genome assembly GCA_034770075.1 of Aralia elata. Lineage (NCBI taxonomy): Eukaryota > Viridiplantae > Streptophyta > Magnoliopsida > Apiales > Araliaceae > Aralia > Aralia elata. The sequence continues at coordinate 60,580,317 of CM068384.1, read as the reverse complement.
CTTAACTATCAATGTTCAGTAAATGAAAGTTGTAGGTCTGCTCTTCCTCTTTCCGAATCATCCTGGATCACCTCAATCCGAGTTCGTATGAGAAAGTTATGCTCAAATTACTAAGTCATGTTCAGGCTGAAAGTTACTCTACGATTTTACACTTAGCCAAATTTCGACTCTACGTTTTTCACTCTACGATTTCATACTTAGCCAAATTTCTACTCTACGATTTTCACTCTACGTTTTCATACTTAACAGGTTCGTAGCACCTTCTACCAAACATCATAACTTCTTCATTTTCAGTCGGAATTAGTCCATTCTTAAGGCTATGGAAAGCTTGTAACCTGAACTGCAACATATCCAAAAATCATAACTTTTTAGATTCATTAACAAATCAAAACAGCGGTTCCAAGGAGCCTGGTCGCACCAGTTCTTCGTATTCTTGACAGCTTTTGTCGACGCCGGGTTTTTCGCCTCTTCCGATTTTGGTCTTTTTGGTTAAATGATTTTTTGGAAAAGGTCGGCATAAATATCGACGGGGTTTTGAAAGATTTGTTTTTTTATGATGAGCCAATTCACCAGAGTCGCCAGTTGGTATACTTGAAATGGATGTACCAACTCATCCGAGTTTTTGTTTTTTATAAATCGTTGGCTCATATGTGACTCCGAATTAATTGGTCTGCAAACCGAGATTCATAGAATTCGGGGGCTTGCTTAAGCGAGGGGAAGGTGTTAGGCACCCCCCGACTTCCGTGAAACACGGTTACCGCAACCTTGATGTTCTCCTATCCTTTAATTCATGAAATGCGTATGTGTGCGTGTGTTGTGTGTCTAATGAATGTTGTGGTGAGTTTTGTATAAAAAAGGAATTCTTTTTGGTGTTTTATAAAAGAGACGTGTTTTATTTTGAGAGTGCTTCGGAATGTCCTTTGGCCTATTCGAGAAAGCTTTATTTCTTTATGAGAAAGATTTGATTTTAATTGGCAAAAGCTATGAGATTTTTCATTAAGTGTTTGTTTTGGTAAAACGTGAATTTGTTAAACCTTAGCCAAAATAGGAATCGAGATTTATACGTTGCTTTCATAAATGATGGGCAATTTCTAGGATCTCTTTCGCCCTATGTATCCAGGTTTAGTAAAACGGTTATTTCTTATTATAAAACCATTTTTTGTGACATTTGGAAACAACTTCTCTTTAGCTTTCTCGTAAAATAGGAATCGACTTTCATTAGCATTTCCAATTCTTAACCTCGTGATGCTAATATCCTACTTTGATTGATTTTAGAAAAATCTTTATTGTTCTGCATTGAAATCTTTTGTTTGGTGTTACAAATCAAATTAAATATCAAAACGCGTAGGGGGCTATTCATGGGCATGTAAGCCATCAAAATATCCCCGAACGCCAACAATCACATATTTCACTACTACGGGGCCTTAAATCCGATTCTCGCCTTAGCGTCGTTTTAAGGCCGGACGATTACATGTTACAAAAACGAGCACCTTGAATCTATTACATACATCAAAATGCCCATCATCGGATTTGGACCACGGGGTCGCGTTCCTAGGCTCACACCCGAGATTACTACATGCCCACAAAATGAATACTATGAAACTAACCAACATGGATTCGCCTAATACACCATGATAAATCCTCTCTTTTTTTCTCTCTTTTCTTCCTATTTTGTTGCAAAATTTGCTATTTTCCCTTCTATTTCCGTGCTTTGCTGCTGCTGAATTCTCTCCTTCTTTCAATCTCTCAACTCTCTGTATGCTGAAGCAGAAATGAGTTGAAATAGGCTGGCTGGCCGCCTGCCTTCCACTCACCGTGTTTCGAGTTCCGTGTTTTCAAAAGGCGCACTTATTGGCCGCAGATCAATCCGCGGCTGGACGGTTTGACTTTTTCGATTTTTGTGCCACGCCTCGACTTTCGTGTCGTAACATCGGTTTTCGCTGACAGGCTTGTATTTTGCAGTCCGGGAATTTTCGGGAGACGTGCCACCTCATTCGGGAATGCTCGTTTCAGACGGCCTTATTGTCACGTCAGCTTTGGTCGCCAATCCTCGCGGTGGCGTTGAGCGTTCGCACTTGTGCCCATTCCTTCGTTCCCGCAAGCCGGTTCAATTGACGATTTTGCCCTCCTGTCATGGTTAGTATAGGGAACGCAAAATTTGGGTGTCTACAGCTGCCCCTCTTTATCATGTTTATGCAATGTTAAATGAAATGAACAGGATAAAGAATAGACACTCGATGCATGAACGACAGTGCACAAGGATGACAATACATACGTGATGCAACACATATGGCTTATGATGCAACGTAAGATGCAATGGATGCAAAATATTCGTAAATGGGTGTCAATGCGGATGATCGTCTCGTCGGGGCCGGGTATCGTCGCCGGTCACCCATCACGTAATCGCCGGTTGTCGTCGCCGGTTGTCGTCGCCGGTCGATCGTCTCGTCGGGGCCGGGTTTCGTCGCCGGTCACCCATCTCGTAATCGCCGGTTATCGTCGCCGGTCGATCGTCTCGTAGGGGCCGGGTTTCGTCGCCGGTCACCCATCTTGTAACCCCCTGGTAACGTCGCCGGTTGGTTGTTTTGTCGGGGCCGAGTATCGTCGCCGGTCACCCATTTCGTGATCGCCGGTTATCGTCGCCGATCGATCGTCTCGTCGGGGCCGGGTTTCGTCGCCGATCACCCATCTCGTAATCGCCGGTTATCGTCGCCAGTCAATCGTCTTGTCGGGGCCGGGTATCGTCGCCGGTCACCCATCTTGTAACCCCCGGGTATCGTCGCCGGTTGGTTGTCTTGTCGGGGCCGGGTATCGTCGCCGGTCACCCATTTCGTGATCGCCGGTTATCGTCGCCGGTCGATCGTCTCATCGGGGCCGGGTTTCGTCGCCGGTCACCCATCTCGTAATCGCCGGTTATCGTCGCCGGTCAATCTTCTTGTCGGGGCCGGGTATCGTCGCCGGTCACCCATCTTGTAACCCCCGGGTATCGTCGCCGGTTGGTTGTTTTGTCGGGGCCGGGTATCGTCGCCGATCACCCATTTCGTGATCGCCAGTTATCGTCGCCGGTCGATCGTCTCGTCGAGGCCGGGTTTCGTCGCCGGTCTCCCATCTCGTAATCGCCGGTTATCATCTCCGGTCAATCGTCTTGTGAATGTCGGGTCTCGTATCCGGTCACTCGGTTGAATTGAGGAGCCGTTTCGACACCTAATTCATCAAAATCTCGTATTTTTATTATCACATTATGAGTCGAATGGGCTTTAGAATTGACCAAGCTTACAATGGACCAATGGGGAAGCACTGGGCCCAGCCGCAGATGGATCTGCGGCCAGCCGCAGATTGATCTGCGGCCAGCCGCAGATTGATCTGCGGCCAGCCGCAGATTGATCTTCGGCTAAGATCGGGCATATAGGCGGCCATCCGCCTCCCAGATCTGTCACTTTCATTCGTACCCCACGCGATTTTCAAACCTTTGCACTCCCTTTTGCTGAGTTTTCCAACCTTTTTTGCAAAAACCGCTCCGATTAGATCGATCTACGCGTTACAGGTAACACTTTGACCGATCGTTTATCAATTTCGTCAATGTTTTGCTATACATTTGGCTATTTGCATGCTTAGAGATAAAAATGTATGCTTTATAATGCTATGTTATGTGTTATTGTATATACATGCTATGTATCAACTGTGTGAGTCCTATTTTATGCTCATGATGCGGTCCCGCATATCTGTTTTTCCTTTTTGAAAGAAAATCATGCATTATGGTCCCTTTACATGCTTTAATTACACATATGAATGCAACTTTGATCTGCTGTGGCTTGGATTTAATGGAAAACATGTTTAGCTTATGCCTGGGATGTCCATTTTACAAACGGAACTCTGTCGACTTTTTTTTATTTTTTTTTTAATTTTTTTTTAATTTTTTATGTATATAGGAAACATGCATCATGCTGCATTAATTATATGACGAGGGTAGGAATTTAGAATATTCGTGACATAATTCAAAAGGGAACTTACCTTCCTCTTCGCCTGTTCTATTCCAGCTATGGATCCCGATGCTCCTAGTAGCTCTTCTGCGTCTCGGACCTCGGGCGTTCACCGTCGTAGGGCTGCACCTGCCCTTGCCTTGCCTCGGGCGCGTCAGGCTCGCCGACTGGCGGAGGCTGTCATCCGTCCCGATCACCCGGACGTTGAGGAGGCTGTTCTTCCGGAGGTTGCGGCAGAGGGGCCATCTTCCAGCACACCAGCCCCATCTCCTCACCGTGCCCTTTCTGGCGCCTCTGTGCAGATACCCGATCTATTGGGTCGGGATCTCAGTCGTCACCCATCGGCATCTCTTGTAGCTAATGAGGTATGCTTAAAGTACTCCTCTGAACTTATTCCCAAATTTTGTTTAGATCTGGACTGATCCATTCATTTTTTGTCACAGGTGCCCGAGTTTACCCAGCCGAGGGGTAACTGGTTCAACATCTACTCTCTCTACACGGCCTTGCACAGTGATTACCGCGCGGTGGTGGACTCCTGGGGCTTTCGTCATTTTTTCACCATTATTCCCCGCCAGTGCCCCTGGGGTTACATTAGGGCCTTATCTGAGCGATGGTTCCACCAGACGCAGTCTCTTCATCTTCTTGACTGCGAGGTTGTGCTGACCCCCTGGGATTGGAGGCACATCACGGGTATAGAGTTTACCGGGTCCCGTGTCCCTCTGGATCTTGACATTACTCCAGCGGAGGTCCGGGCTTTATTGGGCTTCACTGCTGAGGACCGGGTTTTTAAGGCCCGCAGTATTCGGTCCGGTGCTTTGGTCTGTCGATGTTGTCGGGGGTATATACGCACTGCCTATTCCAACGGATCAGGGCACTCGTGACATTCTGCTACGGTGCTTGTTCCTGACCATTATGAGGGGTTGTTTCCTAGGGAATAACTCCTCTACCATTCATTTCAGCGTCGTAGGAGCTGTCAGAGACGTAGACCAGATCGGTGACTACGATTGGGGGTCGTTCACCTTTGCTTATTTCCTCCACAGTCTGCGTCTACGCTCGGAGGGACAGACAGATGCCTGGCTCGGATTCTATCATTTTTTGCTGGTGAGGTTTCTCTTCCTCTCTTCTTACTGGACTTTCCTTCATTTATTTCTCTTTTCTGCATTTGTCGGTTACTCATGCTTTTCGCTGTTTCTGTTCGCAGTTCTGGGCCTACGAGCGTCTTCCATGCCTGAGGCCCGTCACTACTCTTGGCCTGGACACTTATCCCCGGGGTCGGTGGTGGCATCACAGCACTCTAGAGGAGGTCCTGGTGTCGGGCAGCTTTGCACATTGTCGTATCCAGCTGGAGCTGATCACGGCCGCTGATGTCGTCTAGGTTCCCTACCTCTCCGAGCATCTGACTGTGGGGTTTACCGATGGAAATCCCTCTGGCCCGGAGTTCGAGCTTTCCACCCGTCGCCTCACTTTGCAGAGTGTTGGAGGATGGGTGATGTACCTGGGAGAGCGCGCATTCAGATGCGTTACTGGAGAGATCCGTATCCCGCACTCCCTTCCCTTCACTACCTCCTGGCCCTTGGATTCTCAGCCTTCGGAGATCATGCTAGCCGGGGAGGACGGTCGGATGCTGTCTACGAGTCCCAGTACGAGCGAGGCTTTCCGGACCTGGTGGGTGCCTCGCACCATCGGTCCTCAGACCCGGGCCACTTTCTTTCTTGGAGACATGGTTCCCGGCTCAGTGATGATGACGGACTGGGCTACCTGCGTTCGGACTCCCACTCATGCCGAGCAGATTGCCACTTTGACCCGCCAGGTGGAGCAGTTGTCGCTATATCTTCGGGTGTTAGGCCGGACCCTAGAGGATGCTTACGCCTACGATCCTGACAGTGCCGGTTATGATGCAGGCCCGAGCTCATCTGATGCCACAGCGCAGCCATACATTCCTGACATGAATTTTGGTCCTCCGACTTCGACGACCCCAGGGGATCAGTTCGAGGATCCCGCTTTCATAGATGACATTGACTTTGTTTATGATAAGTGCATATTATTCATTTATTTTCATTCCTTTATATCTAGTTTATTGCATGTTTTATTGTGTATATGCACTTATTAGGTTATTTATTGGTTTCAGGAGAATTCAAGGTCAAAAATGGAAAAAGATGGAAAATTGGGTCTTAAAATGGCATTTTTGTAAATTCAAGGACAAGGGCTAGCGCCAGAAGCGCTAGGACCAGCGCTAGCAACGCTATTCAAGCCAGCAGCCACTGCACACTAGCGCCATTGGCGCTCAGCACAGCGCTAGCAGCGCTCGACCATTCATCAGCACAGCGCTAGCAGCGCTCGACCATTCATCAGCACAGCGCCAGAAGCGCTACATCAGCGCTATTAGCGCTCGACCCTTCACAAACCAAGCGCCAGCGGCGCTAGGCACAACTTGAGCACACTGTACAGTAGCGCTAGAAGCGCTTGGGACAGCGCCAGCGGCGCTAGGTCACGGATTTTGATGCCAAAGTTCAGCTGAAGGAGGAAAAGGAAGTTGATTCGGAAGAGGATTCTAGTCTATATTGATCAGATAGTGAGAAGGAAACCCTAAGTATAAAAACTTAGAGACTTTTATGATTTATGATATTATTATTCTAGAGCTAGAGATATGGGCAATTACAATTGTAACTCTAATAGGAGGAGATTGAAGGCATGTCAGGCTAAACTCTTACTTTCAGTTCTAAGGGATGTTGAATCTTTTTCATAATTAATGGTTTAATCAGGTTTTATTTATTTATTCCTTCTTGCATGAGGTTTATTCTGATAATCTGTTTTAATTGATTATATGTTATTTAATCTTTTGATTTGATCTGGCCAATTGAATTAATTTGATTGATATCATCTGCTAGATTAAGATATAGTACTAAGTAAACGATATTATGTCTGATCATAGGTAGCAATTGATAGTATCTGATTGTGGACAAGCTTTTGGATATTATTAAGATTATTAGAAGGCAAGTTAAATAATTCCTGATTGTGCAATTGTTGCTTGGAATAACCTAATTCTCTCATTCTTTATGCTGCTGTTATATTAAATCTAGACTGATAGTTCTAGGTTATATGATAGTTAGAGTCTCTTGAGGCGATTGTCACATTAGATTTACACATAAGGAGAATTGCGGATAATTAGCGATTGCGGTTATCTAGGGTTATTAGTCTCATTGAAGGATAAATATTGTTAAACTTGATTTTCCCATAATTGTGATAAGGTGATACTGAACTGAAGAACTGAAGCTTTTTATTCATTGATCATTCTTAATTACTTTTTGTTAGTTTAGTGAATCAAACTCAAAAAAACCCCTCATTAATAGAAATAATAGGAATGTTAGAATAAGTAAAAGATTAATTCACTTCTCTGTGGGATCGATCCTTGCTTGTCATTATACTAAGTTTTGTGCTAGTAGAGTGTTAGTAAGGTATTAATTTTGGAGTGTAAAACGACAGCTCCCAAATTTTGGCGCCGTTGCCGGGGAAGTGTTATTTATCTTTATTTATTCTTCATTTTATTTTATTTTATTTTTGTTCATTATTGTAGTTTATGACACGATCCTCTCAATCCGGTGATTTGAATTTTGATCCAGAAATTGAGAAAACTGCACGCAGGCTAAGGAAAGAAGCTCGTCAAGCTCGAGGCATCACTGTAGAGTCAGACGAAATTCCATCACCGGGACTCAACATAGCACTTGAGTTACTGTCAAATACATCATCCACCGATTCAGAGAAGGAAGAAGAAATGGCGGTGCCAAATAACAACAGAACACTCAAAGAATTAGCCACTCCCAATCTTAATCAACAACCCTTGTGCATTGAATATCCTACTTTAACTGCTGCTTTTGAACTTAAATCGGGACTAATTCATCTTTTGCCTACTTTTCGTGGTCTCACAGGTGAAGATCCATACAAGCACTTGAAGGAATTCCATGTGGTGTGTTCCACCATGAAGCCACATGGAATAACAGAGGATCAAATCAAGCTAAGGGCATTTCCATTCTCACTGGGAGATCTAGCGAAGGACTGGCTGTACTATCTTCCTTCAGGGTCAATACAGTCATGGAATGACATGAAAAGGCTATTCTTGGAGAAGTACTTTCCTGCTTCAAGAGTTGCCAACATCAGAAAGGAGATATGCGGCATTCGACAGTTCAACGGAGAGACACTGTATGAGTATTGGGAAAGATTTAAAAAATTGTGTTCCAGTTGTCCTCCCCATCAAATAGACGATCAACACCTGATTCAGTACTTTTATGAGGGACTATTACCAATGGATCGGAGTATGATCGATGCTGCAAGTGGAGGAGCACTAGTGGATAAGACACCGGAGGCTGCAAGGACTCTAATTGCAAATATGGCTGCTAATTCTCAGCAGTATGGGACAAGGAATAACCATGCACCTGCAAGAGTGAATGAGATGACCACGAGCAACCTTGAACAACAAATTTCTGATCTAACTGTGCTGGTTAAACAAATGGCTACAGGAAATACACCAGCAGCAAAAGTTTGTGGGATTTGCTTAATGACTGGTCATAGTACCGATTCTTGTCCAACATTGCAAGAGGAAGACACAACACAGCAAGCTAATGCGATGGGGAACTATCAGGCACAACCACAGCGGAAGTATGACCCGTACTCCAATGCTTACAATCCAGGATGGAGGGATCATCCTAATTTGAGTTATGGAGGAAATAGGCCACCAGCGCAAGGTGTATATCCGGTTAGACAACAAGGGTTCCCACAAGGCTCTCAACCAACTCAACCTCAATATCAACCTAGACAGGCAGCTCCTGCAAATCCTGGAACATCTTTGGAAGACATGTTCAAGGCATTCATGACACAGACACAGCAGTTCCAGCAGGAAACGAAAAATTCATTTCAAGACTTGAGAAATCAGATAGGTCAACTTGCCACCACAGTGGGGAGGTTGGATTCTCAAGGTTCAGGAAAGTTGCCCTCCCAAACAATTGTCAATCCAAGGGAGAATGCTAGTGCGATAACACTAAGGAATGGGAAAGAGTTGGAAGGACCTAAGGCAGCTACAGAAATTGAAGCGGACAGAGTTAAAGAGGAAACTGAGACACCGAGGAAAATTGTTACCCCATCTACTCTAGTTACAACCCCACCATTGCCGTTTCCACCTAGAACCCACAAGACTTCAAAGAAGGAGGAAAATGAAAGGGAAATTTTGGAAACCTTCAGGAAGGTAGAGGTAAATATTCCTCTATTGGATGCCATTAAACAAGTGCCCAGGTATGCAAAGTTCTTGAAAGAATTGTGTACTAACAAAAGAAAATTAAAAGATGATGAAAAGATCACTGTAGGAGAGAATGTGTCAGCAGTGCTTCAAAGAAAAATGCCCCCTAAATGTAAAGATCCAGGAATGTTTACAATCCCATGCAGAATAGGTAGTACCAGATTTGAGAAAGCCATGCTAGATCTAGGGGCTTCAATAAATGTCATGCCATTGTCTGTATTTGCCTCTTTAAATCTAGGACCTTTGAAACAAACTAGTGTTATCATTCAACTTGCTGATCGTACTAACACTTATCCGCAAGGGGTAATTGAAGATGTCTTAGTGCAGGTTAATCAGCTAATATTTCCTGCAGATTTTTACATTGTGGATATGGAAGATGATAGATCTCCAAATCCTTCACATATCTTGTTAGGGCGACCATTCTTGAAAACAGCAAGGACAATGATCGATGTACACAATGGGACCTTGACCATGGAATTTGATGGAGAGAAAATTCAGTTCAATATATATGACGCCATGAGGTACCCTAGTGATGTTGATCATGTTTTTGCCATTGACATCATTGATTCTATAGTGCAGGGATCTTTTGAACAAGACCACAGGGAAAGCTTGGAGATGGCTATTGCTAACAACTTGGACATGGATAAAGAGGAAGAATTTGATCAGAATCAGGAATTGAAGGAAGTTGTGGCTGCATTGCACTCGTTGCCAAAATTCACAGATAAGTATGCAGTTCAATCAATTCAATTGCCTGTTTCTCATAAAAAACAGTTACCTTCTGTGGAGCAAGCTCCAATCTTTGAATTGAAACCCCTACCTGCTCACTTAAAATATGCATATTTAGGGACTAATGAAACGTTACCTGTGATTATTGCTAGCAATCTAACCAAAGTGCAGGAAGAGAAATTGTTGAGAGTCCTAAGGGACCATGTCACAGTGTTTGGCTGGACGATAGCAGATATCAAAGGTATAAGCCCCGCGATGTGCATGCATAGGATTCTTTTGGATGATGGAGCAAAGCCCACGAGAGAAGCACAGCGAAGATTAAATCCACCCATGATGGAGGTAGTCAAGAAAGAGGTGATTAAATTGCTTGATGCAGGCATAATCTACCCCATCTCCGACAGTCAGTGGGTGAGTCCGGTACAGGTAGTTCCGAAGAAGTCTGGAATAACTGTCATCACGAATGACAATAATGAGTTGGTGCCCACACGGATACAAACAGGATGGAGAGTGTGTATTGACTACAGGAAACTAAATGCTGTAACCAGAAAAGATCACTTTCCTCTTCCTTTTATTGATCAAATGCAAGAACGATTAGCGGGGCATACTTATTATTGCTTTCTAGATGGTTTTTCAGGATATAATCAGATCGTGATTGCACCCGAAGACCAGGAAAAGACCACATTCACGTGTCCATTTGGTACTTTTGCATACCGGAGGATGTCGTTTGGACTTTGTAATGCACCAGGTACTTTCCAGCGATGCATGGTAAGCATTTTTTCTGATCTTTTAGAAAGTTGCATCGAGGTCTTTATGGATGATTTCACAGTACATGGTGATTCTTTGGATTTGTGCTTGGAAAATCTAACGCGTGTGCTAGATAGATGTTTGGAAACTAACCTTGTTCTTAATTGGGAAAAGTGTCACTTTATGGTAGAACAGGGTATAGTGCTTGGTCATGTTGTGTCAGCTAAAGGTTTAGAGGTTGATAAAGCTAAGATAGATATTGTGTCTGCTTTGCCTTACCCTGCTAGTGTGCGGGAGATTCGCTCTTTTCTTGGACATGCAGGTTTCTATCGGCGATTTATCAAAGACTTCTCCAAAATAGCTCTGCCATTATGTAAATTGCTGCAAAAAGATGTGGAATTCCAGTTTGATGAAACGTGCAAGAAGGCATTTGATATGTTGAAAAGCCTATTGACTTCCGCACCCGTGATTCAACCGCCAAATTGGAATATTCCCTTTGAAATAATGTGTGATGCAAGCAATTATGCAGTCGGAGCTGTTTTGGGCCAAAGAGTTGACAAAGTTGTCCATGCCATTTATTATGCCTCTAGAACATTGAATGCAGCTCAGATTAACTACTCGACAACAGAAAAAGAACTTTTATCTGTTGTTTTTGCTTTAGATAAATTTCGATCTTATTTACTTGGCACTAAAGTTGTAGTTTATTCTGACCATGCAGCTCTTAGATATTTGTTGACCAAGAAGGACTCTAAACCCAGGATTATCAGATGGATTCTGCTGTTGCAGGAATTTGACTTGGAAATCAAGGATAAGAAGGGAGCAGATAACTTGGTAGCAGATCACTTGAGTCGATTGATGAGAGATGAGGAGGCACTACCTTTGCATGATTCCTTTCCAGATGAGCATCTCTTTTCTATTCAGGAGGAATTGCCTTGGTACGCGAATATTGTTAATTATTTGGCAAGTGCATTTATTCCCAATGAATTTTCTAAAAACCAGAAGGATAAGCTTAGGAGTGATGCTAGACATTATGTTTGGGATGATCCATATCTGTGGAAATTTTGTGCTGATCAAATAATCCGTAGGTGTGTGCCTAATACCGAAACATTGTCTATTCTAAATTTTTGCCATTCCTATGCTTGTGGAGGTCATTTTGGACCCAAACGGACTGCTCATAAAGTTTTAGAAAGTGGTTTTTATTGGCCAACAATTTTTAAAGACTCATATCTATTTTGTAAATCATGTGAGAATTGTCAACGAACAGGTAACATATCACATAGAAATCAAATGCCACAAACTCCCATTTTAATTGTTGAGATTTTTTTATGTTTGGGGTATTGATTTTATGGGACCTTTTCCTGTTTCTCATGGTAATGTTTACATTCTCTTGGCTGTTGACTATGTTTCTAAATGGGTGGAAGCTAAAGCCACCAGGACTGATGATTCTAAAGTTGTTGCAGATTTTGTCAAAACTAATATATTTGTCAGATTTGGAACTCCTCGAGCTATCATCAGCGATAGAGGAACTCACTTTTGCAACAGGATGCTAGCAGCACTTTTCCGGAAATATAATGTTTTGCATAAGATTTCTACATCTTATCATCCGCAAAGCAATGGTCAGGCTGAAGTATCCAACCGTGAAGTGAAATCGATTTTGGAGAAGGTTGTCAAGCCAAGCAGAAAAGATTGGAGTCTGCGGTTAGAAGATGCATTGTGGGCGTATAGAACTGCATACAAAACCCCCATTGGTATGTCTCCGTACAGATTGGTTTTTGGGAAGCCATGTCATCTACCCGTGGAATTAGAACACAGAGCTTTTTGGGCGATCAAGCAATGTAATATGAGTTTGGATGAAGCGGGGATGCATAGGAAGTTTCAGTTGCAGGAATTAGAAGAGATGAGGAATGAAGCCTATGAGAGTTCTAGACTATACAAGAATAAAACAAAGGCCTTCCATGACAAGCAGATTTTGAGGAAAGATTTCACCGTTGGCCAACAAGTTCTCCTATTCAATTCGCGGCTGAAGTTATTTCCAGGTAAGTTGCGCTCTCGGTGGGAGGGTCCATTTGTTATTACTAAAGTGTTCTCTCATGGTGCTATAGATATAAAGAATCCAAAGACAGGGAAAGTCTTCAAGGTCAATGGACATAGGCTGAAACCTTTCCGTGAAGGATTTTCAATGGAGAGTGTGGAGATGATAGACCTAGTGGATCCGAGCTATGAATGATTGAGGAGCATTGATGTCGGGCTAACGACGTTAACCAAATGCGCTGCTTGGGAGGCAACCCAAGACACCAGATTTGCTTTTCTATACCTTTCTACTTATTTATTGTTTTTTTTTTAGGTATTTTGCTCGTCTTTTGCATGATTGTCTTACATTGGGGACAATGTAAGGTTTGAGTGTGGGGGAGGGATTTAGGTTTAGGTTAATATAGAATAGGTTTTGCTTTTGATCTAAGTTTGGAAATCTGAGTTGATCTGAGTTGATTTAGATTTTCCAAAAGTTTTTGTGTTTGGTCAAGTTTTCAAAGGTTTTTGGTTTTAGAATGAAAATTGATGCTAATTGATAGAATTTGTTTGATGCTGAATTAATTGATAAAAGATGATAATGAAGTTAGGACCCATAGTTGACTGATTTAGATTGAGTTGGTATTGCATGAGTACTTGAGTGTGAGATACATGTTTACTTGACTGGGTTAGTTGTGGAGTTGACTATGTGCACTGATTTCATGATTTAGAACTGTTTAACTGCTTATCTTGTTTCCAGGATCATGTGAAGACAAAATCAAGAATTGGAAATTTGAAAAATTGAGAGCAAGAAAAAAATTGAGAAAAAAAAAACATAAACATAAAAAAAAACATTTTGTCTCAAAAGGAAAACATGTGGTGGGTTGAGATGGAGCGTAAAACGCACTCACCCATAAACACATGCAACGAGATGGAGCGTAAAACGCACTCGTTGGTGAGAAGAAAAGTGAGATGGAGCATAAAATGCACTCACTTAAGAAAAGAATGAGGAAGGTGAAATGGAGCATAAAATGCATTCACCTGAATGAAGAAAAAATGAATGGCAGGAAAAAAACATGTTCTGGTTATGAGTCAGTGTGCATGGTTGTTGTTCCATATAAACTGAGTTGAGTATCTGTGTTAATCATAGGAGCAGCTTATGTGGTTTCAATTTGATTTAGAGATGTTCAGTGGGGACTGATGAATTATTGTTTTGAATTGATTGATGATGTATAGAACGAATTTTTGTTGATTGGTGTTAGTATTCATGGATGCTAATTGAATTTGAACCTTTGGGAGCTTGGTTGAATAGAATTCAAATGATTTCATTATAACCTTTGTTTTAGTTTACACGAGGACGTGTAAAGACTAAGTGTGGGGGAATTTGATAAGTGCATATTATTCATTTATTTTTATTCCTTTATATCTAGTTTATTGCATGTTTTATTGTGTATATGCACTTATTAGGTTATTTATTGGTTTCAGGAGAATTCAAGGTCAAAAATGGAAAAAGATGGAAAATTGGGGCTTAAAATGGCATTTTTGTAAATTCAAGGACAAGGGCTAGCGCCAGAAGCGCTAGGACCAGCGCTAGCAGCGCTATTCAAGCCAGCAGCCACTGCACACTAGCGCCATTGGCGCTCAGCACAGCGCTAGCAGCGCTCGACCATTCATCAGCACAGCGCTAGCAGCGCTCGACCATTCATCAGCACAGCGCCAGAAGCGCTACATCAGCGCTATTAGCGCTCGACCCTTCACAAACCAAGCGCCAGCGGCGCTAGGCACAACTTGAGCACACTGTACAGTAGCGCTAGAAGCGCTTGGGACAGCGCCAGCGGCGCTAGGTCACGGATTTTGATGCCAAAGTTCAGCTGAAGGAGGAAAAGGAAGTTGATTCGGAAGAGGATTCTAGTCTATATTGATCAGATAGTGAGAAGGAAACCCTAAGTATAAAAACTTAGAGACTTTTATGATTTATGATATTATTATTCTAGAGCTAGAGATATGGGCAATTACAATTGTAACTCTAATAGGAGGAGATTGAAGGCATGTCAGGCTAAACTCTTACTTTCAGTTCTAAGGGATGTTGAATCTTTTTCATAATTAATGGTTTAATCAGGTTTTATTTATTTATTCCTTCTTGCATGAGGTTTATTCTGATAATCTGTTTTAATTGATTATATGTTATTTAATCTTTTGATTTGATCTGGCCAATTGAATTAATTTGATTGATATCATCTGCTAGATTAAGATATAGTACTAAGTAAACGATATTATGTCTGATCATAGGTAGCAATTGATAGTATCTGATTGTGGACAAGCTTTTGGATATTATTAAGATTATTAGAAGGCAAGTTAAATAATTCCTGATTGTGCAATTGTTGCTTGGAATAACCTAATTCTCTCATTCTTTATGCTGCTGTTATATTAAATCTAGACTGATAGTTCTAGGTTATATGATAGTTAGAGTCTCTTGAGGCGATTGTCACATTAGATTTACACATAAGGAGAATTGCGGATAATTAGCGATTGCGGTTATCTAGGGTTATTAGTCTCATTGAAGGATAAATATTGTTAAACTTGATTTTCCCATAATTGTGATAAGGTGATACTGAACTGAAGAACTGAAGCTTTTTATTCATTGATCATTCTTAATTACTTTTTGTTAGTTTAGTGAATCAAACTCAAAAAAACCCCTCATTAATAGAAATAATAGGAATGTTAGAATAAGTAAAAGATTAATTCACTTCTCTGTGGGATCGATCCTTGCTTGTCATTATACTAAGTTTTGTGCTAGTAGAGTGTTAGTAAGGTATTAATTTTGGAGTGTAAAACGACAGCTCCCAGTTTAGCTCATGATCGGATATAGCTTTTGTACCTACACCTGTTTAGACATTTTTTTTTCTTTTTTATCATTATTACATGCACTATGTACTGAACTCATTGGTTTTATTTATGCACAGTTTTTATCTTTTATCTTTATGAAATTCATTTGCTTTATTATTAACTGTATGATGCATGCTTTTTTTTTATGGATAGAGAATGACCCCTGTACAGTCTTTTTGATACTATTTTTTCACAGATGTCGTCCTCAGATGTTGTGGTACGTTTGGATTTCATTCCTCCCACAGGGTTGGTCGGCAGTCTCCTCCGTTGGTTGGACAGTTTATCGCCGGCCGACAGGGTTATCACAGATGGCCTTCTGGGACATTCTTGGTCCTTATTATCCTTTCAGGTGCCAGCGGGCTTTGTGGAGGGTATTCTGAGCTATTGGGCCCCTGACCGTCAGGTGTTCAGATTAGGGACAGTAGAGCTGACCCCCACTCTCGAGGAGTATGCTCGCTTTACCGGCTTGCCTTTGGATAGACCTTGTGCTAGGGTCACAGCTGGTTCCATGCGCCGTCAGTTCTTGACTTTCACCAGTTTGCGGAGGACTATCTTATTATCGGTGATCACATCAGACCATCTGGTTCCCCTTCATTTCTTGATTGACCGTTTTGGCTCACCCGGCAGTTTTCACCTATTTTCTGGTGATTTTTCCGTGTCTGAGGAGCGCTGGGGTGCTTTGAGAGTAGACGTTCTGATGGCTTGTGTCATTTCAGTTTTGTATTTGCCAGCCGGACCCGGTCAGTTGGATATGCGAATTGTCGCGGCCGTTAGAGCCCTTCAGGAGGATCACACCGTTCTTCCCATGATATTGGCGGATACTTACATGTCAGCCTCATATTGCCAGTCTTTCCGAGGTAGAGTATTCAGAAGGAGCTCGACCTTGTTGTACGTGTGGTTCATGAGTCATCTCAGTCCCATCGGCCATTTCCGTCGCCAAGGGTTTTGCTTCAGCCATGATATAGCCACGCAGTTTTCGTTTCGTCCCGTGAGCTGTACTGATGTGGCCTCCTGGACATCATTTTTGTCAGTCATTGAGAATCCTTTTCATCTCCTGGTCTATTCGGGTTATTGTTCCTTTATGAGCTTCTTGACTCACGTGCCCAACCTGGATTTCATCCCTATTGCTGGCTTGAGGGGCGTGACGGACTTATCATCCCTTGGCGGTTACAGGGCAGTTTGATTAAACACAGGATTTTCACCCTTTCACGGGTGCAGCCGCCTACCGATTCCATATATCATCCCAGACCGAGAGGGATCTACTGCGGGTATATGATCTTTGGCCTCGTAGGATCCTGGCCGAGTATAGTGACAGTTGCCCCATCCAGACATTCGCTTATGTGCAGTGGTTGCGCGGAGATTCGGATACGGTTGGTTTGAGTCAGACTAGGGTCTTTGATGACTCTGGAGTGATTTTTCCAGATGATACCACATATCATTCCATCTCAGCCGATTCTGCCCCTAGTCGGGTCACTGAAAATAGCCGGATCCGACTGGCCTTGATTGCTATTGAATCTGAGAGGGATGCTGCCATTGCTGAGAGAGATGCCGCTATTCTGGCCAGAGATGCTGCCATTGCTGACAGAGACACCATTGTATTTCAGGCCAGGACAGTTATAGATGCTCATTCTGGGACTGTCAGCCGAGCCACTGCTTTGTTGGACCGCATCGACATGATGGGACAGCAGATTGCAGGGGACGCTGATGCTTCGGATCTATCCACCAATTTATCCACCCTGCTTCAGTTAGTTTCAGATTTGTAGATTGTTTTATTTCCTGCATAGACTATGTTAATTTCATCGGTTATTGAAGAAGAAATCTTGTAACAAAATGACTTATATATGTAGACATGTATTTAAATTTAGTCATTTTCCCTTTTTGTCGTATCGTTGCCTTTCATTGGATCCTCATTTTATCCAGTTAATCATGATTTTGACATTTTGCCTTCTTTCTCTTCTCAAGTTTTGATGGAGATTTGACAGATATTGCCGCACACCTTGTCGATTTCATCGGATTGGGTCTTAGATTTTGGATAACTGTCTGATTAGGCGGCTGGTTTCGGGAAGGTTTTGAGGGTGTAGGACGGTTTATCTGGCTGTTGGGAATTGGTTTTGTTTAGGGAAAGGATTATTTTTAAGGGATTGGACCGCGCCATGATGGCTGCCTACGTACCCCCACAAGTTGGGAGATCAGGTCCTACGTAGTTCGCTCTTCAAAGAAAAAGGGGAACTGATGATTCAAGCATAGAACCGCTTCACCGAGTCGGAATTGAGAGGCTGTGGAAATATCTCACCATCCAATTCTTGCAATATGAGGGCTCCTCCGGATAACACTTTCTTAATCACAAATGGTCCTCCCCAGTTTGGAGCAAACTTCCCCTTGGCTTCGTCTTGACAAGGCATGACTCTTTTTAGCACCAAATAATTTTCCTTGAACTTCCGAGGTCTTATCCTTTTGTCGTATGATCGAGAGAACCTTTGTTGATATAACTGACCATGCCAAACAGCAGCCACCCTCCTTTCATCAATTAGGGCCAATTGATCGTATCGACTTTGCATCCAATCCTCCTCGCTTATTTGAGCATCGATCACTATTCTGAGGGACGCCATCTCAACCTCAATTGGCAGAACGGCCTCCATTCCATACACCAAAGCGTAAGGGGTTGCCCCTATAGAAGTACGCATTGACGTTCGGTATGCCAGCAGGGTGAAGGGTAGCAGATCCGGCCATCCCCGATGATTAGCAGACATTTTCGCCATGATCTTCTTGATGTTCTTATTTGCAGCCTCCACTACCCCATTCATCTTAGGACGGTAAATGACGGAATTGAGGTGTTTGATCTTAAACTGGTCGCACAATCCCTTCATGAGGGCGTTGTTCAAATTCTTGGCATTGTCGGAGACCAAAACCTCAGGTTGCCCGTATCGACAAATGACATTATTCCTGATGAAATCGACGATGACCTCCTGAGTTACTTTGGGGAAAGAAGCTGCTTCTACCCATTTGGTGAAGTAATCGATCATGACGAAAATGAATCGGTGCCCGTTGCTTGCTTTGGGCTCTATTGGTCCGATTACATCCATTCCCCACATTGAAAATGGCCATGGGGAAGTCATACAGTGCAGTTCATTGGGAGGCGTATGGATCACATTACCGTGCGCCTGGCATTGGTAACACCGTTTGACATGATCGTCGAAGTCGGCTTTCAGTGTTAACCAATAATGCCCCGTTCTCAAGATCTTCTTAGCCAGCATCGGTCTACTCATGTGTGGCCCACACACTCCACCATGTATTTCATTCATAATCCTTTGGGCCTGTGTGTCATCTACGCATTGTAACAGTCCCAACCCAGCATCCCTCTTGTAGAGTGAATCTCCACTCAGGTAAAACTTCATTGCCATCGTTTGAATTCTCATCCTCTCAGCTCAGCTGGCCTGGTCGGGAATGGATCTATCCCTCAGGTACTCCCTTATGTCGTGATACCAAGGCTGCTTTGGTAGAGCCACCTCGTCTGATAATACTGTAACATGTTCCTCGTATGTCGGGGCATTCTGTACTGCTATCTCAATCTGTGGAACATCTTTTCTTTTGCTTATATGGATTAAGGAAGCCAGAGTTGCCAATGCATCGGCAAAATCATTCCGTCCCCGGGGAATATGTCGGAAAGCGATATCTTCGAACTCTTGCATCAACTGGATAACACAACGATGGTATGGAAGTAACCGGAGCTCTTTGGTGTTGTACACCCCGATCGCCTGTCTGATTACCAGTTCTGAATCCCCAAACACCGCTAATCTCTTCACTCCCATATTGCAGGCAAAACGGAGTCCCAATATACATCCCTCGTACTCAGCTTTGTTGTTCGAATTACTGAACCGCAATTTAGTAGCCACAGGGTATTGCTCTGCGGTGATAGAGACCAGGATGGCTCCGGCTCCTGCCCCCTCAGCATTCATGGTACCATCAAAATACAGCTTCCAGAACTGCCCCTCGTCATCACATTTCGTATGTGATACCCAAAATATATCTTCGCCCGGCAGAGGAGTTTCTAATGGCTCCATCCCCCCTGACGGCGTTTCCGCCAACTGATCTGCAATTTCTTGCCCTTTCATGTCTTTTTGAGTTACGTATACCATGTCGAATTGTTGTAAGATTAACTGCCATCTTGAAAGTCGACAGTTCAGCATGGGCCTTTCAAAGATATATTTCAGGGGATCCATTCTCGATATCAGGTACGTAGTATGCCCATGGAGGTAGTGCTGTAATCTCCCTGCAGCCCAGGCCAGAGCACAACAGGTCTTCTCGATGGGAGTGTAGTTCTGTTCACATTGGCTAAATCTCTTGCTGAGGTAATAGATGGCCTGCTCTTTACCTGCCTCATTCTTCTGCCCCAGCATACATCCCATCGCGATGACATTGACCGATATATACATAAATAGAGGGATCCCATCCTTCGGGGGTACCAGCACTGGTGCCTCTGTCAGCTGCTTTTTAATGGTTTGAAAAGCCTTTTGACATTGCTCATTCCATTCTTGGGAAGCACCTTTCCTTAACAGTTTGAAAATTGGCTCGCATGTAGTCGTCAAGTGGGATATAAAACGGCTGATGAAGTTTATTCTTCCAAGGAATCCTCTTATCTCCTTCTCCGTGTGAGGTGCCGGCATATCCACAATGGCCTTAATCTTTGCTGGATCTAACTTAATGCCTCGATCACTAACCAGGAATCCCAAGAGCTTTGCTGGATTGAGCTTCATGTTATACTTTCTGAGCCGATCAAATACCTTTTTAAGACGGGTTATATGGTAAGATTCTACCCTTGACTTCACAATAATGTCATCCACATAGACCTCTATCTCCTTATGCATCATGTCGTGGAACAGGGCCATCATGGCTCTCTGATAAGTAGCCCCCGCGTTTGTGAGACCAAACGCCAATCGTCTATAGCAGAAGGTGCCCCAAGGGGTGATGAACGCGGTCTTTTCCCGATCTTCCTCCGCCACCATTATCTGATGATACCCCGCAAAGCAATCCACAAAAGAGTACATCTCGTACTAGCTGTGTTATCTACCAGGATGTGTATGAAAGGCACCGGGAAGTTATCCTTGAGACTGGCCGTGTTTAGATCTCTATAGTCTACACATACCCTCACCTTCCCTCTAGATTTAGCCACTGGGACTACATTGGACAGCCACTCTGGGTAAGTGGATACCATAATGATTCCCGCCCTGAACTGTTTGATGATCTCCTCCTTTACTTTTAAGCTTCACTCCGGTTTCAACTTTCTTAGCTTCTACATGACAGGCCTGAAACCCTCCTTGATGGGCAACCGGTGTACCACAATGTCGGTGGGCAATCCAATCATATCCTCGTGAGACCAGGCAAAGACATCCTCATATTGGCTTAGCAACTCAGTTATTTCTGCTTTCTGGCTAGGGGTAAGGTCCGTCCCTATCGTGAGTTCTTTTGGCTTGTCAGGGGTTCCGATATCTATAGTGATGGTTTGGTCCAAGTTGGGTTTGGGTTTATCCTCGACCCATCCGTTGATCTCGTCAGGCACATCGTCGTAATCTGTCTCGTCTTGCTCAATGCCCATTAAATCAAAATCCAGCTCAATGTCAAAATCATAATCATCATTCAAATTTGAAAGACCGTTCGTTAGGCAAGGATTACTCAAAATTGGTACACCTGACATGAAAACAAAATACTTGTCATATATAAGTTATTTTCCACGATGATCACATTTTCAAATAACATGACGAAACGACATAATTATGCAAAATACAACACAACAACAACAAAAAATAAACTTCTTCATCCTCCCATCCTCTGGGGTCTACCACCCTGATGTCGGGTTTTACCCTTGTTTGGATATCACTGGTTTCATGGTCCAGTTGTCGATGGTCAGGTCAGATGAAATGCGCTGGATAAAAGGTGGCTTCACATCGGACACTTCCCCGATGACTACGGCTACATCGCCTGAGTCCCTCTTCCTACCTTCTTCAGGAATAACTAGCCCTGCCCAATCGATGGCAGGCACACCTTGTTGGGCTCCCGGTGGCGTGACAACATCCGTCCCCTCTCCATTGCTTGTTAATTTTCTGGGGATATAGCACCTGGTTTCAAACTTTTGCGCGACCTCCTGTAGGAAACTTTCCCTCTTGGTCGACTTATCACTTGCGGGGGTTAATTCTTCATTCCCCGACCCAATCACAGGCTCGCCAGTCCCCTGTTCATTGTTGACCTTGGTCACCGGACTGCCAGCTAATTGAATCAGAGCCCCACCCCGACGGTGTCTCTGTGCTATGCCCTCATGATATCCCAACCCTGCCTTGCCTATCTGTTGTGGTAGTTGGATGGGCTCGGTGATTCCTTGACTGCTCTTTCCTAACCCCTGTCCAAGCTGGAATTTCATTTTCATCATCTCTTTTGCAACGAAGGTAAGCTCTGGAGATACCTTAGGTTTCATGGCTGGAGCCCCCAGGCATCGATAGTGGAGAGTGCTGATTTCCAGCGCCTGAAAACTGGCAGGTGCCGCCGACTCGTCCACATTAATCACTAGCAGGCCATTCCTGGGAGAAGAAGGGTCATCACATTCTGCCGAGATCGTTATCAGATTCCCGTCGATGATTAGTTTGATTTGTTGGTGTAGTGTGGAAGGAACTGCCCCGGCCATGTGTATCCACGGCCTCCCCAATAACAAGTTATAACTGGCCGCAATGTCTAGGACTTGGAAAGAGATATCAAAAGTACAAGGTCCTATTTCCACCGGTAATTCTATCCCTCCAATTGTATCCCTCCGGGAACCATCGAAGGCTCGCACCACCACATGACTGGCCCGTAGGCGCTTGGGATTAATGTTCATCTTCTGCAATGTACTGAGGGGACAGATATTCAACGCCGATCTTCCATCAATCAACACCCCATTCATGATATAACCTGAGGAGATTACCGCAATATGTAGCGGTTTTCGATGCCCCCTTCCCTCCTTGGGGATATCGTCATCTGTAAATGATATCACATCACTCTCCAACAGGTGGTCCACCAGATGGTCGAAACCTTCCTTGCTAATTTCTTTAGGAACGTATGCCTCCTCCAGGACTTTCGCCAGGGTTTTGCAGTGATCATCGGACGATAACACCAAGTGCATGATTGATGTTAGGGTTGACTCCTCGCTTAATACCTGGATCCCTCTTGCTTCCGGATGATCCATTCTCTTCAAGAATTCTATGGCTTTCTCCTCGGAGATCTCTTCATTTTTCTTCGTTTTGTTCTCAAGGACTCGTCCGGGAAGGTACAAAGGATTCCCCCTCGTTGTCACAAAAGCACAACCGGCCGCTTCCTCTGCCACCCCCCATAATTCCATGGTACCGTCTTTAGACTGCTGACAGGGATTTGCGGTCTCGCTGCAAGGATGAGGGGTTTCGGAGCCGTTAACTTGACAGGCCCCTCCATGATATTTCTGCTTACCCCTGCCAATCTAATTGGTGCTCCCCGTGTATTCCCGTGATCACTTATTGTAATATTCCGAACCCTAATAAGATTTATAAATATAAACGATGTGTTTAATAAATGAAATTTCATGATATGACTTTGTATTATATGGTTATGTATATTATTAAACAATTGGGTCAAATAAAAAAATTTCGCCAAGCAGCTGTGTCGTGCTTAATCGGACAAAATGATTTGTCGTGCTTCCGGCGTTAATCCACCAAGAAGCGTTTCGGCAAATTATTTTTGTAAGCTGCTGTGTCGTGCTTGGAATTGACGAAGTGCTTTATCGTGCTTCGGCATTAATATGATATTATATTAATTGACAAAATTCTAGAAATAAGTTAATTAAGGTTATAATGTTAAACGGAAATAGAAACCCTAAATTTCAAAACCCTAATTGATAAAATTTGTCCGAATTGTTTAATCGAAACCCTAATTATTGTATAAGAATTTTAATTGATATATTTAGATTCTAAATAATGAATCATGATATTAATTATGAATTACTGAGGTTAAATTAAATCCTAAACGAAAGATTTAAAACCCTAATTATAGGATTGAAAACCCTAAACCCTAATTCGGAACCCTAATTTGGTTTAATAACCCTAAATTATGAGATAATAAACTTTAATTATGATATACTAACTTAATTAAAGTATTACTAACCATGATTAAACATCCTAATCATGATTAGCAAAAATCTAGATTTAATTAGTAAGTAAATAAATCAAAAATAAAAGTTTAAATCAATCAAAATGGGATAAGAACACAAATCAGATATTTGATCAAGTTTCCAGCTCAAGTAGGTCATTAAGATCAGAAAATAGCAGCACAAGTCCCTAGGGTAGGATATTTTTGGAGGCAAAGTTTGGAAAATGACCTAAGAAACCCTAATTTGCCAATTCTATAAGTAGGAGAGCAATCTGATCAGTTGGCCACGAAAATTTTGAAGCTTAAACACATATAAGACATACCATATCAAGCCTCTGCAAACACAAGGTCAGAATCAACAGCCAGAAATCAAAAATCCACTTAGAAAGGTATTAAATCAATTTTGGATGCTAGATCTTTAAGTTGTTAGTGATTTTATGTTTTAGATGTTTAGATATGTGTTATAATATGTTAATAAGCGACCTGGGTTGGTTAAACAAGGTTTCATAACATTTAAATGGTCAAATTTGATGAAATAGTGTAACTGTCAAGAACAGTCTGACAGGCAAGTTTGTCAGGCCTTTTGATCGTCTTAGATTAGTTATTTGATCTGTTTTTATGCATGTATGTGTAGCCTGCCATGTGGTCTTTAAATCCCGACGTGTAGTATAGCAAGAAAAAGTCCAGATCAAAAGTTATGATCGGTCAAAGGAGCCTTGACCATTCGGATTTTCATTTATGGGTAACCCAGAATTCCCTTGAAGGTGTCTGACAAGGTTTGTCAGACTTTCATGCAACCCAGAATCGGTCTATATGATATGTGTTATGTGATTTCTTTGTTTAGACTTGTTCTATGTTATGTAGAGTACAATCTGGTAACATTAAAACACATGAACATTAACTAATCTAGCTGGAAATTGCAGTCAAAGTACCTTGACCGCAACTGACTTGTGAATTTCTTGGTAACCCAGAAATTCATGAGAACAGTTGGTCTCCTATAGTTTGACCAGATCGTTCGAGCATCAAATGATGTTGTTTGATCCATTTCCTTGCATGTCGTTACTCTCTACCAAATAAACTGTAACTAGCAACAAGAATCAAACACAAACATTTAAGCATCAAAGAGAAATTTGAGATCAAAGTAGGCTGCAACGCGTTGACCAAGTGTTATTCATGAAGAACACCTTTAGCGACGAAATTCATCCCCAAACCCAGAAACCTTCAAATGCATGCAGACCGTCGCTAAAGCCCTTTAGCGACGGATATTTAATAAAAATAAAATAAATTAAATAAATAAATTATAAAATAATAAATAAATAATAAATAATTATTAATAATTAATAAATAAATCCGAAAATTCATTTTTAATTATAAAAAAATTATTTTTAATATTTTTATATATTCTGAATTATTATTTAATTTAATTAAATATTAAATAATAATTATGATAAATCATTTAATAATTGTTTTAATTATTTAAAAATGGTATTAAATTATTAAATAATTATATTAATTATTTAAAAATGATATTAAGGTAAATAAAATTATTATATATAATAATTAAATAAAATATTAAATATTTAAATATTATTAATGATAAATAAATCATTTAAATAATATATTAAGTATTTAAAAATTACTTTAAATGATAATTAAATCATTTAAATATCAAATTAAGTTTTGAAAATTATTATAAGTAATAATTAAATTATTATAATGATAAAATAAATTCTAAGAATATTATTAATGATAAAATAAATCATTTAAATAATATTCTATCTTTCTAAAAATATTATAAATGATAAATAAATTATTTAAATAATATTTTAAATATCCAAAAAATATTCTAAATGATAAATAAATTATTTAAATAACATATTAAATGTTTTTAAAATTATTCTAAATGATAATTAAATCATTTAAAAATATTCCTAAGCTTGTAAAATTATTTAAAAATACTTCCAAGCTTCTGAAAATTATTTAAAAATAATACCAAGCTTCTAAAAATGTTAGAAATAATAATTAAATTATTTAGATTAATAATTCGACTTCCAAATGAAGTTTTATCGAACAATCTATGTGTTTAGCCATTAAGGATGCGACCGAGATACCGAATCAACGTCGAACCTTAATGAAACTTGTTTAGATTAGCGTAATACATGTTTATATACGTGCTAACGCTTATTATTGGTATACGTAGACTACGTGCGTTGACCGATTGTACTAAATTATAGTGAGCTACGCTAAGGCAAGTGTCCTAACCTTTCTCAATTTATATTAAGCAAGTATTATACATCTTGCTATCAATTATTGTGAAGTTATTGCTTCTTGTTCAGCATAAACTTAAGAAATGAATTATTATTCATATATTGCTTGTTCGAGCTTAAATTGTTGTGTCAAGCCAAATTGTTTGGTACGACATCTGATACTGAGAAATGGAACACCTTGATGTAAGGTGAACCCGAAATTTTCCCTTAAAATAAGGTGACGAAATTCCCTTAATATAAGGTGACGAACAGTTATAATATATCAACATAAATTGGTAGGATGATATGCATACTCCTAGGATATTGGTGAGGCTGATCACCTACCAGATATCCAAAACTCAAATGGTTCTAAGTCATTAAAGACTGATAGAACTAAATGAAATATATGGTTCATGTACAGAACCCTCAGTATACATCATTGACATCTTTCAAATCAAACACATGGTGTTTATATATTCAAATGAACTTGCTGAGCATTTGTAGCTCATTCTTGCGCATATCTTCTTTTGCAGCTATAAATGATATCCCTTGCACGTCTGGGACCAAAAAGGGGAAAAAAAGCCATAATTATTAAATTTTATTTCTGTTGTTGAATATTGTAAGCCTTTTTTACAGACTTGTTGTTGTAATAATTTAGTATAACGAATGATGTAACCGAACCAAATGATATGTAATATATTATGATCCTTTATGTTATCGAATGCGTTATACTCTGATCTTTAAATTCTTTAGAATAGTTGTACTAAGTTAAATACAGTGTCTATACGAACTATACATCTGAATGAGGGTATCTAAATGATGTTGAGAGTCCTATATGGACAATCTTATCATTAATACTGTGAATGTCAGATAGATAGGGAATATCGATATGAAAGAGATATCCATAAGATATGAATCTGTACATCCAAGTGAGGGTATCCAAACACGGATAACGTTCTGACGAGAATTATTATCTGTTATGGGATACTGTGAACCTTGGATAGATAGAAGTCATATTTTATTGAATATTTATAGTTGTATAGTTCCACGTGAGCACCAGATCTGCTACAGGGGAGTGTAGAGATTTGGGGGCGTCACAAGATGGTATCAGAGCTGTAGATTATAGCTCTAAGGTAGTTGGGAAATACCTTAGGATATAATCTTCGAGTCCGTAAAATACTTAATACACATAAGATAACCTTAAAAGCCTTATATTTTGTGTAAACTTGCTTCATCATAATGCTAAACAAGTAAAATTCTTTTGTAGGATGGCAGACCCAGATTGGGAAGATAGTTCAAGGGAGATAGGTTCACAGGTGATAGAGCTTGAGCAGGGCAGTGATCCTGAAGGACAAGAAGTTCAAAATAACTTGGAATTCCATGACGCCGAAACGACAGAACCTAATGAGGACGCTACAGAGGTTCAAATTATAAGACGAAGGAGAAGATGAGGAAGAACCAATAATATGGAGGGATATATCAGAAGTTCAAAATCAATCTGTAGAAGAATTAGAAGAAGGAAACCCAGAGGAGGAAAACCTACTAGAACAAGCCCAGATAGAAATACATACCTTGAACAATAGGGTATCATATGTGGAAGAAAGGTTGGAGAATGAAGGACGATTGAATATCCGACTTCAGACACTGTTGTCAAGAAAGGAAAGAGAAAGATATCAAATCCAAGCAAGGCTTGATATGACTAATAAAGAATTTCGTGAAACACTTGTGGATCTGGATAAGCGAGTAGCGGATTATCCCGTAGAGAATGGAAAGACTGGATACGACATCAATAGGTGGGTGGTATCCAGTATGTTGTGTGATGAATATCGTAAGATTAAGCTTTAGATAAATCTGGTCACCAAAGTGTGTATGTAAATAGTAATATCTAAACTATTTTACCCAAATTTTGCGAAACTAGTTTGGGAATGCTAGTAGTACTTATATAAACTACTAGCCGAATATGTAAACCTTCTGTATGAATATACAAATTATGTTTGAACATTTTGTGCATTACATACTTGTAATTATACTAGTTTTCTTACTTATATAACTTATCGCTGCTTGAAAGAAGACCATAGACATTAGTAGAGGCAGAAAATAGAGAAGTAAACCCAACAGTTAATAAATTTAGATATACCTTGTAAACGTAAAAATTGCAAATAAAGATATAATTCCCGGTAAAACCATATAGAAATTATAATATAGAAATTAAGAGACATAAGTTTCTTGTGAACCTCATTCCTATACAGCTAGGGGAATTCGATATAATCTTAGGCAGGGATTGGTTGGTTAATCATAATACAATGATTGACTACCATCGAAAGCGTGTAAACCTATTGACTGCGTCAAAGTCAAAGGTAGTGTTCAACGGTGGTTGTTCACCTAAACGATCTCGATGTTTGACAGTAATGCAGGCAGAGAGATTGCTTAGGAAGGGTTGTACAGGCTATTTGGCATATATAGTAGATACTCGAAAAGAAGGAGTAAAGCTAGAACAAATACCTGTAGTTAGAGAATTTTCGGATGTATTTCCAGATGACTTAACCGGTTTACCTCCGGACAGGGAGATAGAATTTGTTATTGATCTAGCGCCGGGTACGGCACCAGTTTCCAAGGCACCGTACAGAATGGCACCTGGAGAGTTGAAGGAGTTACTTGTGCAGCTACAAGAACTCTTAGACAAAAAGTACATACAACCAAGTGTTTCACCTTGGGGAGCACCGGTGTTGTTTGTAAAGAAGAAGGATGGAACATTAAGGTTATGTATTGATTATAGAGAATTAAAGAAGTTAATAATAAAGAACAAATATCTTTTACCACGAATTGATGATTTGTTGGATCAGTTGAAAGTGGCCGAATACTTTTCGAAGATCGACCTACGATCGGGTTATCATCAATTAAAGGTAAGAAAAGAAGATGTGCCGAAGACAGCGTTTAGGACACGTTACGGACATTATGAGTTTCTTATGATGTCTTTTGGATTAACAAATGCGCCGGTAGCATTCATGGACTTAATGAACAGAGTGTTTAAACCATGCTTAGACAAATTTGTCGTAGTGTTCATCGATGATATTTTAGTATACTCGAGAACAAAAGAGGAGCATGCTGAACACTTAAGAAGCATATTGGAGATATTACGCAAGGAACAACTTTATGCAAAGTTTTCCAAGTGTGAATTCTGGTTGGAACGAGTCCAGTTCTTAAGTCATGTAATTGACAAGAATGGAATAGCGGTAGATCCATCCAAGATAGAAGCGGTTGTGAATTGGGAACAACCAACAACTCCAATAGAAGTAAGAAGTTTTCTCGGTTTAGCAGGGTATTATCGGCATTTTATACAAGATTTTTCAAAGATAGCGACCCCGCTAACCAAATTTGACTCGAAAGACGGTAAAGTACGTCTGGATAGACAATTGTGAAGAAAGCTTCCAAGAGTTGAAGAAGCGATTAAGTATGGCACCAGTGTTATTTTGACCAGATGATACAGGAGGTCTCGTTGTTTATAGTGATGCATCACACAGGATGTGTGTTGATGCAACATGGGAAGGTGAGTGTGTATGCGTCACGACAACTCAAAGATTATGAGAAGAGGTATCTTACGCATGATCTTGAGTCAGTCGCTGTAGTAATTGCCTTGAAAATTTGGAGGCATTAATTGTATGGGGAGAAATGTGAGATATACACAGATCACAAGAGTCTAACGTATATATTTTCACTCAGAAGGAGTTAAACATGAGGCAGAAGAGATGGCTAGAGTTGATAGAGGATTTTGACTGTGAGATCTAATAGGGAAAGCCAACGTCGTAGCAGACACGTTAAGTCGGAAGAACCAAGAGAAGTTAAATGTGATAACTAATAACGAGGTACTGATAAAAGAGTTTAATAAACTTGAGATCGAAATAATAATTCCAGTTAACTCTACACATAAGTTAGTCGTCATAGAGAATAGTTCGACTTTATTAGATAGAGTCAAAGAACTACAAGAGGTAGATGAAGAGTGTCAGAAGTATAAGACCGAAATAACTTATAAAAAGAATAACAAATTCAGAATAGAAAAGGAAGGGATTCTGAGGTACGTGAATAGAATTCAGGTACCCTCAATACAAGAATTAAAAAG
Organism: Aralia elata; assembly: GCA_034770075.1. NCBI lineage: Eukaryota > Viridiplantae > Streptophyta > Magnoliopsida > Apiales > Araliaceae > Aralia > Aralia elata. Next base: position 60,550,182 of record CM068384.1, on the reverse strand, counting down.
ATGAAATATTGAATGAAGTCTATAGTTTTAAGTTCGTCGTACATCCAGGTAGTATAAAAATGTACAAGGATTTAATTCCACATTTTTGGTGGTCTAACATGAAAAGAGAGATAGCGGAGTGGGTAAGTAAGGGTTTAACGTGTCAAAGGGTTAAAGTTGAACATCAGAAACCAAGTGGATTATTACAACCCTTAGAAATTCCTGAATGGAAATGGGAGCATATTACTATGGACTTCGTAGTAGGTCTTCCAAATACACCGAAAGGTCATAATGCCAGTTGGGAAATTGTAGATCGTCTTACCAAGTTAGCTCATTTTCTTAATCATCAAAATCAACTTCAGTCTAGACCAGTTAGCCGAACTTGACATCAATGAAATTATTTTTAGACATGGAGTCCCTGTTTATATAGTATCAGACCAAAATCCCTAATTTACTCCGAACTTTTAGACAAGTTTCCAGAAACACTTAGGAACCTAGTTGAGATTAAGCACAATTTGTCACCACAAACAAACGGTCAGAGTGAGAGAACGATTTAAACACTAGAGGACATGTTGCAAACTCGCAACATGGATTTCAAGGAAAGTTGGCAAGATCAATTACCTTTAGTAGTATTTGCCTATAATAATAGCTACCATGCCAGCATAGGAATGCCACCTTTTGAAGCTTTGTATGGAAGAAAATGTAGAACGCCTTTATATTGGGACGAAGTTGAGGAAACAGCAAATGCTAGGACCCGAAATAGTGCAACAAACCACGAAGGTAGTTCGAATTATACGGGGAAGATTACAAGCATCACAGGATCGGGAAAAGAAATATGCTGATCAACATAGGAAGTTACAAGATTTCGAAGTCGGTAGTCACGTGTTCTTAAAAGTATCTCCGTGGAAGGGAAAAATACGTTTCGGTAAGAAAAGGCAAATTGAGTCCGAGATTTATTGAGCCATTTCAAATATTGAGGAGAATAGGTGAGGTAGCCTATGAGGTAGCCCTACCTCCTGAACTAGAACATATTCATAACATGTTTCATGTGTCCGTATTACGACCGTACAAACCTGATTATAAACACGTTATCGATTATGAGCCCATTCAAATCGAGAAGGATTTATCGTATGAGGAAGTTCCTATTAAAATTGTGGATAGGACAGAACAAAATTTGCGAAATAAAAAGATACCTTCGGTTAAGGTTATCTGGAGAAATCAGAATATCGAGGAAGCTACGTGGGAGCTCGAGAGTAAAATGCGAGATAACTACCCACATTTATTTTCATAGACTGCACTGTAAAAATTTCGAGGACGAAATTCTTATTAGTGGGGGTGAATGTAATATTCCGAACCCTAATAAGATTTATAAATATAAACGATGTGTTTAATAAATGAAATTTCATGATATGACTTTTATTATATGGTTATGTATATTATTAAACAATTGGGTCAAATAAAAATTTTTCGCCAAGCAGCTGTGTCGTGCTTAATCGGACAAAATGATTTGTCGTGCTTCCGGCGTTAATCCACCAAGAAGCGTTTCGTCAAATTATTTTTGTAAGCTGCTGTGTCGTGCTTGGAATTGACGAAGTGCTTTGTCGTGCTTCGGCATTAATATGATATTATATTAATTGACAAAATTCTAGAAATAAGTTAATTAGGGTTATAATGTTAAACGGAAATAGAAACCCTAAATTTCAAAACCCTAATTGATAAAATTTGTCCGAATTGTTTAATCGAAACCCTAATTATTGTATAAGAATTTTAATTGATATACTTAGATTCTAAATAAGGAATCATGATATTAATTATGAATTACTGAGGTTAAATTAAATCCTAAACGAAAGATTTAAAACCCTAATTATAGGATTGAAAACCCTAAACCCTAATTCGAAACCCTAATTTGGTTTAATAACCCTAAATTATGAGATGATAAACTTTAATTATGATATACTAACTTAATTAAAGTATTACTAACCATGATTAAACATCCTAATCATGATTAGCAAAAATCTAGATTTAATTAGTAAGTAAATAAATCAAAAATAAAAGTTTAAATCAATCAAAATGGGATAAGAACACAAATCAGATATTTGATCAAGTTTCCAGCTCAAGTAGGTCATTAAGATCAGAAAATAGCAGCACAAGTCCCTAGGGTAGGATATTTTTGGAGGCAAAGTTTGGAAAATGACCTAAGAAACCCTAATTTGCCAATTCTATAAGTAGGAAAGCAATCTGATCAGTTGGCCACGAAAATTTTGAAGCTTAAACACATATAAGACATACCATATCAAGCCTATTCAAACACAAGGTCAGAATCAACAGCCAGAAATCAAAAATCCACTTAGAAAGGTATTAAATCAATTTTGGATGCTAGATCTTTAAGTTGTTAGTGATTTTATGTTTTAGATGTTTAGATATGTGTTATAATATGTTAATAAGCGATCTGGGTTGGTTAAACAAGGTTTCATAACATTTAAATGGTCAAATTTGATGAAATAGTGTAACTGTCAAAAACAGTTAAGAACAGTCTGACAGGCAAGTTTGGCAGGCCTTTTGATCGTCTTAGATTAGTTATTTGATCTGTTTTTATGCATGTATGTGTAGCCTGCCATGTGGTCTTTAAATCCCGACGTGTAGTATAGCAAGAAAAAGTCTAGATCAAAAGTTATGATCGGTCAAAGGAGCCTTGACCATTCGGATTTTCATTTATGGGTAACCCAGAATTCCCTTGAAGGTGTCTGACAAGGTTTGTCAGACTTTCATGCAACCCAGAATCGGTGTATATGATATGTGTTATGTGATTTCTTTGTTTAGACTTGTTCTATGTTATGTAGAGTACAATCTGGTAACATTAAAACACATGAACATTAACTAATCTAGCCGGAAATTGCAGTCAAAGTACCTTGACCGCAACTGACTTGTGAATTTCTGGGTAACCCAGAAATTCATAAGAACAGTTGGTCTCCTATAGTTTGACCAGATCGTTCGAGCATCAAATGATGTTGTTTGATCCATTTCTTTGCATGTCGTTACTCTCTACCATATAAACTGTAACTAGCAACAAGAATCAAACACAAACATTTAAGCATCAAAGAGAAATTTGAGATCAAAGTAGGCTGCAACGCGTTGACCAAGTGTTCTTCATGAAGAACACCTTTAGCGACGAAATTCATCCCCAAACCCAGAAACCTTCAAATGCATGCAGACCATCGCTAAAGCCCTTTAGCGACGGATATTTAATAAAAATAAAATAAATTAATTAAATAAATTATAAAATAATAAATAAATAAGAAATAATTATTAATAATTAATAAATAAATCCGAAAATTCATTTTTAATTATAAAAAAATTATTTTTAATATTTTTATATATTCTGAATTATTATTTAATTTAATTAAATATTAAATAATAATTATGATAAATCATTTAATAATTGTTTTAATTATTTAAAAATGGTATTAAATTATTAAATAATTATATTAATTATTTAAAAATGATATTAAGGTAAATAAAATTATTATATATAATAATTAAATAAAATATTAAATATTTAAATATTATTAATGATAAATAAATCATTTAAATAATATATTAAGTATTTAAAAAATTACTTTAAATGATAATTAAATCATTTAAATATCAAATTAAGTTTTGAAAATTATTATAAGTAATAATTAAATTATTATAATGATAAAATAAATTCTAAGAATATTATTAATGATAAAAATAAATCATTTAAATAATATTCTATCTTTCTAAAAATATTATAAATGATAAATAAATTATTTAAATAATATTTTGAATATCCAAAAATATTCTAAATGATAAATAAATTATTTAAATAACATATTAAATGTTTTAAAATTATTCTAAATGATAATTAAATCATTTAAAAATATTCCTAAGCTTGTAAAATTATTTAAAAATACTTCCAAGCTTCTGAAAATTATTTAAAAATAATACCAAGCTTCTAAAAAATGTTAGAAATAATAATTAAATTATTTAGATTAATAATTCGACTTCCAAATGAAGTTTTTATCGAACAATCTATGTGTTTAGCCATTAAGGATGCGACCGAGATACCGAATCAACGTCGAACCTTAATGAAACTTGTTTAGATTAGCGTAATACATGTTTATATACGTGCTAACGCTTATTATTGGTATACGTAGACTACGTGCGTTGACCGATTGTACTAAATTATAGTGAGCTACGCTAAGGCAAGTGTCCTAACCTTTCTCAATTTATATTAAGCAAGTATTATACATCTTGCTATCAATTATTGTGAAGTTATTGCTTCTTGTTTCAGCATAACTTAAGAAATGAATTATTATTCATATATTGCTTGTTCGAGCTTAAATTGTTGTGTCAAGCCAAATTGTTTGGTACGACATCTGATACTGAGAAATGGAACACCTTGATGTAAGGTGAACCCGAAATTTTCCCTTAAAATAAGGTGACGAAATTCCCTTAATATAAGGTGACGAACAGTTGATAATATATCAACATAAATTGGTAGGATGATATGCATACTCCTAGGATATTGGTGAGGTTGATCACCTACCAGATATCCAAAACTCAAATGGTTCTAAGTCATTAAAGACTGATAGAACTAAATGAAATATATGGTTCATGTACAGAACCCTCAGTATACATCATTGACATCTTTCAAATCAAACACATGGTGTTTATATATTCAAATGAACTTGCGGAGCATTTGTAGCTCATTCTTGCGCATATCTTCTTTTGCAGCTATAAATGATATCCCTTGCACGTCTGGGACCAAAAAGGGGAAAAGCCATAATTATTAAATTTTATTTCTGTTGTTGAATATTGTAAGCCTTTTTACAGACTTGTTGTTGTAATAATTTAGTATAACGAATGATGTAACCGAACCAAATGATATGTAATATATTATGATCCTTTATGTTATCGAATACGTTATACTCTGATCTTTAAATTCTTTAGAATAGTTGTACTAAGTTAAATACAGTGTCTATACGAACTATACATCTGAATGAGGGTATCTAAATGATGTTGAGAGTCCTATATGGACAATCTTATCATTAATACTGTGAATGTCAAATAGATAGGGAATATCGATATGAAAGAGATATCCATAAGATATGAATCTGTACATCCAAGTGAGGGTATCCAAACACGGATAACGTTCCGACGAGAATTATTATCTGTTATGGGATACTGTGAACCTTGGATAGATAGAAGTCATATTTTATTGAATATTTATAGTTGTATAGTTCCACGTGAGCACCAGATCTGCTACAGGGGAGTGTAGAGATTTGGGGGCGTCACACTTATCATGTTGATCATTTCATCGATTTTCTTTACATAATTTAGCCTTGACGGCCCCTCAGCTTCACTGGCCTCTGCCACATTGACCCCTCCTCCATCATGCCTCGGCAGGGGATTGACTTTGACATTCGGGGAGTCTGGCTGTTCCACCACAATTTCCTCACTATCAATCAAATTCTGGATTCTGTGCTTCAACGTCCAACAGTACTGCGTATCATGACCAGGGGAACCTGAGTGGTATGCGCATCGCTTGCTTGGGTCAAACCTTCTTCCCTTTGGGTCACTTGGGGGTGCCAAATCGATAATTTTCCACTAGGCTATCAAAACTGCCAACACTTTCTCGAGTGGATCCCCGAGTGGGGTGAATACTCGATTTTGCGAGGCCTCGAATCTCCTTCGCCCTTCCGCCCTCTGATCAGTGAAGTTAGGCTGTCGGGATGGCCCCACTCTCTGCACTTGTACTGGAAGATTGTTTTCTACCTTTCTAGATGACCCCTGAAGGATGAGGGAAACATCCTCCTCCTTCTTCTTTTGCACCCTACGGGAAGTGCTGCCATAATTTCCACTCTGTATTTGTTCTGCAGCTGTCTCCAAAGCCGTGAAATCCCGAATCTTACAAGACTTCAACCCCATATCCACCATTTCTCCGTGTTTAATCATCTCAGCAAAGGGTCTTCCAATCCCTGATATAACCCGCTCATAATAAGGAGCCTCTTGAATATCTACGAAAGTCATCACCATCTCCGACTCGCTCATCGGCGGATTCACTTGTGCGGCCATACCCCTCCATCGTTGTGCATAATCCCTGAAGGATTCCCTGGGTTGCTTCTTCACTTTTGTCATTTGGTATCTATCCGGGGCCATTTGTGCCTGGAAACTATACTGTGTTAAGAAGGTGTGGGCCAATTCCTCCCAATTGTGGATCCGGGAATTGTCAAGACGGGCATACCAGATTCTCGCCTCTCCTCTGTCAGGCTTTTTTAGAAAAGTTGCATCCTTAGACCCTCGTCTTCTGCATAAGATCCCAGCTCCCCAATGTAGATTTTTAGATGTGTATAAGGATCCCCTTTTCCATTGTATTTCTCAAATTCAGAGATTTTAAATTTCTCCGGATATCTGGTTCCGGGGAAGACACATAGATCTGAATAGTTCACCCTGCCTAGGGACCCTATGCCCTTCATAGATTGGATAGTTTGCTCCATTTGTTTCATTTTCTTTCACAGGTCATCAGTATCTCCCTCTTCCGGGATAGTAATCACTGTTTTGTTAGGTACGGGAATGGCCTTTGGGACGACTGGCTCGCCCTTAGGTTGGTGTGGATCCTCTTTAGGTGGATCATGTCTAGGTATCAATTGCTCCTTCAGCATTATGGCCATCTCCAACATCTGTTTCTTAAAGTCATCAAATTCCTCACGAGATATGGCACCAGGATTAGTAGATGGGAGATCAGCCATTTCAGATGTAGAATTTTGGGCCCTTTTAGACTGCGAACGGGTTTGAGGAGCAATCCTACAAAAACAACGGTTCGAAGTTTAGTCCGGGGCAACGAAAGGATATGGATGCATGAAAAAGCTGTAACTTTTGTGTTTTGGGTTTTTTAATCTTTTTCTGCAAAACAGCATGTTAGTAGTCCCTTATTGCAATAATACTTGATAGGTATGACTTATTATGCTTCCCTAGCTGTTCCCTGTAAAACATAGAGGTTAGTAATTTTTTTGACAACAGGGAAGGCATATATGAACATTGAATGAGACCATGACATTTATACGCGCGAACGTAAAAGGGCATGAAAAGACTTTTCCTGCGTTGGGTTAATCTGAGGCTGACCTATCCTAGGGTTACTCTCACGGGCTTTTCGGCATGAAGGTCCCCAAATCTTCGCAATCTACTCGTCTGAGTCCTTTCTATTGGAGCGGATTTGGGTGGTGCGTTTCCTGAGCCATCTCCGGGGAGCAGCCCCTTCGAGTCCAGTAATAAGCAACCGACAGGTTCGCCTCAGGAGGAGGTACACTCTCAACATACATTCACATTCATCGTCCTCACCGTATACAAATGATTACTTTAAAGTAAAACAATCCCATTCAAATCATTCATTTATTCGGCAAAACACACATTCACACAACAAAAGTAAAAAAATCAAAGTATCGCACATACACACATTTTATGAATTTTTAAAGGATAGGATAACATCAAGATTTGAACGCGGCTTAAGCCCTCTAATGTCCCTAGCAGAGTCGCCAGCTGTCGACGCCGGGTTTTTCGCCTCTTCCGATTTTGGTCTTTTTGGTTAAATGATTTTTTGGAAAAGGTCGGCATAAATATCGACGGGGTTTTGAAAGATTTGTTTTTTATGATGAGCCAATTAACTAGAGTCGCTAGTTGGTATACTTGAAATGGATGTACCAACTCATCCAAGTTTTTGTTTTTTATAAATCGCTGGCTCATATGTGACTCCGAATTAATTGGTCTGCAAACCGAGATTCATAAAATTCGGGGGCTTGCTTAAGCGAGGGGAAGGTGTTAGGCACCCCCCGACTTCCGTGAAACACGGTTACCGCAACCTTGATGTTCTCCTATCCTTTAATTAATGAAATGCGTATGTGTGCGTATGTGTGTGTGTGTCTAATGAATGTTGTGGTGAGTTTTGTATAAAAAAGGAATTCTTTTTGATGTTTTATAAAAGAGACGTGTTTTATTTTGAGAGTGCTTCGGAATGTCCTTTGGCCTATTCGAGAAAGCTTTATTTCTTTATGAGAAATATTTGATTTTAATTGGCAAAAGCTATGAGATTTTTCATTAAGTGTTTGTTTTGGTAAAACATGAATTTGTTAAACCTTAGCCAAAATAGGAATCGAGATTTATACGTTGCTTTCATAAATGATGGGCAATTTCTAGGATCTCTTTCGCCCTATGTATCCAGGTTTAGTAAAACGGTTATTTCTTTTTATAAAACCAATTTTTTGTGACATTTTGGAAACAACTTCTCTTTAGCTTTCTCGTAAAATAGGAATCGACTTTCATTAGCATTTCCAATTCTTAACCTCGTGATGCTAATATCCTACTTTGATTGATTTTAGAAAAATCTTTATTGTTTTTGGCTTTGGAAATCTTTTGTTTGGTGTTACAAATCAAATTAAATATCAAAACGCGTAGGGGGCTATTCACGGGCATGTAAGCCATCAAAAATATCCCCCGAACGCCAACAATCACATATTTCACTACTATGGGGCCCTAAATCCGATTCTCGCCTTAGCGTCGTTTTAAGGCCCGATGATTACATGTTACAAAAACGAGCACCTTGAATCTATTACATACATCAAAACCCCATCATCGGATTTGGACCACGGGGTCGCGTTCCTAGGCTCAAACCCGAGATTACTACATGCCCACAAAATGAATACTATGAAACTAACCAACACGGATTCGCCTAATACACCATGATATCCGAAAATGATAATCTAAATAGATTACACCCAATAAATCACCATAAACAAGCTAGAAATTTCACCAATTGGATATCCTCGGGTTATTAGGAAGAATTTTGTTCCGATGGAACCCTCACTAATAATCCCTAATCCATTATCCCACCATAAATTACATGAAAACTACATTTAATTTAACCAAATAATATGATATAAATTGCTATAACAAAGGGAATTTTCACCTTGCAAATGATCTTAAATGGATGTAGACTTGTGTATTTGAATAGGATAAGAAGTATGTTTGATACAATCAAAATCAAAAGAGTATAAATCCTCTCTTTTTTTCTCTCTTTTCTTCCTATTTTGTTGCAAAATTTGCTATTTTCCCTTCTATTTCCGTGCTTTGCTGCTGCTGAATTCTCTCCTTCTTTCAATCTCTCAACTCCCTGTATGCTGAAGCGGAAATGAGTTGAAATAGGCTGGCTGGCCGCCTGCCTTCCACTCACCGTGTTTCGAGTTCCGTGTTTTCAAAAGGCGCACTTATTGGCCGCAGATCAATCCGCGGCTGGACGGTTTGACTTTCTCGATTTTTGTGCCACGCCTCGACTTTCGTGCCGTAACGTCGGTTTTCACTGACAGGCTTGTATTTTGCAGTCCGGGAAATTTCCAGAGAGACGTGCCACCTCATTCGGGAATGCTCGTTTCGGGCGGCCTTATTGTCACGTCCAGCTTTGGTCGCCAATCCTTGCGGTGGCATTGAGCGTTCGCACTTGTGCCCATTCCTTCGTTCTCGCAAGCCGGTTTCAATTGACGATTTTGCCCTCCTGTCACGGTTAGTATAGGGAACGCAAAATTTGGGTGTCTACAGCTTTGACACATTTTCTTAAAATCGCTATATCTCTCCCTCATCCGAGGTCAAAATGCGTTGATTCCAAAGCCCATGGATCCCTAATTCAGTGTTCTATAATTTACAAGCAACACACATCAATACCATATTTGGTCGCAAGGTCACTGTTCACCACAAACTAATCGTTTTCTTGACATGGTTTGCTAAAAATCTTTGCCACAAATTCGTTTTAAAAGCTTTTTACTCCGTTCTAACTGGGTTTATGAAGATAACCCATGGAACTACAATACCACAATAATAAATAAAGCAAACAAACACAGAATTGAAAATTACTAGTTCTCTAAAACAGTCCGAATGTCCATATTTGTCCAAAATGTCCATGTTCTTCATTGTTCTTCATCCTTTATGCATGGGTTCGGATTTCCAAGTTATATTATTCGACTTTACCATTATTACGAAGGTTTTTAGAGTCTTAAGAACTCCCATAACAACTTACACACAACTAACAACAATTATAAACAACGAAAATCAAACCCACCAAGCATATAAGCTTCAAAACTATGAAAGCTTGAAATATTGAGAGAGAATGGTTATGGATAAGGTTTACCGCTTGATTTTTGCTCTTTGATGCTCAGACACTTGGTTAGAGCTTGAATCTTTCTCTTCTTCTTCTTCTTGGCTCCTTCCTGAACAAACTCTCTTCTTTCTCTCTCTAAAAACTCTTTCTCTCTCTCTCTACTTCTTCTTCTTCTTCCTTGTTTCTTCTCTTTCTCTCTCTATATTCTCTCTTCTGCAGATGGTTTGCTTCCAAAATGAGCTTATGGTTTGAGTGAGGAGAGAAGGAATGAATGGGAGGATGGATGGAGTTTCGGGAGAGTATGAGGGAGTAACCAAGGTGGTGGGTTTCTCACCCAACAAGAATGTTGGGAAAATAGAAAATTTCAAGGTAATTACTTGGCTCAAGGCCACTCATCCGACCACTCCCTTCTTGCTCACTCCTCATTGGTCCATGTATTAAGTTGGTTCCCTATATCAGTAACACACACAAACTAATACACCCATTTGGTCTAACATACCCGAATGCTTCCTTATTAACACCCATTTTGCTTAATAACTCTACCAAAATTAAAAATGAATCATCTCATAAAAATATTGGGAAGGTAAAAATAATAAATACGGGATTTGTCCATTTATTTGGAACACCCATAATAACTTTTCGGATAAAATATAAACCACCAACGAGCTCAAACAAATATTCCAACGCTTGGAAAAATTATCTCATCACATACATGATATACAAAAGTAATACAAAATCGAAAAATACGTAAAAATATTATGGCGTGGAATAGTGCCTGTGAATAGTAATTTAGCGAGATTCCGCGAAATTAATTTATTCACTTATACAAAACTATAATACGTAAAATTCATGTATTCACATAATCCAGGTTGTCACACAACCTTATAAACACGTAACACATAACAATGTTCCTAAAATTTATAATATTCAATAATATATATAAATTTAATTACAAGGCTATCTAGAATCTATGTCATTACAGAAGCTAGACAGCAATGAACTATGTCTCCTCTCTTAGTAGCCGACAACCACCTTTCTTCTCTCTCTCAAATAATTTTGTGCTCTCAAACTTACAAAGACTAAGGAAGTAATATTTGCTAGATTAAGTGAGGTAGTCTATTTGTAGCTCCGACAATCTTTTCTTACAATCTCTATACCTATACATGATCATCGTATCTCCTCTTTCTTTTCTTGTTATCCCATGGAATTAAGGGATTTTTCTCCTTTTTGCTAGATATGAAGTACACGAGTTGGGTAAGAGTTGTTCACCAACTTGTACTTGAATGAATAAAAAAATGACATAAGACACCATTATTCTCCTCTTTGGAGTTGGGGTGGGCTTTGATAAGTAGGTTTCGAACCTACCTATAATGGATACTAATTGGTTTCATTTTGATGCTTTTCTAATAGGCTATCTTAGTGTAAATTCATGCAATTCCCCTTTTTCGTCTCGGGTTTTATGATTCCACTAGCTTCATTATTACGGCTTTTGCATATGTTTTTTGATAATGTTTGTCTCGTGGTGTTGAGCCATTTGTGGCATGGGTGTAATTTGATTGTTTGTTGTTCTTGTGCAAGTCATAAACATTTGATGAATTTTTTGCAATAGCAGCACTGCACGCAAACTGGCACCATGGCGCATCTGCGCCCCCCCTTTTACAAAGTGCCGCCGGCGCAGCTGCGCCCAATGCCAGCCCATGCCATGCCAGCACCAGCGCAGCTGCGCCCCTATTACAAAGGAGGGCTGCGCCAGCTGCGCCCTGTCCGCCAAGCCAGCCATGCAACACGTACCATCCAGCGAAGCAGCATTAACCAGAAATCAAGGCAATGCCCAGATTATGAGGGATCAGTGGGTTTTAGCTTTTTATTAAGGGAAAAATAATAAGTATCAAAGAATGACAATTTATGCATAGTATTATTAGCCAATTTAGGGAATTCATTTTGGTAGCAATCTGCTCCTACAACGAAATGAGAATAGTTACTGTATTCTAGCTAAAAAACAGGAAAATCATCAGCTGAGCATAATTTGCATTTGGGAACAGAAAGAAAGGAAGCTAAATGGAAGCTTGAATTGGAGATTGGGAGGCAAGAAATCAACTATCTACACAACTACAGGAAAATCATCAGAAGTAAGCAGAACGGAACAAAAGGAGCATGAATATTTTACTATTTCTGATTAATTTTTCTATTCTGTAATTATGATGATGAACCAATTGGTGCATGAATGAACTCTATTTATTATTAAGAACTAAATCTAATACCTTGGGAACAAAAAATGGATCTTTTGCTTGATTAGAAATTGAAGTGCTTCCTAATTTTTAACTAGTTGGTTGTGAAATGAATGTCTAGCAATAATCTATACTCCATGGTTTAATTG